>JAOTNS010000003.1:0-696742 GCA_028476615.1 Culter alburnus
ATGAATAACTTTGGTACATTCTGTTCTTCTCCTTTTTGTTCTTCTGCACTACAGTACACTTGCTGGGCTTGTCCTCGATAATTTTAACAATCGTAACTGTATCTGTCATTTTTGACTCCTGAAGAATAAGAAACGGATGATCAATACAACACAATCCAATTAATGCATTTCCATATTGTTTCAGATCTTGTGAATGGTAATCAGGATGAGTAAAGACAGTGATGGAGGGAGACGTTCTGACTCTACATACAGGAGCTCAGCTGAAGAGAAACACTGAGACAATGTGGTTTTTTAAGAGTGGCCGTCTTACCACCCGTATAGCACAGATAAATAATGGAAAACTTTTGACCCATTTTGAAGAGAGACTTACAGGCAGATTGCATCTAGATCAAGAGAGTGGATCATTGACCATTCGGAATATCAGTACCAGTGATTCTGGACTTTATAAAGTATCATTCACCATCAGGTTACTCGTCTCTGAGAAGAAGTTCAAAGTTAATGTATATGGTAAGTTACAGCTTCTGCACATTATTATATGTTATACTACGGGGCTGTTGAATGCTTGAATCTGATTGGTTGAAGAACCAGGCAGGTCTTGACTGCATTAAGTACTTAAAACTGACAAATGTCTTGAAATACAATATCTGAACAAGGTTTTGAGGTGTGGTAACCATAAGCGGAATAATTGAAGATGGGTTGTTGAATTATTAAAAATAATGCACACCTGATGCTTTGCATCATGGCCGCATTAACACCTTATTATGAGATTTGTAAATTATTGCATTCCTTTTTTATTCACAATTTGTACAGTGTCCCAACTTTTTTGGAATCGGGTTTGTAAATAATTCTGCAAAATGGGCTTATTAAAAGATGTATATTTATTTCCTCTTGTCCTAAAGCACCTGTCTCTGTACCTGCTATTGAGAGGAACTCATTGGTTACTGCGCACCAATCTTCAGGTAAGTCTTTTAATTCAGTTCATTCAGTTGCTATCTTGTCCTGTAGTGTCCTTTTCCTGACCTCTAAATCATTGGTTCTCAAATGTGTCCTGGGGACCCCCAGCCCTGCACATTTTGTAAGTCTCCCTGTATCTGACACACTCATTTCAGGTCTTGCAGTCTCTACTAATGAGCCAGAATCAATTTCAAATTCTAATGCTGGCGTTCAGGACTAGCACTGGAACAGCTCCTCCCTACCTCAACCCACGACAACAAATGTATGCTCCCTCCCGCCAGCTCAGGTCACTGGATGAGCGACGTTATGTTGTTCCCTCAAAAAAGACACACTCCAAAACCTTCACTCTCTCTGTTCCTCTCTGGTGGTGAAATGAGCTGCCAACCTCCACCTGTCCTGAACGCACATCCTGATATTGCTGAGTTAGATGCGTTCCTGGGTCAGCATATTTTGTTGAACATTCTAGTCTGAAAATTTAGTCTTAACCCTATTCCTACCCCATAAACCTAACCCTATACCCATAATTTATCCCAAAAATCAGAGGGAAATGATAGATGAATAACACTGATGTAGAAGCACCAATTCATGATTTTAAGCCTAAACGTGACATAATCTGTAAACTTGTCCCTCAAATCTGATTGGTTGATTTGAATGTTGTTCCAGGATCAACAAAAATGTTGACCCAGGAACATGTTGAACTCAGCAATATCAGGTTATGCGTCCTGAACTGCTGAGAATATCACATCTTTCAAGAAGCAGCTGAATTGAAACCTCTTCCGCAAACATTTAACCACCCCATGCTCTAATCAGAGTGTCCATTTACACTAAGTGCAAATAGTGTCCCTTGTTGGCAAGTGCTATTTACATTAACTCCACCCACCAATGTCTGGATGTGTCACTCAAGTTTAAAAAAAGATGCACAGAATTCAACATCTTCAGCGGCGCAGCAGTAGCGAGTAAGACTCGCCGAACTGTTTTTTAACACGATCCGTCTTTTGCCGAACTCACTCTTTGCCATTTTCCAATCACACATCACATCAGAAAAGCATTTATTTTGAAATAAAAATGAAAAGTTCTAAAAGTGGAAATAAACTGCCTAAAGAGTGTTTAATAGTAATAAAAGTATTTATTGGGTAGGGAGGGGTTTCATTTCCCCAATATTTTATTTCCACTGATATTATTGCATCCTATTGTACAAAAATACTGAGATGCAAGTAGTATCTGCCAATGTAAAGTAGTCTACAGATAGCATCTAATTACTATTTACACTTATTGCAAGGAGCTGCTACTTTTACATGGTGTAAATAATAATGTATCGCTTTTTTTCACTTCATGCTGCCCACTCTTAAACCAATGCACTTTTACAGTACACACACACACAATAAATTCTCCTCTGCATTTTTTTTTCTTTTCTAGCTGGTTTCCTAATAAAAACCTGACATTGTGTACTACAACAATTGTTGGCTCTTTGATGAATGCTTTGTTCCTCTTTTGTAAGTCACTTTGGATAAAAGTGTCTGCTTATAGCATTGTAAATGTAACTTATACACAACAATCTCTACCAGTACTTTAAAGCAGCCACAAGCAGTAGAAGATTTCTGCTCTGTTTCTGCTCTGTGAGAAATGATCGAGACGTGTTCATCTCGTGGTATAAAGGGAATGAAATGGTGAATCAGACCAGCAATCCTGATCTCAGCATCAAGCTCAGTTTACCATTAGAGCTTCATTATAATGATTCAGAGATCTACAGCTGCACGGCTGCAAATCCAGTGAGCAACAAGAGCATCAGTCTTCACAGGAAAGAGATCTGCCCACGACATGAAGGTACGAGAACGACATTTAACACAAAACACCCTTCCTGCCACAGTGACCGCTGTGCAGCTTCTGTTTTTTTCCACAGACAGACATTGAATAACAGATGTCTATGAACAAACCTCTTCTCTTTCAGATTGTTTGGATCATTGTGGCGTCACTGAAGCTCTGATTCGACTGGTTTTGTCTGGTCTGGTGGGAATCGCCACTGTTTTCTTTGTGGTTGATCATGTGAGAATCTCCTCATCTCAGAGAAGAGCTGCTGCTGCTGTATGATGATGATACTTTCATGAGAGTTTGCAGGCTCTGAACTTTGACACTTTGAGGTTTGCAGGGAGTTGAGGTGTAAAGCATCTAATTTTATAGTGTGAACAGTATGCTTTACAGCAGTGGTCTCAAACTGCCGGCCCGCGGGCCATTTACGGCCCGCCCTCCCCCTACACCCGGCCCGCAACTGATCTCAAAAGTAAAACATAATCCATTCCGGCCCGTTAAATTATTATTATTTTATTCTTGTTCTCTAGTTGTCTCATACCATATTCCACATGCAAAGAAAAAGTTGCCGTTCTAAGGGACCATTCACAGATCTCGTCACATGAGCGGCCACACCGCTTTCTCCTTCTTTCCAAAGCGCTTGAGCTCCCGTGGCGCCTGTCGTTGCTATGCAACCATGAACTGCGCTCTCCACTATAGTTTCAGCAAAAGAAAAAAATTATTTCTAGCCCTTGCATTAGCTCTACTACTATATATATATATTGAGATGAGAAATAAAAACCCGCCCTGTACAGCTATGATCAGCTGTTCGGCTGCGCTTTCGATGTTGTTAAGAAAAGGCCGAAGCTCATCGGTTGGTTGTCACATGAAAAGTTGAGATGTTCTCATCTCGCCCCGGCATAGGCGCGCCTGGAAAACGAGCGCGCCGCACCACAAGCGCGTCGCGACCGCGTCGCTTCTATTATGAGCGCGTTTGCCTAAATTACAGTAAAAGCACTCGCGCAAGTCGCGAGCGTCGATTTTAAACCACCGAAACGCATCCGATGCGCGTGAAACGGCATCTTGGACCAATGCGGCTCAGCTTTGTGAGCAGAAGCGTTGCCAGGTGTCTGGCAAGAATATAATAGTGTACAAATGTATTCAGGGATTGCATTTGTTCAGTGTTGTTAAGTGCAAGATTTTGATGCTATTTAAGCTAAAATAAAGTAAGGGAAAATATTTGCACTAACTGTTAAAAACTACTGATAACAATCATAGAGACACTGCTGTTTAAATTTAAGTATGGCAAAAATATTTTAGGTAAGGCAAGGCAATTTTATTTGTGTAGCACATTACACAATGGTAATTCAAAGTGCTTTATATAAAGAAGAACCAAATACATAATAAAAATGGAACGCATAAGAAATAGAAATAACAATAAAAACAGGGAATTCCGCTATCTGGATGGAAGAGTTACGGATCTATCCATTAGAGCGGATCTAAATTTTAGAAATGAAATTTGAAGTAAATGAGAAATAATGCAAAGGAAAGTAAATTATCAGAAATTGTGCGCTTATTTGAATATTAAAATGGCCCTCCTATGAGGTGTCAATCACAGAAACGGCCCCCAGCCAATTTGAGTTTGAGACCCCTGCTTTACAGGTTACAAAAAAAATGCACACAAACTTTTATGTGTACTAACCTAAATATATTAGTGTACAAGGCTATATGTGCGAGTAGCTACAGGGGTGCAAACTTGTCACCTTATCGCCGTTTCCGATCCAAAATAGGTCATTATTATGAGTCGTGTAGATCCGATGAGCTTTTGACAGTGTGTGTGAGCGGGTGGGGTGCAGTATCATGGTGAATGCATCAGGCTTGTTCGAGATGCATCTCAGCTGTGCAGTCCTATCGGCGTATGGCATCAAAGTACTGCGAGAGCGTTTTGGAGTATGGTGAATCGATCGTGCCATGGATAACCTACCGAACGAGACAGTCGTGCACTTTTACGTTAGTGATAAGGGGTATGTTGCCACCACAGACGTGTGGCACCAATGTCTGAGAAGTTCGTCGCAGCTGCAATAAATTAATATATTACCCTCATGTTTTTTTCTAGCTTTTCTTATATTTTTATCTTATATTTATCTTTTTATTAATCATTGTTAACTTTTTGCTTTTACTTTCCTATGTGTTTTGATGATATTGAATATATTCTTGATACATATTGTGTATCGTATACAGTAATTATTGTCATCTCCTACTGTTCACAAGCATAATAAAAAACATTTAAAAAATGCACTCCCTTTCTCTTGGAGATTAGGAACTCTGTGCAAATTATACACCATCAGAGTTGCAATTTTATTTCATTTTCACAATTATTAACAACAACTTTAAAGCTGAACACACAAATTCAGTAATTATAATAAACATAATATTCTGGAATGTGTCATTCTGGGCAATTACTTTTGATGTCTTAGGTTTAGGAAAACTGTGTGACTTATAATAGATTATCAAAACTTAAGTGGATCCACTGATTTTTGATTGCATAGTTATTTACAAAGCAATAGCCTTCTCTCAGATTTAATGAAATCACTGCCTGATGAATAAAACCTTACGAAATTAAAAACGGCATCTTGTAAGGTGACGTGCCTAGTTCAGACGTACATAATTGTTATACATTTCTCATACACCGTCGCCATGCCGCTGTCAGGTATAGCATACGTTCCTAGTCATTGCTATGACTTCTTCACCAGTCAAACATCTACATGGACACGGATTGACATCGATAGTCGACCGCTACTTCTCCTGGTTAGTGAAAAATTTGGCACGATCCACCACTCATACAGGGTAGCCTTTAAAAAGGCACAATCTACTCTATATAGTCGGACTGACGGTCCATTTCTATCACACAGAAAAGATGAAGATTTCAGACTTTAACACACTGTATTATTTGAATGCAGATCTTCATTCAGAAACTAAGAATATAAAACTCATGTTTTGACTGTGAGTGTGTTAATAAATGAATAATATGTTCTTTAAAGAATATTCATACCCTCAGAGGAGAAAACAGAAATCATCATCCTCCAGACAGCAGAACACCCCTTTAAAATGCATTTTTTAAAAAGACTGTGTGGTAGACTTCAGCTGACAGATGGCGCCATCTGGCAGTCTCTGACTATCTGCAACTGTCTTTTATAATAATATATTATTTTATTAATCCTTGATATTGTTAGTTAATAAAACACAAACATTTTAATGTCTGAATCAGTAGGCTAGATGTTGACATTAACATGAACTAAGATTAATTAATTCATCGTTATTGGTCCATTGCTTTAACTAATGTTATCTAATGAAAGCTCATTTTACATCCCTCAAGACTTACAGTAGTCCAGGGGTGTCCAATCCTGCTCCTAGAGGGCCACTATCCTGCAGAGTCAGCATTCATATTTTTATTGAATTTATAGCCTATTAAATAAAGGATAGGCCTAATTACAAAACAAATGTTCTTTCATTGACGAGCGCTTTTTGACGAAAACATTGTTTTTTGACATTTCCACACCTTTGACGTTTTACTGTTCAGTTTGGTTTCCCAAACTGAAAGTAGTGCTTTGCACTAATTAAATAATTAAGTCAAAAACAACTTTTAAACACTTATTAAAATGATGTCAGAATCAATGCAGAATACCTACCCTCACTCAGGGTTTGGCAGAACCCGCAGCTGAGCTGTAGAAACATTTGTACGTCTCTGATATACCAGACCTGCAATCTCAACAAATTAATATTGTATAATTGCCTACTTCTTAAAACAAAAGATATCAGTTATTAGCATAAATACCAGGATACATGGTAAATATAACACTATACATTTTGTATTCAAAGATGGAGTCTACATTTTCATAAATAAAACTCAGACTGAATTTATTTATTTTATTTAACAGGGACTGAGCTCATTACTCAACAGATACAAGACTGGAAATGATACAATAAAGGCTGATTTTCATCTGTCCCTGGACAGTTCATAAAAGCAACCTAAACTATAAAAGAAAATGCAAAATTATTAACGAAACACTTAAAATACAATACGGATAAAGATAACTAATAACCATATTTTAATGCTCACAATCATTGATTACTGAAAAGCCACAACTTCAAGTAAACAGTGAAAAGACATATTAGTAATATATTAACTTCTCTGGTTAAAAAAAAAAAAAAAAAATCCATTCTTTGCGCACATACTTTAAATTAAAAACAAATACATTTGTATTGTATCAATAAATGCAGTGAAGTGAAGATGACTTATTTAACCAGTCAGATGGGAAAACACCAGTCAAAGCTGCGGGAAATACAAGTGGAACAAATACATTAATTTTCTTAAAATATAGAGATATTAAGGAATGAATCTCCCTCATCTCATCCACAGACAGCATGACACTGTATATTGACTTATTATCTGAAGTAAATGATTGTCATTCATTTTTTGTAATACCTGTATTAGATTTTAGGGCCAAAAAAAGCCGCATGGAGAGGTTTTCAACACACAGATGTTGTCTTACAACATGACAATGAGTCCATTGTGCCGGACAAAGACATTTGGTCCGGTTTCACAGACAGGGCTTAGATTAAACCAGTTTAGTTCAATTAGGACTTTTTAAGCTTATAAACAGCCTCAGAAAAAGACATTACCAATGTGCATCTTCAGACAAAACAATGGCTCTGACATATTTTAAGATATACTTTAATGAAAACAGCTCAAACTTGCATTTTAGACTGAGACTGTAGTTTCTGTTGTCTGTGAAACTGGGGGCATGTTTAAGTTTTACGTGGTGTGAGAAAGTGACATATAGGGAAAAAGGTACATGAAAGACAATCAGAGCGGTCAGAAAAACGGATTTCCAGAGATGAGATTGGAAAAGGATTTCAAACCACATGAAGTAGCTTGAAAAGGATTTGTAAAAATCTTATTTCATGTGATTTTTTGCAGTTCACACAGATTTTGGACTGACTGTTTGAACAAGTGTTTGTAATGTTAAGACACTCAGGTATCTCTACGCAGAGGGTCAGCATTTTCTTCACAAACACTCATGGGGACACCTGGCTCCCCAACTGCAACTTTTTTTTTAAAACACAGGATCTGTAAAGAAAACAGAAAACTGAGATTAGTGAAAAACACAATTAGAAGACGTCATGCAAACCAAATCAAATAAAAAGGTGCTGAAGTCGAAGCTTAATTTATACATTTCAGCAATGCTCAGTATAAGGTATGCAATATTTATAGGCTACATATGAAATGTCCCATGTGGGACAGGGCATTACATGAAAAAAGTATGAGTTTTAAAAGAGTGACAAGCCCCTCATCATTTTAAGAGCTGCTCCTAAATTTCCATGTTAGTAGCAACTTTTATCTGAAAGATTTTCGTGAATATGGATTAAGATTAAAACCGCAGCGCTGCTCATACCCATCAATAATAAAAAAAAATAATACTTGCCTTGTGTTTACAGAAATACACGACCCCTGCGATGACAATGACAGGAATTAAAGCACACAGCCAGAGGAGGTGAGAGGAGTTGGGAGGTTTTGGGGTGGATGTGTGTGGTGGCGCTGTAGTGGAGGATGATGATGCATCTGTAAGACAAAACAGGAACAGAAACAAGAGAGGATCACAATCAACTCTTAACACAAACACACGGGGCAAAACCAGCCTGAGGCAAAAGGCACAGTATTGATACAAATACTTATAATATGTTTGTTAATACTTGTTCAAAACAATCACTTCAAAGTTTGTACTATTTCTGATTATTTTGATTAATAAAATTATTCATTTTTGTTTAATAAATATGCTGTCATTAAAATAAGTTAATATAAATATATATTTAAAATAGTATGGAAGCCCGTTTCCGCCACTAAAAAAAAAACAAACAAAAAAAAAAACCTCCACTTAAAAAAAAAAAGAAAAAAGAAAGCCACTAAAAAAAAAAAAAAAAAAAAAAAAAAGATGAATTGCGACTTTTTATCTCAGAATTCTGACTTTTTAACTCGCAATTGCGACTTTATATCTCAGAATTCTGACTTTATAACTCGAGTGAGTATTTTATCAGAATCTGAGATATAAGTCGCAATAAAGTCAGAATTCTGAGATATAAAGTCGCAATTGCGTGATAAAGTCAGAATCTGAGATATAAAGTCGAAATTGCGTGATAAAAAGTCAGAATCTGACTTTTTTTTCTCGCAATTAACTGATGGTCAGTATCTCTGTCTGTAACAGTGCATCCAAACGTAGCCGTGCTGCCGTGAGTCTGAAGCTGTTGGTGTATAATGTGCCACTTCAGCTTTGTCTGATTTATTGCGCCTCCGCCACAGCTGATTCTTCTTCTCTTATGATTATTATTAATTGTTATTATTTAAATCATTAGTGTATCCATTCTGTTAAAACAACTTTTTTTTGCCCAAATACCTCGACGTAATTTGCAGAATTGCATGATGATTCTACCCTGAGTTGCAAGTTAATGAAACATGATAGGTATTGGTTGTTTTTAGTATTAAGCCCACTAGATGGCAGTAAAAGCTGTTTTTCTCCTTGAAACGCTGTGTACAAGGTTACCGTGGAA
Source organism: Culter alburnus (assembly GCA_028476615.1). Classification (NCBI taxonomy): domain Eukaryota; kingdom Metazoa; phylum Chordata; class Actinopteri; order Cypriniformes; family Xenocyprididae; genus Culter; species Culter alburnus. The sequence continues at coordinate 9,346 of JAOTNS010000003.1, forward strand.
ACATTCTATATGCATATCCTGCAATGCTATGTCCGGAGACTAATCTTTATGTTTCTCCTCCAGTAAATCAATATTTCTTTATTGGTAAATCGGCGCTAAAAATATCCTTTATGATGTCCCTATTTTATATAATAATAACAAAGCAGCAATCCTGATGTTCTATTTTTATGTATAATAAGCATATCCTGATGGTCCGTCGCAATGAAAGGAAACGCAAGCAAAGTAAGAACTGTGAGAAATAACGTTTCACAGTAGTGAGAAAAAAGTCGAATTCTGAGATATAGTCGCATTGCGAGAAATAAAGTCAGAATTCTGACTTTTTAATCACACAATTGCGACTTTATATCTCAGAATTCTGACTTTATAACTCGCAATTGCGACTTTATATCTCGCAATTCTGACTTTATATCACGCATTGCGACTTTATATCTCAGAATTCTGATAACTCACAATCGACTTTATATCTCAGAATTCTACTTTTTATCACGCAATTGCGAATTTATATCTCAGAATTGAGATAAAAAGTCGCAATTCATCTTTTTTTTTTTTTAGTGGCTTTTTTTTTTTTTTTTTTTTTTTTTTAGTGGCGGAAACGGGCTTCCATAATATATAGAAACAAAATCATTTAAAAGTAAGATTCTGAAAGCATTGAAGGAGATCGCATAATAGTTTAATATAGATTTATAGTAGTAACAATACATTGTATTTTATTACTTATGACATTAATATCATATTTTTAAATATGATGGTTTCATATATAAATAGGCCATTATCGCTAAGGCAGACACCCAACTTAATATATGATATTTCCCATCTGAATCTAACCATGTCTTGTAAACGAATGGAAAAGTCAGACAGCGGTTTTTTATCATGTTAATTATTGTTCCTTTCGCCTTTTACCCCAAATACCATACTTTTACATATTCTTCCATTGTTGAAAAACTGTTGCTTTAATAACCTTGAACAAAACAAGATCTTCTCTCAAAACATAGAAAGTTATTTTTAGCAATTCTTATTTGCTACTTAAATCTACAACATTTTTAAAAAACATCAAAATATTAGATCAAATTAGCGCAGAATCAATTTACGCTGCTGCCCGCGATCGAGTCAGGAATCAGACAAATTACACGTGCTTGAAAAAAGCGGATGTTTTGGAAAGTGCTGCGGTATGTTTCGTGCCATCTAGTGATTTAGACAAGCCTTTAGTTGTACCCTAGAGGGCAGCGTTGAGGTCTTTTAACAGCTCAGCTCTTCTTCTCACCGTAACGCAGATCCACTGAAGGTGCTTCTCTATGGAAAGAAATTTCGTCCTACAGTCTAATACCCCACATTATAGTAACACTCACCGTTGACAAAAAGTGTAGCATCCACCTCAAACACGTGCTTTCCAAATAAGGCTTGTGCTTTATAGAGTCCTGATCTGGAGCTGTTAACTCTCTGAATGGTTACATTCACATGTCTGTGTCCAGGCAGCAGTTTGACTCCAGGTTCTTCCAAAGCATCACAGCTTTCAGAACCGGCACAGCGCAGTGCGATCACACGAATCTTCTTCGTAGTTTCTGGTGTAAAAGCTATCCACAATCTATCCACCTCTTTATCCATTGTGAAAGACAGTGTAACATCTTCTCCATGGTTTGCCTTGATCTTCGACCCATCAGCATCGACTGTTTTGAACAGAAAGAAAGTGTTAAGGATGACAATTAACCTGCTTTAGAATAATGAGTGATGAACTGACAGTACAATTTAACAGTTAAATAAAAACAAACATCTGTCCATTAACCCCAACTCTCTCTCCTGCCTGAAACCAATGCAAAGTTTACTAATACAAAGACAGTGAAAATGATTTTCATCTTTAACAAAACTGTGGAGAATCTCTTGATCCAAAATATGTAACGCAGTGGGATGTCGACTGTCTGTCTGACAGGTTTCTCCTTCTCTCTCACTATATAGTCAGTCTATTAGTCACTGCTGGCATAGCCACAACCCACAACCAGGGTGCAGATATTAAAAGTGTCTCATGTCATCACTGCTCATGGCATGTAGTAAAAAGCACAATGACAAAGGAGAATACTAATAATAAAAGATAAAAGACAGATAACTTATATTAATACATCTAAACATTGAGAACAGACAAGGAGTGAGGAAGAACACGGTATAAATGCATTGAGCAAACAAAGGGAACTGATGAGATAATTAACAAATCACAAGTGATTGAAATGACTAATTAACAACACTGAGAAACTAGGTCACAGGAAACACATGTAACAACTATGAGGTAAAAGAGAAGACACACATATAACAGTTTCCTTCCTTTCTGTTAACATTTTATCCAATAAAAAAATTATTAATTTGTCAAGGGCTTTTGTTCATTAGAAGAAAAAAAAAAAACATTATTTAATGCATCAGCTTACAATGAGCAATATTTTAAAGGAGTGGTTGATTATGATTTCACTTTTTTAATTTTAGTTAGTGTGTAATGTTGCTGTTTGAGCATAAACAACATCTGCAAAGTTACGACACTCAAAGTTCAATGCAAAGGGAGATATTTTCTTTTACAGAATCTCTGTTTAAGGACTACAACAAATGGCTGGTAGGGACTACAACGAGCTTCTTCCCGGGTTGGTGACATCACTAACCCTAAAATTTACATAATTTTATGTAAATAAAATTACGCCCCCGCCCCCGAGATCACACAACAAAGGGGGTGAGGCCATGTTATTGCAATACAGTAATTAACACAAATGCAATAGCATGTCATAAAAGCAAGATGACAACATGACAAATTATAACCATATTTAAACTAAAATATACCTGTTCTTCATGCAGCATATATTGTCTGGGTCTGTAGGATTTTACAACAGTTCCCACAGAAGTGATTTATAAGCTGTGTCCCAATTCAGGGGCTACACACTTTGGAGTGCATGAAAGGGGTGGGGCTTTGGAGTGGAGGGTTGCCAGGTCTGCGCAACAAAATCATCCCAAAAGTAGCGTAATCACAGCACAAGTGTAAAAGTATCCCAATCCCAGACGTGGCAACAATGAGCCGAGCATCGTTACATGGCTAGCGGCTGTCCGACAGACAGCTGACACTTGATGTTTGTGTGTGCATTTTAAAGTTTTATGACTTTCTATTGGGTTTGACATGCTTCACTGCCGGCGACGACGGGACACTGGACCAAAATATGTAAGTTTATACTATGTAATGTTAGTGAGATTATATATATATATATATGTAGATAGATAGATAGATAAATAGATATATTTATGTATACATTTATACAGGTGCTGGTCATATAATTAGAATATCATCAAAAGTTGATTTCACTAATCCATTCAAAGTGAAACTTGTATATTATATTCATTCATTACACAGACTAATATATTTCAAATGTTTACTTCTTTTAATTTTGATGATTATAACTGACAACTAAGGAAAATCCCAATTCAGTATCTCAGAAATTATAGAATATTACTTAAGACCAATACAAAGAAAGGATTTTTAGAAATCTTGGCCAACTGAAAAAATGAACATGAAAAGTATGAGCATGTACAGCACTCAATACTTAGTTGGGCCCTGAATTTTGCCCTGAATTACTGCAGCAATGCGGCGTGGCATGGAGTCGATCAGTCTGGGGCACTGCTCAGGTGTTATGAGAGCCCAGGTTGCTCTGATAGTGGCCTTCAGCTCTTCTGCATTGTTGGGTCTGGCATATCGTCTTCTCTTCACAATACCCCATAGATTTACGGTCAGGCGGTTGCTGCCAATTAAGAACAGGGATACCATGGTCCTTAAACCAGGTACTGGTAGCTTTGGCACTGTGTGCAGTGCCAAGTCCTGTTGGAAAATGAAATCTGCATCTCCTTAAAGTTGGTCAGCAGCAGAAAGCATGAAGTGCTCTAAAACCTCCTGGTATACGGCTGCGTGACCTTGGACCTCAGAAAACACAGTGGACCAACACCAGCAGATGACATGGCACCCCAAACCATCACTGACTGTGGAAACTTTACACTGGACTCAGCAACGTGGATGTGTGCCTCTCCTCTATGTTCTCCAGAATCTGGGACCCTGATTTCCAAAGGAAATGCAAATTACTTTCATCAGAGAACATAACTTTGGACCACTCAGCAGGCAGTCAGTCCTTGGTCTTAGCCGCTTCTGACGCTGTCTGGTGTTCAAGTGGCACAAGGAATGCAACAGCTGAAACCAATGTCTCATAGGTCGTGCGTAGTGGTTCTTGAAGCACTGACTCCAGCTGCAGTCCACTCTTTGTGAATCTCCCCCACATTTTGAAGGTTTTGTTTCACAATCCTGTCCAGGGTGCGGTTATCCCTATTGCTTGTACACTTTTTCTACACATCTTTTCCTTCCCTTCGCCTCTCTATTAATGTGCTTGGAACAGAGCTCTGTGAACAGCCAGTCTCTTTTACAATGACCTTTTGTGTCTGCCCTGTGCAGGTGTCAATGGTTGTCTTTGGACAACTGTCAAGTCAGCAGTCTTCCCCATGATTGTGTAGCTACAGAACTAGAATGAGAGACCATTTTAAGGATTTGCAGGTGTTTTGAGTTAATTAGCTGATTAGAGTGTGGCACCAGGTGTCTTCAATATTGAACCTTTTTCACAATATTTGATTTTCGAGATATGAATTGGGATTTTCTTAGTTGGGATAGTTGTCAGTTCTAATCATCAAAATTAAAAGAAATAAACATTTGAAATATATCAGTCTGTGTGTAATGAATGAATATAATACACAAGTTTCACTTTTTAATGGAATAGTGAAATAAATCAACTTTTGATGATATTCTAATATAGACCAGCACTGTATATATATATATATATATATATATATATATATATATATATATATATATATATATATATATATATATATATGTACGGTGTTTAAAAATGTATGTTAAATTCAGCATAAATTGGGAAACTCTCCATTGGCTGTGAACGTCACTAGCGTTAGTGCACATGATATTGCGGGGCGGAGCTCTATAATCAGATCTTATAGCTCGTCCTGCTGGTAAGTCGCATAATGTTTGCTCTGTCTTATAATTATATTTGGATCATTTTCAGGCAAAAGTTTGAATTATAAACCTCACAAAAGTTTGCTGTTTGTCTGTCAACTCCTGGTTGTGTAATCGAGTCAAATATGTATTATTGTGACTGTATGATGAAGAGTGTGTTAATGGCCTGCATGTAATCTTCAAACTTCTGTTTTTATTTAAGACGTTAAATGCGACCTCGATGTGCTATATGCTGTGTGTGATAAGCTTTGGTGCTGTTTTCCAGTATGTGTTTAATCGAGTTTTGTATGTTCTGTGTTAAAATATTAGCCCAGCTGAGTGTTAGCTTTTAGCAAATGTTGCTGTATCGTCTCGCACGTGCTCTTTGCTGTGTAACTGCGCCATCTAAGGGCTGCGTTATTCTCTCTCATTTCTTATATAAAATATATAAAATGATGGTTACTTGGTTTAATTTCACTGTATTAATGTGAATTGTCTGTATTAGTGTTTTATATTTATTTTCATGGATGTAGCTTATTAAGAATTCCCACTATATGTTCCGATCACTGTGAGTTAAAATGATATAATCAGAATCTCATAGCTCGTCCTGCTGACGTAAATGCGACATCGATGTGCTATGCGTTTGCTGATAAGCCTTTTGGTGCTGTTTTCCCAGTCTTCTTGTCACAGATACAGTAAAGCAACCCTGAGTGACCATCCACCTGTTCTCCATGTGAATTTTTCCCTCTACACACACACACAGCACACACATATATATATATATATATAAGATATATATATATATATATATATATATATATATATATATAGTGATGATATAAATATTGTTAGCAAGTTAACCTTGTTTGTTTTTTATGTTAAATGAAATGTTAACTCTGAAAATATATACATTAATATTTATACATTTACTGTGTATTTAAGCTGTATTTAAGTCTAAATTTAAAGTACAGTACTTTAGGATTTTATTCAACTGCACTCCATCTCAGAGACGAATATTGTATTTATGAAAAACTGACGTTTTGAACAGATATTACAGTTTGATTTCGATATTACATATTGGTGAAACAGAGGCATTGCTTAAATTTATGTGAATTCACACACAACTCCTTTCGTCACCGGCGTGCAATGAACTGTGGGATAGTGTAGACCGCGAAGTGTTTGAGATGAGGCTTGTTTGAGATGAGCAAATTCTGCGCAGAACAGATCACCGGTGATCACCGCAAGATGCATGCCGGTTAGAAATGTGTCCAAGAGTGGGCCACCTTGCTCTGATGTCATGCTGATGTGTGTCAAAAACCTCTCGTGAGGGCGAGGCGGACTCATCGGATTCTGCAGTCAAGCGCAGTTGCTCTCCACCGACTGCGCTGACCAAAAGCACGATGGGAAACGACTTGCTGACGACACAGCTTAAAGCTTATTGGTTTAAACAACCGTGATGTATTGATCTCTTTTAAAATGTTTGATTTTAAAACTCTAATATCATGTTTTTATGTGTAAAAATAATGTGCAAATATTCCCAAACTCTCTGACACTGCGATCTGCGATGGGTTATGTGATTGTTCTCAATTATAAAAATATATAAAAACATGTTTTTAATTAAAGTTAAAATGAGTGATACATCGTTTGAATGGAAATAAATAACATGTACTTTGGGTGTATTGTTCATTATGTTTATTTTCATATAAAAGCAACAGAACTTAAAGGTGCTCTAAGTGATGTCACACATTTTTAGGCCAAAACATTTTTTGTCACATACAGCAAACATCTCATCACTATCCGCTAGCTGCCTGTCCCCTGAACACACTGTAAAAAAAATGTGGTCTCTGTAGTCGCCACAAGCTCAGAAAACGGTAATAAAAACAAACTGGTGCAGCCTGGACCACAGATCATAATAAACATGCTCCAGCCAATAACCGACAATAATGATTTTAAATGCGCGTTCATGACTGTTTCAGGAAGGAGGGTCTAGCTAGCCTCTGTTTTGTTTGACAACACTTCGAACGTCAACAGGAAGTTACTCCACCCAGGATCGCTTAGAGCACCTTTAAATTACATCCAGTTTATCAGCAACACAGCGCACGAGTGTGAATCCCGCGATATCCGCCTTTGATCTCGTAGGTGTCTGATTCATGAGAACAGAGAACTGTCCGTCTTGCCTGCACTTTTTTCACTCCTCCCCTCACTGTAGCCGCTACTCTCACCTACATTTCAGCCGAGGCGAGGCGCATCTCAAACAAGCCTATGGACGCTTCATTCCACGGGGAAACGGAGAAGGTGCTCTTGAAGTCGCTCTCGATTTACTTCAGCCCTCCTCGCGCCGCGGTGAATCGCACTTCAAAGGCCCCTTATTTTTTTCTAGTTTTCTCAAGAACAGAATACAGTGCATAAAATGGGTACATTAAAATGTGTCGATATCAATATTATTTAAATGTCACTTTGTCAATGAAACAGCCTAATTTCTGTACAGTTTATTTTGGTGATGCAAGTTAAAAATGAAATGCATAAGTTGTATACATTATATTTGTATTAATTTATTTGTAAATGAGCCGGAGTAATTTCTGTTAATTTTTTTTTTTTTTTTTTTTTACATATGTTCACATGTGTAAATAAAAGAGAATTGTTCTGTTCATTGTTTATTTCTTTTATGCAACTTATAATTTTACATGAAACATTATACATATATAACATATACAATAATTTTTTCATCATGTAAATTAAACGTTTTTACATTAAATACATCATTGTATAGCTACATTACATAAAGTACCTTTACAACTATTTACAACAGAACTTAGGTTTAACATCAGAAAAACATAACATTTTCAATTAACAGTACATAAAACAGAACAAAACATATTTGTGTACACTTTCATTCAGCTGAGCAGGTGGAGCTGCTGGACCTGGATGGGCTTCAGAGACCCTGGTAAGGCCTCTCTGACAGTGGGACATCAACTGGGATGAGTGCATATTTCCACTGTCCACTGTGTATCTACCAACAGGTTTGTAGGCCTGACTCAATCGACGGCTGACTGACATGTAACAGATATTTCCAAAAAGGGGAAAGAGTAAAAGAAATTAACTCACATACTCAAATCAAACCATAAAATATTTGAACATATACAAAACAGATCTATGGTCCATTCAAATTTTGTCTTGGTCATCATAGCTTATATAGCATATGCTCAGCAGGTATATTTTAAGATATGTCAGTGCAAGTTTCTTTTAGTTAAAACAACTGACACAGTTAACATTTCATTTAACATAAAAAACAAACAAGGTTAACTAGTTGCTAACGATATAAAACTAACATTGCAAAGTTTAACCATACATATTTTGGTCCAGTGTCCCGTCGTCGCCGGCAGTGAAGCATGTCAAACCCAATAGAAAGTCATAAAACTTTAAAATGCACACACAAACATCAAGTGTCAGCTGTCTGTCACACAGCCGCTAGCCATGTAACGATGCTCGGCTCATTGTTGCCACGTCTGGGATTGGGATACTTTTACACTTGTGCTGTGATTACGCTACTTTTGGGATGATTTTGTTGCGCAGACCTGGCAACCCTCCACTCCAAAGCCTGGCATTATATTAAGTCAAGTCACCTTTATGTCTATAGCTTTTTTTTTTGTTTGTTTGTTTGTTTTGTTTTTTACAATTTTTACAGTGATAACTGGTATATAATTTTGGCTGCACAGCAACTCTTAAAGAAAATGGTGTCATTGTCCAGCTTAAGTAAATTCAGTATTGATTCATTCCATTGTAAAAATCAATGATTAGTTCATTTATCTATATATCAACAGAGATGTCATCATCCAGCTCAGTTCAGTTTGCATACGATGGTGTCAATGCAGGCAGATCAAAAACATTGTTGAATATCAAGTGTCCCCAACTAAGCAGGCCAAAGGTGACTGTGGCAAAGAACCCAAACTCCATCAGGTGATATCAGATGACAAATGGAGAAAAAAACCTTGGGAGAAACCAGGCTTAGTCAGGGGGCCAGTTCTTCTCTGGCTAACAGTGAACAGTGCGTGATTATGATTCAGGCAGCGTTACAGGTCATTAGTCTGATTGGGATTGCAACAGTCAAAATATTTAATCCAGTTCCATCTAGTTGAGGATCGTATTCATCACGCCAGTATGGATGGTTTGTTGAGGAACTGCTCCACTGGCTGTCGTGTCAATGAGGCCTTCACAGTGGATGATGTAGTTGACTCAATCTCTGCTGACACTTCAGGGCTGCGTTGTGGTCGTGTCAAGGCACAGGTCCTCGATCTGATCTGGATACGGCCCGGATCCGGTTGACTACGGCAAACCTCGGGATAAACAGAAAGACTAATATTAGTGTAGATGCCATTCTTCTTCTGATGTAATGAGTACATCTGGTGTTATAGGAAGTGTTCCCGGTTATATGACCCCTTTAACTGCAATTATTAATCTTTGTTAATGTTATTTATAGTAAAATAAATGTTAATTTCTTAATTAGTATGTTACCACACACAAAAAATAGAAAAACCATATATGTCATCTAATGATAAATTCTTGTGACACTGTACATGTAATAATCCTGTTATTATTAGCATTGTTCATTTGATGTGTGTTAAGCTTTTTTTGTAGGCTAGCTACTATTGCATTAGGCCTACAGGTTATTTACAGGTCAAGTGCTTAAGTATGTTTATCTTGAGAATGTGGTTTTGCACAGACACAATAGCTGTTCTTAAGCAGTCCTTCACTATGGCAACACAGAGATGTGAAACAAGCCTGATAACCACAAGATAACCACAATTTTTCCTGAGACACAAATGCAGTCACACAATGCTTATGTGAAGATGACGTGTCCTCTAACTGTGACCTATTTTGATTTTTGCCATATACCCAAATTCAGATCAATTATTTTCCCTTCTTTTAAAAATATTGAAAGTATGCATATCCTAACATAAATAATGATCTTATTGAAGATCAGAGCTGTGTTAGCATGTGTTCATCTCTGACACATCAAACCTGCATGCCCCAGACTTCATTTTCCTGTTTTTAGTGTGGTAGCTGTTGGCCCAGATGTCAAACGGATGTGGGTCACTTCAGGCAATGATGCAGCACTGCAGGCCTTCTCATGGCATGGACAAAATGTATGTGAACCTTAAGTGGCCTACATGTAACATGGCAAATATGGCCCAAATCACACGTGGGCCTTCTTAGGCAAAGATGCGGCACTAATGGCAATGTGTAATCTGAATGTGAGCCTGAAGTGTCCCATATGATAAATAATGAATATGGCCCAAATATCACACAAACCAAATGTGGACCATATTTGGCAAATGTACGGCACAGTCAGCACTGGCTGACCAGATTGTAAGCTCAAAATGGATCAGTAAGCAAGTTAATAGTTAACAATTAGGGCAACTTTTGGCAAATATACAGTATACAGTTTATATAATAAAAAAACATGGCCACTTGTGGCAGGGAAGGAGCACCTTTAAAAACTGGTTAATTTAGATGTATAGCTAAAAATTCAACTGAAAATATGGTGTAAAAAAAAATATGGGCTATGTTTGATCAACCCGATCACATGAGAATGCGTATCAATAGTACGCATGTGTAATCTCGTGGAATATATACGCCAAAATGAGTTTTGGCGTGCATATGATACGCAGTTTATGGCATGTATTCAATATGCTTGGTAGTCTTGGGTAGTATTAGTGGTGCGGTGTTCATGCCTATTGTACGCCATAAAGTGCGTATCATATGCACACCAAAACTACGTATATATTCTATGAGATTACACGCGCGTACTATTGAGATATATATATATATATATATATATAGCATCTGTATGTAACTTCTTGTCTGTCAGCAAGTTTACCTTGTGAGACTGTTCTTTTTTTCTGTGGTTTTTGATGCATTACCATGCATTGATGTTCTTCTGCCAGTTTATGTAGATCATGAGGAAGTGGTTTTGCTTGCATGCAACAAAGAGTGGTGTCGTGTGATGATTAAGTGAAGAGACATGCTTTAACTGTGTGATGAGTGATCTCTCCTGATTTATCAACTACACATCAGGTAGTAGGTCCATTTTTACCAAAAAACAAATTCAGATAAATTATTTTCCCTCCTTGTATAAATACTGCAAATACTGAGGTACATCATAATGTGCTGATCTGATTGAAGATCAGAGCTGTAGAAACAATTGTTAACCTTAATACAGTAGTTGTATAACTGTACTTCTTGAAACGATTAAAAATTCAAATTATTAGCATCCATACCATCATACAAGTAAATATTAACATAATTCTTGTAGTGAATGTGTAAATTTGTGTATGTGTATGTTTCGTGTTTGTGTTTTTTGTGCATGTACACTTTTAAATTTAAACAAATGTGTATTGTATAAATGTATGATATCATCTTAAACTGTACACACTATAAATTAATGTGTATTATTTAACATTTATGCTATATTAGTCTGGCAGTGAAATGAAGCTGATGAGTGCATTTAGATGAAAAAGTCAGATGAGAAAACACCAGTCAAAGCTGTGGGAAAAATATACAAGTGGGGAAAAAAGATATTTCTTTTTAAAATATAGAGATAGACATTATGTAACCCTGATAAGAGAATTGTATCAAAGGGCACAGGCAGCTAACCAATCAGAGCTGCAGTCGAGTTAAAAGCTCCGCCCTTTTAGCACTTCCGTTTCTGACGCGCAGACTCAAACTAAGCTTGATGACGTCAGCAACCTGTCTGACAGATGTAAATCTTCTAGTAGCTGTGCGTGCAAACTGCCATCATTAATCTTGCAGAGACGGCGAGCTTGAGCGGGGAGTTCTTTGGCGTGAGTGAGCAGGAGTAAGTATTCTGATTAATTATTTATTTATTAATTATATATCTCTATATCTATGGGCTTCTCTTGACGTCTCCCCGATTGCCTGCGAGCTTCTCCTCCTGTCTGTACGGTAATTTCTCTACTGTGTGACAGAGAGTCGAGTGGTTATGAAGCAATCGTTAGCCTATTTTTACAAAAACTGTTTCTACGGGGCCATAATGTAACATAGAAGGTAATGGAGCCCTTTATACATTGTCGTGTATCTTTAGAAATAAATAATGGACAAATGGAGTCTTTAAACGCCTCAGATGTAAAGTTATTCGCTGTCAAAGTGACGCCAAAATGAATTGGAGTCAATGGGATGCTAACGCAAGTGAAGTTCTGCTACAAGATGGCGGCACGCGGCCGACTTCAACTTCCGGTCAACTTCCTTCCCGCTTGGTGTCAACTAGTCCAATGGCGAGAGTGAACGTCACCGGCAGGTGACGTCACGACCAGGAAAGGATAAAATACACATCCGGAAAGACCGGCTTCAGCTTTTGTGCCTCAGTAAAGCGCTCTGTGTGAAACTGTCTCTGTCTATTTATTGTTGTTTGTCCTCAAGCATTATATACTAGACAGGAGTTTATTGGCGAGCAAATAGCAACTTGAGTCGTGTGTGCTTCCCTGTCCTCACTACTATACGAGTGGGGATACACGCGATTCATGTGTTGTTTGTTTGAAAGCAGAGCATGCACATAATTTCTTGTATTGGGATCTGGCAGTGTTCATTCATAAATTTCCCGATGTGATGCACTATCGAGATTTTTATCTCTGCTCCTCTTGGCTTTTTTCTCGAGATTTTGTATTGGGATCTCGCGTTTGCCGAGGCGACGAGTTGATTTCTGGTCTGCAAACTGCAATAAATAATCTAATGGCACGAATCTTGCGTCTGCCGAATCAACGCGTAGATTAGGGTGTGCAGACAGAAGTTATAAATATTCAGCCAATCATTCAGACCGTGTACACTTGTCTGGTGGTTCATGGTTGCATTTAATTTTGAGAGATTAAATGAAGTTTGATGTGTGTATGGCCTATATGCCTAATATATAATATATATATATATATATATATATATATATATATATAGCATTTCTTTCAGACCGTATTAACTTGTCTGATAGATAATTTGCTGCATTTAATTTTGAGGAAATAAATGGACAGTTGGCTGTTATTTAATTTTGATAATTTAAGGTAATATTTATCTGACTTTAAGTATTTTGTCAAGCTTATTTGTTTATGTGCACAATTTTTTTAACATGAAGCATTCTCATATGAAGTTATTAACAAGGTTAATATCTGTATCTGCCACCTCTACATTCCAGAAAATGAACCTAAACTCATACAATTACAAAATGCACACGTAAAATTAGAATTATCATATTATTTTAACGATCTATTTTAATCACATGTGGACTGAAGAAATAATCGTCCATTTCTCCCGTGATCAAAGTGAAACGAAAACGCGGATAAACAAATCAATGCACTAGTACCTCAACACCCTTAAATTCACAACAAATAACTACAATCAGCTTGAAACAAAAATTAGGTCATGAAACCTTCAGTGCCGAGCACAGACATAGTTGCTGCATCATGAACCAAATCGGTATCTGTCGCCATACCAGGGGCGTCACTAGGCCCTTTTTAGGGGGGCTTCAGCCCCCCTAAACTTCTGCCCAGCCCCCCTAAAAAATTTTTTAATAAATTTATTAATAAATTAATAAATTTTTGATCGCTTCAGTCCCCTTTAAAAAAACTCATTTGAAACGTCAGCAAGCTGCGTCAAGTTTCGGCTCCTCCCCTTATCTGAGTCTGCTTGGATTTAGCGCATTTTTCAATCTGCAGGGGCGCCGAGCAGAGCGAACATCAGAGAGCACAAGGTGTGTGTCGTGTGTGCGTGCATTTATTGATAGATTGCTAATGCTATGATATTACATCTGCATCGGTGCAGTTCTTTGTCATAAATGCATTGCAGTTTACATAATGTAATGTTACTGGAGCATTGGGAGCACACGGGACGGCTCGGTTTCATCCAATACCAATACGTTTCGCTGCGTTCACCTTCAGCCCTTGTGTGATAGTGTTTTTTATTCCTACAAAATGAAGTGATTAACACCCATGAAAACATACTTTAGATTCAGAAAACGATCATGATTTATTTAATTTACTTTACAATTACAGACATATTATAATGTATTTTGACATTACATTATGCAGCCATGCACAGAAATGACACACATCATTGTCTGAAAGCACTAGATGGCCCAGAGAGAGAATGTGGAGTTATTTTGTTTTGTATTATTAAATATAGTTTTGTATTAAGTAATAATGAATCAGGAGGTGTCATGATACATAAATTAGAGTAAGCGTAGAGTAAAGGGATTTTGATTTTCTTGATTTATACTATTTATACTAGATTTGTACTTGATTATAGAAGTGGCAAATTGATAATTCATGTTGTTATTTTTAATAAATAGAAATAAATATAGAACAGATTAATCATATTGCCAATAGACAATTACATTAATACATGGTTTGTCTATATTCTTAATGAATATTAGCTGGTTAGTTAAAATACTTAAAATGACATCAATTTTCATGGGGTGACTTTATGAATATCCAAACGTATTGTTGATTATAAAGGCTAAAAAGCTAAAAAAAAAATAATTTATATTTCATTGTAGATGGATACGAATTTTTTCTTGTCGTGCGGGAGTAGGTCTGCAAATGAGCAACAGTCAGTCAAATAATATTTTTTTCATACCCTTATTGGGGGCTGAGCCCCCCTAAAATCAAAATCCTAGAATCGCCCCTGCGCCATACCAACATCATCCCGCTTCACCCACAGATGCAGCGTGATTTATTAAAGAGCTCACCGGCTTCCACTCCAGGTTTTGATGATGGTAAATGTCTGTGCACTTTCTTTATTGCGTTCAGCTCGGGAGTTTCGGCAGAGCTCGCCAGCCGCGCTCATTCCAGCACTGGATTTTTTTTCCGTTTCCGTTTTCTGCCCCTTGCTCCGATTGGTTGAGACTACTATAGTTATTTATTTATTATTTATATTTTTCCATGTTATTTATTTATTTGTTTATATTGAATTTGTAATTAATTTATATCTTTCTCAGTTTGACTTGACATAGATTCATGTATTAGTTCAGCCTTTCATGTAGATCCTGATGCCAGTGGTGTTAGGCTTCTTAGGGCAGCCCCCTGCGGGGTGGAGCGGTGTACACCTCAGTATACGGTGCCCGTGCCACTTCGTTGCCCTCGGGGGACCGATCTGCTAACCCCATCACTCTCAGTGCTTTGGGGCGCAGCGGTTTCCAGCAAGCATTGATTCAGTGCTCACACAACGTTGCATCAAGCTTGCACCCTTTAAATGAAATCTAAGGGCAGCCCCATATGGGATAGAGCGGTGTACACCTCAGTATACGGTGCCCGCTCCACTTCATTGTCCTTAGGGGCCAGTCTGCCAACCCTGGCACCCTTGGTGCTTCAGGGCGCAGCGATTTCCAGCAAGCTATGACTACAGCAGATGGAGGGTTGTGTCCTAAATTATTATCTTAATTATTTGAATCATTCAGTCAGGAGTCTTAGTTGACGCTAAACCAGATCCGAGGACTGGTGTGTCATGATAGTTCTAAATGATGCATACTTCCATGTCTCTATCCTTCCACAGCATAGGAAGTTCCTCAGGTTTGCTTTCAGGGGCAAAGTATACCAATATTAGGTTCTTCCATTTGGTCTAGCTCTATCAACCCACATGTTCATGAAATG
Organism: Culter alburnus; assembly: GCA_028476615.1. Lineage (NCBI taxonomy): Eukaryota > Metazoa > Chordata > Actinopteri > Cypriniformes > Xenocyprididae > Culter > Culter alburnus. The sequence goes on from JAOTNS010000003.1 coordinate 25,006, forward strand.
CGTAGATGCAGCTCTGGCCTTGCTCAGACTGCAGGGCATATGCATTCTGAACTGATTAGATGACTGGCTAATATTTGGTGCAGCCGGAACAGATGGTCAGTTCGACATCGAGATGTCGTTCTTGCTCATATAAAAAATTGGGGTTGTGGCTGAACGCAAAGAAGAGTGTGCTTTCTCCATTACAGAGAACCACCTTCCTGGGCGTGGTATGGATTCAGTGACACTGCGGGCCGTTCTGTCGCCCACTCGTATTGCTGCAATCTTTTCAGTCACGCAGGAGATATAACTAGGCCAGTCACTCACTGTAAAACAGTTTTCTAAAACTGTTGGGTCTGATGCTCCCCCAGTTTCTCTTGAGGCCAATACGGAAGTGACTTAAACTGCAATTCATCGACTGGCCGCTAGGGACAGGCTCCAAAAGAGAGCAGAATCTCATTGAGTCCCATGTTAAATTGGCCAATTTTACAGCAGAAAAAAAGTTTACAGGTTGGTGCAAATTGTGGTTTTGGTCTATACTGCTAATGTTGCCCTTCATGACAACTGTGAGGGGGGTGAATTTTTTTTATAACTCATCCGTTTAAATTATATTAAGCCTTAAAGTTCTGCATAATTAAGGGCGTGGTCACTTGAGTGACCGGTGGATCGCGCTGCTGTCTGTGAGTGTGAGCCGTCACCTCAGCTAATTCCAGCCGCTGAATTTGGCATCTCTGCCGTGTTTGTGCTTTTTTCGATATTATTTTATACAATTATAAAATAATATGGTTTGCTGCGTTAATGGTCGAGACAGATGTGCATCTGTGTAACGTTATATGTGCACACATGCGGAAGGAAAGGATCGTCGTGGCATTGGCTAAAAGTTTTGTTCGTGAGATTTACTATGACTATGGCTGGAGAATATGCCTCTCAAGACACCACAAACTCCGACAGCACTGCTTGGATATTATAACTAAAACTGCTGAATTTTGGACGCGGGCTCATTTGTTTGTGAGATATGTGATCATATACAGTTTTACAACATAAACGCTGCCCAGGTTGCATAATTTCTTGAAGAACGATGATGGAGAGCAGATCATTCATAAGAAATGTGATGCAAACAATGGATATTTCATGGATTTCCATATTTCATGGATTTAACGCTTTTGTGGACAAAAAGTACTGTTTTTTTTTTTTTTGTTTGTTTTTCAATGGACACTCATGGACATTTTACCCAAGTGCAACGGATTGGATTTATTTCGCAATCACTATTTCATTATAAAGGTATGAAGTCCCGTTTGATTTTTCGTGTTGTCATGTGCAAACCTGATACAAATTTCAAGTTACTGCTGGGGCATATCGTAAAAAATACACCATAGATTGACAGTAAACCTTTATAACTTTCTAATGATATAACTTATCTTTATTAACTAATAATATATAATATATATATAAATATATATTATATAATATTAAATATATATATAATATACTAAAAAATATTTTAGATAGTATCTCCTTTGCCTGCTAACATGATCACGTCGAGCTAGGCGGCGTGGTTTCAGTAACCATGGCACCTCAGCTCAACTACGTCCCACCTCTTTGCCCATTTTCAGTTATCCGGGAGTGACGTGTGGTGACGCGCAGCTAAGATGGCAGCGGCCTCATTTTCACCTCAAAACTGCTGTTCAGAACTCTATGGGTGACGTCACGGACACTACGTCCATATTTTTTTACAGTCTATGGTCTGATGGCAGCTGCGTCCAATGGTGATACCTTTGGCCTGCTGTACATGAGACCCTTATTGTGGTGGCTCAGGAACCCACTTCATATGATCAAGATTATGGGGTGGTGTCTCCGCGCCTTGGTTATATGGAAAAAAGTTGGTTCCTGTCCCAGGGCCCTGTGTTAGGAGCTTAATATCATTGAGTCACTCTCATGATAGATGTTTCTCTCACAGGCTGGGGAGTAGTAATGGAAGGCCGCTCAGCTCAAGGGCTGTGGAGGAGTCATCATCTTTTGTGCCTGGAGATGATATCGGTCTTCAATGCGTTGAAGTTCTTGCTCCCAGACCTGAGAGGTCATCGAGCTGTCTGGACAGACAATACATCGATAGTTTCTTATATAAATCCACAGGGGGGGTCTGCGTTTGCGCCCACTATCTGGCTATCTAGCCACTATTCCTCTTGGACTGGATGCCATGGTACAGACATGGCCGAGGCTACGTCTGTGCGTTTTTCCCCCAGTTGTTCTGCTTCCAGGAGTTCTGGACAAAATTCACCGGGAAGGGATAAGTCTACTGCTAGTAGCACCTTTGTGGCCAAGTCGGATATGGTTCTTGGACATTGTGTCTCTCCTCGACGGCTCTCCATCGGAGATTCTGATCAGGAGAGATCTTCTATCTCAGGTGAAGGGCTTAATTTTTCACCCTGCCCAGAAGTATTGAACCTGTGGGTTTGGCCCCTTAGGGGGCCCATCTCATATTATCTGGTCTCTCAATCGAGGTTGTGGAGACCATACTTTACTCCAGAACTCCAGCCACAAGGAAACTATCCTCGTATTTCTGCATACCATGTCCCTGTGGATGGTACAATTGTGGGGTATAACCCTTTGAGGTATCATTTCCTTTGTGGCACTCAGTGAGGCTGAGGCCTGCAACATGCACTAGGGTTCCTGCTTGGGAGTTGGCCTTTGTGTTGGAAGGCTTATCTGCAGCTCCGTTTGAGTCACTTGATTCTGAAATTTCTGAAGTAGAAAACTGTTTTCCTCCTTGCCATTTCTCGACTAAAAAGGTTGTAGGAGACCTTCAGGCCCTATCGGTATCCCCTACGTGCCTTGATACATGGGATATCGTTCCCATAACGCCCCCTTCGGGACGCAGTGCAAGTTCCCTCGAAAGGGAACATCTCAGGTTATGACTATAACCATAGTTCCCTGAGAGAGGGAACAAGACACTGCGTCACGTTGCCATTCTCCCTGCATCCCTGTAATCAATTTTGCTTCGGCAATTTAAGCTGAAGCCGGTCTTTCCGGATGTGTATTTATCCTTTCCTGGTCGTGACGTCACCCGCCGGTGACGTTCACTCTCGCCATTGGACTAGTTGACACACATGCATCAGACGCATTCACGCTGAAGGCGTTCCCATAGTGCCCCCTTCGGGACGCAGTGTCTCGTTCCCTCTCTCAGGGAACTATGGTTATAGTCATAACCTCAGACGATTTCTTCAGTTGAGATGGCGAGTCAACCCCATGAAAGAACCTAAAGAAAGACAAGAAAGGAAGAGCGATTCATTTACGTCCTCAATGAGAGTGGTAGGATTACTTTTGACTTGGATTTGTTTGAAATACAGACTGAACTCTCTTGATTTCCTCAACAAGAGGGAAAGAGGACTTAAATTACATTCCCACAACAGGCCTGAAAACCTGAAAACATAACTTCAGTGGACATTTATCTCTCTTTTGACAATTGTATATTGGTTGGTTGTTTGATTGATTCTACTGTTTATTTTGTTTTGTGAGTAAAGCCGGCCTAATTTCTTATTCATTCTATTTCTGTGATCTTCTTTGACATAACACTCCATCTCCTTAGCCGAACCTAACAGCATTGGTCCAAAGTGAGGCCTGCTTTGACAGCAAGATAATTAACACTTTCAATGCCCAGAAAGGTACTAAAGACATATTTAAAACAGATCATGTGACTACAGTGGTTCAACCTTAATGTTATGAAGCAACGAGAATATGAGAATCAAACTGCCAAAGTCACTTGAACCATTGAAGTTTCAAAACATTTGTAACGTAATGAAGCCTTGTTTACTGAAATCGTGTGATTTTTGGTGCCCTGAACCACTGATTCAAAACAAAAGATTTGTACTCTAAAGAAGAATGAAGGAATGATTTGTGCTCTAAAGAAGAATGAAGGGTTTACGGGTGTGGAACGACATGAGGGTGAGTAATTAATGACAGAATTTTCATTTTTGGGTGAACTAACCCTTAACTCCCTGAGGTCTGAAAACGCGCCGGCGTGTTTTGCAGGATTTTTTTCACATTGCAGCAAAACAGACTTAAAATACTCTGTCATTTTTTGTCATAGAGACATAAGTAATATATCAATTGAAACTATAGAATGTCTTCTTTTATTTGTGTACACTCAGAGTAAAAACACAATGTTGTGCTTTTTTAAAATAAAGAAAACTAACATGATGCGTGATCTCTCGTCTCCCTCTGAACGAAGTCCAATCTGATAGTTCTCAGAAAATGAACTGTAACTTAGTGAATACTAATGACAAAAAAAATGACACTTATGTCTAAAGAAACGTTGAAATGTCAGGTTTTAAATAGTGCAAGTCAAATCAAAAACAAACAATCTGTATGAAAAGAGAGCCATGTCAGAAGTCCGTGATTCAGCTCATTATCCGCTAATGTGGCCACACCCACGGAGCGAGCGCTATTCAGACGCAAACTCAGAGGCAATACTTGTATGCATCGTCTCAATCGTGTATTTATTGTCTTGAAAAGTGTTTATTTGGACGTTAAAGCCATGGTTAGCGATCTCTAGAAGACATGCCATTAGTTCCTGGTTCCTTTTCTTCTTTATATGAATTTGTGGACTAAAGTTGCACAGAGCGCCCTCCGGCTGCAAGTATGAATTGAAAACACAGTATCCAGCGCTCATAGTGATGACAATAATATTGAATAAATATTACTCCTCAGTATAGAAAATTGACATAAATATATAAGAATCCATCAATATTTCTCCAAATGTGCATGCTTTTAAGCTAAAAGCCTATATGAAATGCCATAGAGGTAACATAATTGTTCAGACACTTTGCATCACAGAAATACATTATATTATAAAAGAATATAATAGAATACCATTATTTTAAATTGTAATAATATTTCACAGTATTGCTGTTTATGATGAGCTGAGACATTATTACAGAGGGTTTTTTTCACAGCATACCTGACTGAAAGGCCTCATTAATATGCAAGTCATTTCAGGTCATTATTATGTGATTATTTGTCTTCTCAGGTGTAAATGGCCCATTATTCATGATGATTCACGCCTCCACCATACTGTGTTTTTGACAAAAGTGTCTTACAAAAACTAAATCAATATATTGTTTTATATGAAGGAGTAGGCAGCATAATTTTTACATAATTCTGAAGCAAAAACTCTAGTCTACAATTTCCAATACCCAGAAGTCTTATGAACACAGATTTAATATATTTTTTTTGGCCTTATTTCAGTGACTTAAGTTTTTTGTTTTTTCAATAACCACGCATAAACGTTATTCCTTCAAAAACACAAACATGTACATACATGTTCCTCACATATTATGATAGCCTAGTTTATGCTGAATACAGTGTAATGACACTTTTGTCATTTATATGTTTATGAACAACTGAAAAAAGCACAAATGTCAGGGCATGTCAAAACTTCTCCAAGCCCCAAATCAGCCTCAGACTCCAGAGGGTTAAAAGGCAACGTTCACACTGTGAGTCAAATTTAATGTCTGTATCCGATTGGAATATGATCTAAATTAGGGTTATTACTGTACCGATAACAGTCAAATTCCACGGTTCTCTGGACCAACTTTGCCATAATTTTTCTTTTTAACCATTTAAAAAAAAAAGAATAGTTAGTAATAAAATCAAAGAAAATCAAAGAAACACATTACAGGTAACAAAACAAGCAGAAGTTCTATTGCACTTACACTGCAAGACTTAAAGGGGCGGTATCACACACAGTTTCTGCCAATCTCATGTTAATCTTGAGTACCTATAGAGTAGTATAGCATCCTTCATATCTCCAAAAAGTCTTTTGTTTTATCATATTTATAAAAGATACATACACTGTACCAAGTATTTCCGAAAACAGAGGAGTGCCTGGAGGCGTGCCGTGTGAGCGGAGCTAAAGAGTGACGAGCTATCACGAGAACGTGCAGCTTTTGTGTAGAGATTGTCTACAAGCTATCAATGGTCAGCTAAACAACTGTATTTAAACACACACAATACACCATCGCATTATCCATGGATAACTTTTTAATCACTATAATGAATATAGCGTATGAATGATGAATAAATTCACTACATTCATGTTGTTTACATTATATGCACCCAGGCACCTATTGCCAACAAAACAGACATTTGAAGCAGTTTTACTCTCCACCTGTGGTTCTGACTCATGACCGGGATCATTATCGCTGTGACCGCTCCATCTTTCAGCTTCAAACGATCTGTAAATCCAGTGTAGAACTGGGCCTTGTTTATAAAACCATAAGCGCCGATCCTGAGGACTCGAGCAGCCACGGAAAAACACAAGATATTCTCCATTCATTTTAACCAATAAAAAAGTGATTGTAACAATCAGTTTCTATGGTTATTTTAATAACAAATGTCAAGAGCACATCAATGTATTACGTGAGAACAAAACTCTCAGCTCCACTAACGCTGGGTTCTTTGGGAAACAAGATTATCTTTCCCTCACAACCAAAAACACACTTCTTTGGTGACAATGTCAAGTCCTGTGACCTGTGCAGCGCTGCCGACGACTTCCGTAAACCCGACCGCACGTTGATAGGCATGCTTTTGCTCTCTCGCTCTGGTCGACGTGTGTGCGCGCCCTTCCGGGAGAAGTGCCCGTACAAGGAATTCTGCCCCCATTTACGTCACTCAGACCGATGGCCATGTTTAGCATGAGAATCCAACTCTTTAACAGTGTAAATAAGTCAGAATACATGAAATAGCATTATACCCCCCCTTTAATGCACAGATCTGACCATCATTGCTGTGGTTCTTCACTGTCAAACAGATCCAATCCTACAATTGAATAAAGCTGTCACTCCTGAAATTTTGCAGTGTGTACTTAGTGACATGAAAAATAAATCTTATATTTAAATTACAAATGGGTTACAGCATATAGTACAGAAAGCAAGCAAGTGAATATATGATCGGATATGCACAAAAATCTGGTTTGGACTGACAGTTTGAATACAGCTTCAAGTGTTTGAAATAATATACAGGATCTACTGGATACAGGATCTAATATACTGGATCTGTAAAGAAAACAACAGAAAACTCCTTGGCACAACATGACAAATTGAAACATCCTTTATGGAAAAAGTAATATGACGCGTGAAACATTCACACAGATGTGAAGAGCTTCATATGGAGACAGCAGAGGTTTCTGTGGCTTCAACATCCGCTGCTGACACGTTTCTCACGGTTAACACAACACAATTATAAGAGGTCATGTAAACCACACAGTTGTTTCAAATCAGCTTCACAATAATAAACAGCAGAGTAACAGAATTGAGGCATACTTCAGATATATCAAAAACTTTAGACCCTATAGCTACTAACTCTTCACAATATTATTAATTCAATATTATTAACTTGCTGTCAATGCAGGCCTCACTGAGCCATCGGATTTTATAAAAAATATCTTAATTTGTGTTAACACAGACACATGTGGCAGCCCGAGGCAAAAGGAACATAGTATTGATACAAATACTTTAGCTAAAATAATATGTTTTAATTATCTCTAAGTTAATACTTTTCCAAAACAGTCACTTTAGCAAAGTTTGTATACTATTTATGATTTTGATAAATAAAATGATTTCTTTTTGTTCAATATGCTGTTATTAAAATAAGTTAATATAAAAATATAATTTAAAAAATATAGAAACAAAATCATTTTAAAGATTCTGAAAGCATTGATGGAGATCGCATAATAATTTAATTTACAGTATATCAATACATGATAGTTTATTATATGATTAATATCATATTTTCATAGGTGATGTAGCCTAATGACGCACAGACAAACTGCTGCAAGCTCGAATATCCCGCGGAAATCCACAATGTCGCTCTTATTATAAAACATTATTACAAGCTTACCGTTGTGAATCGAGACAAGATAATTAGATAGTTTTGAACACTGGCTGGTTATGCAGGCTACTTGCTCAAAAAATGATTTTGGATAATTTTAAGTTACGGACTGCAGATTTAAATAAGTTATTTTTAAAATAAAGCGGGACTCTAAAAATGCTGGGTTAAAAACACCCAAGGTTGAAAATGGACAAACCCAGCGATTGGGTTTTAACCCAGCGGTTGGGTTAAATGTTTGCCCAACCTGCTGGTAGTTTTATTTAAACCAACTGTTGTTTAAAATTGCTATATGGCTAGCTTAAAATGAACCCAAAATAGTTGGGAAATTAAAAACCAGATGCAATTAGAGGCAACAATAATAGACAAAAGGTGAATGTTTATTAATAAGCTTTAATATTTTATTAATAAAATTTAATAGTTTAATAGTTTATAATAAATTTATTAATAAGCAATTTAATAAATGTTTATTGTTTAATAATTATTCATTGAACATTAATAAATGTTCATTTCCAACATACTTTGGGTTAATTTTAATTAAGCAATACAGTAATTTTTAAACAATAGTTGAGTTAAATAAAACTACCCTGCAGGTTGGGCAAACATTTAACCCTACCGCTGGGTTAAAACAACCCAATTGCTGGGTTTGTCCGTTTTCAACCCAACTTGGGTTGTTTTTAACCCAGCAATTTTTAGAGTGTGCTTTTCATTGACTGATTATTGAAGTGTTTGGACACATTATAGACTGTTAATAATTTTACGCCTATAATTCATTGTATAAATGTCTTTAAATCACGTTCAATGACTAATAAGCTAATCTATCAAATATTTTTTTTATCCTCGCAGCGCGTCGGTTATGCGGTGATGCGCTATGAAATTAGCCTATTGTGGGCCAAATGAATTGTAATATCAATTTAATAATAAAAGTAGGACTACCCAAATAATAATAATAATAATAATATTTCAATACATAAATTGGAAATGCTAAATCCTTTTCGAGCTGATGTTTTTGACAATATGGTCAATCGGCGCAACCCAACACGAGGGTTTATCGTGCAAATATTTCAAACGCGTAGTGTGAGCAGTCAAGTCACAGCTCGACCATCGGACCGCACAGTGTGAGCACATAAATCGTGCGCTTTACATCGCACGCGATCAACTCGTACAGTGTGAGTTGGAAACCTTGCTGAAATAGCACAGTGTATGCCATCCTTTAGACAAGCCTAGTTGTCAGGCACGTGCACACATAAAAGTGGGCTTGAGCACCTGCCCTTTTTCTTCCTTGAGAGAAAGTGCTCTTTTTTTCTGGGGTGCTTTAAAAAAAAAAAAAAAAAAAAAAATTGTTATAAATGAATATATATTCCTGTTTGCGCACAGCTTCCTTGACAAACAAATATATATGCTGAATAAAAAAATACAATATATCTGGTCGGCTTTGTCGAATTCAGATGCCCTCCCTTCGCGACAAGCCATTCATTCCCGCACGCACGCACGTCCCGCCCCACCTCACGTTTGCTGCTGGCTGACGATATCTGACAACTATGCCAGGGAAAAGACAACAGCTGTCTGTCTGGTGAGGAGAAGTGAAAAAGAAAAAAGCCCTAGATTAATCCCGTGCATTTCTTTCAGGTAGCCTATGTATGTTCACACATATATGAAATATTTACGTATAATTTCACCCTATATTAAGGGTGAGATTATACGTTTAACGCCGCGTTAATTATTTTGGCCACCAGCAACGCATCTGCCTGATTTGATACTAATGCAATTCATGTAATATTATAATTTAAATTATTTTAATGTGCTATGCATTGCGTTTTAAACCATGGTAAAGACATCTGTAGGGCTGTCAATACCAGAAGAGGAGCTTTCCATGGATGTGCATCCATGAACCGCATTATCAGACAGTTTTCTAAGGATGCACGATTTATTAAACGATTTAAAAATCATAATACAACATTGCATAATGCTATCTTTCTTAAATCTAAGCTCACACAGGATAGCCTATACATCGATAAAGGTTCCTCGCTCTGAGTGTGCATGTTTGATGTCCACATATTCTTGTTGAAGAAATTACAGTGGCTGTAGCATTTCTATCACAAAGAAATGGCCAAATATTATTATTATTATTATTATTATTTAACTAATGTTATATTTTTAATTATACTGGTTGGCCAAAAACAAGGATTTGATCGTGCTGTGTGACAACAATTACCAGGCTTTTGGCGCCCTCTGCAGCATTTGTTATAACATATATCATCTACTTGTAACTTTTCAGGGGGAAAAAACTCTTGGGGCCCTATCTTGCACCCAGCGCAATTGACTTTGTACACCGACGCATGTGTCATTCCTATTTTGCACCCGCGCAAAGCGCGCTTTTCCCTCCACAGAAGCACGTCGCTAAACTAGTGAATGAACTTGCGCTCCCTGGGCGGTTCAGCGCAAAAAAGGAGGCGTGTTCCGGCGCAAACATCCCTGGTGCTATTTTGCTGTTCCATTAAACATTGCGCCACTGACCAGAAAAACCTAGTCTAAAGTCAGTGGCGCGTTGCGCGTTGTTCATTATGCTATTTTAAGGCGCATGCTTGACCATAATGTATAGCGTGCACAACGCGCATACACTTTGCTCATGTAATCTACACAGATGCAACAGTTATTTTTGCAAATCATAAATTGTTACACTAAAAAATATTAACACATGAGATGACGGAAATCATTGTGGTGTGCCACGAAGATGTGAAAAAATAGGCATAAATCTAGCTTACAAATTATCAGGCTAATTGTAGTAATTAAGGATCAGACCTGTTTGCCCAATAGTGGCAAGACATATATGTATATAAGGACATCTGACAAATTGGTTTGTCCGTCAAGAACCAGGCGTGCGCCTGGTAAATACGCCATAATAATAGCAATCCATAATGGAACTTGCGCACCTGTTTTTAAAGGGAATGTTGGATGACGCTCTGATTGGTTTATTTCACGTTACGCCCACACCACACCTATGAATAATGAAGCTACTTCATACCAATCCATTTTAGATTTGCGCCGGGCGCAAGAGCCATTTATCCCGCCGGGAAAATAGCAACAGCGCCGAGACCCGCCCACAAAGTTACTTGCGCTTCGCGCTTTGACACTTGCGTTTCAGATCGTTAAATAGGGCCCTTGATGTGTTTAAATATGCAGATTAGCTTGTTTTGGTTAATTTAGAAGAAATCTACAGATGCAAACAGACGGAGGGTAAGTAAGCTTAAACCAAACAACATCTAAATGTGTATTTTTAAGTTTTCTTTCCATTAGAGTAAAAGACGACATGGAAGTAAAAATAGACCAAAATCTTAAAATTGTCCACAACATGAAAGAAGTATTCAATAAATAAGCAAATAAGCAAATTATTAGCAAAGCTATGTCTATCTCCTTGGTGCAGTCATTATTCTAAATAATAGCTACTTGAAAATATTGGTGTAGAAAACATGCACATTGTGGCAGAGTTTCCTTTGCTGTTGTGATAAACCTAGTGAATACTAAAGAAGACCATGGTCTCTGTGTGAACTGATTATTCTGTAGAAATCTGTGAGTATGAAACAATTGCATGAGTGTGAGGGAATTAAAATAAATAGGTACGAAAGTCAGAGTTGTTTTAATATATTTAACGTTTTGTTTATTTATTTTTTTTTTAAATAAATAATTATGAGAAGTGCCCTTTTCCCACTTGAGCCCCTGCCCCCCAAAATGTCTGTGCACATCCCTGCTAGTTGTATAGGGATATCTTCTCACGCACCTTCTCACGCCATCCACTGAAGGTGCGTCTCTATGGCGATGAATAGAAAATGTGTCCTACATTCCCCCTAAATACCTTTTAACTTTCACCAAAGAGACCCATAGTCCTCAAAACAGACTTTACTGCATTAATTTATAGATGAACTGATCTATAAATAAACATGCATCCCAGGACATTGTGTTTTTAGGATTATGACTGTTTTGTGCTGCATCTTCTGTATGATATTTTGTGTTAGGCATATTTTAGGATAAGAACAAATGGCTAACATAAACTCACCTATACGAAGTTTGGTGTCTATGAGTTTGTATTTTGAAGATTTAAATGATCGTGTATATGATATATTGATACCTGTGCAACATATCAGTATTGCAAGAATCTTTAATAAGTTCTTCTCCATCTGTAACCAATCCAATTACATGCACATGATCTGCTCAAGGCAAAGTACCGTAAATTTTCCTGTCTGCAGCTCGTGTATGATTGGTCCACTGACGCAGAGGTGGAATGACCAGCACCAGAGCTTAAAAGCCCCTTCCCCCCCCACCCACCATGTGCTTAACTCAGAGAGAAAGAACTCTTTCCTACTACAAGAGTCAAATTAACAGCTTAAGTTGTTTCATATTTCTTCACCCAACACAGAAGATATTGATTACAATTTCGGACCGAACCATCAAGGATTTCTCCTCAGCCTGCAGATCTGATGCTCCTCAACAGCTAAAGGCATTTAGCATTAATTTGTGAACCACCTTTGTTAGCAAAGGTGCTTTATTACTGAGAAAAACTGATGGTTCTTCCAGCTTGTTTAATTGACTTCTCCATAGCTCCATCTCCTGTTCGCACTTCGGTTTCACTCTATCATTTATCATTTTGCCCATGTACGTGTGACTTGTGTGTATGTTTGGGTTTGTTAGGTTTGATATGTGTTTGTGATTTAGTTAATAAAATTTGTGCACAATACATATTTGGTTCTGACTCACTGTCTGCAATAAATTGCCTCTTAAATGATTTAGATTTTGCTACCAGCTCTAAGTGCTGTAAATGCTAAGAAAGAATTAGTTTTCTATGGTCATAAAAAATACCCTTCTCTTAGAATTAATTATTAATCAATACTGAGTGTTCACAGAATTAACTGATTGATTGATTGTAATTTTAATGTAGTGATATCAAGTTTCCCTAACACATTCAAGCAGGCTCGGGTAACCCCACTGCTTAAAAAACCCACAGCTACAGACCTGTTTCTCTCCTACCATTCATAACAAAAACACTTGAACGTGTTGTTTTCAACCAGGTGTCATCTTTCCTCTCACAGAGCAATCAATTGGACGTCAGTCAATCTGGTTTCAAGAGTGGCCACTCGACCAAGACTGCACTGCTGTCAGTCACTGAATCCTTGCGGATTGCAAAGGCTGATTCCAAATCATCAGTTCTCATTCTGCTCGATCTATCTGCTGCCTTTGACACAGAATCATCAGATCCTTCTGTCCACCCTCTCATCACTGGGCATCACAGGTACTCCACTTCTCTGGTTTGAATCCTATCTCACAGGAAGGTCTTTCAGGGTTGCCTGGAGAGGGGAGGTATCCAAAGCTCATCAACTGACCACGGGTGTTCCTCAGGGTTCAGTTCTTGGACCCCTCCTCTTCTCCATTTACACTACATCACTTGGTCCCATCATTCAGGCACATGGTTTCTCCTATCACTGCTATGCCGATGACACACAACTCTTCCTTCCATTCCAACCAGATGATCCCACAGTAGCTGCACAAATCTCAAGCTGTCTGGCGGACATCTCGGCATGGATGAAAGAACATCATCTACAGCTCAACCTGGCTAAGACTGAGCTTCTCCTCTTCCCTGCCAATCCAACTTTAAAGCATGATTTCACCATCCAGCTAGGCACATCCTCAATTACTCCATCAAATTTGGCCAGAAATCTTGGAGTAATCCTTGATGACCAACTGACCTTCAAAGACCACATTGCAAAGACAGCTCGGTCATGCAGATTTGCACTATACACCATCAGGAAAATCAGGCTCTTTCTAACAGAACATGCAACACAACTTCTGGCTGGACTGCCATCATGCACAATCAAACCTCTACAAATGATTCAGAACGCAGCAGCACGTCTCGTCTTCAACGAGCCCAAAAGAGCCCACGTCACGCCTCTCTTCATCTCTCTGCACTGGCTACCACTTGCTGCTCGCATCAAATTGAAGGCGTTGACGCTCGCTTACAGATCTACCACAGGCTCAGCACCCTCCTACTTCCACTCACTCTTACAAAATCTACACTCCTACCATAATGCCTACACTCATTAAAGGAGCGAAGGCTTGTGGTACCATCACAGAGAGGCACGAAATCACTCTCCAGCACATTCTCGTTCACTTCTCCATGCTGGTGGAATGATCTTCCTGCCTTCATCCGGAATGCTGAATCCCTGGCGACATTCAAAAGACAGCTGAAAACTCATCTCTTTCGTGAGCACTTATCCTCATCCTAAAAAACCCTATCTTTTCATTACCTATCCTTTCACTCTGTTGTAGCTTATGATACTCTGACCAATGTCTGAAACTTGTATTGTGAGCACTTCTTGTGTCTATTTGCCTCTTCATGACAACTCGCTTGTTGTATTCCTCACTTGTAAGTCGCTTTTAGATAAAAGCGTCTGCCAAATGAATAAATGTAAATGTAAGTTAATCTAATTAACTGATTTAAATATTCATAATTAATTATAATTAATAATCAAGTTATGAATAATTATTAATATTTCCCCTTAGAGTATGCTTAGAGTATACAGTATGCTGGTTTAAATACATTTTTCTAAGTTGATTTGAGTTAGGCCCATCTGTAAGATCTGAATCATAATTCGATACACTGATTCATTATGATCCGAAGCTTCCTGAAGCAGTGTTTTGAAATCGGCCATCACTAAATAAGTTGTTATTTTGTTTTTTTGACGCACCAAAAATATTCTCATGGCTTTATAATATTAATATTGAACCACTGTACTCACATGAACTGATTTAAATATGTTTTTAGTACCTTTATGGATCTTGAGAGAGGAAATGTCATTGCTCCCTATGGAGGCCTCACGGAGCAATTGGATTTCAACTAAAATATCTTAATTTGTGTTCCGTTAAGGTCTTACGGGTGTGGAACAACATGAGGGTGAGTAATAAATGACATACTTTTCATTTTTGGGTGAACTAACCCTTTAACATCAGTTATTTAGCAACCCAACACTGGGTAAATATTGGACAGAACACATGCTGGGTTATTTTAACCCATTTGCTGGGTTGTTTTTGACAGTGTTTGGTCAGTCAGCCTGATCTTGAAGGTTTTTCATTTTAATAATACAAATGCACTCTAAAATATCTGTATGTATAGGCATGAATAGTACATATCATTAGCCTCATAGCATAATTGCCCAGATCATATTTCAAAGGCAGATATCACAATTTGGCCAAAAAATGACTTAGGCAATTATGCTATGAGGCTAACGATATACAATATTGCTTTATTCAATGGCAAGTCAGTCTTTTACAATCATAAAATACTCAAAAACATTTAGTAGATGTTTTAGGATGTGGCACCAAAACCTGGGTGCCACACTAAACCAAACTATATATATATACAGTAATGAAAATACAGTATAATACAGTAATGAAAAGGATAAAGATAACTAATAAACCATATTCTAATGCTCACATCATTGATTACTGAAAAGCCACAACTTTTTAAAAGTTAAAAGTGAAAAGACAGTAGATATATTAACTTCTCTGGTTAAAAAAAAATCCCATTCTTTGTGCACATACAATACAAATGTATTTGTTGTTTAAATTTAAAAGTATCAATAAATGCAGTGAAGTGAAGATGACTTATTTAACCTTTCAGATGGGAAAACACCAGTCAAAGCAATACAAGTGGGACAAATACATTTATTTTCTTAAAATATAGAGACATTAAGGAATGAATCTCCCTCATCTCATCCACAGACAACATGAACACTGTATATTGACTGATTATTTGTGATTGGAATCTGAAGTAAATGATTGTCATTCATTTTCTGGAATACCTGTATTAGTTTTTAGGGCCAAAAAAAGCCTCATGGAGAGGTTTTCAACACAGAGATGTTGTCTTACAACACGACGATGAGTCCATGGTGCTGGACAAAGACATTTGGACCCGGTTTCACAGACAGGGCTTAGATTAAACCAGGTTTAGTTCAATTAGGACATTTAAGATGGCTCTGACATATTTTAAGATATACTTTAAGTGAAAACAGCTCAAACTTGCATTTTAAACTAAGACTGTAGTTTAAGCCTTGTCTGTGAAACTGGGGGCATGTTTAAGTTTTATGTGGTGTGAGAAAGTGACATATAGGGAAAAAAGGTACATGAAAGACAATCAGAGCGGTCAGGAAAACGGATTTCCAGAGATGAGATTGGAAAAGGATTTCAAACCTCATGAAAGTAGCTTGAAAAGGATTTGTAAAAATCGTATTTCATGTGATTTTTTTTGCAGTTCACACAGATTTTGGACTGACGGTTTGAACAAATGTTTGTAATGTTATTTTTAAGACGCTCGGGTATCTCTAAGCAGAGGGTCAGCATTTTCTTCACAACCCTGCTCTCCTTTCAGTCTGTAAAAAAACAGGATCAGTAAAGAAAACAGCAGAAAACTGAGATTAGTGAAAAACACAATTAGAAGACGTCATGCAAACCAAATCAAATAAAAAGGTGCTGAAGTCAAAGCTTAATTTATACATTTCAGCAATGCTCAGTATAAGGTATACAATATTTATAGGCTACATATGAAGTGTGCCATTTGGGACAAGGCATTACATGAAAAAAATATGAGTTTTAAAATTAGGAGTGACACGCCCCTCATCATTTTAAGAGCTGCTCCTAAATTTCCATGTTAGTAGCAACTTTTATCTGAAAGATTTTGGTGAATATGGATTAAGATTAAAACCGCAGCGCTGCTCATACCTATCAATAAAAAAATAAATAATACTTGCCCTCTTGTGTTTACAGAAATACACGACCCCTGCGATGACAATGACAGGAATTAAAGCACACAGCCAGAGGAGGTGAGAGGAGTCGGGAGGTTTTGGGGTGGAGGTGTGTGGTGGCGCTGTAGTGGAGGATGCTTCTGTAAGACAAAACAGGAACAGAAACAAGAGAGGATCACAATCAACTCTTAACACAGACACACGGGGCAAAACCAGCCTGAGGCAAAAAGCACAGTATTGATACAAATACTTATAATATGTTTAAGTTAATACTTGTTCAAAACAATCACTTCAGCAAAGTTTGTACTATTTCTGATTATTTTGATTAATAAAATTATTCATTTTTGTTTAATAAATATGCTGTTATTAAAATAAGTTAATATAAATATATATTAAAATATAGAAACAAAATCATTTTAAAAAGTAAAGATTCTGAAAGCATTGAAGCAGATCGCATAATAGTTTAATATAGATTTATAGTAGTAACAATACATTGTATTTTATTACATATGACATTAATATCATATTTTTAAATATGATGGTTTCATTATAAATATGGCCATTATCGCTAAGGCAGACACGCAACTTAATATATGATATTTCCCATCTGAATCTAACCATGTCATGTAAACAAATGGAAAAGTCAGACAGTTGTTTATTATCATGTTAATTATTGTTCCTTTCGCCTTTTGCCCCAAATACCATACTTTTACATATTCTTCCATTGTTGAAAAACTGTTGCTTTACTTACCTTGAACAAAACAAGATCTTCTCTCAAAATATAGAAAATAATTTTAGCGATTCTTATTTGCTACTTAAATCTAGGCCTACAACATTGTAAAAAACATCAAATATTAGATCAAATTAGCGCAGAATCAATTTTGCGCTGCTGCCCGCGATCGAGTCAGGAATCAGACAAATTACACGTGCTTGAAAAAAGCAGATGTTTTTGAAAGTGCTGAGGTATGTTTTCATGCCATCTAGTGATTTAGACAAGCCTTTAGTTGTACCCTAGAGGGCAGCGTTGAGGTCTTTAGACAGCTCAGCTCTTCTCACCGTAATGCAGATCCACTGAAGGTGCTTCTCTATGGAGATTAATAGAAAATTCGTCCTACAGTCTAGTACCCCACATTATAGTAACACTCACCATTGACAACAAGTGTAGCATCCACCTCAAAAACGTCCTTTACAAAGAAGGCTTGTGCTTTATAGAGTCCTGATCTGGAGCTGTCAACTTTCTGAATGGTTACATTCACGAGTCCTTGTGCAACCAGCAGTTTGACTCCAGGTGTGACCACAGGATCACAGGTTTCAGAACCGGTACAGCGCTGTGCGATCACACGAGTCTCATTCATAGTTTCTGATATAAAATTTATTCTCAATCTACCGGCTTCCTCCGCTTTATCCATTGGGAAGGACAGTGTAACATCTTCTCCATGGTTTGCCTCGATCTTCAGCCCATCAGCAAGTAAAGCATCGACTGTTTTGAACAGAAAGAAAGTGTTTAGGATGACAATTAACCTGCTTTAGAATAAATGATGAACTGACAGTACAATATTACAGTTAGATAAAAACAAGCATTAGTCCATTAACCCCCAACTCTCCTACCTGAAACCAATGTGAAGTTCACTAATATGAAGACAGTGGAAATTAATTTCATCTTTAACAAAACTGTGTAGAATCTCTTGATCCAAAATATCTAACTCAGTGGGATGTCGACTGTCTGTCTGACAGGTTTCTCATTCTCTCTCATATATAGTCTCTAGTTTCTATAGTCACTGCTGGCATAGCCACAACCCACAACCAGGGGGGTGGCAGTGCCTCCGTGTCAACACCCTGTTGAAAAAAACTGCATATGCTGGTTAGGTTATTTTGAAGCATGGCAGCTGGTTTAAACTGGACCAACTAAGGACCAACATAAACCAGCTCAAACCATGCAGCTGTTTTTTTTTTTTTGTTTGTTTGTTTGTTTGTTTTATAAATTGATGCATCATAATATTACAGATAAATACATTTTTCTAAGTTGATTAGAGTTAGGCCCAAGATTATGCAGAAGATTTTTTATCAATTTGTTTTGTAATGTGTCATGTTTACAGATGCAGAAAACTGCCTAGATATTAACATGTGTTATGTCATCACTGGTCACTTGTCAAATAAATAAATGAACTTAAATAAATGAACTTATTTTAGTTCACATGTAAAGACTGCAGAGTGACACATGATCCAGTAAAAATGACTTCAATAATTCTAGGGTTATAGGGTTAAGGTTAAAATTCTGTCATCATTTCCATAGACGAGAAATTTCTTATATTTTTTTTTATGTTCAACAGACGAAAGTCATATTTGGAAAGACATAAGGGTGATTCAATTATGACAGCATTTTTTTTTTTTTTTTTAGGTTAGCTATACCTTTAAGATAAGGTATAGTTACCCCAGTTACCATGGTCTAGAACCGCCACTGCCCACAACACTTCAGAGTTTTCGCATGCCGTCACACTCTCAGAAGGAACGCCCCCTGGAGGGCAAAACAATCCCTGCATCCCAATGTGCATACTATCCACTCTATCTGCCCTAATGTCAAATATTATTTAGGATGAATAGTATGCACATTGAGACGCAGGCAATGCTATCTCGCCAGGTCACAAAGTGAGTGATTTCTTTTGTTTAGCTAAAATACCGGATAGTTGTTGTGCAATAGGATGCACTAAAGGATGAGGATGCAAGCCTGGGCTATCCACAGAATCCCGTCCAAGAAAGAAACCCCAGAAAGGAGGAATTTGTGGATTAAATGTGCCTCTGTTCCTGGAGAAGTGGGTGTACGATTAATTTATGCCCCCATTTGTTTTTAAAACACCCTTATTTCACCCCCAAAAAGGAGGACCAGTAGTATTTGCACATTGTCACTTAAAGGGTTAGTTCACCCAAAAATAAAAATGATGTCATTTATTACTCACCCTCATGCCGTTCTACATCTGTACAACCTTCATTCATCTTCAGAACACAAATTAAGATATTGTTGATGAAATCCGATGGTTCAGTGAGGCCTCCATAGACAGCAATGACATTCAAACTCTCAAAGTCTGTAAAGGTACTAAAACATATTTAAAACAGTTCATGTGAGTTCAGTGGTTCAATCTTAATATTATAAAGCATCAAGAATACTTTTTGTGCGCCAAAAAACAACAACAACAAAAACGACTTTTCAATAATATCTATATGGGCCAATTTCAAAATACATGAATTGAAATTACGTGATTTCAGCAGTTTAGCTGTTTGATAGTAGATCCGAATCACTGATTCAATACAAAGATTCATAAAGCTCAGAAGCTTCATGAAGCAGTGTTTTGAAATCGGCCCATATAGATATTGTTGAAAATTTTTTTTTTTTTTTTTTTTTTTTTGGCGCACAAAATTCTTGTCGCTTTATAATATTAAGATAGAACCACTGAACTCACATGAACTGATTCAAATATGTTTTTAGTATGGACCTTAAGAGTTTGAATGGCATTGCTGATCTTAGTAGGCTACATTAAGCGTTTTCTTTATAACGGTTTTCTATGGGAGGAAAACACTGTGTAATTAAACGCATTGAGTTCATATTTTGGGCTCATCTACTTTGAAACTTTTTAAAAATGCGTCTCCAGACCTTGCGTTTTTTCCCTGTTCCACTGCCCGCGTCTCGCGTTTTTCAAAGCAAAAACGCGTTCTGTGTGAACGAGCCCTAGAATGTCCCCAGCCGGATCAGGGTCCCTACGCAGTGTTCACTGCTCCCTACTCCCTGAGCACGGTATATCAGTTGAAGTGGACTTGTTTGCATCCAACTATTAACAACCCCACAAATAATAGGGGTTATGAACAGATTCTCTACTTTATATGGGCTCAATCACCAAGAAAACACTCAAGTACCAGAGTATTAGTCAAATAAAATGTAGCACATAAAGCCTCCCCGGCAAACAGAGCAATACCAGCATGTATATCAACAATCTATACATTATAAACTGTACTGGTGGCTTCCTTATCCGCTACCGGACGTTGGGTTCAGCGTTCGGGGAAATCAGCTGCGGCCGCCAGCAGTGAAACCACAACACTAAGTATATATCATTGCTGTCACGCTATCTGCGCTTTGGAGATAACATCATCTACGCTTATAAATAGCCATATTGAGTGTCTGCTTGAGGTTGTGTGCCAATGGGCGCTTGGTGTCGGTAGAAATATTTTAAAAAGTAATAAAAACAAATAAGTAAAAACAAATTGTTTTCTGCAAACTCCACCTGATTCTTGTTCTACATGTTCCCAAGTAGCTTACCACTGTGGTGATTTTCATTTTGTTTAACTGTTTTATGTCAAAGTCATAGACTATTGACCTCGCTATACAGGCATATTGAACAAATTCATAAAAATATAAAATGTTGCTGCAAACCTGATTCTTGTTCTTCATCACCTCATGTACCACTGTGATGATTTTCAAGTTGTTTAACTGTTTTATTCTTTCAAAATTATATGTTAAATTCATGGCCAATACGATTTACCTTGATATACAGACATATTTTAAAAATTCATAAAAGAATAAAATCAAAATGTTTTGTGCAAACTCCACCAGATATATAGGACAGATATATAGCGAGTTTAATAGTCTATGATTTGATGAGTTTGCAGAAAACAGCAGCACACCTTTAGCTTACCGTGCAACACTTATGCAGTGCACTTATGCAGCGTTTCTTCGAAGCGCAGATGGCATGACCGCAGTAAAATATCACAAGTGCGTCACTCACATCCTGGCACTCAGCAGCACCAACCAAAAAAAAAAAAAAAAAAAAAAAAAAAAAAAAGAAAACATCTTACCTTCATAGCTTTAATCCCCGATTGCTACTGCAACCACAAGTGTTTCTCTCTGCACTGGCACAGCATGAGGAAAACGCTGTGGATCCAGCCGACCCATTATTTGGAATGAGCGGCTTACAATAGCGTATAAAAAAACGTATGCGCTCAAATGAGTAGGATACATTTTTTTTTATGCGATACGAAAACATGCGCATAACTACGACGGAAACGATTTTGTTCTCTTTGACTCGCTGGATGGAAACGCTGTTTTATTCGCAAATGTTTATGCGATATTCAAAATTTGCGCATAAGTTAAAAACGCAACTTTGCATGGAAAAGGGCTGCAATGTCATCAAAGACAGGCAAATACGGGGTCGCACAGATTATGATATAACATAAATATTGTAATTTACTTCACTTTCAAATTTAAAATCATATAATATGCAAATACATATATAGATGTATGTATTTGCATATATATGTAAAAAAAACATACATAGGCCTATTCATACAATAGAATATGCAAATGTAACATTCATCGCCATAACCATTCATAAATACTCCAGTTTGTAGGCTATAATAATAACAATATTTATGAATACTCAAATGCATAAACTCCTCACTGAACCGTGCTCCAACACGATCACATGAGAATGCGTATCAGTAGTACGAGTGTGTAATCTCGTAGAATATATACGCCAAAATGAGTTTTGGCGTGCGTGTGGTACGCAGTTTTCGCGTGCAGTTTATTTATAATCATTTGTAATAGGCCTTGCTTGTTTTAAATACTATCTGTTATACTAATGTACTTCTTTTTATTATCTTCCTTTTTCTTACAGATGGTGACTGAGAAAGATTGCTGAGACATTACTATCAACATCAGCACACTCATTTTGTGTTTAAGATTAAAAATAAAAAAAACGATTCAATCAATTTTTATGTTTAAAGGTGCCCAAGAATGCTTTTTCACAAGATGTAATATAAGTCTAAGGTGTCTCCTGAATGTGTCTGTGAAGTTTCAGCTCAAAATACCCCATAGATTTTTTTAAATTAATTTTTTTAACTGCCTATTTTGGGGCATCATTAACTATGCACTGATTTAGCAGCGCGCCGCCCCTTTAAGACGCGTGCTTCCTGCCACACGAGCTGTCGACTATATTATAGCCTGATTGCAGTGCATTTACAAAGTTTACACAGCTAATATAACCCTCAAATGGATCTTTACAAGATGTTCGTCATGCATGCTGCATGCATGCTTCGAATTATGTGAGTAAAGTATTTATTTGGATGTTAACGTTTTATTCTGAGTGAATTTGAGGCTGTCCTCCGTGGCTAACGGCTACTGCTACACTGTTGGAGATATTTATAAAGAATGAAGTTGTGTTTATGAATTATACAGACTGCAAGTGTTTAAAAATGAAAATAGCGACCGCTCTTGTCTCCGTGAATACAGTAAGAAACGATGGTAACTGTTGTAAAGGAAAGTGCAAGCCAGTCCAGCAGAGGGCGCTAACAGACTGTATTATTATAAACTGCCTGAATTACTCGCGTTCTAAAAAGGAAGTTGTTTTTAGTTTGTAGTGGAGCGGCAGGCAAAAGGAAACCAGCTCTTTAAGTGTTGTTAATACTGTTAAAATCTTGCTTTGGTGGATTTGTGCGTGTAGAAAACCGTAAGTACCATTATATTTATACATTCAAATGTAAATGTTCATGAGGATTAGCAACTTTATCGTGCATTCAGGCCGTTTACTGTTCGCCACTGGATGACTGAATGACGCAGCATTTTCTGTTTACCGCCAGCTTGCGATGCATACAGTTAATACTAACATTTGCGTCTTGTATTGTTTGGTATTTGTTGTTTGCTCTAGAAGGAGGACTATTTACTGTTATTACTGTTTAAGTGAGGATGTGTGGTACAGTTTGATGCTCAGATTGTTGCATATAGTTTTCCTTAAGAGCATATTATTGTCTATTGAATATTTCTATTACAAGACAATCTAATAACTATTTGCTGTATTTTGTTACTGAAT
Source organism: Culter alburnus (assembly GCA_028476615.1). NCBI lineage: Eukaryota > Metazoa > Chordata > Actinopteri > Cypriniformes > Xenocyprididae > Culter > Culter alburnus. Next base: position 48,506 of record JAOTNS010000003.1, read on the forward strand.
AATGCTTGTTGTGATTGTACCAAGAAAATTTATTATTTATTATTATTTCCTTATGCAGAACCACATCTCTATCCACCTGTAACCTGTAGAAGTAGCAAGCTGGAATAAAATGATTACAAATGGAGAACAAAGACTCGTGCATTCTAACAGATGCCCCACAGTGATCATAACTTCAAACTAGCAACTTAAACCTTCATTACAAATTGGTCCTTCGAGCCGGAGCGGTGATTACTGTGGATGAAGATGGCTCGTGCTCCATCAGACAGAGACTTCAGACCAGATGATGTTCGTCCCCGCCGCCAAAGGAATCCTCCTGTCTGGCTAAAGGAATATGAGGTTGATTTTCCATGTCCAGTAGTATTTGACCAACCCAGCCAACATTTTTTGGAAATGAAAGATAGTGGAAGACATTATGAGAGATCCGCCGAGATGACGCCTCTCCCCAAGAGCTCCAATCCCCACAACTGGAGCAGAGAAGACATGGAAAGAATGCCCTCAGCTTCATATGTTCCCCTCTATGAGAGCACCCCATCACCATCCCATCATACTTCGCCCATGTTAGAAGTTCTTCAGCAGCTGCAGGAGGATAACAGGAGGTTACACCAGACTGTGTTGGATATGCAATGGCGAATGGACAAGAGTGATGCTTTGTCACATCATCATTCTCTGCAATTAGTACCAGAACATTCTCCCAGTGTCAGAATGAAGCAAACTGTAGCTGTACCTCAGTCTGTCAATCAATCAGCTATTGAAGAAGAGGAGGAAGACTGGCCACCACCACCTCCCCCTGTGACATCAGATGAGGGATCAAAACAGCCCAATCCTGAACACAGAGTCATAGATGTCCTGGAGGAGCTTAAGGAACGCATTCTCAAACTAGAATTGAAGCGGTCATTTTCTCCACCCACACCAAACTATCAACAGCCAGATGATGACACAGGACAGTCAGAGTCATGGTCAAAATCCTAGTAATACTGCTGCCCCTCCATTGCCACCTCAGAGAGACTACAGCTTTACTGATGCACAACCACGTAGCCAGGAGAGATCGTATAGAGGCCCCAAGCCTTCAATCCCAGACTTCACGTGTGATGACCCCAGAGAATTTGCAAGACTGCGAATATCTTTGGAGAATATTCTCCCTTCTGATGCAACTGAGAGGTTCAAATACCAAATTCTGCTGGACCATCTTAAATTTGAAGAAGCCCTGTTAATCGCTGATTCTTACAGTAACTCTCTGTACCCTTATTCAGACACCATGGCCTCTCTCATTCAGCACTATGGCCAGCCTCACCAACTGGCGTTAAGGAGAATCGCAGAGTTGATGGATGGGCCCACTATCAGGTCAGGAGATTCTATGGGATTCCGTAAATTTGCACTGAGAGTTAGAGCGCTGGTTGGAATGCTAGAACAGCTAAAACAAGAAGGACTCATTGAACTTCAGTGTGGATCACATGTTGCCAGACTAAGCAGTAAGTTGCCCCAGGATCTCAGAGCTAACTTCAGGCGATACCTTCATCCATTAAAGAGAGGAGTTCCCTCCCTTTTAGACTTTGCAGAGTGGTTGGAGTATGAGTTACAGATTCAAGAAGGTGGAGATGCATTTGCTAAGATAGAGGCGAACAAAGAGGCAGCTAAAAGGCAAAGAGACCACAGGAAAGATGGAAAAGGAAGAAACAGACCAATGACTGTGCTCTTGGGTTCCACCCAAACTACAACGGAAGAATCCTCTGTAACTAAGCCCCATTTGCAGTTACCTGAGAGGTCCAGACTGTACTGCCCTTACTGCTGTAATAACCTTCACAATCTTGATGACTGTTCTAATTTCTCTCACCTTACTAAGCAGCAGCAGAAACAGTGGGTGATGAACAACAGCCGCTGTTGGAGATGTGGCCGCAGCCATCAAGCAGCACAGTGTCGTCTGAGAGTCAGCTGTAGCATTTGCAAAGGCAAGCATCTGAATGCTCTTCATGATGTAAACACTAAAACGGGAGAACAGACAAAAGGGGAGAAATCAAGTGCTGAAACACTTTGTGGACTTGTGAATTCCTCCACTGACACTCTTTATCTGGACAGAAAGGCTGGATGCAACCAAGTCCTTCTCAAAGTCAGTAAAGTTCTCCTGCGTAACGGCAGTCGTACCCTCGAAACTTACGCTATCCTAGATGATGGATCCGAGCGAACCATTCTTCACCAGGAGGCAGCAGTGAAATTGAAACTCCAGGGTCCTACAGAGAGCCTTACACTAAGAACAGTGCGACAAGACCTACGAGTGATACAAGGTTCATCTGTGTCCTTCACTATCTCACCAGCCAGCCAACCTGAGAGAGTCTATAAGATCGGGGGAGCTTTCACTGCAGCTCAGTTGGGTCTAGCGGAGCATACATATCCTGTGGAGCGTTTGCAGCGCAAATACAGATACCTGAGAAAATTGCCCTTGCCAGAGATCAAATGTGCCCAACCCCTTCTTCTCATTGGATCAGACTTTCCACACTTAATAACTCCAATCCAACCAGTAAGATTAGGACCACCTGGAGGGCCCGTGGCAGTAAAAACCAGACTTGGCTGGACACTTCAAGGTCCTACTAAGTGCTTACCACTCCAAAATGGAGCACAGACATGCTTGTTTACTGCAACACTCTCTCCATTAGCTGAACTGCATCACAGTGTGGAAAAGCTTTGGCAGCTGGACATCTTGCCATACAAGAATGAGAAGTTGGTGACCAGGTCTAGACAGGATCAGACTGCAATGGAACTTTTGCAGACAAAGACAGTTCGAGTGAACATAAATGGAGTACAGCGATATGCCACACCTTTACTAAGGGTGAAGTCCATGCCCACTTTGTCTGCCTCACCAACTTCAGTCCTTGCTAACCTAAGGAGTACAGAAAAGCGCCTTATTCGGGATCCAGATCGTGCCACAGCATATAATTCAGAAATTCAGAAACTTGAACAGGCAGGATATGCCACAAAAGTGAGTCAAGAGGTGTTAGAGTCATCTAGAGAGTCATGGTTCATCCCGCACCACATGGTGACTCACAATGAGAAGAACAGAATTGTGTTCAACTGCTCCTTCACACATCAAGGAAATAATTTGAACGAATTGCTCCTACCTGGTCCCAATTTGAGCGCTTCCCTGCTAGGCGTCCTGCTGCGATTCAGAGAACATACCACGGCCGTCAGCAGTGACATTAAAGGTATGTTTCATCAGGTGAGGCTACTCCCTGAGGACAGACCACTCCTACGGTTCCTGTGGCGTGATATGCAGAGGGACAACCCTCCTAGTGTGTATGAATGGCAAGTCTTGCCATTTGGGACAGCTTGCTCCCCATGCTGTGCAACATATGCACTGCAGAGGCACATCACTGATCACAGTCAAGAAGGAGACGAGGTGCGTGATGCTGTCGAAAGACACTTTTATGTGGACAATTGGCTCCAGAGCTTCTCTTCCTCTGAAGCAGCTAGAGCATCGGTCAACAAGTTAAGGGAGCTACTGGCTAGTGGAGGCTTTGAATTAAGGCAATGGGCGAGTAACATCCCGGATGTCATAAGGCACCTTCCCCCAGAAATACTGTCTCAAGATAGTGACCAGTGGCTCAACCAAAGTCAAATGGATCCGCAAGAACCTGCGCTGGGACTACGCTGGAAGTGTGGATCAGACACATTGACATATAAGTCCCATCTGCAGGAAGCAATCCCTACAACCATGAGGAACATTTACAGGGTGCTGGCCAGCCAGTATGACCCACTTGGGTTCATCACCCCCTTCACAACGAGGGCCAAGATTCTTGTTCAACTACTGTGGAATAATAAGAGAGAATGGGATGACCCACTGCTCCCTGGTGATATTCTTGAAGCTTGGAAGGTATGGGAGAGTGAACTTCAACATCTTGAAAAGCTCAGTTTGCCTCGTTGTTATGTAAGCCTCAAATTAGACCACCCCAGCTGCACCCAAGAAGTCCATATCTTCTGTGATGCTTCAGAGCGGGCCTACGGGTGTGTTGGATATTTACGTACTGAGCATCCACATGGTCAAGTTGAAGTGTCATTCATGACTGCCCGATCGCGAGTAGCTCCCAAGAAACAGCTTTCCATGCCCAGGTTGGAGCTGTGTGCTGCTCTTACTGGAGCACAACTTGCCCAAGTGTTGCGGAGGGAGCTAACATTGAACATCGCTCGAGTTATTCTGTGGACAGACTCAACTACTGTTCTTAACTGGCTCCAGTCTGATTCCTGCCGCTTCAAGGTATTTGTAGGGACACGGGTTGCTGAAATTCAGGAGCTGACTAATAACGAAGACTGGCATTATGTTGACTCCTTGAACAACCCCAGCTGATGATATCACAAGGGGAAAGACCCTACTGGAACTGGCAGGTGAAAATAGATGGACCAAAGGACCTTCCTTTCTGTGGCTCTCACCTAAAGACTGGCCAAAGACTCCAACTGTTCCCCGAAATGAGAATTCAGAAGAACTGCGAAAACCTCTTTCTTGCCTCAATATTATCACAGACACCTGCCCCTCCCCTCCTGACCCCAAAGACTTCCAGTGTTTTGCAGACCTAGTGAAGGCCACGGCAGAATACCTACACAAAGCAACCCCATCTGATTCACATGGGCCCACGGCTGAAGCTTATCAGAAAGCAGAATTGGAGATCCTAAAAGCTGCTCAAAGAGAGAGCTTCCCTGAGGAGACTCAGTGGCTTACTGCTTGTAAACCAGTACCATCATCAAGTCGCCTAGCACTGCTGGCACCTGAACTTGATAAAGAAGTGTACATCATTCGTGTCGGTGGAAGACTACGTAGATGTAACCAGCTAGAACCAGAAATGATTCATCCAATTGTTCTAGACCCAAAGCACCCAGTTACTAGGATGCTCATTCGGCATGTCGACAAGAACTTAAAACACCCGGGGTCGGAACGACTTTTTGGGGAATTACGGCGCAAGTACTGGATACTTCGGGGTCGTGAAGCTATTCGAAAAGAGCAGCGTGCCTGTCTGGAATGTCAAAGATGGAGAGCCCACCCAGTCATTCCTCAGATGGCAGATCTACCTCCTGCCCGCCTCCGCTTGCAGTGCCCTGCATTCTTCTCTACTGGAGTGGACTGCTTTGGCCCCCTTCTTAGTCAAAATAGGTCGCCGCAACGAAAAGAGATGGGGGATCCTATTTAAATGTTTAACTACAAGAGCAGTACACATTGAAGTCTTGACTAGCCTAGATACAGACTCCTTTCTAATGGCCCTGAGGAGGTTTGTTTCTCGCAGGGGCAAACCTGCTGAATTACTGTCTGACCAAGGGACTAACTTTAAAGGAGGTGAGCGAGAACTCAGTGACGCTTTCAAAGCCATGCACCCTTCATTGCAAACTCACCTGGCTGAGCACCAGATCAAGTTTCTCTTCAACCCCCCTAATGCACCGCACTTTGGAGGTATCTGGGAAAGGGAAATTCGTTCCATAAAGTCAGCCTTAAATGCCACCCTCAATGCCCAGACTGTGACTGAGGAAATGCTCAACACCATCCTCATCGAAATTGAAGGAATTCTGAATTCCAAGCCCCTAGGTTATGTCTCCTCTGATGTGGCTGACCCAGACCCAATTACCCCAAATCTCCTTTTGATGGGGCGGCTAGATCCTTCATTGCCACAAACCATATACCATGATTCCAGTCTACTCAGTCGACGGCGCTGGAGGGCCTGTCAAGTCCTTGCTGACAGATTCTGGTCACAATTCCTAAAAAACTACCTGCCAGCATTGCAAATACGGGAGAAATGGCAAACCGACACAGATCCTCTTAAACCAAACACAGTGGTGCTCATAGTGGACCCTCAGCTGCCCAGAGCATTATGGCCAATCGGACAGATAATCAAAGTGTTTACTGGAGCAGATGGGCGAATACGTACAGCAGAAGTTAAGGTGAACAATCGTACCTATATCAGACCTGTTAGCCGTCTGATCCGCCTTCCCGCTGTTTCAGATGATTGGGACAAAGGTTTGCCCCAATAACCGCAAATTTGTGGAGCAAATTTGGGGGCGGCTGTTGTAAAGGAAAGTGCAAGCCAGTCCAGCAGAGGGCGCTAACAGACTGTATTATTATATAACTGCCTGAATTACTCGCGTTCTAAAAAGGAAGTTGTTTTTAGTTTGTAGTGGAGCGGCAGGCAAAAGGAAACCAGCTCTTTAAGTGTTGTTAATACTGTTAAAATCTTGCTTTGGTGGATTTGTGCGTGTAGAAAACCGTAAGTACCATTATATTTATACATTCAAATGTAAATGTTTCATGAGGATTAGCAACTTTATCGTGCATTCAGGCCGTTTACTGTTCGCCACTGGATGACTGAATGACGCAGCATTTTCTGTTTACCGCCAGCTTGCGATGCATACAGTTAATACTAACATTTGCGTCTTGTATTGTTTGGTATTTGTTGTTTGCTCTAGAAGGAGGACTATTTACTGTTATTACTGTTTAAGTGAGGATGTGTGGTACAGTTTGATGCTCAGATTGTTGCATATAGTTTTCCTTAAGAGCATATTATTGTCTATTGAATATTTCTATTACAAGACAATCTAATAACTATTTGCTGTATTTTGTTACTGAATAATGCTTGTTGTGATTGTACCAAGAAAATTTATTATTTATTATTATTTCCTTATGCAGAACCACATCTCTATCCACCTGTAACCTGTAGAAGTAGCAAGCTGGAATAAAATGATTACAAATGGAGAACAAAGACTCGTGCATTCTAACAGATGCCCCACAGTGATCATAACTTCAAACTAGCAACTTAAACCTTCATTACAGTAACTTTAACCACATTTAACAGTACTTTAGCAACATGCTAATGAAACATTTAGAAAGACAATTTACAAATATCACTAAAAAATATCATGCTATCATGGATTATGTCAGTTATTATTGCTCCATCTGCCATTTTTCGCTGTTGTTCTTGCTTACCTAGTCTGATGATTCATCTGTGCACAGATCCAGACGTTAATACTGGCTTGTGTAATCCCTTGAACATGGGCTGGCATATGCAAATATTGGGGGCGTACACCCTGATTCGTGACAGTCGGTGTTATGTTGAGATTCGCCTGTTCTTCGGAGGTCGTTTAAACAAATGAGATTTATATAAGAAGGAGGAAACAATGGAGTTTGAGACTCAATGTATGTCTTTTCCATGTACTGAAATGTTATTTAACTATGCCACTTGTTATTTAACTATGCCAAGGCTTTTGGTTTGTTCAGCCACGTGTGGGCCACATAAGGGCCATCAGCCCTTTACAGAACTCAGCCATACAAAAATAACATAAGGTTCACATATGGACCACATCTGTTTTTATTATTTGGCTCACTACTGGTTGAGTTATGGCCCTCTTTTGTTTTAGTTCTGGCTAAAAAGATGTAAGCCAGATCTGGGCCAGCAAACACAATCTAATCTGGGGCACACCTCAGCTGTTTATTTGTGTCACATCTGGAAATTAGCTGACTGTGAGTTGGGTGATTTTCGCACTCCACTTCCTGTGAAGTGATGTATCGATGTTCTCTTATTGTGGTGAAATAATCGCATATGAGCCACAGCTTTCTCATGTTGGCTTATGTTGGATTAAAACCAGAAGTTCCATTAAGTTTTGACAATTCTGTACACAGTAATCAACAGAATATCTAAATAAATAACAATATATTGTTAAAATTATCTAGCTCTCTTCCTCAAAGTTGTGAACTAATTTTTATATGCAATATGCTAGTATATAACAATTTTCAAACTTTGGCCTGTGGAGGGCAGTAATACATTTAGCAGTGTCTACACTGCCGGGATTCTAAGAGAAGAAGAAGAAGAGAGAGCTAGTTCAAGATGAGCATTTATGGTTAAAACTTATATAATTTTGTGATGGTTTGACTAGACCCTTATTTCTCATCTGGGATCATGTAGAACAATTTGAAGCTGCAGTGAAACTAATTTTGACCTTCAACCGTTTGGTGCCCATTGAAGTCCACTATATGGAAAAAAATCCTGGAATGTTTTCATCAAAACTTTAATTTCTTTTGGCTGAAGAAGAAAGAAAGACATGAACATCTTGGATGACATGGGGGTGAGTAAATTATCAGGAAAAGTTTATTTAAAGTGGACTAATCCTTTAAAAAAATGAATAAAAAAAAAATCTATGGGGTATTTTGAGCTGAAACTTCACAGACACATTCAGGGGACACCTTAGCCTTATATTACATCTTTTGGAAGTGGAAACTAATTCCATGTTTTCTAATAATATTGCTGAGTTTATTGAAAATAGCAGAGGGCCTAACACAGATCCTTGTGGCACTCCATAATTTACTGACGTTATCTTACATTTTTCCCCATTTAAACAGACAAAATGGTAATGGTCTGATCTAAACCACCTTAATGCCTGTCCATAAATCCCAGTGTTGTATTGTAGTCGATCTTGAGTATTTTATGCTCTTTAGTGTCAAACGCAGCGCTGAGATCAAGTAACACTAGTGTTGAGATACAGTGTTGGTCAGAAGCCAACCATAGTGGTTGAGTTAGCTCTGTGGTAAGCCAGTGTGGTTAAGAGATTTTTTGGTAAAAACAAAATTGAAACCTCGTAGAGAAAGTAATGGGTTTGAGTGAACCCGAGGTTGAGGTTGGAGCATCTTTTACTTTTTCATTGAATTTTTTAAAAGCCAGTTCATTAGATGTTCCTGATTTAATAAAATCTCTTTCAGCTTTTGGTTTTCCTCCCTAAGGTCATTACATTCCCTCTGCAATCTTTCAACTTGTCCATGTCTGTTTTCACACTGTTGTTCATCCTCAGCATCAGGGACTGATGACAATTCTAGGATGACATCAATGACATCATGCTTCTGCACCCTCATGTTCTTCTTTCATCTAAAAAAAATGTGGGACAGCTAATGTTTCAAAACCTGTAGGCCTGAAAAGTTAAAATAACACTGTCAAACAGCGACACCTGCTGGAGAAGTTAAAAAGAACAGCTGATCATCAGTTAAAAGTTTTGTTTTTTTTCAACTGCTTACACACATTTTCAAAACTTTGTCTCTTTTTTTCAAATCTTTACACACAAATCCAAGAATTGCACCCAAAAAATGCAAAATGCCTCACATCTCTTGCAAAATGAAGCACTGCATTCAAAATATCACAAACACATTTGTCTTATTGCAAACACTTTTGCCATAATATTCTGTTTTTGGATATATCATATACACAGATATTGAAAACCTAAAGCTCTTCTTTCATGAGCTCCTGTGTACATGTCTGTACAAGATTGATAGTAATTAGCAGAGAGAGATGTTGAAAAATTCAGTCATGGCCTAATGGATAGTGAGTCGGACTTGTAACCCAAAGGACATGGGTTCGAGTCTCAGGTCCGGCAGGGATTGTCGGTGAGGGGAGTGAATATCCAGCGCTCTCCCCACCCTCAATACCACGACTGAGGTGAGACCCTTGAGCAAGGCACCGTACCCCCAACTGCTCCCCGGGCGCGCCGCAGCAATGGCTGCCCACTGCTCCGGGTGTGTTCACGGTGTGTGTGCACTTGGATGGGTTAAATGCAGAGCACAAATTCCGAGTATGGGTCACCATACTTGGTCACATGATGTCACATGTCACTTCACTTGTCACTTAAATTCACGATAAACATGAAAGCAAGATTGAAACCAAACTATTTATTAATAAGCATTTATGATTGTGAATACAGTATTACACAGTACGAAAGAAAAGAAATACATCAACCATGTGTAGTTGGACAGAAAAATGGTTGTGTTTGAAAAAGGAAATCAAGATTTTTGTGTGTTACATAGAGAATTGTGTGTTATGCTTTGCAAGAAGTGTTTTATGAGTCAAAGGCCGAGAATTAGCGTATGCAGATTGGTGTGTGATTGTTTGAGTGTCAGCTTTCAGAAATTGTGTGACAAGTAAAGATTTTGTGTGTAACTGTAACATCACTTATTAAGGAACCCAGCACTGGGTAAATACTGGACAGAACACATGCTGGGTTATTTTAACCCATTTGCTGGGTTGTTTTTGGTCAGTCAACATGATCTTGAAGGTTTTTCATTCTAATAATAAAAATGCACTGTAAAATATCTTATATATAGGCACAATAGTACAAATATAATGTTTCTTTATTCAATGGCAAGTCAGTCTTTTACAATCATAAAATCAAAAACATTTAGTAAACATTTTAGGATGCTCTTCCTGTTTTAATGTAAGAGGAACTTCTAACTTCTAAGTTCCTCTTTCATAAAAACAATGATGTTGTATATTTTTATGAAAATGCTGACAATAATTTGGACCTGTCACCCTGCAGGTCGAGTTCAGCCTCACTCATTACAACTATGTAACATTGAGGGAAAGAACAGAGTAAGACCTGAATTCTGTTTTAAAGCCACTAAGTTGCAACATTGACACCTGTTGCAGAACCTTTAATCGCAGATTCACTGTTTCTCAATCCCGATGAACAATAATGTAAAAAAAAAAAAAAAAAAAAAAACCTGGAAATTAAATTAAAGGTGGCTGTTTGCAAACATGATGACTTTGGCAGTTCTCAATGGCTCAAGTTCAGAGAAAAGAGTTCATCATCAGTCCCAACTTCTGTATAGCCTAAAATCCTGTTTCAGAGTGGAAACTACAAGTCTGTAGCTCTGAAGATTCTTAAAGCTTGTGCTCAGCTTTACTAAGAACAGACATTCAGTAACTTGAAACAAGCTTTCTAGGGTGGGTTGCAAGCCTTTTTGCATATGCATTATTTTTTATAATTATTGCATAAAAATTCTGGGTTGAAAACAACCCAAGTTGGTTTGAAAATTGGTTGGTTGGGTTATAGTTTTGAGAAATGTGTCTTTGTTTTGAGAACTGAATAAATGGTTTGTGAAATTGGGCCAAATGAATCAGTTATAGTGTATTAGCAATCGAGAAAAACTGTTATTTCCAACCTATTTTGGGTTCATTTGAAGTCAGCCATATTTTTAAATGGTTGGGTTACCCAATTATTGGTAACCCAACCGCTGGGTTTGTCCATTTTCAACCCAACTTGGGTTGTTTTAACCCAGCATTTTTAGAGTGTGTGTACATGCTTATGCAATTTAGCTTAATGGGTTCATATCCGGTCACATCTGCAGTGTAAAAACAGTGCAGTTTATAGCAGAAATGGCGACAAACGATCGTGGCATCTGATGATGCACTTCTCCAGTCATATGTTTGAAACAGACATTCCAGTGCAAACAAATGTAATGCAGTTCTATTTCCTGCCAATGCAGAGGGAAAAATTAATGTTAATGTAACATGATGGAAGATCTGATTATAAAATCAGTAACTAAATGATAAATATGTATGGTTTACATACATTTCTCAGGTCCTTAGCCTTACATATTCAGTCATGTGTGATGATTTTATATGCATAAAATACCTTTTAACTAAAACAGTGAAAAGCTCTATCAGTTTTTTTTTTTTTTTGTGGTAAAAATATAAATGTGTAATGTGCAATGTTTTGACAATAGAGAAAAAGAAAGAATGGCATTTGTGCAGTATTGATAAAGCTTTATTGGATTGCAATGTGAAAAAAGACATTGAATAAACAATGTCTGGGGATTATGTGTGACAGACAGTTTGCTCCTGTCTCTTAAATTTTCCTGTTTTTACAGGGACTTACAAATCTGTCAACATGGCCATTACATCATTTTTATTTTTGGGTAAACTATCCCTTTAAGATAAGCTTAATATCAGTTTTTGAGTTCATTTATCTTTTTTTTCTAATAAGTGCAATGAACTTTCAGTAATAGTTGAGTGAAATTTGGTTAATTTTACTGTTTGGATTAAGGCTACAGTGTAACTTTTGTAAATGAATAGCAGATTTCATATTTCATGATTTCAAACATTTAAATATTATTTTACTGCAAGTTGGTGTAACTGATTTCTTCCTGATGATACTGAATATCTTCAGTGAGATGTCGTCACATGTTCACACTGCTCGAGAGAGCTCCAGATGCGACATCAGCAGAAGACACAAACTGACGAATATTTATCAGGATGTGGATTTTCATTGTGTTTTTCATCAGTGTTAAAGGTAAGAGATCTAAAACCTCATAAGCTTTTTTTCCCCTTTCAGTAGATTTAATTTCATTGTGCTCTCTGGTTGCTCTCACTGAAACATTCAGTAGTTGGTAGTCTTTGCACTTATTTTGTACCTTTTTGTATTCTTCTATTCTTGAAATTTGATATTGCAGCAATGCTAATAATTTTCCTCTTTTGCTTTTGTGCATGTGAAACACAACAAATTTTCATTGTAAATGTGTTTAATAAAATTTGCAGTTCACATCAAAAACAATCACTGTTCCAGAGTTTCATAGAGTAAATCTAGAAATGCTCCCTTAATCATGAAGGTTAATGTGAAAAGACAGGTCAATATATTGTGTGATTTTTTCAGTACCTTTAATGTAAGCTGTAAAGTAAATCTTAAGACCGAAAAATCACAAAAACACTGCAAACTGTTAACCCTTTATAGCACACATATACATTCAAATTTGCCTGTATTGGTGGTACAAGTCAAAAGATAAGATATACAGATGAGAGCTTGTAGTTTTGGCACACTTTTCTGCACACTTATACAAATAACATGAAAGCATTTAAGTACAAAAAACATATGTATCCTCCATGCAGTTTCAAATACATATCAAATTACTTGCTATTTAAACTAACAATATCTGTATTTCTGCAGCAGAGAGTTGTTAAAAGTGCTTCATTAGGGGCTGTAGCCCATATCCGTTTCTTCTGGTGGGTCTGTGGCAACCCTGTGTACAGAACATATGAAAATGATGACATTTGGCACAATTGATGAGATGGTAATGAATAATGATTTGACCAATTTTGGAGTCTCTAGGACCAACTCTATAGCGCCACCACCAGGTCATATATTAACTTTTCTAAAGGTTATAACTTTTGAACCCTTTGTTATAGAAACGTAGTATACCTGATTCTAAAGCACCATTTTTCGTTTTTTTCGTAACTCTAAATTTTGAAAGATCTTGATCTTTTGACTGAGCTGCACAGAAATTACAGTACTGATTTTTTGTATTCAAAATTTACAATGTTGCGAACTTAATTAGGTCAACCCAAATTTTAGTTCAGAGGCTGTATCTCAGCCAAACATTGATCATTCGAAACAAAAATTGGTACGTTTCATTGCAACTATGATTTGTGGGTCCATGCCAAATGTTTGTGTGAACAGCACCACCTACAGGTTGTGAGATCTGAAAAATTTTTATTTTTTACTAATAACTTTTGAACAGTTTGTCAGAAAATCATAATCTTGGTGTTTATGGATTTGTTGATTCTGGATACCGATATTGCCAGGATCGGATGAACCATCGGCCCACCATTTTGAATTTTGCCATAAATTGCAATTTCTTTTAAATGATTTGACATATCGGCACAAAATTTGGTAGGTATCATCATCCGCATGTCCTAAAGGTATCTGAGAAGTTTGAGCACAGTGTCACTCAGTATTCCAGAGATACGTTTTTTTTGTTGTTGTTTTTTTGCTTTTTAACTTTTGAAAGATACAACCTTTAACTTATGCAGATTCCAACGATATATAATTTGTAATTTTCCAACAATGTGACTGTCCGCCATATTGAAGCAAATAAAAATCTGTTGTTTTTTTTCACTATTACTCCTACAAATTTTGCCCAATTTTGTCCAAAATTGGCTCAGATGATCTTTGGACTGAGCTGTGCAGGAATGACAGATTTTTGCTACTGTAGAAAAATTAGCTTAACTTGTTATGATTAATTATGAATACTTGGATCATTTAATATGATCAACTTGATGTAGCTAAATTAATATTACTATCAACTAATCAGTTCATCCGGTGAACACTTTTGATTATAACATTAATACTAAGAAAAGGGTGCTTTTCATGGGCAAAGTAAAATAATTCTTTCTTAGCATGTACAGTGTTTAGAGTATGTAACAAGACCAGGAATCATTAAATTGACTTTGACAGAATGGCAAGCAGAGGATACAGGGAAGAGCTGATGGTTGCCCGTTCAGTGATGGTAAAGTTGCAATTTGCTTCCAAGTTGGAATGAAGAAATTATAGTCTGACTCTTGGGAGAGTACTCTGTGTGGAGGTCCCCCCTCCACGGGTTAGTGAGCCAATGGTCACTTAAGTTTTCGGAGGGAAAGTTTAAAATCCTTTGTCCTTCTAGCAGGGCATTTGCATATCTATGTTCCAGAGAAGAACCTTCAAGATTCTTATAATACTAATATGTCACAGAGTTAGTAAAATGTAATGTAAATTAACAAATAGGAAACGAATGTTGGAGTCCTAGATACCAGTTTGAATTAATACATAGAAAAGGAATATCTTTATCCCTATATTAGGAAAATCATAAGATGTGAAAATTGGATACAGGTTTATCCATTTCTCAAGTGGTTATATATAGAGAATATAGAATTGCAAGGGGTTGTCCTTTTCACTTAGAATTGAGTGAGAATTTGGGGTATGGGTTCACAGAACTTTGTTGGGAGAGTGAGTTTTCTGGATTATTCATTAAATATAATGAATATTTGTGTCTGATTGGTCCAGTACCATTTCTGAGAAACATTTCTCCAAAGTAGACCCTGCATGTGTTTCCTGCCTTATGCTAGTTAGCTTAGCATGCTAATTGGGCACGCTAACGCGTTGCCATTCTTTCTAATGTGGCTCTTCAGCTATCAGTTTAACCATAAAGTATGTTAGCATCAATTTAGCTTAGCATGCTAATCTGGTTAAAATATTAAGTAATGCTTTTGTGTGCTCATTCTCACACTGAAGGCTTTCCGTGACAGACAATCAGTAATGCCACAAGCCCCGAACCTTTCAAGTTGTGGGTTTTCACTGAAAGCATGTTGTCTGAATCGCACACAACGATGAGCAACAAGCATGTGATCTAAAGATTGTGGGTTCCATTCCTGCCTGGTATAAAAGTGTGTGAATGTTGTCACTTTAATTCCATTATTATCTAGATAAGCATTGTACTAATGTTTCTTCCTTCTGGAATGTGTCTGTTCATTCTCACCTGAACGTCTGAACCGTATTGCAGAAGGCTATGCAAACAAATCTCATCTGCTCTGGTCATGACAACATAACTTTGGTACATTCTGCTCTTCTCCTTTTTGTTCTTCTGCACTACAGTACACTTGCTGGGCTTGTCCTCGATAATTTGAACAAACGTAACTGTATCTGTCATTTCAGACTCCTGAAGAATAAGAAACGAATGATTACAAACTCAATCCAATCAATGCATTTCCATATTGTTTCAGATCTTGTGAATGGTAATCAGGATGAGGTAAAGACAGTGATGGAGGGAGACGTTCTGACTCTACATACAGGAGCTCAGCTGAAGAGAAACACTGAGACAATGTGGTTTTTTAAAAGTGGCCGTCTTACCACCCGCATAGCACAGATAAATAATGGAAAACTTTTGACCCATTTTGAAGAGAGACTTACAGGCAGATTGCATCTAGATCAAGAGAGTGGATCACTGACCATTCTGAATATCAGTACCAGTGATTCTGGACTTTATAAAGTATCATTCACCATCAGATTACTCGTCTCTGAGAAGAAGTTCAAAGTTAACGTATATGGTAAGTTACAGTTGCTGCACATTATTATACATTATACTACAGGGCTGTTGAATGCTTGAGTCTGATTGTTTGAAGAACCAGGCAGGTCTTGACTGCATTAAGTACTTAAAACTGACAAATGTCTTGAAATACAATATCTGAACAAGGTTTTGAGGTGTGGTAACCGTAAGCGGAATAATTGACAATAGGTTGTTGAATTATTAAAAAATAATGCACACCTGATGCTTTGCATCATGGCCGCATTAACGCCTTATTTTTTCTGATAATTCAATGACCCATTGTCAATTACTTACGTCATCATCATAATGTTGTATATACAGGATATCACTTTATAAATAATTCTGCAAAATGGGCTTATTAAAAGATGTATATTTATTTCCTCTTGTCCTAAAGCACCTGTCTCTGTACCTGCTATTGAGAGGAACTCATTGGTTACTGCGCACCAATCTTCAGGTAAGTCTTTAAATTCAGTTCATTCAGTTGCTATTTTGTCCTGTAGTGTTCTGACCTCTAAATGAGTGGTTCCCAAACGTGTCCTGGAGGACCCCCAGCCCTGCACATTTTGTAAGTCTCCCTGTATCTGACACACTCATTTCAGGTCTTGCAGTCTCTACTAATGAGCCAGAATCAATTTCAGAATTCTAATGCTGGCGTTCAGGACTAGCACTGGAACAGCTCCTCCCTACCTCAACCCATTACTACAAATGTATGCTCCCACCCGCCAGCTCAGGTCACTGGATGAGCAACGTTATGTTGTTCCCTCACAATGAGGCAAAAAGACACTCTCCAAAACCTTCACTCTCTCTGTTCCTCTCTGGTGGTGAAATGAGCTGCCAACCTCCACCTGCTGAGAACAAAGCTGAATTGAAACCTCTTCCGCAAACATTTAACCACCCCATGCTCTAATCAGAGTGTCCATTTACACTAAATGCAAATAGCGTCCCTTGTTGGCAAGTGCTATTTACACTAACTCTGCCCACCAATGTCTGGATGTGTCACTCAAGTTTAAAAAAAGATGCACAGAATTCAACATCTTCAGCAGCGCAGCAGTAGCGAGAAAGACTCGCCAAACTGTTTTTTAACACGATCCGCCTTTTGCCGAACTCGCTCTTTGCCATTTTCCAATCACACATTACATCAGAAAAGCATTTATTTTGAAATAAAAATGAAGTTCTAAAAGTGGAAATAAACTGCCTAAAGAGTGTTTAATAGTAATAAAAGTATTTATTGGGCAGGTTTAGAGAGGGGTTTCATTTCCCCAATATTTTATTTCCACTGATATTATTGCATCCTATTGTACAAAAATACTGAGATGCAAGTAGTATCTGCCAATATAAAGTAGCCCACAGATAGCATCTATTACTATTTACACTTATTGCAAGGAGCTGCTACTTTTACATGGTATCTAATAATAATATATCACTACTTTCACTTAGTGCAAATAGCTGCAGTACACACACACACATACATTCTCCTCTGCATTTCTTTTCTTTTCTAGCTGGTTTCCTAATAATAAACCTAACATTGTGTACTACAACGATTGTTGGCTCTTTGATGAATGCTTTGTTCCTCTTTTGTAAGTCACTTTGGATAAAATGTCTGCTAAATGTAAAATGTAAATGTAACTTATACACAACAAATCTCTACCAGGTACTTTAAAGCAGCCAGGAGAAGTGGAGGAAATATGCTCTGTGTTTTGCTCTGTGAGAAATGACCGAGACGTGTTCATCTCCTGGTATAAAGGGAATGAAATGGTGAATCAGACCAGCAATCCTGATCTCAGCATCAAGCTCAGTTTACCATTAGAGCTTCATTATAATGATCCAGAGATCTACAGCTGTACGGCTGCAAATCCAGTGAGCAACAAGAGCGTCAGTCTTCACATGAACGAGATCTGCCCACGACATGAAGGTACGAGAGCTACATTTAACACAAAACACTCTTCCTGCCACAGTGACCGCTGTGCGGCTTCTGTTTTTCCACATTTAATGACACAGATGTTTATGAATAAGTCTCTCCTCTTTCAGATTGTCTGGATCATTGTGGCTTCACTGAAGCTCTGATTCGACTGGTTTTGTCTGGTCTGGTGGGAATCGCCACTGTTTTCTTTCTGGTTGATCATGTGAGGATCTCCTCATCTCAGAGAAGAGCTGCTGCTGCTGTATGGTGATGATACTTTCATGTAAACTTTGACATCGAAGGAGGTTTGCATGGTAAAGAGGTGTAAAAAAAATAAAGGTATCGGCTAAAATGATATGTAGTATGCTTTGCATAGGTTACATAAAATGCACACAAACTTGAATGTATACTAACCTAAATATATTTGTGTACTAGCTATATATAGAGAGCATATGACTCCTTATGCTTTTGAATCACTCTCGCGGAATCGCTCTTATGGTATGTCATGCGCCGATCGGCCTGCGCAGCGCAGATGAATCTCGAACTAGTGAGTAAACCTCACTCCTCTGATCTCAAGAGTTATTAGCATTAGCGACCGCAGCTTTTAGCTAAAACGTTGTTACCATATTTTTCACGGTAAAGTTCTGGCAACCACAGCTGCCGTTTTTCTTACGGGGATTTTTTTATTTTTTATTTTTTAAAGTGTACTCTTTACACCTCTGGGAAATTTACAGAACTTGCCGGAATTCTAACTACTAGAATGGCCATATAGCGTCATTCTGATGTCCATACTATAGACTGTAATGTACATATTTACATTCGAAGCTTCTATTGAGGTTTTAGAATGGTGCTTTGAAGGATTAGTTCACTTTTAAATAAACTTTTCCTGATAATTTACTCACCCCCATGTCATCCAAGATGTTCATGTCTTTCTTTCTTCAGTCGAAAAGAAATTAAGGTTTTTGATGAAAACATTCCAGGATTATTCTCCTTATAGTGGACTTCAATGACCTCCAAACGGTTGAAAGTCAAAATTACAGTTTCAGTGCAGCTTCAAAGAGCTTTAAACCATCCCAGAAGAGGAATAAGGGTCTTATCTAGCGAAACGATCGGTCATTTTTGAAAAAAAAAAAAAAAATTGTTTATGCTTTATAAACACAAAATATCGCCTTGAACATACTTCCGGTTTCGCATTATTCAAAACGCTTTAATGTCATACGCCTTTCTATTCTACTTACGGAAAAAAAAACGAAACTGGCACCGCGTTCGTTCCGTCAACATATTTGAATAAACGGGATAATCAACGTCCCTGTAACGTCCTCCTGGTGGTGTGCTTTTACAGATAACACAGGAATAGCAGTGGGTGTAATACTGTTCAAAAGTTTGAGGCCAGTATTTTTTTCTTTCTTTTTCGAAAGAAATTAATACTTTTATTCAGCAAGGATGTGTTAATATCATAAAAAAGAATAGTAAAGATTTATATTGTTAGAAAAAAATTCTATTTTGAATAAATGCTATTTTTTAACTTTTTATTCATCAATGATCATAATGCTTGATGAGCATATCTCATAATGCTGCATAATTATCAAAAATTGTAATATAATAAAGTCCTTTCACGTCACCATTACGCCAGCCAACATTTCACATAATAGGCCTGTAGGTGGCACTTTGGCTTCGTTAACTATGATAGTTTCATCAAATAGTAAACAGTGTATCAATATACAAATACTGATTCTTGAGACATGGGACAAATCATGTTCAGCAATTGTAACTGCTATTAGGTTTAAAAATAATAATATTTTCTATTGCAAATGTTATGAGGGATTAATAATAGAATGTATTTATCACAATTATCCCCTTCAATTTAATTTTATCATTATTATATCAAATGTATGACACTTATTGTCTTAGAGAAGGGTTCAATCATTCATATGCAATCAAATGGATAAAAATGCTTTTTTAATGATGAAAAAACTTGTTATATCAAAAGAAACACTTCATGATATGTCATGTCAGAGCAAGGTTTTTTTCAGTGACATGCTGTTACATTCACCGTCTCGTCCTGTTTGTTGTTGACTGTCACATGCTCCATTGTTTTCAGTTCCCACCACTATCATTCACCATGGACACTGATTAAACTCACAGCTGTTTGTCATTAGTATTGTGTATTTAAGTTCCTCCCTGTCTTCAGTCTAGCATCCAGTATTGTTAATGTTACATGTGTTATATGTATCCTGCTTCTTCCTGGTTATTAAACTACTTTATGTTATCGTATCCAAGTGTTTTATAAGATTTCAAAGTTGTGTCCCCACTTTTAGTCAGCTCCGTCAGACATTCATTAAAATGTAATAAAATCAGGGAGTATCAGGGGCAGCTGTCACTCTGAGGGACCCCCTTGCCACATTTCACCTTTGCAGAGTGCATCAATGTCAGACAGGCTCTAGTAAATTTGATCAACACCGTCAGTGTCAACACCATTTTCTGTCTGACGGAGTTGACATTCACCATGAAGTCATCACATTTTTGTGGTTTTCAAGTCATTTTTATTATATTAATATAAAATAATGTTTAGTTTTTCTAATATTGTATAAATACTAAATATGTGACCTGACAGCATTGCTTTTGTGGATTGATATCACTTCTAGCAGAGTTAGTGTTGAGGGACCATAAGGCTTAAGGATTAGTTCACCTAAAAATTAAATTTCTGTCATTAATGGATTAGTTCACTTTCAAATGAAAATTAGCCCAAGCTTTACTCACCCTCAAGCCATCCTAGGTCTATATGACTTTCTTCTTTCTGATGAACACAATCAGAGGTATATTAATAATTAGCTTTATAATTGCAGTGCATGGAAACCACCTGTTTGAAACTAAAAAAAACTCCACACGCCACCGGGGGGTTAATATAGTCCTTCTGACATGAAGCGATGCGTTTGTGTAAGAAAAATATCCATATTAACACATTATAAAGTAAAATATCTTGCTTCCGCCAGACCGCCTTCTGTATTCAACTTAGGAAGAAAGTGTAAATCTCTCGCAGTTCAAAATGCTTCTTCCTAAGTTGAATACAGAAGGCGGTCTTGCGTAAGCAAGATATTTTACTTTGTAACTTTAAAATATGGACATTTGCAGAAAGTGAAAGAGCTCTGTTTTGTTTTCATCTACTCTCATCTACTTCCAGCTGGTTGGTAACTTGTTTTTTTCTTGACCCCTTTCCCCGCTTCAGTCTTGTTGACAGTGACAGTTCATCGAGAGAGAAGGCTCGACTGAGAAGTATCAACTGAAAATAAATGCTTCCCCCTTGTGGACACTAACATAATAGACAACTCTGGCCCAGAGAGTGATTGTAAACTAAGAGTACATGAAAATATGCTTGAAATTTCATTCTGCATCTTACTGCGATTTGTAATCTTTCTCACAGCGTCACTGAATTCACCATTAATATTCACCTGAAAAGTTTATGATGTTGTATATCATTGTAATCCTTGACCATCAAAACATAGTAGACACCTTTCTGTGTTATCATGTTGATTCAGGAGATGAGATACAAAATATGTAATTGGTTATGGCAGAAATTAAAATGGCCGCCACGAGGCGTTTTGCAATGGCTTCATTTCTGAAAAGTTTAATTTTGTCCCCAAACTGTACAAGTGTATCAAGTTTCATGACAAAAAGTGAACATATCACCTCAATTTTTGTAAATATCACCTGGAATATTGATAATTTCATTTCCTATTTCGAATGGAATAACGAGAAATGAAAGAGATTTAAGTTAATATTGAAATCAAATATAAGACAACATTTCAAAATAAATTGCAATGAAAATGCTTGTTTGTGTAGTACAAAATAAAAGTTCTACTTAATTTTGGAGTTTGGTAACTTTAAAACATTATTATATTTTGGAAATAATATTTTAGAACTAGAAAACCATTATTTTAAACTTTACTAATATTCCACAATATTACTGTTTTTTTCTGTATTTTTGATCAAATAAATGTAAGCTTGATGAGCATAAGAGACTTCTTGCTAAAACATAAAGTAGAAATGTATCCAAACTTCTGAAAAATCCAACATCCTAACACACACACCCACACACACACACACGCACACACATATTTATTTATTTAATATATACGGCCACCTCAGTGAACGGCGAACATTATATAGCTATAGCTTACGTCAATGTTTCTCAACTGGTGGGTTGCAAGACCGCGCACTTTTCAATCACGCGCAAATATGACGCGCTGTATATTACTCGCTATAAATAAAGCGCAAAAGAAACTACGAGCATGCAACGTCGTAGTTCTGTCATCTATTAATTCATGAAATAACCAAAAAAGGCGATTAAAGCTGCGTTAAAACTGCATGCATGTAGGCCTATATATGCGTCACATGTCTCTGGACTAAAATATTCTGCTATGCGAGATCACAATATAAGGCTCAAGGTTATATGTAATTGTAATGCATAAATAAATGTGAGAACTGTGCATTTGTACTAGAAGATGCTAATTTTGCGTTAATTTATAAAGTACGAATAAAAATGTATCACATTTAAATGCATAATTAATTTTACATTCTAGCATTTATGTGCTGTTGACTTCCGCTTCAGCAAATGGGAATTCAAAAGAGAACACATTTTTTTCTTTGTAGGCCTACTGAGTTTAATTTAAGTATGATAGAACTGTTGCAATTATTTATTTTGACAACATAGAAAGTTAAACATTTAGTGTTTACTTTTTCGGTTAGTTTTTAAAACAGATAAACTCAAAATGTTGAAGTTCATTGATTATACACAAAATTCAATTAAGGTTTAATAATCTTTGAAGCACAGTATGTAGCTATCTGTCTCATCCATGGAGAACAAGCTATTGGGGGTTTTGAGAACCAGAACTGACTGAACAAGTTGAAATTTAGCTATAGTGTGAGCCCCTTCATTAATATGCCTGCAAGTGAGGAATGATTAAAAAATAAAGAAGAAAAAAAAAAAGGGTCAAATTCACTCAGCATTCCATGATCTCAATTACAATTAAGTAGGCTAAAAATTAACTGTATTCAGTTGTGTTGTAGGCACATTCCAGTACATTATAATCAGACTCATTTTTATGTTGAAATAATGAAGATTTCCGTGCCACCCCAGACTGGTTGCTGGCCCCTGCCTGGCCACCCCTATGAATAAATACCAGCTCCGCCACTGAGTCAATTGTCTTGGGACGAGACAGGATTTCCCCCCAGTTTTTTCGTGGGATTGGGATGGGACGGGATATTTTTGTGGGAGTGGGACGGGAGAGGTTTGAAAATCCACTCTTGTGTCACCGAGAGTCATTTAATAATTGCTTTTGACATAGCCTATAATTAATATAAATAATATAAGGGGTCACTAACTTCATCAGTTCTTTCACTGTTATTTTTATTATTATATTTTTTTTTTTTCTGAACTGTGAATTTGTCCTATGGTGTGCCAGAAAAAACTCTTAATAATATGCAAATAGCATGAGAGAGATTTATCTTCATTGTTAGACACTTATTTTCATATAGTGCTATTGATTTAATATGAAATTATGAAAAGCATTATTTTTCCCCTCATCTTGTTGGACTTGTTGGACATTTTCAATAATTACGAGACAACATTTGATGTCATCATTTCAAAACTGCTGAAAATTATACCATTTAAAGATGAGTGATGATTATATCTCCCCTGCAATTCAACAGTTCTTTTAAGATATTTTGAGATCAAAACAAATCTGCGGTTCTTTTATGTGTGTCACACCATTGTCACAATAAAGCATAAAAATAGTTATTGCAATAAAGAGAGTGAGGGAATTACATTAAAGTATTTTATTTAACTTTAGTTAAATAAAAATGTCAAGAAGAAGGATTTTTTTTTTAAATCAACAAAATGAAATGTGCTCCCTGACAGAGCAAATATCGTTGAAACTTTAACATCCCAAAATCTAATTCATTGTTTGTTAAGGAAGAAATAACACATCATGTTTTTTAAAAATCACATTTTTTATGGCTGCTCTTTTAAGGCATCATTTCGATTTTTTTATTATTATTTTACTTTGTGTTATTCTCTGGATCTTTCCCCTTCTGCGTGGATCCCTGTTAATTTTCTCTATCACATTTTATGCTTATTTTCATGACATTTATAACAGTACAAATTTTCAGCAAAATCAGAAAAATTTTTTTATTCAATGTAATTATTGCATTTAAGAACACTGAAAAAGTATCAAACACTGTGACATTTTTGCTTAGGGGTTACTCACTTTTGTGGCCAGCGGTTTAGGCATTAATGGCTGTGTGTTGAGTTATTTTGAGGGGACAGCAAATTTACACTGTTATACAGCTGTACAACCACTTTACATTGTAGCAAAGTGTCATTTCTTCAGTGTTGTCACATAATAAATATTACAAAAATGAGGGTGTACTCATTCTGTGAGATACTGTATATATATATATATATATATATTATATATAATTTAGGGATGTTCACCAAAGGACAAAAAAGTAACATTTATAGTGGTTCCAAAAAAGTTAATATTTGAGCAATTACCATGTGCACATTGTCATGGCTTCACAAGGGGGACCTTGAATGGGGTCCTTCAAATAATTAAATTTGTCCGTGGAATTGCCCGATTTAATTTCAGGATATGGCGTCACACTGGAGGACATACAGTAGTTTTCAGTGACAAAATGTATCAAGTTTGTAGGCTTTTAGAAACATATGGATGAAAAAAAAGGATTGCCATTTACTAAAATAGACATTAATTAATGTTTAATTATATTTTATGCTTTTCTTTTAATTTAAAATAGTTGTAATTCAGTGAACCATGCTTGACACCATAGGACAATTTTGAGATTTGGCTCAAAAAAAAAAAAAAAAAAAAAAAAAAAAATCTAAAGCACTGTAAAACATTTTCAGCTAGTTAAACTTAGAAATGAAAGTTCACCTGCTGCCTTAAAAATGTGAGTTAATTCAACTTTAAAATAACCGTTGTTTCAACCCACGAATAGTCAAGACAATGCATTATTTTAAAGCTGCAGTCCGCAACTTTTTTTGTGTTCAAAATTTACAAAAAATTATATAATGAGAATGATTCATTATGAATCATTATGGTACATTTCATTGATTCATTACCTGAATCATTATGGTACACTTATAATAAGTGTTTATATTCAGACTATTTCAGACAGGACTGGTAGGACCCGCCGCAGAGTATCACAGTAACTGCGTGATTCGCCATAGACATACACAGAGAAAAGTAGCTCCGGCTACAATGTTCCTCTGCAAGACGTGTGCAGTTCTGTTTATTAACCGCTAGAGGGCCAAAAATCGCGGACTGCAGCTTTAAGTTAAAAATTAAACTTAAAGTAATGCATTGTCTTGACTATTTGTGAGTTGAAACAAAGATTATCTTCAAGTTGAGTTAACTTGTGTTTAGTTGAGTTAACTCACATTTTTAAGGCAGCAGGTGAACTTTCATTGCCAGCTGAAAATGTTTTAAAATGAGTTTTTTTTAACAACAGGTCCATGTAAACAAAGAAATGTTTAACCATTTACTGCATTTTAAATGATGACAATACTAATTATATTCATTTTTGTCATGTGTGACCGGGAAAATGCCACATCACGCCAACACCCACACTCATTCATAATTGTTTCCATTGAGGTGAACAGTCTTCATCCTGTCCCCTTAGTCATACAGAAACGCAGAAAGTGACACTCACTTTAACTGTATGCATCGTTGAATTGCTCCTTCTGTTTCTGATAAAGAGGCTAGAACCTTTGTGCCATCGAGGGATCTTTGAAATTAATAGATTTGAAAGATTAAGACTATAATTTTATAGAAATTATATACAAAGATTTCATTTTAGTCATTTTCATGGATCCGTGTGAACAGGATAGTTTTGACAATGGTGTCTTCTGTAGGCCTACATGAAAACTCAAAAGAAAAACTTTTAATTTCCTCAAAGGAAAACACATTTGATCTCTGTTTGAATCTTGCTTGAGTTGGACTGTTTAGTTTTGCACTGTTCCCAGTTCAGTTAATTCATCTTTTGCCATGGTTTTTGATTTGCCCTCGTTTTAACCTGTCTGGTTCGTTATCTCGTTTAGCCCCTGTGTTTCCTTAGTTACAGCCCTCATCATTTTCAATTGTTCTTTTTCTGTGATAGTCAGTATTTACTGGTTGTGCTGTTTGAGTTTTTGAGAATTTGTGAGTAATCTGAGTGTTAGGTTTTGGTTTTGTTATTTAATAAAGCAGGGGCGTAGCCGTCATTTCAGAAGTGAACATAAATGTTGGGTGTAATACCAGTTTTATCTGACCTTTGTCTAATATATTATATATATATATATATTAATATATAGATATATATAATATATAATATTACTATAGTATACAATTTAAAACAGATTTTTTCTATGTGAATATATTGTAAACTGTAATTTATTCCTGTGATCAAAGCTGAATTTTCAGCATCATTACTCCAGTCTTCAGTGTCACATGATCCTTCAGAAATCATTCTAATATGATGATTTGATACTCAAGAAACATTTCTGATAATTATCAATGTTGAAATCAGTTGTGCTGCTTCATATTTTTGTTGAAACCATGATACAATTCAAACATTTGTGGTAAGATTAAAAAGAGAGAAATTAATACTTTTTTTTCATCAAGGATGCATTAAATTTATCAAAGTGACAATAAATGCAAATAAATGCTATTCATTGAACTTTCTATTCATCAAAGAATCCAGAAAAAAGTATATTCACATAGAAAACAGCTATTTTAATTTGTAATAATATTTCGCAATATTACTGTTTTTACTCTATTTTTTTGACTAAAGGTGCAGTATGTACTATTTTCTGTCCGCTAGAGGTCGCTAGAGGTCTATTCAAAACAAAGGCGTAGCTTGATGACGCCAAGTTTGAGCGCGCAATCTTGGGACATGTGGTCTCCATCTCACAGCTGGTGGAAAGAATCGGGATAGGACTCTGGAAGAAATCATGTTCATGGATGCGATTATTAACATTACTGTAGTATGAAGCAGAGCAGGAGCGAGTGTTGTGGAGCTGAACGAGGAGCTGGAGCGATTGATCAACACACGCCTCACGAGCAGCGGGACTTTTATTATGACACAGTCGCCGGCGCCGCTTCCGCTTTTCCGGTCGTTAGTATGAGATAACACAGCTCTGTTTATCATATTAGATACATTTGAGAGTGTTGAAAATGATGTTATAACGTTACTCTGTGCGTTCGCTCGGCAGCTGCTGTGAGACACTGTTACACACTGCAGTAAGATAGATTGATTTTACAATATCATATTAAATGTTGGATGGCTTGTGTTGATAAATGGCATGCAATTAATTTTAAAACGTATTGTATGATGTAATGCTGTATTACGGTTACTAAAAATAAAGCTGCATCTGATTATGCTATGTTAGCTACTTGACAAAATAGTGTTTTTCTCTGAGGCATGGTAAAGCATGGTACTCGCAAAAAAATCAAGAAAATTAGATTTAAACAATAAGACTAAACGTGTTGAGCTATATAACAATAATTAGTTTTCTGTCTATAAATATATCAAAACAGTTGTTCCCTTGTCCATTAAAACATGTAAATATTAAAGCATCTTTGGTGTTTCCATGGATTCCTCAAAATAAAACCGAGGGTAACGCGGGTATGACGCAATTGACAGGCGACTCCTCACACGTCCCGGAGACTTGGTTAAAATTGCAATTTTCTCACGATTTACAAATAGTTGGAAACATTTGGGATATTGTAAGTACTCAAGTGAACAAAATATCTAACACTGGCCTAGTGGTTTTTGGATATTTTTCTGCAAAATCCTTACATATTGCACCTTTAAATAAATGCGATCTTGGTGAGCATAAGAGACTACTTTCAAAAACATTAAAAAGGTTGTCAATTAGTATTGCATTATTCATATACTGTATTGTCAATAAATACATTGAGATTGCTTGAAAAACACACGTAAACCATATCTTGTCACAATCGTGTGTTTGTCTTCACGTTCATCAGTTAATATGTTTCTGCATTTTATTCAGCTGCTGCTGCTACAGAGTAGCTGAATTACTTTTACGAAACCGTTTTGGATATTCAGCGAGAGAGCGCCCTCCGGCTTCCAGTATGAATGAAACATATTACATGAGTGTGAGCACTCCATAATGTTTAGATCGCCTTATTTTAGTTAAGAATAAAACGCCAGGTCATGCAAAAAGTGCGGGGCATGAATTTATGTTTTATTAAAAGTATTAAAAACTGCTGCATGTAGATCCTGATGCTTGTTTTCATTCCTGCTTCAACCAGTGCTGACACTCACCTGCTGTAGTAGTTATTAGCCTACTTTCTTCTAAAACACAGCTACTCCCCCATAGTTATTCCGATTGTCAAATATGTGCAAGTGGATGTGCTTTGCTGTAAGGATCGGGTTACGCGCGATGGGCGCCTAGCTACAGAGAATCGAATCTGTTGGATTTACAACACGCGAATTCATCCACTTCTCCTCAAATACATGAAAGTAAGTGAGCAGGTGAACTGGGAGAAGATTAGAGTAAACTTTAAAGTTATTTACAAAATGTGTATCTAATATGAGTAAACCTGTTGTCTAATTATAATGGAAAGGATTGTTATTGCCGCTTCTATAGACATCACTGTGTATTTTACAAACTCTAAATGTATTGTTTTGTTAGTACTTATGTGTATTTAAAATGTCTGAATCCTAAAATAAACATTATTTGGTTGAAAACACTGCATATTTGTGATAAGCTATAAAAGCGCTGAGCGCATCTGTCTCTGGCTCGGCGCCAGTCAAAGAGCGCAAGCACATTTGAATTTGACAGTTGATCACGTGACGCACTGAACATTCTAATCACACCGATGTAAACCTACGCTCACACCGGTGTGATCCTACGTCTCAAAGTGTTAATAAGAAAAAAAATCTATTCTGGAATCATATAATTTACTTAAGGCCAGGAATCAAAAAGGCCTAGCTACTCGTTAAAAAATTAACATTTCGATTTGTTTATTTTTAAAACATTCTTCAAGCACTAGGTGAAGCAGACAACACTTCTGTACCCGCTGCTGTTTTCTGAGATGCGCACGTCCAAATCGCGAGATACAAAGAAAATAGCCTACAAAAGAAAAGTATGTCAAAATATCCCCGTAAACAGTTTTTTTTATCACGTAAATGGTTAAGAAAGAAAATGTGTGTGTAACAGCCTATTTGGTTTCGTTGGTTGACGTCAACCTAGGCCTACTCTCCGTGTTTCGGTTTTATCCAACAAGATCGTTTAATTAGAATTAACTTAGGCTAAATTAAATTAGAATGAATAAGTGCCTATGACTCATTAAATATAACAAAATTTGTTTCCCAATTTCGTTAGTCGTTACATGCGCAAATACCAGCATAAACAAACAGAACAGGTGTATTTACATCACATTGCGCACCTGCAGCGCAAAATAAACTCATATAGCCTATATAAAATGAATAAATTATTAACAACACTAACATAACAACAAAGCTAATGTATTATATTAAAGCACAAACAAAGAAAAGAAAAACCTTTAATTAAATTAAGCTTACTGAATAGCAGGCTATTGTCAGACAAAGTGCAACCAAACTGATGTGTGTTTCCTGTCGGCTATGTCTCAGACGGTGACGGGGCAGATGGGGCGGGGCTCGGGTAGACGATATTATATTGCGGATATCGCGATATTTTTTAAGGTGATTATCGATAAAATATTTTTTTTATCGCCCGGCCCTACGTAGCAAGTCTGTCACTGTAAAACATTTTCATCTGGTTAAACTTAGAAATGAAAGTTCACCTGCTGCCTTAAAAATGTGCATTAACTCAACTTGAAGATAACCTTTGTTTAAACTCACAAATAGTCAAGACAATGCATTACTTTAAGTTTAATTTTTAACTGTCAGAGTAATATAAAAAATATTTAACATTTATGATATATTACTCTGACAGTGAAGTGAAGTTGACTTATTTAACCAGTCAGGTGAGAAAACAGCAAAATCTCCAGAGTTAAATCAACTCTGCTCATATGGTCCCTCTCTAAATAGTGTTAAAAATAACACTGAAGCAGAGTTAAAGTTAATGAGATAATTAAGCAATTAATTAAGTGATGATTGTGCATTAGTGATGAACACCTGCTGTTAACAAGTAGAATCACTAAAGAAAAAGAGAAAACAAGAACAGCCTTATTAATTGCTTAATTATCTCATTAACTTTAACTCTGTTTCAGTGTTACTTTAACACTATTTAGAGAGGGACCATATGTACTCTGAGCAGAGTTGATTTAACTCTGGGGATTTTACTGTGCAGTCAAAGCTTGAGGAATACAAGTGGGACAGAAATATATATATATATATTATATATATATATATATATATATATATATTATATATATTTAAAAAATAGAGACAGACTGACAAGAAATCAATTACACATTTAATTATTTTATAATTACAAACAAAAACAGAGAAAATTTAAGGAATGAATCTCCCTTCATACAGTTTCTCGTACACACAGCATGAACACTGTCGACTGATTTACACTTAGGGCTGGGCGATATCGCATGAGATTGTCACGCGCATTTCGTCAGTAAAGCCGGTTCCCTGATTACCGCTAAATCGCCATCACCTGCTTTCAAATGGAGCGGCATTTAATAGACAGAACCGTAGATCACTGACAAGCCACGCAATATCGCGTTCATATCGCAGATGAATCGCCTTCGATAATGAACGCGATATTGCGTGGCTTGTCAGTGAACTACGGCTCTGTTTATTAAATGCCGCTCCATTTGAAAGCAGGTGATGGCGATTTAGCTGTAATCAGGGAATCGGCTTTACTGACGAAATGCGCGTGACAATCTCATGCGATATATCGCCCAGCCCTATTACACTGATTATTATTATATTAGTAACACATTACTTTTAAATATCCAAGTAAGTAATGCAGATTGCTTTGGTTTCATGTATTGATGACAGCTGTCCTGTCCTCATGTTCAGAGAAATCGAGAGTAAGTGCAGATGTGTCGTGTGAACGTGGTATTGTGGTTATAGTTCTAGACCAGGGGTGCCCAATAGGTCGATCGCGATCATCTCACTCTGAATAAAAACAATGAAATGCAAACTCAGAATATTATGTGAACCTGCAATAATTAAATTAGTTAAATTACACAAATATACTTTATGTATTCAATCTCAGTTTATAAACCAATGTCTTTGTTTGCTGCTGACCTTTGATGATCCAACTCAGCCATATTAATAAGCAAAAATGACTTTAGACAAACATCATATTTGTGTTTCTTGTTATGCTGAAATAAGAGTGTTGATCTTTCTTCGGCAGCAGCTGAAAGGTTTGTTTGAGCAGCGCCCTCTACTGTACAGGTGTGAATTTACATTTCCTTCAGCCTGAGGATTATTAATTTCACTTCTGGTCCTTTATATCTGCCAAAAATAGAAAGAAAGAAAAAATTGGTAGTTAAAAAACAAACAAGCAAGCCCAGCTTAGATGAGGAAAAGTAAAACAAAAGTACTGTAACAGTTTCCACAAAAAGTAAATAAGTAATGTAATTAGTTACTTTTTTGGGGAGTAACGCAATATTGTAATGCATTACTTTTAAAAGTAACTTTCTCCATCACTGCATGGCCGCACTGAACTCTGGGCCGGTTCTGGTCGGGTCTCCTCTACAGAGAGAGGAACATCCAGAGACTGAAGATCCATTTCTATCAAACAAAGACAAAAAACACTATAATTTGAAAACATATTAATTCAGAATCAAATGATACAACGTTTTGACCATGAGTGTGTTATAATATTAAAAGAAGAATAATATGTTCATTAAAGAATAATCATACCCTCAGAGGAACAAACAGAAGTCATCATCCTCCAGACAGCAGACAGACAGCTGAACACTGATGGACAAACACACCTGACTGCAGAACCTGGATCTGTAACAGAGACATGAGATATTTTAACAAGTTAAATTTTGAATTTATCTGGAAAATGAATTAATTATATATGTAAAAAGTGATATTATTAAAGATTATGAAGAAGGTGATCTTAAAACGATTGACTTTGATATTATGAATGGAGTCATCAGTGTTTCATTAATTATGAGTCCTCTTTATGATTCTATATTCAGAAAAAGTTCATACGTTTGTTTGTTAAGTGTGACTTTAAGCTTTCTAAACTCCCTATAAACTCCCTTTTATACTGGAAATTTTCAAACATAATTTTATTCCTCATAACATGTCAGTCTGAACAAAGATGCATAACAGTGAACATAAATCTCTGTTTATTGATGAGGCAGAAAGACATATGCTCACTAACATGTTATAGGGAATATATTAAACCATAATGCTTTTTGTGGTAAATACAATCTAAGTTGCTCCTGTGATCAGTTATCAATGTATTCCAATGATGATTAAATTAGTAAAGGACCATTTGAAAATTCAATAAAATACATGATCTTACTTAAAAATTTAAGTTTTGGTGATAGAAAATTCTCTGAAAAATTGTTGAGGAATTGTTTATTACAACAGTGTGTGCAGGATCTGTAAAAATAGCTTATAAATGTAAATCCTTTCATTCAAAATTCCTACATGATTGTTGGTTTTTAAAAGTATTTGTATTCTTTATTGGAGGATTTTGTTTTTTTATAAAAAAACATACAAAACCTACTCCCTTACTATTCTTTTTTTTTATTCATTTTCTTTTTCTTCTTTGTCTTTAACTTACTTATTGTTTGATATTTTGTGTAGAATGTTATGTGAAAATTGAAAGTATCTCCGTCTTTGTTTGTAAATCTTTTAGTTATGCCCGACTTACTGTTAATCTTAAACAGGTATATGAATACAAAAATGTGAGCTAAAAAACTCATGATTTATTTCTGGCACTGTAGCGCCATCTGGAGGTGACAGGCGAAAACATGTAAGGACTGATGACGGAATTGACACAAGTTCAATTGGTGAAAAGTGAAGAATGAAGCCAAACTATCAAGGGTGGAAAATAATAAACCTGTTTAAATCATTTTAGAATAAACCTTCATTATTTTAACATCCTGGAGCTCACATGAACTAACACAGCATGTATAAAACCATATATGTATATGTATATAATATGCAAAATATACTGTAGGTGAACTGTTAAACAACCATTATATATATATATATATATATATATATATATATATATATATATATATATTAGGGTTGTTTAACAGTTCACCTACAGTATATTTTGCAATTATCAAAATATATTTTGCTCAGAATACAATAATATAATACAATACAATATTTATAACAATATAAATACAATATAATACAATAATACAATAACAATATATATAACAATATAAATTACAAATTACCATTTTTATTAAAGTTTTAATGAATGAAATGTATGAAATTACTCACTTGAGTTCTGCATGGTGATGTATGCCTGGAGGTTTACAGAAGTGAAAATAACCTGGTTAGGGAAAGGGAGTAGTTAAGCAGTTAATGTGGCTGTGACATCAGGGTGTTGTCCTTTTCAAACAGGATGAAAAGCGCTTTTAGTTTCACTATAGTGAATTAGACTATAGTCTGAGCTGCCTCAATGAATCACAGCTGGCTGGAAATGGCTGAAATTCACTGGAAGGACTTTAATTGGTAAGGTTTTTTTGTTTTTTTTTACTTTCAATGACTTTTCATATAATCTACAATAACACTCAACAGGCCTATTTCAATGAAAAAATTACCTGTTTGATTTTGTCCAAATTAAAGATACATTTTCTATGAATTTGCATATGTTGCATACTGAATTGAACAGGTCACACACATTTTAAATAGATGTCCTCAGGTTAAAGAAAACTGATTTAAAAAAAAAAATAGTATTCACAATTCTCCCATGATTCTGAATAGACAACTGAAAAAATAACATGTAATTTACTAGAGGTTCTGACATAATGTTATATACTGCAGTCTATTTACAAAAACATATTTAGTTAATTTTAATGAATTATTATTATTTTTTAAAAATCGGTTTGAATAAATGATTCTATAACTTAGTTATAAAGATGTCACTTACTGGATGAATCAACATTTTTGAACAAATCTTTTTATTGACTGATTCAATGAGAATTACATTTTTAACAGTCACTTTTCCCCACCCACTGGTGTAACGATATAATTGATGCAATCTTTATTTGAAGCATCAAGTTACTTTCAAAAGGTGATTTACTCTATTTTGTTCGGGGGGGACTGGTTGTCGGATGGTAAAGATCTGATCGCAGAATCCACAAAATCCTGCTTGTTTTTCTTGGCTCATCTGCTCACGATATCTTAACTAGATGATCTAGTTGTGTTTATTTTATTATGAAAAGTTTGCCTACGATGTAGAGCAGACCGATGCCGTGAAAATTCTTACAGTCCCAACTGTCTCTTTTCTTGTAAATGGGTACAATAATCTTCCTTCTTCCATGCAAACGGACCTTCCTCCGTTTGCAGGATGGTCCTAAGAAGTAGGTGTAGGCGATGGAGTAGAGCGTCTCCTCCTGCCTTTACTGCTTCCGTGGTGATATCGATGTCTGATGCCTTGCCATTTTTTAAAGTTTGGATAGCTGCCTTCATCTCTTAAATGGTTGGTTCGGCGCTGGACATTAGTGTTTCTGGTGGGTCGATGCGTGGCGGATTCACTGATGAACCTTTAGGGTGGGACATGATTGTATAGTAGACCTTCAAAAAATTCTCTCCAACTCTGCAAGTGTTCAGTGGCTAATAGTACAAATGTTGTTATTTGCCAATTTCACCTTTCCTCTCAGTCTTCGAAGAGTTCAGGTGTTGTACCCGTGTTTCATTTGCCGCCTCTTCCATGTTGGTTGTTTATCTTATCTTATTCCAAATATGCTTCACGTTCAGCAGATATCCTGATTGAGCTGCTGATATCTTTCATGATCGACCTGCTTGACTTTTTTCCGCATACATTCAGTGGCGGTTTGGTGGGAGTAAAGCCTCAGCACAGTCCCTGAATAGCCCCGAGATCTGTTCCTTTTCAACATCAACATCTTCTTGTTCAGTAAGTGTTTGGAAAGTGTAAGTTGGAATTCCTCTTTGTAATCGGGATCCAACAGGCATTTCCAGCCCAACTTTGTTGACGGATGTAGTTTATAATTAGAATGTTGAAGTCAGAGTTTGATCAAGGAGTGCACAAGGTAGTGTCCGATCCACAGTCTGAACCACGCATTGAATGGACGTCTTTGAGTGATGTTTGTAAACAAGAGTTGATCAGAATGTAGTCCAACACTGCTGAGTCCTTTTCAGATGGATTTCGCCAAGTGATTTGGGGGTTTCAGGGTGTTGAAATTTTTCTGTTACCTATGTTGGTTGTGGCAAAGAGATGCAAACCATTATTGTTGAGGATGCCGTGGCCAAAACGGCATATCAAGCTTTCCCATCCAGTCAGCACCAACGTAGACGTTGAAGTCGCCAGCCGGTATGATTACGTCGGTCTGTGGAACAGTTTTGTTGAAGTTGCAGAATTTGTCCTTGAGCGAGTCAAACCTGGTCTCAGTTGGTGCGTAGACAGAAACCAGGTGGGATCTAATGGTGGTGTTGATGGTGAGGACTGCCAAGCAGTCTGATACTGGTGGGAATGTCATCATGCTCTTGATCGTTCAGCCATCCACCATAAACCCAACGCCAGCCTCTCGTTTCTCTCCACCAGAGTAATAAACAGTCATTGTATTGTTGTTGGATGGCGTTATTACTACTTTCTTCTAAAAACACTATTCCCCCATCACAAAAATATATTACATTCATGTAAAGCTGACAAAGTAGTGTTGTGTTCACTTAAATACTCCCTAAAGGAAGTTGTTGTATGTAGAATATAGATAAGAGAGAAGAAAATCTGGTGTGATCTCTCTTGATTTGTCAGCTACACATCAGGTATAAATGAAGAGTTCATTTGCAAAAAACGATAAACGACACTTTAAAAAAAAACAAAAAAAACTAAGTGCTGTGCATTATTTTCCACATATAGCATGTTCTGAAGTTGAACCATAAATCCGTTTTGTTGTCAGAAAAGCCGTATTGTCCACTGTCAAGGTGTAGCGGAACATTGGATGCGCCACAGGATCAACCCCAATTGAGGACAAACACCAGTAACGCCTTTTCATGGGTGTTTACTGCAAGCAAGAAATGGGACAGTGTTACAACAGTTATCTGTTCTGGTTTCACAATCTGCAAATATACATCATTTAGTTAGTACATTGCCCCATATTTTTCTAATACGCAGGTGACTTACAATACCAAAGTAATAATTCACAGTTTCAGTTTCTTCTCCTTAACACATATAACATACTTTGAGTCATGAACTACATTACCCAAAATGCACCGCCGATTACTGGCGCGCATTTCACTTTGTGCAGCAAGGAATTAACCACTCGCGTCATCAAAATGTAATGAAATGAAACTTAGATGAACGTTAATAAACTTCCTCATACTCATGAGAATGAACATAGGACATAAACTGATATTTCAGATGTTGTACCGTTCATAGAAATATGACATAATCGCACGTTTAAAGCAATACAGTTTATGCAAAGTATTGAGAGGGGTATAATACATCAGCAACACAAAAGAACATAAAACATTCTTCTAAACAAACACATGCAGTACAACAAAGTAGAGTCGCAGTTTCCATTCTGCATAGATTTTATATATACTCCCAAACCCTCTCCCTTACCCAGTCTTTCTGCACCTGTTTTTTCTTAACCAAAGTAACAAAGTTTGATGAATTATAACACTTTTACAGCATTACAAAGGCATCAAGAGTTCACATTTTACAGCAGAAACCGACAAACGTGGTGAGTGTGTGAGTGATCTCTCTGTGTGTGTGTGTGTGTGTGTGTGTGTGAGTGTACGTTTGTGTGCACGGATGTTTGAGTGTGTTTTAAAGGTGCCCTATAAAACCCTTTTTCACAAGATGTAATATAAGTCTAAGGTGTCCCCTGAATGTGTATGTGAAGTTTCAGCTCAAAATACCCCATAGATTTTGTATTATTCAATTTTTTAACTGCCTATTTTGGGGTATAATTAAAAATGTGCCAATTCAGTGTCCCCTTTAAATGCTTGCGCTCCCCGCCCCCCAGCTCGCGACTCTATAATACATCGCATAAACCAGGGGTAGGCAAGTTCGGTCCTAGAGAGCCGCTGTCCTGCTGAGTTTAGCTCCAACCTTAATTAAACACACCTGAACAAGCTAATCAAGCTCTTCAGGATTACTAAGGCTATAGGCAGCTGAAGGGTTTTTTTCAGGGTTGGAGCTAAACTCTGCAGGACAGCGGCTCTCTAGGACCAAACTTGGCTACCCCTGGCATAAACAAAGTTCACACAGCTAATATAACCTTCAAAATGGATCTTTGCAAAGTGTTTGTCATGCAGCATAACGAATTATGGAAGTATAGTATTTATTTGAATGTTTACATTTGATTCTGAATGAGTTTGAGGCTGTGATCCGTGGCTAACGGCTAATGCTACATTGTTGGAGAGATTTATAAAGAATGAAGTTGTGTTTATGAATTAAACAGACTGCAAGTGTTTACTAATGAAAATAGCGACGGCTCTTGTCTTCGTGAATACAGTAAGAAACGATGGTAACTTTAACCACATTTAACAGTACATTAGCAACATGCTAACAAAACATTTAGAAAGACAATTTACAAATATCACTAAAAATATCATGTTATCATGGATCTTGTCAGTTATTATTGCTCCATCTGCCATTTTTCGCTATTGTCCTTGCTTGCTTACCTGCATAAAGTCTGTGCTGTGTTGGCTGTGCGGCTCCAGACGTTAATACTCGCCTGTCCTTCAGAGGTCTTTTGCAAAAATCAAATTTACATAAGAAGGAGGAAACAATGGTGTTTGAGACTCACTGTATGTCATTTCCATGGACAGAACTCTAATTATTTAACTATGCCGAGGTAAATTCAATTTTCAATTCTAGGGCACCTTTAAATGCAATTACAAAGCAATTACTTGGTTTTGTTTAACTGAAATATGGAGTTATCTGCTGTTGCCAAAAAACGACGGTTGGAGTTATCTGCTTTTGCTAAGAAACAAACTTTTAATATATATAAAACACATACTTTCAATGAACTTTAATTTTGTAAGTTAACTGTATTTTTTGGCGTTATTATTAGTTAATGAAAACAACCCAACTGCAGTTTGATTGATATTACTCAGAATACACAATAAAACAAATATGATTTGTGAGAATTTATAAAAACGGAGTTACCTGTTTTTGCAAATGAACTCTTCAAGTCTGTATTTTACATTTATGATAATATATATATTTTTTTTAAAATATAGAGATAAACATTGACAAGAAATAAATTACGCATTTATGCAAATATTTTAAATATCAAAACTATTTAATACAAAGAAAAGAAAGTATGAATTTCTAGTTCATAGTTCAGTGTCTGACTCTTAAACCCGCTGCTCTTCATCATCATCGCTCACACTCATCCTCTGTGAATGAACATGGCCGCACTGAACTCTGGGCCGGTTCTGGTCGGGTCTCCTCTACAGAGAGAGGAACATCCAGAAACTGAAGATCCATTTCTATCACACAGAAAAGATGAAGATGAACTTAAACACACTGTATTATTTGAGTGCACATGTTCATTCAGAAACAAATTAAAGCTCATGTTTTGACTGTGAATGTGTTAATAAATTAATAATATGTTCTTTAAAAAATAATCATACCCTCAGAGGAACAAACAGAAGTCATCATCCTCCAGACAGCAGACAGACAGCTGAACACTGATGGACAAACACACGTGACTGCAGAGCCTGGACATTAACAGAAACAGATACACCATTAGCTACTCTAACAGTCTAGCGCCATCTGGCGGCTCCTACACTTACCGAGATGGTGAACATGATTTCACCAAGTACAACATGTTCCTGGATCAACAGCTTTGTTGATCCTGGAACAACATTCCAATCAACCAATCAGATTTGAGGGACAAGTTTACCATTTATGCCAAGTTTAGGCTTACAACCAGGGTTCGGTGCTTTGTTATTCAACTATCATTTCCCTCTGATTTTAGGGATAAGTTATGAGTAGGGTTAGGTTTAGAGGTTGGGAAAAGGTTAGGACCAGTGTTAATTTTGACAGCACATTTTGATTTAGTTTTAGTCAGACTTTTGACTAAAATGCCATTTAGTTTTAGTCATATTTTAGTCATCGGAAATTGTTTTATAGTTTTAGTCGACTAAATATCATAAGATTTTAGTCTCATAAATCTACAGTAGATTTAGTCGACTAAAATCTAATTTAGTTAAATTGTAATGCATTAAGCATTTCTCTAACAAGACACAGATCCTATACACTGATATACATCTGATATTCTCCAAACTGTTTATGTTCACCAGCTGTACTTTGCTCGCCAAAGCAGACAGTTTTTGACTGTTCAAGTGCAAAAAGACACAAAAGAGCAAAATTCAGTACTTTTCAGGGATTGACACACTTATAATTGAGGTACTATTATAGTTTTTGTTTAAATTTTTTATTAGAATAGATTTTTAGTTTTTCTGCTTTCATTGTAATTTTAGTTAAAAGTTTTAGTAATTTTTTGTGTGTTTATGTCTTTTAGTTTTTGCTTTTAAATGTCTAAGTTTTTATTTCTGTTCATTTTAATACCTCAGGTTAAGCTAAAGCTTAGAAACTAGATGAAATAAAATAAGTTTACATTATTTTTATATTTATTTTTTTATTTCAGTTAACGTCTATTTCAAGTAATGAAGATTTCTTTGGTTTTAGATTTAGTTAACTATGATAACCCTTATACTTGTAAAATATATTGAATAATGAATCAAATAATGTTCTTAATCTTTCCTTCCTGTGACAGAAGATACAGTAGTTTACTATGAATTAAATAGAAATTAAATTAAATACACTTTATTGTGTAAACAAAATAACAATAATGACCAGGAAAAATAATAATTGTAAACCATCCCGAAATATACATTCTGAAATGTCTGCAGTCTGCACTGTAGCAGGCTTCTCATGAGGGTGATAAATATGCATTCGTACAACCGTCTAAAACATATTACCATATAAACATCGTGTAGTAAACATTGTCATAATTCATCAACATTAGCTTATAAGCAATTGCTTGGCATAAATGTGCACTATTCATTAATTGCGAAGCAGTCTGAAGTGCGGTTCACCTGCGTGGGTTCACCTGCAGCCTTCTGTAAAGTAGCCTACTTGACATTTGCAAAACTTACAATTTCAAAAGACATGTGAATTCGATGTGTGTTGTTTGATGCACTTGTATTTTAAATCAATATAAATAACCGCATCGGCGCACCCGCAGCTGGAATGAGGCCAACTCGGGCACCGCTCGCTTGCTGATCCGATGCTGCGCGAGGGAATGCGACGTGACAGAATGCTTGATATCCTCAAAGATTCTAATTACGATGCGCTCAATGTTGTTTATAAAAAGAGCTGAGTAACATATGCTTATTAAGGCGTTTGTGGGATTGTTTAGTGACTATTACAATGCTGTTGAAGAGAGTTTGCAGTTGTACAGAGTTAAAAAGTGACTATAGCCTTTGTGTATATGTCTATTATCTGATTACTGTAAAGCTAATGTCAGTAAGTTAGTTTTTATTTGGTGGAATACATTGTTTGCAATATCTAGGTACAATAATAACATTATCTGCTAATACCATAACATTAAATCTGATTGTTTTACACAGAGCCATGTAGAGAGAGAGTTGCGACAACTCCATTGACTCCAATGGAACGGTTTTTTTTTTTTACAGCAATGGCGGCTCGTGCGCCTCTCAGTAGTTCCCGGAAGTAGCAGCCGTGCCGTAGAGTTACAGCAGAACAGACTGTTTCTGATGTACTTTTTTAAAGGTAAGCCGTTTAAAGTATAAGATTTTATTTTACATCTTAATCAAATTAACTTGTGTATTAAAGCATGCTAGCTGATATTACTCACTAAATAGTTTCAGGGATGTTATCAGATAATAGATTAGATAATAGATTAAAACAGCTTATTTATTGTAAAAACTATAAATGCAGTTTTATCCTTCGTTGTGTAATTAGAGAAAAATGCTTCTAAACGGGGTTAAATATAACTTTGGGGCTTGTGGTAGGTGAAAGTGGTAAAATGAGAATATCCTTATTAAATGCACAACCCAGTTGAAAAAATACTATAGTAAATAAATAGTAGGTCTAGGCCTATAGTGTTTTTGAACCATACTATAATAAATTGCAGTCTACTGTATTGTTGTGTTCTCTTTCCTTTGCATAGTTTGCATTGCAATATTATTAATATCCACTAGGTGGCACTGTGGTGTTTTACATGTTCCGATGTAAGAAGGAGATAAGAAGAAGAACGATATAGTAAAGAAATGCTAAGCTATTGCTCGTGTTCTGCCTGCTGATTATTATGACTCCTCCAACATAACAAGTGGCGACGAGGATGTTAAGATGGCACTGCTCTCTTTGCAACCCCCAGTAGCATTCCTGGAATGCCCAGGTGAACCGAAACTGTCCTTTGATGCATGGGAAAAGTTATTTCAGAACTACTTGCTTGCAATCGGTGGAGAAGAATTTTCTGCCGAGAGAAAGAGAGCTTTGCTGATACACTGTTTAGGAACAGAAGGCCAACGAATCTACAATACATTGCCTCTCACCGCTGATACATATGACGGATCTTTACAAGCACTGAAACAGTTCTTTTCTCCTAAGCTGAATGTGGTTTCTGAGAGATATCGCTTCAGACAACGCGCTCAAGCCGTGGGTGAATCCACTGATCATTACGTTGCAGCGCTTCGTGAACTAGTGAAAACATGCGCTTTTGGCAATATTGAGCATGAAATGATCCGTGATCAGATTGTAGAAAAAACGTGCATGCCCCGAATTCGCGAAAGACTGTTACTAGAGCCAGATTTAACCCTTGGAAAGACTATATCTATTGCAAGACAAATTGAATCGGCAGTAGCAGACGCCAAAGTCATTGCTGAAGGGGAATCAAAACAAGTAGCAGCGATTCAGAAGCAAGAAAAGACGCGAATGCACAAAAATAAAACGAGGATTAAGTCGAAGGATGACAAGCGTGTGAGGGGACAGCAGCAGTGTTACCGCTGTGGTTCTGCTAACCACCTTGCAAATGATAAATCCTGCCCTGCTAAAGACTGCAAATGTAGAACATGTGGAAAAATCGGACATTTCTCGAAGGTGTGCAAGACAGCATCAAAGTCAGTTAATGAAGTATGCTTACCTGAAGTGACAGTACTCTGTGTGAATGACTGCCATATAGATGATGGAGCTCCAGTGGGTACTTTTACCATAGCTACGCCCACATCTCCTACACAGACCTGTACCATTAGGATGATGGTTGATACAGGGTCTGGTGCATCAATCCTACCGCAACACATCTTCAAAGAACACTTCAGTTCATGCGTCCTGTCACCACCGAAAATGCAGCTTCTAACCTACTCAAAGGAGAACATACCAGTGTGTGGTTACCTGAGACTGAATGTGACATACTATGGAAAAACGGTTGCTGGTGAGTTTAACATAGTCAAATCAGGAACTCCTCTCATTGGACGTGACTTATGTAGAGCACTGGACATTGAGATTAAGGGTGGTTGCTTGATTGAACCTGCTACTAACTGTGCAATGCTTCAACCATCCAGCACTTCACTTCTTCTACTGATAGTCCTGTTCCCATACCAACTGTTGCTGGATTTGGATGCGCTAAAAATTTCATACACAAAGTGAAGATCCGCCCTGGAGTTAAGCCTGTACAACAAAACTCCGTCACTTACCTCTATCAGTGCGAGCAGCACTGTCAGATGAACTCAAGATGCTAGAGGAGAATGGCATAATTGAGAAGATTGATTCATCTGAGTGGGTTTCTCCTATCGTAGTCACAAAACGGAAGAACAACACAATTCGTATGTGTGTCGACTTAAGGGAACCTAACAAGGCTGTGGTACAAGATAGTCATCCTCTACCACTGATCGAAGACATACTGTCTGAGTTGCATGGATCAGTGATGTTTTCTTCTCTTGACCTTAAAAATGCATACTACCAAGTACAATTACATGAGGAGAGCAGAGGGCTTACTGCTTTCATTACCCATGAAGGCCTATATCAGTTCTGTAGAGTACCCTATGGACTGTGTTCGGCGCCATCTGCTTTTCAACGGATGATGACCATGATATTAAAAGGCCTTGATGGTGTACAGTGTTACTTGGATGATGTGATTGTCCATGGTGCATCCAAAGCCATTCACAATGCAAACCTCAAAGCTGTTCTGCACAGGATTAGTGAAGCTGGTCTGAAACTGAATGCAGACAAGTGTAAGTTTAACTTGACGACACTTAGCTTCCTCGGATACAGACTCGCAGCTGATGGCTTGCACCCGGATGATGCTCATACTACTGCAATTACAAATGCACCCCCTCCTACTGATGCAGCTACACTGCGGTCATTTCTGGGTCTTAGTGCCTGGTACAGTAAGTTCGTGCCTGCCTATGCTACTCTGGTTGAGCCAATGAGAGCCTTACTTCGTAAAGACTGTGAATTCCACTGGACTACTGAAGCACAAGAAAGTTTTGATCGAGTCAAACAGGCAATAGTGGATAGTCCTGCTCTTTCATTATTCAACCCCAACCACAGCACAATACTCTCTTGTGACGCCTCAGACTATGAAAATACTCCATCGTCGAGAAGGAAGCACTGTCATGTGTCTGGGCTGCAGAGAAGTGGCGTACGTGGCTGTGGGAAGAAATTCCTACTACGCACTGACCATCAAGCTCTTACTACTCTTCTCACAAGTAAAGGAAATAGTCGAGCTGGTTTACGTGTTGCCAGATGGTCTGCACGCTTAATGGAGTTTGACTACGATGTTCAATACAGACCCGGTTCATTGAACAGTGTTGCTGATTGCCTATCAAGACTGCCTCTTGCTAACACTGAACATGATTTTGCAGAAACCATTGAGTCTGTTGCTATGATTTCATTTGCTTCCAGTGCAATCTCCAAGGAAGATTTCCAGTCTGCGTGCAACAGCTGCCCGGTGTTTGCAAAACTGCGTACATACCAACAGACACGTTGGCCGAAACACAAAAAGGATGTTGATGTGGATTTACAGGGATACTTTCCTGTCCGACATGAGCTTGCTGTCGTGGATGGATGTATTGTCAGGGGAACATACCGTCTCTTGGTACCAGAATCATTACAGAGGAAACTCATAGAACTGGCACATGAATCGCATCAAGGTATAGTCCGTACAAAGCAAAGACTTAGACAGTTTTACTGGTGGCCTAAGATGGACAGTCAGACTGAAATTCTGATACGCAACTGTCATACGTGCAAACAAAATGACAAGTCTGCAGTTACACATGATGCTCCTCTCAACCCTGTTGAATTACCTTCTGCTGCATGGGAAAAGGTCTGCATTGATATTGTTGGACCATTTGAAACGGCACCATCAGACTGCAGATACGCAATAACGCTCGTGGATTACTTCAGCAAATGGCCGGAAGTCGCTTTCGTGTCCAGAGTTGACACATGTACTGTTAAACAGTTCTTGACGACTGTTTTTGCTCGGGAAGGAAATCCAAAGGAGTTGGTCTCAGACAATGGACCTCAGTTTATCTCTTCTGAGTTTTCTGAGTTTCTGAGAGAGAGAGACATCCGTCATTTCAGATCTGCTGTCTATTACCCACGTGCGAATGGAGAAGTCGAGAGGTTCAACAGAGTCCTCAAAGACTGTCTACAAACTGCTTCAATTGAAGGAGAGCCTTGGAAGACTTTCACTCAAACATTCTTGATGGACTATCGAAGTACTCCTCATGCTACCACAGGTGTTACACCATCTGAGTTACTCCATGGTCGACGTATGAGAACCAAGTTACAAGTCATGGACTTTCCTGTAAAAGAAACTGACAGAAACATGATACGAGAACAGGTGAAAAGGAAACAAGACAAAGTTAAACACTACACGGATTCCAGAAGAAATGCAAAGCCTTCAAGATTTCAACCTGGTGATCTAGTTCGAGTTAAGAAACCTTGGATGGTAAAGAAAGGTGATCGGAAGTTCACACAACCAAAGCTGTTGTACAGAAGAAAGGTGAAGATTCCTACCTGCTTGATGATGGTAAGGTATGAAATGCCTCATGTCTTGCTGAACTGCCAGAATCAAGTGGAAATGTTACTCCTGCTGAGGTACAACATGGAAAGACAAGTCCAGTGAATAGGTCTCTGTTAGAGTTAGACAAAAACCTGTCTGGACCAAGGACTATGTTT
The DNA here is from genome assembly GCA_028476615.1 of Culter alburnus. NCBI lineage: Eukaryota > Metazoa > Chordata > Actinopteri > Cypriniformes > Xenocyprididae > Culter > Culter alburnus. The sequence continues at coordinate 93,404 of JAOTNS010000003.1, forward strand.
TACATATGTAGGGATATGGAGAACTTGAGATAGCTGTGTGAATGTTTGACTGAATAACACACACAAAGTGTAACCATTTATATTTCGTTGTTTCAATAATACTTGTTTATTCTTGACTTGTTTATTTATGTTGTGATATACAAACAGCTGTTTTCTTTCTGAAAAGGGGAAGATGTTGTGTTCTCTTTCCTTTGCATAGTTTGCATTGCAATATTATTAATATCCACTAGGTGGCACTGTGGTGTTTTACATGTTCCGATGTAAGAAGGAGATAAGAAGAACGATATAGTAAAGAAATGCTAAGCTATTGCTCGTGTTCTGCCTGCTGATTATTATGACTCCTCCAACATAACATGTATATATTATAGTATTTACAACACTTTGTTAATGAATGCTACAGAATACTGCAGTATAGTGAACTGATACTGTAATACTGTTTTTACTACAGTAAACTCTAGTGTATTGTAGTATAATATACCCTATAGTTGTAGAAAACTTAGTACAGTATTGGGTAGATTAATTTGTTTATTACTATAGTTGTTATATTATCATAGCAACTATAGAATTACCACAATTAAATAATTCAATGTAGTATGGTTCAAAAACACTATAGTATTTACTATAAATTACTATAGTATTTTTTTCACCTGGGAATAAAGAAAAAAATTTAGTTTAAGTTTATAAGTGGATTAAAAAAATCAATGCTTAAAAGCAGGAAAAAAAAAAAAAAAAAAAAAAAATCATACTAGGCTAAATGGGAAATCATACTAAATACCAAAACTGTATATTATATACTATTACTGTATTTAATTTCTACCGGTTTTGTCTCCTTTTATCTTGCTTTCAATACAAGCACGAAGGGGATTCAGATCCTGAAGACTCCATGCAATGATGCTTTACCCTTTTTTTTTTATTTTAGGCAATCACCTGTCACCTGCAGGTCTCCTGTGAAACCATAGTGAACATGACGTGATTGCCCTTAACTAACATACAACTTTAAAAACATAAAAGACTTCAAAACACTGCAACACGGTCTTTAAAGGTCCCGTTTTTCGTGGTTTTTTGAAGCTTTGATTGTGTTTATAGTGTGCAATATAACATGTGTTCATGTTTCGCGTGTAAAAAAACACAGTATTTTTCACATAATTTACTTATCTGTATACCGTTGTTTCCACTGTCATAAAAACGGGCTGATGACTTTCTTGTTCTATGAAGTCCCTCCTTCAGAAAAACGTAACGAGTTCTGATTGTGCCAGCGGTTCCTGTGTTGTGATTCGACAGCTCTGAGCGCACCGTGCCCGGAAAAGTCACGCCTCTTACCATAACGTGGAGATGCACGCGCTCAGTGTTATTGTAAACATGTCTTTAATTTTACTCTATCAATTTAAGCCGGAATCAGACCCGGTGATTGGACTGCGGGATGAAAATAACAGCGTTTCGACGACATGGCGACAAACACACTCTACAAACGCAACTCTTGTGTATTCCTGTGGGCGGAGGTTAGTCAAAAAACTGTTTTAGTGACGTCATTAAAGAAGGAAGTAGAGGGATGTAGTCCAAACTGGCCGTTCGATGTAGGCGACTTCTGTTAAATAAAATATCTCGCTTGGCATTGAACTTTGAGCTTTAAAATTTTACAGATTTTATTTATACTCTAACAACAACATTACACACTAACTAAAGTTTGAAACATGGGATCACGAAGAACGGGACCTTTAACCAAGGTAACGTTAGCCAGAAATATGTTAACAAGGCAGGCAACGCTGGTTGACAACACTAATCCTCAATTATTAGCAGGTTTTTATCTTTTAAAAACAACATTGCTGTAACTACATACACATACTACATTCACATGTCGGTGTATTACATAAATATTGTAAACCAATGCATTTATTGACTACAAATTACCAGAAATCACGGTTCTGTCTCTCAAACCCTATCTTTTTTAATTGCCACCGAAGCACTTCCTGGAACTATCTGAAGTCTACACGAATCACGTGACGATCAACGGATTTTGAACTTCCGTTGTCACAACTCTCTCTCTCTATGGCTCTGGTTTTACATTTGGTGACGTCATATGCAAATTATATGCAGGCAGCCGTGACACCTGCAGTTGGACCATTGAGCGGGAAAAGGTTGGGAACCACTGCACTGACACATACCGTGTGTGCCAACAAGACTTTGCTGAATTATGACATTTCCTTGACAAGGCATATTCGAATACTGAGAGTTACAGTTACATAATTTATAGATAACATGGTCTAACAATGAGCAATAGCCTATTGCATCTTTATTAATCCTTATTAGTTAATAAAATACAACTGTTAATTAAACTAACATGAACTAAGATAATAAATGCTGTAGAAGTCATTGTTAGTCTATTGTTTAGTAACTAATAAAAGCTTTAGTGAAAAACTGTCAAACGCTGTTTGTATCAGTTAAATTTGCACTAAACAATTGCAAATCTCTGTCACTCAGCATTGATTATTATAAAACAGCAAACCTGCACACAACATGATACAGAGTCACGACAAGCCCTTCAGAAAACATTTTATTGAATTGTTGTTTTTAATAGAGATGTTTAACGGTTCACCTAGATTATATTTACAACTATCAAAATATATTGTGCACAGAATACTTTAAATCCCTCAATATAATTTACAAATTCTATTTAATAAATGAAATGTATGAAATTATTCACTTGAGTCCTGCATGTTTGATGTTCGCTGGAGGTTTCAGTCACTCAGTCGTCTGAAAAACGCAGCTCGCGTGTAACTCTGACGTCAGAAGGCGTTTTAGAGATGGGTGCTCGTTGTCAATGACAAAACAGGAAGAAAAACGCTTTCAGTTTCATTATGATCTGTTCCCACCAGAGCAAATATGAAAACTGTTATCATTTACTCACCCTCAGGGTTGTTCCAAACCTGTTTGAGTTTCTTTCTTCTGCTAAACTGAAGATATTTTGAAGAATGTTTGTAACTGAACAGTTCATGGACCTCACTGACGTCCAATGAAAAAATAAGTCAGTAGTCATTGTTTTATAGATCTTTTGCGAAAGCACACAAAAAGCACACTCTTTTTGTTATTTATTTTATTGTAGGCTACTGGAATGACAGTTACTGGAATGCATTTGTTACTCTTATATGTGTATTACTGAATTAGTTATTCTCCCATATATATGCACACCTCATATATAAAAAGTATGACATTCTCCATTCAAGAGATGTTGCATTATTCCACTTTAAACACACACACACACACACACACACATATGTGTGTGGCTGTTTTTATACTGGCCATCCCAAAGTATATGCAGAACTCACATGAAAGCATTTTACTGCAGCGTTTTGGAAGTATATGACAATCTCCACTTCAGAGGCCTATAAAAACATCATTTCATACTATATGCACATGTCATATGAAGCCATTTTACTGTCCTATCATTACAAAATCGGTACAATGCTAAAATGTGTTTTTTTGTTTTTCTACATTTTAGAATATTGTATGAGTTTTTACAACATTATATTTCTATACATGTACACACACACTTTGAGTTTTTGTGTTTCATGAGTCGTCTCCATAAACATAATACTTTTAACACTGTACAAACTTTATACTCTGCCAGTAAGATAAACTAACAACAATACATGTTTATTTTTTCTCATATTTTATGATCCATTATAGTGTTTTTAGTGTTATGATCTGTCACGATTTGCTGCAACACTTCTTACATGTTGTGATTTATGATGAACTACATAAAGATCAATAACAGATATATCTAACTTCATGTTTATATATGTGTGTGTGTGTGTGTGTGTGTGCGTGCTTGTTTTGACTATACTCAAATATATACTTGTATACTTGTTATACATTTGGTCCTCACTTATATATTGTGAAATACTTTCACAAGTGAGGACATTGACGGGCCCTCACTAGTTTTATGTCAGCCAAAATATGTTTTTATTTAAATCTAGTGATGTGCACATGTTACTGTGATGGGTAGGTTTAGGAGTAGGGGTTGTGTAGGGGGATAGAAAATATCATTGACCTGATATAAAATCAATGGAAGTCTATGCAATGTCCTCACTAAAACAAACCTGTGTGTGTGAGAGTGTGCGTTTATGTGCGTGTGTGTGTTATTTGGTTTTGATTAACTGAAATGTGGAGTTATCTGCTTTTGCCAAAAAACGACTGTTGGAGTTATCTGCTTTTGCTAAGAAACAAACTTTTAATATATATAAAAAAACATACTTTCAATGAACTTTGTTTTGTAAGTTACCTGTATTTTTTGGAGTTATTATTACTTAATGAAAACAACCCAACTGATCAACCCAAGTTTTGATTAAAATTTTTCATAAGCTTAAATAAATTGGTCTAAAGAGAAAAATTATAATGACTATTTTGTCTAAAGTGTACATATAGAATAGCTATCAAAAATTAATTTTGGTAACTGTGGTTTGACTAAAAGTAATGACTAAGACTGGACAATGCAATGAGTTTTCGTCGACTAAAACTAGACTAAAATATGAATGACAAAATTGGCTGCCAAAATTAACACTGATTTGTATTAATTAAAAAGTACAGTAAAAAGTTTGATGGTTTAGTTTTCGTGTGAGTAATGTTGGTTCATTGAAATGTTGAGGTTCATCATCATTCTACCAAACTCTCTTAATCCCTTAATCTGAGCACTGATTATTATAGCTTACATTTATTCAAATTAACATTTTGTGAAGTTTTAGTAAACAAATATGATAAATAGTTTAATGACTCACCGGTATTGGACTTCTGCTGCATTGCTAGATGTGATTCAAATGAAGTGCACTAACGTCTGTCCTTTCAGTTGAAATAGTCTACAACGAGTTTTGAGGGGAAAGTAAAAAAAATAAAATTTGGAAATGAAACGCTAGCGCCATCTAGCGTCTGATCACATTCTGTTCTCACTTGACGAACTAGTCAAGCTTTTCCCGCAGTTTGAAAATTAAAAAGAGAGGGGAAAAAAACAAAACAAAAAAAAACTTTGGAAGTCAATGGGGTCCATCTACTGTTAGGTTACCAATATTCTTCAAATGATCTTCTTTTATGTTCAGCAGAACAAAGAAACTGTGCTTTAAGTGTGTGATCTCTCTTGATTTGTCAACTACACATCAGGTAGTAGGTCTGTTTTTGAAAAATAACCAAATTCAGATCAATTATTTTCTGTTTTCAAAAAACTGCAAATATATGCATATCCTGAGTTAAATCATAATGTGTTGATCGGTTTGAAGATCAGAGATGTTGAAACATTTGTTCATCTCTGATACATCAGACCTGCAATCTCAACAAATTATTATTGTATAATTGTAGCCTATTTCTTTAAACGATTAAAAAGATCAGTTGTTGCATAATTACCATACAAAAGTAAATGTTAACAATCAAATTTTTGTGTTGTGAAGGTGTCAATCTACATTTTCATGAAATAAATTCAAGTCTGAGTTGTATTTATTGATTTTACCCCATAATAAACAGTCAATGCAAACTCTGAATATTATGTGAACCTGCAATAATTAAAAATGTTAATTTACACAGACATACTTTATGTATTTACTCTCACTTTATTAACCAGTGTCTTTGCTGCTGACCTTCAATGATCCAATTCAACCATACTAATAAGCAAAAATGATTTTAGACAAACATCATATTTGTGTATCTTTTTTTTTTTTTATTATTGCTGAAATGTGTAGATCTTTCTTCAGCAGCAGCAGGTTTGTTTGAGCAGCGCCATCTACTGTACAGCTTTTAATTTGCCTGAGGATTATTCATTTCACTTTTGGTGTGAAAGAGCCTTTGCCAAAAACAGAAAAAAAAAAAGCAAGCCCAGCTTAGATGAGGAAAAGTAACACAAAAGTACTGTAACACTTTCCACAAAAGTAAATCAGTAATGATTAGTTAATTTTTAAGGGAGTAACACAATATTGTAATGCATTACTTTTAAAAGTAACTTTCTCCATCACTGCATGTCCGCACTGAACTCTGGGCCGGTTCTGGTCGGGTCTCCTCTACAGAGAGAGGAACATCCAGAGACTGACGATCCATTTCTATCACACAGAAAAGATAAAGATGAAATTAAACACACTGTACAGATCTTCATTCAGAAATTAATACAAAACTCTATGTTTTGACTGTTAAATGAATAATATGTTCTTTAAAGAATAATCATACCCTCAGAGGAACAAACAGAAGTCATCATCCTCCAGACAGCAGACAGACAGCTGAACACTGATGGACAAACACACGTGACTGCAGACCCTGAATCTGTGACAGAGACATGAGTTATTTTAACAAGATACATTTTAATTTTATATGGAAAATGAAGAGTCATTATATACGTAAAAGTGATATATGATTAAAGATTATGAAGAAGGTGATCTTAAAACAATTGACTTTGATATTATGAATGGTGTAGTCAGTGTTTCATTAATGATGAGTCCTCTTTCTGACTCTGTATTCAGCAACAAGAGAATAGATGAATTTCTAATATATTTGGAGACATTCAGAGGGATGAAACGTCCTTTTCTTTGTCTTTAAGTTATTTTTTTGTATGTTTTTATGAATATTCATAAAATGTAAAAAAAAAAAAAAAAAAAAAAAAAAAAAAAAACACAAGAACCACAAGTTACCACAAGAATTTGTAAAACTATGTTGGGATTACATCATCTAGGGGGGTCGGGGGCATGCTTCCCCCCCCCCCCCCCCCCCCCCCCCCCCCCCCCCCTTTGAAGAAAATTTTGTACATGTTAAGGTTAAATGCATCAATCTGGTGCACTTTAAGAGCTCAAAATTAAGAGCTTCAACCCATGTAAGTAGCCTATGCAAATTGACCAAAAGAAACAGCATCGACTTATACCTGGACATTAAAGTCCGCGTGAACCGGAAGTTGCAAACGAGTTTTCTCCAGTGTTGTGACGTATTTCCAAGTGAAACGGAATATTGAATAGAGGGCAGAGTTTTACTTTAGCGCTCCTCCTCTCCATCTCTTGCTCATAGCAGACTAACTGTTGGAGGGGAGTGGTTTAACGCGAGCCGTCATTTAGACCCCAAGCCGTCAAACTGATGTCATCAGAGAAGGGGCACCATTGCAGAGGGGAGGAGCATTTTCAGATTTTGATTAAATATTACGAAGTCAAACAATTTTTTTGTGTGGATTGACTTGCACGGATGAATTGTTCACCACAAAACTAGCAAAATGAGCTAACAAAATAAATAAGGTAAATTTTGATTTCATGTGTACTTTAAAGCGGGCTCAAACATAGGATACCAAACAATTATTACAATATAATAATGATTTAGGCCTATAATTATTCAAATGACAGTGATATCCATATATTGTAACGATGCACTGTAAAATAAAGGAACATTTTATAAGCAGTTACTTTACACTACAGTATAGGGAAATTTTTGTACCAATTTCTTCACTTGCAAGAGATAAACTCTTATTTTGATCACCAGCTGATCGCGTGAGCAAATGTGCGCACTTAAAACACGCAGCACAAACAAACTGTATATATATACTTAATCACTGTCTTTTGCTGTTTTATAAAGGCACAAAGCCATATCACGGTTTCGTTTTTAGTTCGTTAGCAAAATACAACGTTAGAGACCATAAGTTTTAAATTTTCGGTTCATTATGAAACAATGGCGGCACACTGTTATTAATGGGAAACACTGAATGAATGTTTAGTTGGCAAATGTAGGCTACTAAAGTTGTCATATCAGCTGTTACATAATAACAAAATCCCTTAAACCAGAACGAACGAGAGTCTTAATTGAGGCCTGTCGCTGCTCTGAGTGAAAGATAGGGGGCATCTGCGGTGCGTAATGAAAATGAACAGACAGAGGACAGATTTAGAACTGTTTTACATATTTTAATAGAGAGATATGTTTAGAAAAATATTTTACAGCACTGTTAAAAAACCTCAAACCTGAGATTAGGGGCGTTTCGAAAAATATTCGGGGCTCACCCTAAGCGCCGCCTCATATATTTTATTCAGCGTTTATTAATCTTTATTAATTTTAGTTAATTAAATATATATATCAATTTCTTCATATTAAAATTAATATTAGTATTAAGTTATACGTTGAAAAAAGATAACATCAAGGTTAATAAATGCTGTAGAAGTCATTAGTCGTCGTTAGTTAGTCCATTGTTTAGTAATTAATATAAATTAAAGCTTTATTATAACTAAAGTGTTGACAAAAACTCTAAGCTGTTTACATTTACATCAAACAAGGGCAAATCTCCTAATCTCTTTTTTACAAATTACAATTTTTATTAAAGTTTTAAGGAATAAAATATATGAAATGACTCACTTGTTGTAGTGGAGTTCTGCATGTTGGAGGAACAGACCGAGTGTTTAAGTGGCGCTCACTTACAGTCAAAATTGTGACTGTATACAGTATATGTTCCTCCTCTTGTGCCAATTTATATTTCTGTCCATGGGGAGGTGGAGCCTCGTGCAATCCTCCAATCAAAACAGATTGAAGATGGCGAAGTGTTAAGCAACTTGTGGCGAAAAGTTGACGCCTACCACTGGTTTTTGTGATCTTCAATCATCATGATTCATTAGCAGTAACTTCTTAGTGCGCTTTTGCTGCAAGCCAGGACCACACAGAAAACAGGAAGAGAAAATTACTTAGGCTATTTATGATTAATTCATTATACGAACAATATTAATAATTCGGCGTTTTGGTGGCCTGAAAATTTGTATCAGTTCTTTTGTATTTTGATCATTATATTTCTCGCACATTTTTCTTTTTTTTTTCACAAGATACAATAAACAGGGATAGTCCTCTAAAAAGACAAAGTAATACAGCAAGTATCTAAAGCAATAAATAATTAAAACATCAAAATAATGGAAATAAATTAAAAAGGAGGGGTGGGGGAGAAAACAGGTCTACTAAAAATGGTCAAGTTCAGAAAATAATTAGGTGGTAACCCTTAAAATAAAACCATATTTTTTCATCACTAGAGTGGTTTTAGTGGCTTTGTTAAATGATGAACAGAGTCACAGACATTTCGCGTGGCGGTGTGCACGGCATTTTTGTAGCTTCGCGCGCAGCTCAGACTTCGAGGCGAATCTGGCCAAGCGTGCGTGTCATCTGTACAGTCAGACATCCAGTTTGCACGTGTATTTAACATTTACAAAATTAGTCTATAATTAGCAGAAATAAGCCCTTTTAGTAACAATAAAGATCCATGTTTAATAGAGCCCGATCACGCGAAAATGCGTATCAATTTTGTTGACGATGAAAATAATTCCCACTTTGCTCGTAGGCCTAGTTAACTTCGCATTGGTTTTAGGTAGGAGAGTTGGGGGTTAATGGACAGATGCTTGTTTTTATCAAACTGTAAAACTTTACTGTCAGTTCATCATTTATTCTAAAGCAGTGGTTAATTGTCATCCTAAACACTTTCTTTCTGTCGATGCTTTACGTGCTGATGGGTTGAAGATCGAGGCAAACCATGGAGAAGATGTTACACTGTCCTTCACAATGAATAAAGCGGATGAAGCGGATGAATTTACATCAGAATCTACGAAGAAATCTTTTTTAATCGCACAGCGCTGTACCGGTTCTGAAAGCTGTGATATTGTGGAAACTCCTGGAGTCAAACTGCTGGTTGGACACGGACGCGTGTCGTTGATCCTGCAGAAAGTTAACAGCTCCAGATCAGGACTCTATAAAGCACAAGCCTTCTTTGGAAAGGACGTGTTTGAGAGGAATGTTACACTTGTTGTCACCAGTAAGTATGTTATGTTACTATAATGTCTTATTGCCTGTAATGTACGAGAATATATAGCCTATATACAATAAGATGGAAAAAAAGTGCATTTTATTTATAATATTTTATATTTAAATGCATCTGAAAAGTCATTGAAAGAAAAAAAAAAAACTTCCCATATAGAGTATATTCCCTATCATATTGCCTCTTATATTTCCCTATGTATATTCCCTCTTGAACTGGAATTAGTTGTAACATTACAAAGCATTGTATCTGGTGTTTAAAGACATTCCATTATTTATTTATTTGTTATACAGTGACTGTGAATATGAATGAGCAAATGCTTTTTGTAAAATCCTCAGTTGAAAACATTTATAAGTGATAACATTCAGGTAATGTAAATAATTAGATGATTTGGAAAAGAAGAACTATTACTTGCATTATTTCTTGAATAGCTGAATAAAAACTCTGCAAACACAAAGATCCTTCATAGATTCAAAGAGAAGCTTGACTTTGGCAGATGATGAGACATTTGTGGTTCTTTTGGTTTTCAGCTCCTCCACACACCTCCATCCCAAAACCTGTTTTCTGAATGTATTCATCATCAGCCTAAAAAAAGTGGCTGAAGACTCAAAACTTGCTCAAATATGAGGTGAGAAATGAACAATATAAAGACCATCATCAAGTTGGCTGTTAATCAATTTTTAATAATAATTGTTTCTCCTTCAGAAATAAATTTTCATGAACAAAGTGTTTCCATGCAATGAATATAGCTGTTACATGTCTATTATACAATATAGCTGCAAGCAGCAATTATCGGGGCCAAGCACAAAGAAGGCACAACAAGACATCCCAGCACAGCTGGGAGTATCAGACTTACTGCAACATTGAGCAATTAAAGACATATTTAGGCAAAATGACAGAAAAATCATAAATACCTACAATAACTTAAAATATCTTTCATTCATCACTTTCAACCAACAGGTGGTGCTGTGACCAAATTGTTGTGGTATGGTCAAAGTAAGGTGACAGAGACTTGGTTTTCAAAGTTTGGTGTCAATATGCCAAAGCATTGCAGAGATACAGCTTTAAGAGTCGGTTTTGCATCATACCTCAAATTTGTTGCTCTGGTATATGAAAATGGTTTGACATATCGACTTTTTGTCAGCATGGTCTGAAGATGATACGGTTCAATCTTTTGTGAAAATCGGAGCAACCGTCTAGGAGGAGTTCAAAAAAGTAGGTTTTTGAAGAAAAACAATATGGCGGACAGGAAGTTCAGCCGACTATGGCAAATTTGATATCTATGTTCTCAGCATGACCCAAGGAATCTATGATTACAATAGGTTAATATAGTCAAAAGATATTAGCATTTTTGTAAATTTAGTTTTAACATTTGACCACAAGGTGATATGGATATCATTCGACTCGACTTGATGCTCTGAATCTAACGAGACCAAAGTTATGATTTTTGGACAAACCCATCAGAAGTTATAAGCAAAAAATAACAATTTTTCATATCTCTGCACCAGTAGGTGGCGCTGCGCCAAAACACTGCATGTTGCCTCAGGTTATGCTTGTGATGACATGTACCAAGTTTGGTCTAAATACGATAAAGCGTTGCAGAGATACAGCATTACGTCTATTTTCGCAAACACTACGTACAATTCGTTCGCGTGTTTTTCGAAAACGGTTTTGGAAATCACCTTGAATTCCATAACTTTTTGTCAGCATGGTCTGAAGATGATCTGGTTCAATTTTCGTTAAAATTGGAGGCCTAGGAGGAGTTCAAAAAAGTTTCAGAAAATTCAAAATGGCGAAAAAATTTTCATAACGGAAAATGACGTCATAGGGTACAATCGATTATAATAGGTTACTTTCAGTGCTTGGCCCCTAATTATAGTTTGCAGAAGCCTTTCTGATGGGGAAAAGTTGAATTTCTCATGTCATAAATGGGGCCAGTTTTGCACACATACATGAAGACATGGGTTAAAGTGATAGTTCACCAACAAATGAAAATTCTGTCATTCGCTCACTCTCAGGTTGTTCCAAATCTGTATAAATGTCTTTGTTCTGCTGAACACAAAGGAAGATATTTTGAAGAAAACAGGCTGCTCTGGGGCACCATTGGCTTCCATAGTAGGAAAAAAAAAATACTATGGAAGTCTATGGTGCCCCAGAACTGTTCAGTTTCCCTCATTCTTCAAAATATATTCTTTTGTGTTCAACAGAACAAAGAAATTAATACAGATTTGGAACAACCTGAGGGTGAACAAATGACAGAATTTTCATTTTTGGGTGAACTATCCCTTTAATCCTGGTTTAGTCTAAGCCCTGTGATTCTGTGTTAAATGTGATTTTGAGATTACTAAATTGTCTGTTAAGTTTTCAAATTTCCATAAGCATATACTGCACTACTGGAAAATGAAAATCACATCTCATGGCTTCACTTTGTGGAATAATAGAACATTACAGTAAATAGGAAGACTAACAAGAGTGTATGAGAAAAAAGTTTTATATGTTGTTGATTCATTATATATTATGTATTCAATATATATTATGTATTCAATATAAATTCATGATAAAATATTTCTTTAGTTAATTTAATAGTGTGTGTAGAGCAATCCCTCTTTCATTAAAACAACTACTAATACTAAACTCTTATATTCAACTTATATTCTCTTATATTCAATGTTATTCTTATAACTCTTATATTCAACGGTATTTGTTAAATTGCCAGAGATAAATATTGGTGAAGATATTGGGGACAAAAAATGCAATGTACTTTTTAATTGTTACTGCCTATTTTTAGTTATTATACTGGAATGTAAAAAATGTGTAATAACTAACTTGATGAAATTTATATTTGATTTTAATAAACAGAACATTATATTGGCCTAGTAAGAGTAAAAATACAAAATAAGAATGTATTTGGTCTCTCTTTTTTATGTGATGCTTATTTCACCAGGAAAATGAAGTGTAACACAGACTAAGGAGCAAAGTCCTCAGTGGTTTGGGGTGGACTGAGAGGACTGCAAAGGTGTGGCAGGTAGAAGCACTGCTGCATGCTGGGAAGTGATGATTCATACACTTAGAAATGAAAACTCACACGTCTCCATGACTCCTCAGACCAAATTTGGCATTGGTATCTGCTGGTTAAAGTAAACGGATGAACAAAAGGTGGGCATCTTTATCCTCTGAAAATAATTCAGTGGTTTAGTAAATATCACAGTAATAATTAACTTTATTAACTTAATAAAATCTCTGACTATCATGTACTTTATGGTTTGAGTTGAACATAAATAACTGACTAAGTTAGCTGACAAATCAAAAGAGATCACAACAGTTTCAGCAGATTTTTTACCTATACATGCTAAATACAACAACTTTCTTTAGTGGGCATTTTACAAAAAACATTAAGTGAACACAACAACCTTGTCAGCTTCACATGAATGTAATTTAGCCACTATTTTGTGATGTAGCTGTGTTTTATGAACTCCAGAGATAAACATTATCTCTCTCAGAGTGACTTCTCTGTCTGGCAATCCAATGGACGAGTCTGGGTTTGGTGGTTGCTATGTGAACGGTACTTGCCTGACTGCATTGTGTCAAGTGTAAAGTTTGGTGGAGGGGGATTACGGTGTGGGGTTGTTTTTCAGGGGTTGGGCTTGAACCCTTAGTTCCAGTGAAAGGAACTCTTAATGCTTCAGCATGCCAAGACATTTTGGACAATTTCATGCTCCCAACTTTGTGGGAACAGTTTGGGGATGGCCCCTTCCTGATCCAACATGACTGCGCACCAGTGCACAAAGCAAGGTCCATAAAGACATGGATGAGCGAGTTTGGTGTGGAGGAACTTGACTGGCCAGCAGCACAGAGTCCTGACCTCAACCCGATAGAACACCTTTGAGATGAATTAGAGCGGAGACTGTGAGCCAGGCCTTCTCACCAACATCACTGCCTGACCTCACAAATGTGCTTTTTGTGTGCTTTTGCAAATGATCAATAAAACCATGACTAATGACATTTTTTTTCATTGGAAGTCAGCAGGGTTCAGTTATTCTTCAAAATATCTTTTTTTTTTCAGTTTAACAGAAGAAAGAAACAGGTTTGGAACAACAAAACAGATTATAGTGACACTGCAATGCAAATGAGGTCCCATCTCTAAAACACCTTCTGACGTCACTTCAGAGTTGCATGAGCCGCATTCCAGTGACTGAAACCTCAAGCAAACATCAAACATGCAGGACTCAAGAAAGTAATTTTATACATTTAATTTATTAAATAGAATTTGTAAGCGGTTTAAAGTATTCTGTGCAAAATATGTTTTGATAGTTGTAAATATACTGTAGGTGAACCGTTAAACAACTCTATTTTATATATAAAAAACAGCAGCACAATAACAGTGTTTTCTGAAGGGCTTGTCGTGACTATCATGTTGTGCGCAAGTTTGCGGTTTAAATAATCAATTCTGAGTGACAGAGATTTGCCATTGATTGATGTAAATTTAACTGATAGAAACAGCGTTTGACAGTTTTTCAATAGCTTTTATTAGTTATTAAATGGACTAACAATGACCAATGACTTCTACAGCATTTATTATCTTAGTCCATGTTAGTTTCGACATCTAGCCTACTAATTCAGAAATTAACAGTTGTATTTTATTAACTATTAATAAGGATTTATAAAGATGCAATAGGCTATTGTTTCTTATTAGAACATGTTATCTATATTGTAACTGTAACTCTCAGTATTCTAATAGCCTATATCTTGTCAAGGAAACAGGGCCGTAACCACCGTAGACATAGAAATGGCCAAATCACTCACAAATTCTCAATGTACGCTACTATTGAAATTGATTTCTGACATCGTAATGTTATTTTTTTCTACAATTGTTATTGTATATCTGATATAGCATTGTATTAGCAACAATTTCGTTAACTGTTTTGTTTCTTTATGCTTTATTTAAAAAAAAAAAGAGTCTCGCTGGTACACACGATATGTATCAGTGTTACATAAAACAAGCCGCCAGATGGCGCTAGACTGCTAGAATAACTATAGTAAAGGTGTATCTGTTACAGTTACAGACCCAGGGTGTGCAGTCAGGTGTGTTTGTCCATCAGTGTTCAGCTGTCTGTCTGCTGTCTGGAGGATGATGACTTCTGTTTGTTCCTCTGAGGGTATGATTATTCTTTAAAGAACATATTATTCATTTATTAACACACTCACAGTCAAAACATGAGTTTTGTATCATTTCTTTCTGAATGAAGATCTGTTTTCAAATAATACAGTGTGTTTAAGTTCATCTTCATCTTTTCTGTCTGATAGAAATGGATCTTCATGTTCCTCTCTCTGTAGAGGAGACCCGACCAGAACCGGCCCAGAGTTCAGTGTGGACATACAGTGATGGAGAAAGTTACCTTTAGAAGTAATTCATTACAGTATTGCGTCACTCCCTTAAAAATGTAACTATTTGTAGGCCTTTTATTTACTTTTTATGGAATGTACTTATGCATTACTTTTGTATCTAAGCTGGGCTTCCTTGTTTGTTTTTTAATTACCAATTATTATTATTTTTCTAATTTTGACAGATGTAAAGGCTCTTTCACATCAGAAGTGAGATGAATAATTCTCAGGCTGAAGGAAATGCAAATTCACACCTGTACAGTAGAGGGCGCTGCTCAAACAATTCTTTCAGCTGCTGAAGAAAAATCTACTCTTATTTCAGCAATTAAAACACACACACACACACACACACACACAAATATGATGTTTGTCTAAAATCATTTTTGCTCATTAGTATGGTTGAATTGGATCATCGAAGGTCAGCAGCAAAGACACTGGTTAATAAATTGAGATTAAATACATAAAGTATATTTGTGTAATTTATTGCAGGTTCACATAATATTTTGAGTTTGCATTTCACTGTTTTTATTCATTTTGAGGAATACTAAATCAGGTTTTGTGTAAGTGAGATGAGTAAATGTTCACATTAGTCTAGACAGAACTATAATAACCATCATGTTCACACAATAACACACAACACCTGTGCATTTATTTCTCTCAGCATGAGGACAGGAGAGGCGTCAGTCAATAAATGGGAAAACAAAATAACTTACATTACTTGAAAAATGCAACATATTGAAATATGTATATTGAAATATAAGTCATATTTTCTTGTAAATTTAAAAGTAACGAATACTTCACTAATGCCGAGTTCAGACTGCACGATTTTAGCCCCGATTTTGGCTCGCCGACAGGTTTTGAGAAATCGCTGACAAATGCCCGAAATCACAGGCAAATTGGTGCTCGTTCACGCGAGTGACAATCACGCAGTGTGAATGAGCAAAGACGCGATCTGAGAGAATCGCCGACGAGTCGCCGACGCCCGTGAGATATTTGGCATGCTAAATATCTGGACCTGTCGGTGATTCAAAATCCTGCTGTGTGAAAAGTGTTCTGACGGAAAACTACATCGGCGATGACTGACAGCCAATGAGAGAGCAAGATACAGAGCAGCGGGGAGTTCGGGGAGGAGTTATAGACCACAATATCAGCAAGCATGGCTTCATTCACATAAACATTACAATTCTATCAAACGGAAACAAAACACAAACATTTGCTTGACCATCCGCAACAGCAGCACATTGAAAAGTTAATTGAAAACGTTGAAAACGTTCTGTTCACGAGAAGAGCTTGATAAAATACAGCAGGAGATTCAAAGTAGACACCATTCAGTTCATCAGTGTTACGAACCAATATTGCGTAACTATACTACTACTCCAGAAATTGTGGATCATATGGATGCCTGTGCTGCATTAACTGAAGAGATTAGTGATCTTGTGAGCAAACGACTTGAGAGAGTTGATGAGGATTATAACGAGGAAAGAGTAAGACAAGTGTTGAATAAAGATGAGCATAGATCTATCTTTGAAGACACGATAACAAATACTGTAATTTCAGAGTCATCACAGGGATCTGACAGCCAATCAAAGATTTCTTCCAGTGTTTTCAAGTAAGCGAGCGGATGCAGAGGCAGAGCTTGCAGCCAAACTCGAACAAGCAAAGGCCATGCAAGAAATTCATGACCAACAAGCAAAAGTAAGCAAGATGGAGAGTGATTGGAAGCTTTGTGAAACAAAAATGTTGTCAGAAATAAAGCAAAAAGAGACCGAAATGCAGTTAAGGCTACGTTTACACGTGGGCGGCTATTTTCATAAACGGACATTTCAACCTCTCCGGTTTCAAAAATAACATCGTGCACACATGTCAGTTTTCAGAAAAGTGTTCATTTACACGTACCCGTGTATATATGATGTCAAGAGTGTAACGAGCAGCTCAAGCCCACGTAAGCCAATCAGAATCCCGAAAAAGAATCCTGAATTCCTCTTGAAGTGATTGGAAGTTGTTGCAAAATTGCTGATCTCCGAGCACTCATTCGTCTCTGCTCCTCGACATAATGGAGCAGCTGTATTTGCAAATGCAAACACACGAGAAGAGTTTGCACCAAAATAAATGCGACTGCTACTCTAAACGCTTCCATGATCACATGTAAACATAGGTCGCACTTATGACGTAGGTGCGAGCTCTGGCGCATACTGTGATGTTGGCTGCCTAAACACCCGTTTGTCTCAGTTTACATGCAAATGTGCAAACGAAGATTTTTAAAATCTCCACTCTGGCCGGAGTTTTTAGATTTTTTAGTTTTAGTTTTAAGACTCGTTTTCAGAGGCCAATCCTCCGTTTGCGTGTAAATGAAGGGCGCAAACGAAGGGAAATGTCTCCGTTTTTCAAAATAACCATGTACGTGTAAACGGGGCCTAAGACTAGAAAAGGAGAAAAAACTGCTAAATCAGTTGCAAGTGGATAAAGAAGTTAAAGTAGCGGCAGCTCGTGTTAAAGTTTATAAAGAACTTGAAGGTAATGCTCAGCGTTGTGAAGAAGACATTGTCCTTAATACTTATACAGGCTGCCAAAGAACAGAGCCCTCTCCTCAATTGAACCCAGAAGCTCCATTGTTTTTGCCCCAACAGACATACCCTGAAAATTATGAACTTCCATCTCGAGAAACTGCAACTTTAGCTCAAGCAATAGCAAGTTCATTGAGTGCACATCGATTGCCTGTTCCAGAACCTACCATTTTTGCTGGTGATCCTTTGAAATTTATAGACTGGAAGACTTCTTTCATGGCCCTTATCGATCAAAAGCCCCTCCCATCTGGTGAGAAAATGTTCTACCTTAAAAATTACCACGCTGGAGAAGCTCGCAGAGCCATGGAGGGATATTTCTATAGAAATTCAGAGGATGCTTATCAAGGCACCTGGAAGGTCCTGCAAGAAAGGTATGGCAATCCATTTATAGTGCAAAAGGCCTTTAGAGACAAGCTTATGAGATGGCCCAGAATTGGGGTAAATGATTATTTTGCTTTACGAGATTTTACAGACTTTTTGCAAGGGTGTGTTGAGGCAGCTCCTCATGTTAAAGGACTAGCCATCCTTGATGACTGTGAAGAAAATCAGAAGCTGCTGAAGAAACTTCCTGAATTGGGTTGTGCGTAAGTGGAATCGAATTGTGGTGGAAGAGCTGGATACATCAGGTGATTACCCAAGTTTTAAAAGTTTTACAGATTTCATGCAAAAGGAAGCTAGAATAGCATGTAACCCCATTACCTCCCCACTTTTCATGAATCCTAAGAACTCCGATGAAAGATCCAAGAGAGCTAACACTTTTAATACGAAGACTCACGTGAAAGACTTCAGTTCAGAGGGGTTTGAAACATGCAACATGAAGCCGAAGAGGTCGTGCTTTGTCTGTAAAGATGAAAACCACACTATTGTTCAATATCCTTAATTTGCAGAACGATCTATTGAAGACAAGAAGGCTTTCATTCATGAAAATCATCTTTGTTTTGGATGTCTCAAGAAGGGTCACATCAGTAAGGCTTGCAAGAGACGACAGACATGTGCAACCTGTGGCCGTAGTCATCCCACTTGCTTGCATGAAGAAAGGGATAAAGTGCCTTTGAGAGTATTTAATGAAGCTTCTACAGAACTTCAAACAAGACAGGAAAGGCAAGAAATTCATAAAGTCATGGCTCATGCTCTTAAATGGTCTTGTTCTGCCACATCCAGTATTGTGCCGGTCTTTGTTTCTACAGTGGAGGAGCCCCAAAGAGAGATGCTTACTTCTGCCTTATTGGATACACAGAGTGATTCGACATTCATTTTGGATAATGTTCTTGATGGTTTGAATGTGCCTACTGAGCCAGTGCAACTGAGACTTAGCACTATGACAGCTGTGGATACAATCACGGCAAGTAAGAAGGTCCGTGGGCTGCAAGTCCTCTGTAAAAATTTTTTTTTTTTTTTTTTCCCACCTTTTGACACAGATCATCTACATGCATCTCCCATGAAAGTTTATCAATATTTACACGAAATAACTTGTCTAATTGTCATCTTCAGTCATGATAGGTGAGTGATTGCCCACTAACTTAAAGTCAAAATAATTTCATGTTTTTCTGACTTTAATTACGCGACTATGTTCTTTACTCCATGTAGCAAAGTTGGTGATTTCTGCAGTAATGTTGAATTTTCTTTTCCTTATGCAGAAGACCAAGAATAGCAGCATCATCTGAAATTTTTCCACCAATATTTCCAGTATGGTGAATCCTCAGTGTACAATGTAAATAGTAATGGGAAAAAAAATAGTAGTGAAAAAACAGTTGTGAACATACACACCCCTGGGGAACTCCAATACTATGGGCCTACACAGAGAGAGTCAGAAACACCCTTTCCAATAAATTCAAATTGGGCCGACTCTCTCTGAGTGCAGCCTATAGCTGACTCAAGTCCTGTGCTTGTTTTGTTTGTTCACACCAAAGGCTATAGGTTGACATTTACTGTCACAGTTCCCACTCAGCCTTTGTGGGTGCGTGACGTGGACATTGTGTCTCATTTCGAAGGCTGTATCCTCCGGTGGTTGCATGTGTCAGCCGCTTAAGTCATAAAGGATGTCTCATTTCAGAACATTAACCGTTATGAAATAGTGGTAAATAGTGAGCTGTGACATTGTATTATATTGAATACAGTTGATGGAAAAAATATTGGGAATACCTCATTTAGAGAATTACTAGATTCACTGCCTAGAAACACCTGATGGCTTATTATTAAATCTTTATTTTAAACAAAGGAAGAACCAACAAGTCGCAGATAATGTATGGGTAAATCCATCTTATATCTATGAGATCCATCAGGAAAAGCCACTCGCTTCATTATTCTGTGTGTTCATGCAGGGCTTTTCTTCTTTGTGTGTAGAAGCCCTTTGAGAGATGGAGAAAATACAAAGACTATAGATATAGTAAGGGGGGTTCATTCCTATTAGTTATGAATGGGAGAAACTGTAATGCAACATGGCGGAATGCGTCCCGCCTTCTAAGTAAACGAGCCAATGGCTGATTGATAAATTCATTGCGTCACTGCAGCAGTTCCCATAGAAACCTGAGACTCATGGTAGGACTGTACATGCCCATTGGCTCATCCAGCCTGAAATATGTTTTTTTGTTGTTGTTGTTGTTTTTTTAACGCTATTTGAGCATAAGAAACAACATTTATGAGACCGTTCATGTCAGATTTTGTTGCTGACCTGAAATATGTTTTTTTAGGTAGATAGGACTTGGTCTTGGATGCCCAGAGGCATTGCAGATATGGCCGCTGAGTGAACAGACTTTCATTGAGAAGGATTTTGATAAATGTCATTATATATTGGATTATATATATGAAAAAGTACTGATTTAGGCCTAACTTACATGTCAATACCTAATTAACTGTAACAATTCAAGTCAAGCAAATGTTGTACATTGACTTGTGTTATGTCCCAGGATGTACAACATTCATTGTTGTTAAATTTGTGAATATATGTGTATGTGACTGTGTTTCCATGCTGTCCACAGCCTGTTGGGAAGTGTAGTTTTTCCATGTTTTTCTCTGTTCCTCCCTGTCCTCTTGCAGGAGCCTAATAGAGTGCCTCAGGGATGACGTGTTTTTTATTAGGCCAACCCGGAAGTTAGCGGCGCATGGGTTCCCTCGATCGAAAGCCTATTCATTTTTCCCATAGACTTTTGGAAAATCGCAAAAACAAAGGGTTATGACACTTACACGTTTTGTCTATCAAGATAATCTTTACAAGTTAAAACAACATTTATACATTTTGAAGCCTAAATAAAATGGTCCGATATAAAAAGCTAACAGTAGGCTATAAACGGACTACAGCACACCATGGTCACGGATCAACGTCGTCACCACCAAGCTTCCTCAAACTGTATTTAAAAAACAACTTTATTTAAAAACATGCTCTCTGATTATGATCTGCGCTGTGTATGAATACTTATCCACTTTGTCATGAGAAATGCTGTCCAAATGTCCTGTTTGTCATGATGACGTCTAAAGTCCCCGCCAAAGGAAGTAGTCCCTTTTAGCACTTGTTAGCAACCGCCATTTTGAAGACACAGTAAAGGTTTAAAAAATCACAAGTGGGTTATAACTAGTGTGTTTTATGTCATAGATCAAAACGTGAAAATATTTTGAGGCTTTAACCACAGACCTTATTTCAGGTGATTAAGCAAAAACCCATTAAAAAAAAACCCATAGACTTTAGTGCGATGGAACCGGAAGTCCTAAAATGCTAACTCGCTTCCGGGTTTTGCCTACAAAATCACGTCATCCCTGAGGCACTCTATAGACCTTATGTAGCCCCGCCCGTTTTCAGCGCTGCGCTCATTGTCTTTTGACTTCCGGCTTGTATTTCCACAGCGATCTTATGTATTTATGAGTGATCTGCTCATTTTAAAATCTTCCCGGTCTACTGACATTTGTTAAGACATCTGCTTTGAACATAACAATGCTCATGATAACTTTCATTTATTCTACAACAGGTAAATCCACTTCACCAGCTAATTATTCTTCAACAACGATGCCATAGAAATATACTGGGCTACCGCAAAAACGGAAGTTCAAAGACAATATTCTAAAGATGGCGGCGCGCTTGTTTCTCTGGTAAATAAGGTCTATAGACGGTATGCACGTGCCGCACTGTCGACCGTTATGACTGCAGTCACGCCCACTGAGCGGCACAAAGACAGAGCGGCACAAAGACTGAGTGGCAGCATTGGTTTTCAGCGTGAAAATAATTAAGTTAAAAACAACTAAAAACATTCAAAATAAAGCACTTAATAAAACGATGTCAGATGCAGTTTATTTCCTACCTGCAAAAATTGTGGTTCTTGTCAGTCATCGCAACATTAGTCTAGGCTACTGTGTGGTTTCAACTTTAGTCACCACTAGTTTCGCTAGTTCCTGACTGATCACAACACAATGACGCCTGCATCTCTCAAAACTTGATGTTATTTGACCTGAAAGGACAGACTTTAGTGCACTCCATTGTTTCATCACATCGAGCAATGCAGAGCTTCAATACAGGTCAGTCATTCAACTATTTAATATATTTGTTTAATAACTTTTCACAAAAAAGTTGAATAAATGTATGGCTAAATAATCAATGTTTAGGAGATTAAGAGAGTTTGGTAGAATGATGGACCTCAACATTTCATTTATGTACCAACGTTACTATCGTAGGCTATCCACCAAACCTTTTACTGTATTTTTTAATTATTACAAATATTATCCAGAAGTTCAACTGATAAACACCTTATAAATGTTGTTAACACAATACAAGATTTGATAACTACAAAACAACAGACTAACAAACGATGATGACTTCTGCAGCATTTATTAATCTTAGTTAATTTTACTTTCAACATCTAGAAATTAACATTTGTATGTTTATTAACATTAACAAGGATTGATATATGCCATAAATAAATATTGCTGTGTTAGTTCATGTGAGCTCCAGGATGCAAAGATTTGTTGATGATGCCTCGTAAACAATTGTTTGTCTATTACTAACTGGTTAATAAAATAAAATAATAAATAATAAATAAATAAAGTGAGCTCCAGGAAGTGCTGAGGACATAAGCTGGCAGGGCAGTAAATGCAACTAAAACTTTTGTTTAGTTACATTTATTTATTTTTTATCATTTAATATTTTTTGTCATAAACACTTTAAATGGGCAATAAAAATGTTGTTGGTTTTTATAAAGAACAACTAAGATCAAATAAAACACTTTACAGACTCAGTAGGCAGAGTTTCTAATAACGAGTTTTTGTAGACATTATTATTAAAGATTCATTGTGCAGTCATTGAAGCGTTGTGAACTTAAATCTTTTTAGTGATAATTTTGGGCCCGTTTACACCTGGTCACTTAATGCGCTTTTTTTGATCGGATATCTGATTTATAAAAACGATTGCATTTAGCCTAT
This sequence comes from Culter alburnus, assembly GCA_028476615.1. NCBI lineage: Eukaryota > Metazoa > Chordata > Actinopteri > Cypriniformes > Xenocyprididae > Culter > Culter alburnus. The sequence continues at coordinate 116,534 of JAOTNS010000003.1, forward strand.
ACTTGGCCACATAAATGTTTCTCCGCAAAACGGATACAAATCCGATCTGCAGTTCCCGCGCTACATGCAGATTTAATGGAGTTCATGTCACCGAAAGCAACAAATAGGCAATGAGCTGCATTTTATTGACCATCAACCAAAAACTGCAATAGGAAAGAGCACGGCAGCAGCACTAGTAAGATCATTTAGTCTCATTACTTTTAATGAAGCCGACTGTGTTTTGAGCGTCTGCGATCGACTTACTTTCACTTTCATTTGTGTCAGTTTGCTCAAGAAATACTCAGTTGCTCATCTGAGGTGATGCATTCTGCAGTTGCGCTGTCATATCTGACTATACCATGTTATTTATCTTATAACACGCTCTCACAAGTTTATTTTGTAGTATTTTTGGGAGGAGTTAAATTTACATATGTAGTGGTTTGAGCGATCGGATTTATATCCATCTCTAATGCGTTTTCAGAGGGCATTTAGACCTAGGCTGCGTTTCCCAAAAGCATCGTAAGCTTAAGTTGATTTTTGGGAGGAGTTAAATTTACCTATCAAAGAAAACGCATGAAGTGACAAGGTGGAAAACGCTCATTGCGCGCATTCTGCCATGCCAAATCACGCGCACTACCTGCTGGCTTCTGTGTTTCTGCATGTTATTATAACTTATTTAAAATAGCCCTATTATGTGTCACAGTTCATGCTGGGATCTGTAGGTTGTGGCTAGGTGACACATAACTTAATAGTAGAGCATGGAAATTTAACATCTCATAGATGTAAGCTACTGAAAAAAACACAACAACTGTTTATTTTTATTTGTTTATGCTTATAGGCCATAATGTGTGCTTTAATGTCCTGGGGTATGGCCTATGCAGTGTTCCCAGTGTTCGTTTTTTTTTTTTTTTTTTTTTTTTGTATTTTATTGAATTTATTTAAAATATTCCTTTACTAATTTAATCATCAGCATTGGAATACATTATTATATTATATATATTATAATATATAGCCTACATTATAATATTGATGGAAAAATATTTAGAGAAGAAACTTATAGTAAATTTATTAGGAATAAAACGTGCATTAAAAAAGCCTGTGACAGAATAATTAATTCATAACTGGAATAATCTTCGGACTCATCGCATCTGAAACGATGATATGATCATTCTGAAATTCCAGAGCCAGAGTCGAATCGGTCGAATTCAAACGACTGTTGAAATGCCGTTTTTTGACATTTTTGATATAGATCCGCAATGCAAAGTCAAAATGATGGAGGAGCGCATAAAGTACTGTAGTGCCGTTGTTGTCATTCCTAGATTTTTTTTTTTTTTTTTTTTTTTTTTTTTTACCATTTTTTCTGCAAGTTAGTGATAATATTTTATTCATGTTAAAGTCCTGGGACTCATTCGCATAGGACGCATATTTTCATTTTCCATATAAAATGAAAATTTATCTTGTTAAAATACAGATCCAGGTTCTGCCACGTGTGTTTGTTCATCAGTGTTCAGCTGTCTGTCTGCTGTCTGGAGGATGATGACTTCTGTTTGTTCCTCTGAGGGTATGATTATTCTTTAAAGAACATGTTATTAATCTATTAACATGGGTTTTGTATAATTTTTTTCTAAATTAAGATATGCACAGTCTGTTTTGGGGGGTTTAAGTTCATCTTTATCTTTTCTGTGTGATAGAAATGGATCTTCAGTTTCTGGATGTTCCTCTCTCTTTAGAGGAGACCCAACCAGAACCGGCCCAGAGTTCAGTGCGACCATGCAGTGATGGAGAGATAGAAGTCACCTAGTCACATTGTTCACTCATAAGCCTTCACTCTTCTATTCCCTGCAAAGTCTTGTCTAGCAATTCTGAGCATTATTCCTGGTTTACATATCTTGGTTTTTGATTGTTTCCTGGATTAACCTGTCTTCCCGTGTGTTTTTGATTTGTTGTTTGTTTGGACTGAGTGTGAGTAAAAACCTGCATTTGGTGTCCCAGAGCAATTTGTAACAATAAGATTCTGAGTTTGCATTTGAGTAATAGTGAGTCAGCTTATTTTCGAGTTCTCTTTACGTGAGAAACAGTAGAAACAGAAGCGGCAAATGTGGTATAATAAAAGTTCCTCTGCTCTCCAGGCATGCGTCGCACTCGTCTCTCATTATCAATCACTCCAGCTCCTCGTTCAGCTCCAACATCACTCGGTCCTGTTCTGCTTCATACTACAGTAACATTATGATCTCATCCATAACACGATTTCTGCCCGATTCCTGTTGTATTCTTTTCCACCGGCTGTAGACATAAAGACAACAACTCCCATGATTCCACAAAATCGAGGATAAGCAACTGAATAAGCGACCTCTAGCAGCGAAAATTTTCATATTGTGTCTTTAACAGATTAAATATTCACATATCCCTTATAATTGTATCCTAATTTAGTTACTTGGTGTTTGGTAACGAAGGGCCTGCTTTGCCTCAGCAACACTGACTCGATGACAAACAAGTCATTTATAAGAAGCTGATGGCTCCTGTATTCATAGCAACTAGTTTATAACTAATTGATCATTTGATTATTAATTATAAATATAGGCTGCTGCTCAGTTTAATCAAAAACATTTTGTTAATTTGGTAAACTATTTAGCCTAGGCTACTAAAATGAACACAAAAACTTAACATGAACTGTTAAAAATGATAGCAGTTTATGCAAAAAAAAATGTATTTTATATCTTGTCCACTTTCTTCTATATAGATCAATTTTCTGTTCGGATCTCAACAAATCTGGTCAAACTACTGAGTACGCACCAATCAGAGGCCGCATTTTTATGATGTCACCATTTAGACTTCTTACAAAGTATTTTATAGTATTTTAAAACTACAAAAATACAAAACACTAAAGTATTTTGATACAAAATATGAAGCCATTTTCATCAACCCTATCAAGTACAAATTACAAAATACTATTTTATATTTGAAATACATGTATCATAAATACTGTCCATCCCTGCTGGTGTACGTTGTTCAGTCAGTGTGCCTTCTTGGATAATCCTCATCAATCCTTTAAGTTTTCCTGTAAGTTTTCTTTATCTACTTGCTTTGGGTAACACAGAAGGATATTTTTGACATTAATTTGTAAGTAATTAGAAAAAATGTTGTAATCTAAGCATGTGACATCTTATTTTAAGCTTTTAAATGCAAATATTCTTGGAGATATTTAAAGAATCTACTTTAATATGCAAATGTGTATAATAATATCCAACAGCATTTCTGTAATTTGTGTATTATAATTTGAGTTATTTGGACACACTCAAAAAAATGATTTTTGATGCTGTTCACTTTTGCCATGCCATCTTTTTTTAAAGTTTCATTTGTGAAGTGTTCCAGTGAAATCATTGGTGATGAGGCACACCATAAATGAGAACCAGATATGACTGTGATGATCTACAGAAGAGCTCGATAGGCTAGACTTAACTCATTGTTCACTCTGTCAGTTAAGCTCATTAGTGATTGTGAAACATTAATGTGAAACACACTTATGAATGTGAAACAATATGGCTTTTTTGGATGCTGTTCACTTTATTTAAACAATTTATTTTGATTCAACACCATTGTATCAGGTTTCTGGTTTAAATGTGATTGATTCATGTTAAGTTGACTTGAAACGATTACTCTTTGACTTAACTTGATGTTTTCATATTGAAATAACATGTTTCAATCAAGTAAACCCAACCAGGACTCAATCAAACAGGATTTTCACTTCCCATCATGCTTTGCAAAGGGGCTGAACTAAGAGTGTAAATGTTGAAATAAAGTGTTATTTTAAGCAGTTTTTAGGAAGATGAGAAAATTGAAAGACTTTTTATTGTTTACTGTTCTATTGTGTTAGTATTTAAAAGTTTCTGTTAATTAATAGTATTAGGGTTACCATTGTGGTGAATTGTTGCACTTGTGTTTGGGTTGAGGACCTGCTAACAAACTTATAAATTACTTTAATGAGAAAGTAATCACTGTGGTAGTGCTCTGGGTTGCAATTCCCAAAAGCATTATAAGCCTATGTTGATTGTAAAACCATTGCCACCAATGGACTTATGATCAATTTAGGCTTTACAATGTTTTTTGGTTAAGGCAATTTAGGATGAGTCCAGTATCACATCTAGATTTCTAACACAGAACATCACAAAAGTTATATAAATCACAAAATTAAACAAGAAGAATTAATTGTAAAAATCAATGTATATGAAAACAATTTATTTATTTATTTATTGCTTTTTATTTATTTTATTTTAAATGAACACAGTTGATTCTAGTTAATTTAACATGGTTGATTCTATTGGATTTTACTTGTCTCAATCATGTGGAACTACTGTCCATGATTGAATTGAGTAAGTTGGACATAACTATTTTACATAGATTCTTCCTTAGTCAGTTGTTTTGTCACAACTCAAGGATTTTGCATAGAGTAAAAATAAACCTTTAATGTTAATAAAAACTAAGTTGGTTGTGCTGACCCAACGTAAGTACATTAAATTGGAATAACAGAATTGCATAATGCTGAAATAAAGCAACTTAATCATGTGGAAATCCTTTCCATGATTTTTTTATGTTCGTTCAAAGAGTTTTTTTTTTTTTTTTTGAGTGTATGTTTAGTCATATGTCTAATTTTAGTTTCTGATCTGTCATAGAGTTGTGTCATCAAGATATAGGCCTAATAAATGCTGGAATTTCAACTTAAATTTCTTGACTCTATAATGGATGTAGATTAATTTACTGTCAAACTTCATAAAGTTTATACACGAAGGGAGGACCGTACAGACATGCATCAAAGAAATGATGTTGCAATCTTCAAGCCCAGGCAATCTAATTTCTCCCTTTAATTCTTTTTTGCTCAGATATCTTGGACTCTATAGCACATATTAAAGGGTTATTTCACCCAAAAATGAACTTTCTGTCATTTATTACTCATCCTCATGTCGTTCCACACCCGTAAGACCTTTGTTAATCTTCAGAACACAAATTAAGATATTTTTGATGAAATCCGTGGGTATCTGACCCACACATGGGCAGCAACGTCATTGCACCTTTTGACGTCCAGAAATGTAGTTAAAAACATGGTTAAAATAGTCAACATGACTGATACTTCATAACATTAAGATTGAACCATTTAATAACACCATTGCAGGTTCTCTGATGGTCATAATAATAATGGTCAAAATATTTCAGCTTTTTTAGTAGGCCCCAAGTGCTTTATTTTGAATCATAAACTATTTTAATACAAAGTCATGAATTCCTAGTTCATTCTTCTGTGTCTGGACTCTTAAACCCGCTGATCTTCATCATCATCGCTCACAATCATCCTCTGTGAATGAACATGGCCGCACTGAACTCTGGGCCGGTTCTGGTCGGGTCTCCTCTACAGAGAGAGGAACATCCAGAAACTGATGATCCATTTCTATCACACAGAAAAGATGAAGATGAACTTAAACACACTGTACAGATCTTCATTCAGACATAAATGATACAAAACTGCATGTTTTGACTGTGAGTGTGTTAATAAATGAATAATATGTTAAAGAATAATCATACCCTCAGAGGAACAAACAGAAGTCATCATCCTCCAGACAGCAGACAGACAGCAGAACACTGATGGACAAACACACGTGACTGCAGAGCCTGGACATTAACAGGAACAGATACTCGGTGACATAGCGCCATCTAGCGATTCACTGACTATCTGCAACTTTCTGTCGGGCGCACTTGGACATATTTATGAGATCCAACGAGCCATGGGTGGAGTATAACTTCCAGAGCTCCATAATAGTGATAATTAGTTGAGCACCCAAAATGTCCCTTCGCTGTTGTCTCATGTGCTTTCATTTCAGTTACAGATAAAACATTTGGCTATTTAATGTATTAGCAAACATGAACTAACAATGAACAATATAGGCTATATAAATCATTACAGTTTTTTTTAATTATCGTCAGTGTTAGATAATAAAAATACACATTTTAATTTCTGAATCAGTAGGCTATAGAAGTTGACATTAAACATGAACTGAAATGGTAGAATTCATCGTTATTGGTCCATTGCTTTAACTAATGTCATCAAATGAAAGCTTTATTATAAAGTGTTACCAAAAACGCGAGTCAACTGAATTTATGGACAAATATTTAAACTGACAGTAAATGATTTTGGTTTTCTTATATGTGATTAACGTTGGTTTATTGAATAAGTTACACAATCAGAATTCAATCAAACAAGAGCAAATCTGTTATTATTCCTATATCAGCATTATATCGAATAAATTTATTCTAATTAATATTTTTTGTGTCAAGTTTTAATAGATTAATATAGGCTATATATATGAAATATCTGAAAGACTCACCTGTATTGGAGTTTTCCATTGTTTTATATGATACAAAAGAACTAAAGGGTTTCTGTTCGGCTGTATGCATAAGCGTTCAAAAGTTATGTGTGAAAGATGGATCCCGCTTGAGAATCCCGCCCCCAGGAATATGATTGGTCCCATAAAGCCAGCACAAGTAAATGCAAATGGGAGGAAGTGCGTCAGTGTTGCGGTCGCGAGTGCAGCTGACGGTTGAGTGTTGCTGTCAGACCAGTTTCATATTCAACAGATTTCTACAAAATAATCAGTTCACACAAAGAACATGATCTTCTTTAGTATTCACTAGGTTTATCACAAGAGCAGACAACAGCAAAGAAAACTATGCCACAAAGTGCATGTTTTTTATAGTTTCAATATATTTAGCATCTAAAAGGGTTAGTTCACCCAAAAATGAAATTACTGTCATTAATCACTCACCCTCATGTCGTAAAATGTTTTCTTAAAGTAATTCTGTATTACATGGTGTTTGGAGTAGGGAGTGTGGGGCACAAACTATAACGCGGGGTTAGTTGTAACACACATGGTTTAAATACTTCCACACACGCTATAGCATGAAGAAACTTAGCGTATTTACTAGTTGCCATATCAACAATATATACCTACAGGGGGAAAATGCGCCTTAAAAGCCGATTTATGAAATCTACTGATATAGCGGCAGAGGACTGTTATTTTGTTGAACGAACTGAAGATGACGTCACTGGCTCAGATTTGATTGACCAATCGGCTGAAAGGGGCGTGTAATGACCGCCCACATGTGGAAAACGAGTTTTGAAGTCGTGTTTCCGTTTTCTCTCCGTGACCCGAAAAAACGAAAATCGAGTCAAAATCTCGTTTTTCCGTTTTTTTTAACAAACGAAAAAACGGGAAACGACCGTTTTCTCGTTTCTGCGTATTTCATTTCAAATTGGAAAACAAACTATCAAAACGTACACGGACCCTCAAACCATCAGACGAGTCGAAATCCCGCTGCGATACGTAACCTATTTTGGATCAAATCTCGGAGATTTTCCAGAGTTTTGTTGAAGATGAAAATAATTTTGGCTTTATTCGTATTAGTTAACTCCGCATTGATTTCAGGTAGGAGAGTTGGGGTTAATTGGGGTTAATGGACGAATGCTTGTTTTTATTTAACTGTAATATTGTACTGTCAGTTCATAACTCATTATTCTAAAGCAGGTTAATTGTCATCCTAAACACTTTCTTGTTCAAAACAGTCGATGCTGATGTTCTGAAGATCGAGGCAAACCATGGAGAAGATGTTACACTGTTCTTCTCAATGAATAAAGCGGAGGAAGCTGATAGATTGAGGACAACTTTTACATCAGAAACTACGAAGATGACTCGTTTGATCGCACAGCGCTGTACCGGTTCTGAAACCTGTGATTTTGTGGAAACTCCTGGAGTCAAACTGCTGGTTGAAAAAGGTCGCGCGAGTTTGTCCATTCAGAAAGTTAACAGCTCCAGATCAGGACTCTATAAAGCACGAGCCTTCTTTGGAAAGTACATGTATGAGAGGAATGTTACACTTGTTGTCACCAGTGAGTATGTTACTGTATGTTACTATAATGTCTTATTGCCTGCAAGTACGAGAATATATAGCCTATATACAATAAGTTGTTTTAAAAAAAAGTGCATTTTATTTATTTTTATCATAAGGAGGGCTTTTGTGTGTACATGTTTTGTCCCTTATCTCAAGAATAAAGAATTCCTCTGATAAAATGTGAATACCCATTTGAATTCTATTGAGAATGTAGTAAAACACTATGGAGAAAGTCAAATATGATCTAAAGACAGCCATTTTCAAAGTAAACTAAACTGAGAGGTAGCCATCCAAAACATCCAAGGCAAGGCAATTTTATTTGTATAGCACATTTCATACACAATGGTAATTCAAAGTGCTTTACATAAAGAAGAAGAATAAAAATAGAACATAAGGAATAGAAATAACATTCAGTTTTCTTTAACCTGAGGACAAATGTATTTAAAATGTTTGTGACCTGTTCAAATCAGTATGCACCACATTTGCAAATTCCTAGACAATGTATCTTTAATTTGGCCAAAATCAAACAGGTAATTTTCTCCAAGCAGAGATTCTGTTGAATGAACATGTTTGTGCCACTCATGATTCATAACTGTTGTTCATTGACCTTTCATGTGCCTGCTTGATAATTAAGAAAATATAGTTTGGAGGAAACATGAAATTGGCCTGTTTAATGTTAGCATATTATATAATTATATAATATTTTATATTTAAATACATCTGAAAAGTCATTGAAAGTAAGTAAAGTAAAAAATAAAAAATGAGTATATTCCCTATTATATATATTCCCTCTTGAACTGGAATGACTTGCAACATTGCAAATAATTTTATCTGTTGTTTTTGTTTAAAGACATTAAATTAATACTTTTTTAAATATTAATTTGGCAGACGGTGAGACATTTGTGGTTCTTTGGTTTTCTGTTTGTGATCCTCTTCATTTCTGTTCTTCTTTATCCTACAGAAGCATCATTTTCCTCCAGTTCAGCTCCTCCACACACCTCCATCCCAAAACCTCCCGACTCCTCTCACCTCCTCTGGCTGTGTGCTTTAATTCCTCTAGTCATTGTCATCTTGGGGGTCATTTGCTTCTGGAACTGCAGGAGGGCAAGTATTACTAACATTTATTCTTTTATAGATTGATAAGAGTAGCGCTGCAGTTCTAATAATCTGAGTCTGTATTCACCAGTATCTTTCAGCTAAAAGCTTTTATTTAAAGTTTTTAAATTTAGGAGCAGCTCTTAAAATTGAAGGGCGTGTCCCTCCTAATTTTAGATCTCATGCATTATTCATCTAAGAGTAATTCAAACATTTTTAACACTAAAAGTAACTGCTGAACACAGGACAGTTTTGATGTCGCCCTCAGGACGTATATCTGCTGTTGTTGATCCATGACCTTTTAAAAAGATATCGTCTGAATTACTATATGGTGATTTCTTTAAAACTTAGAGATGCTGTTATGTTTACCACAAATTGAAACAACCTAATTAAAAGTTTTGACAACTACATAATTAAGTAATTTTTCTAGGTCTCCTCAGTCAGAACTGAGCAAAACTGTGATCAGATCACCTGAAACTGATCTTAATAACAGTTTAAACAAGAGTTTTAGTCAGTCTCTGTTCTGTGCATCATTTTAATGGTGGTGATTATATTCTTTTTGATTGCTTGTCATTTTTACCAATAAGTAAAAGAAAGGAGTAAAGAAGGAATTTAAACATTTAACATCACCATCATCATGCCAAAGTCATGCATTTACTTCGCCTCTTGTATTGAGCTGTTTGGCTCCAGTTAAAAGGAAAGCAGCTAAAGTGTCGCTACATTGACACTGACTCACATCATGTGTCACATGAAATGTAAACCACAGTGTTGCCAAGTCTGCAGTTTTCCTGCAGATTTGGGCTACTTTTACACTGTTGTTGTGGGTTGAAGCGACCCCAAATAACATGATTATATTAGCACCTTGAATGTGAATTTTACCAGGGGAACCACGCCAAAAATGCGGATTTTACGCCCCAGAATGCAATTTTTACAGTGGGACCCCCCTTAAACATGATTGGGCTAGTTTTGAGTTGGGTTTTGTTGTGAAAACCTGGCAACCCTGCCTCATATCGAGTATTAGACTGAACATTGCTGAAATGTTTAAATTGAACTTTGACTTCAGCACCTTTTTATTTGATTTGGTTTGCATGATGTCTTGCGATTGTGATTTTCACTAATCTCAGTTTTCTGTTGTTTTCTTCACAGATCCTGTGTTCTCAAAAAGAGAATTGGAAAGCAATAGCAGTGATTGTGCAGCAGTCTCCATGAACGATCACAGAGAAGATGCTGAAGCTCTGCTCACAGATACCCAAGTGTCTTAAAACCCTAAATAACATCACAAACACTTTTAGCCATAGCAACTGTCCAAATCTGATTTTTGTGCATATCAGATATTGGGATCTGTAGTGAGTGTCAACGGCAAAAATCACTTCTCTGGAAATCCTTTACTGTCTCTCTGCTCTGTTTTTATTCTCATATTTTGATTTTATAGATATTTATATATATATATATTAACTTGTAGTTTAATACTTTAAGGCACAATATGTAAGATTTTTTGGATTAAAATATTAAAATAAATAAATATATAAAATAGAACAGTGTTATATAATTTTGTTGACTTGTGTACTTACATGATCCCAAATGTTTCCAAGAATGTTTAAATCCCGAGAAATAAGCAATTTTAACCAGGACATGGTTTTATTTTGCAGAAACCACAGAAACACCAAAGACGCTTTACTATATTATGTGTTTTATTAGCATTGAATGAAGATGAGCTCAAAATGTTATGTGTTATGTTCATTCAACAATAACTGACTTGCCAGAAGTAGACCCTAATAATATATTAAGTGCCATTAAAAATATTTTGTTATATTCTTCTGTTTTGCCTTTAAAAGTATGTAGTTTGTTAACATTTTCTGAATGTATTCATCATCGGCCTAAAAAAGTGGCTGAAGACCCAAAACTTGCTTGAACAATATAAAGACCATCATCAAGTTATCTGTTAATCACCTTTTAATTATTGTTTCTTCTTCAGAAATACATTTTCATGAACAAAGTGTTTCCATGCAATGAATATAGCCGTTACAAGTATTTTATTATACATTATTTTGCAGAAGCATTTCTAATGGAGGAAACTTGAATTTCTCGTGTCATATATGAGGCCAGTTTTGCACACATACATGAAGACATGGGTTAAAGGGATAGTTCACCCAAAAATGAAAATTTGATGTTTATCTGATTACCCCCAGCGCATCCAAGATGTAGGTGACTTTGTTTCTTCAGTAGAACACAAATGATGATTTTTAACTGCAACCGTTGCCGTCTGTCAGTCGTATAATGCATGTCAATGGAAACTTCGTCTATAAGAGTCAAAAAAACATGCACAGACAAATCCAAATTAAACCCTGCAGCTTGTGACAACACAATGATGTCCTAAGACACAAAGTGATCAGTTTGTGCTAGAAACAGAACAGTATTTATATATTTTTTTTTACCTCTAATACACCACTATGTCCAGCTGCCTTGAGCATTCGGTGTGTGAGGTCTGATCGCGCTCTGATGACGGAAGTGATCACTCACTGAGGGTGAGTAAATGATGACAGAATTTTCATTTTTGGGTGAACTAACCTTTTAATCCTGGTTTAGTCTAAGCCCTGTGATTCTGTGTTAAATGTTATTTTGAGATTACTAAATTGTCTATTAAGCTTTCAAATTTCCACAAGCAGATACTGCACTACTGGAAAATGAAAATCACATCTAATGGAATAATAGAACATTACAGTAAATAGGAAAACTTTAACAAGAGTGTATGAGAAAAAAGTTTTATATGTTGTTGATTTGATAGATGTATTCACTATAATTCATGATAAAATGTTTCTTTAGTTAATTTAATAGAGTGTGTAGAGCAATCCCTCTTTCATTAAAACAACTATTACTAAACTAATACTAAACTCTTATATTCAGAGGTATTTGTTAAATAGCCAGAGATAAATATTGGTGAAGATATTGGGGACAAAAAGTGCAATGCATTCATGTAAATTATTTTACAATTTTACAATTTTTGATAATGACGCATTTAGAAACAAATACTGTGATTATGTTAAATGGCCAATTGTACCTAAAATGAAGGACATTCAGTTTAGAATCATTAATAATCATTGATGATAAACATTATCATTGCTATGGGCAAATATCATATAAATAAAAGCAAATGGAATAACAGTAAACTCTCTTTACTTGTTTAAAAATAAGAATGTAAATGATTTATCATGCATAAAATATGTATAAGATTATCAATCCCATGGTGAATTATGTAGTCATATGAGACTCTTTCCTTCTAAGATTTTGTACATGCTTCATTTTTTTCTCTTTCCAAATGAATGAAGGATATGCTTTTGTTGATTGTACTGAATGCTATTATTTAATTTACACACATGAAACTGAACGTGAACTATAAACAGCTCATCCTCGTAGATATCACTGCTTCATGTCACGTCAAAATCAAACTTGAAGTGGCCTAAAAGCATGATGAGGGTGGGGTTTTAGTGAGTAAAATATAATATAGGTATCTTCATGTCTGTGACCAGCAGCAGTGTGAACAAGCTTGATGAAATAAGTTGACTATTAAAAGAAAAGTGGAACATCAGTTCACAAATAAAATATTTTATTTAAATTGTTACTGCCTTTTTTTTAGTTATTATGCTGGAATGTAAAAATGTGTAATAACTAACTTGATGAAATTTATATTTGGTTTTAATAAACAGAACATTATATTGGCCTAGTAAGAGTAAAAATACAAAATAAGAATGTATTTGGTCTCTCTTTTTATTTAATGTTTATTTAACCAGGAAAATTAAGAGTAACAGAGATAACATCCTCTCAGTGGTTTGGGGTAGACTGAGAGGACAGTGCAAAGCACTGACAGGAAGAAGCACTGCTGCATTCTTAGGAAGTGATGATTCACACGAGAACTCACATGAAAACACTGTGTGTTAACTGAAATGAGACACAGCTCAAGTGTGGGCAAAAGATGTGGAGAAAGGTCACACACACTCACACACACACACACATATATATATATATATATATATATATATATATATATATATATATATATATAAAATCATACAAAGCACTAATATTGCCAAAAGTATTGTGACACCCCTCCAAATCATTGAATTCAGGTGTTCCAATCACTTCCATGGCCACAGGTGTATAAATCAAGCACTAGGCATGCAGACTGCTTCTACAAACATTTGTGAAAGAATGGGTCTCTCTCAGGAGCTCAAGCGTGGTATCGTGATAGGTTGCCACCTGTGCAATAAGTCCATTCGTGAAGTGCAAGTGCAATGCAAAGCGTCGGATGCAGTGGTGCAAAGCACACCACCACTGGACTCTAGAGCAGTGGAGATGTGTTCTCTGGAGTGACCAATCATGCTTCTCTGTCTGGAAATCTGATGGACGAGTTTGGGTTTGGCGGTTTCCAGGAGAACGGGACTTGCCTGACTGCATTGTGCCAAGTGTAAAGTTTGGTGGAGGGGGATTATGGTGTGGGGTTGTTTTTCAGGGGTTGGGCTTGAACCCTTAGTTCCAGTGAAAGGAACTCTTAATGCTTCAGCATACCAAAACATTTTGGACAATTTCATGCTCCCAACTTTGTGGGAACAGTTTGGGGATGGCCCCTTCCTGTTCCAACATGACTGCGCACCAGTGCACAAAGCAAGGTCCATAAAGACACGGATGAGTGAGTTTGGTGTGGAGGAACTTGACTGGCCTGCACAGAGTCCTGACCTCAACCCGACAGAACACCTTTGGGATGAATTAGAGCGGAGACTCGCCAACATCACTGCCTGACCTCACAATGAGCTTCTAGAAGAATGGTCAAACATAAACACACTCCTAAACATTGTGGAAAGCCTTTCCAGAAGAGTTGAAGCTGTTGCAAAGGGTGGGACAACTCCATATTAAACCCTACGGATTGAGAATGGTATGTCATTAAAGTTCATGTGCACGTTAAGGCAGGCGTCCCAAAACTTTTGGCAATATAGTGTATAGATGTTTATGTGGGCTAGTTCTTCATAAATCACAATACGTGAGAAGTGTTGCAGCAAATCTAGCTCGTGATAGATCATAACACTAAAAAACACAGTAAAGGATCATGAAATATGAGAAAAAAATAAATATGTATTGTTGTTAATGTAGTTTATCTTAATGGCAGAGTATAAAGTTTGTACAGTATTAAAAGTATTATGGAGATGACTCGTAGAACACAAAAACTCAACATGTGTGTGTACATGTAAAGAAATATATTGTTGTTAAAACTCATACAGTATTCTAAAATGAAAAACAAAAAAACACATTTTAGCATTGTACTGTTTTTGTAATGATAGTACTGTAAAATACCCCAGTAAAATGGTTTCATATAACATGTGTATATAGTATGAAATTAGATTTTTATAGGCCTCTGAAATGGAGAATGTCATATACTTCCAAAATGCAGTAAAATGATTTCATGTGAGTTCTGCATATACGTTGGCACAACACACACACAAGTGGAATAATGAGTGGAATAATGCAACATCTCTTGAATGGAGTATGTCACACTTTCATATGAGGTGTGCATGTATGGGAGAATAACTAATACACATGTAAGAGTAACAAATGCATTTGACAGTAACTGTCATTCCAGTACAGTAAAATAAATTAAACTACAAAAAGAGTGTGCTTTTTGTGTGCTTTTGCAAATGATCTATAAAACAATGACTACTGACTTATATTTTTTCATTGGAAGTCAGTGGGTCCATGAACTGTTCAGTTACAAACATTCTTCAAAATATCTTCTTTTCAGTTTAGCAGAAGAAACAGATTTGGAACAACTGAAGGGTGAGTAAATGAGGAGAATGAGATTTATCATACTGTAACAGAAACTGAAAGCGCCTTTTTGTTTTTTCTTCCTGTTTTGCCGCAGATGAACGCCCATCTCTAAACTTTCTAACCTTCTGACGTCATAGAGTTGCTTGTGCCGAGTGACTCCAGCGAACATCAAACATGCAGAACTCAAGTGAGTAATTTCAAACTTTTCATTTATTAAATAGAATTTGTAAATTATACCGAGGGATTTAAAGTATTCTGTGCAAAATATATTTTGATAGTTGTAAATAGCCTATACTGCAGGTGAACTGTTAAACAATCCTATTTTATACATAAAAAAACAGCAGCACAATAAAAGCGTTTTCTGAAGGGCTTGTCGTGACTCTGTATCATTTTGTGTGCAGGTTTGCTGTTTAATAATAATCAATGCTGAGTGACAGAGATTTGCCCTTGATTGATGTAAATTTAACTGATACAAACAGCGTTTGACAGTTTTTCATTAAAGCTTCTGTTAGTCACTAAACAATGGACTAACAATGACCAATGACTTCTACAGCATTTATTATCTTAGTTCATGTTAGTTTCGACATCTAGCCTACTTATTCAGAAGTTAACAGTTGTATTTTATTAACTAACATTAATGAGGATTTAATAAAGATGCAATCGTTTAGTTAACCCAAAAAGGTTTAAAAGTTACATTTTTAGTCTGGTCTGGTCTGGTCTGCCTCAGACCAAAAACCCAAAAAGGTTTCAAAATTAAATTTTTAGTCTGGTCTGCCTCAGCGGTTTAAAAGCGCTCGTCAATGTCAGAGTGTTTGAGATGGCCATAAAGTGGGCGGAGTTTACCTCCCGCCTACAAAAAGATTGCTCGTGCACAGTCTTCACCGTACAGACGGGCTGTTTAACGCCGCTGCGGAGGTTCTATTTTTCCGGTAAAATCTCAAAACAAATGCACACAAATGTGTCCCTGCTCTTGATATACAACCATTGATGGACATCTTTGGTCTTAATTAGGAAAAAATACTATGCAAGGGTGGATTAGAACACGCAAACTTTGATACTGTTAACAAGAATTCCACTAGACCGCAGAGAAGTCTAATGTTTATTGCGGATTTATATATTTATTCACTAAATTTAAGAATCCCGGAACTAACAATATATTGTATTATGAAACTATAACATTAAACGTGAGTTCTCAATGTACTATTGAAATTGATTTCTGGACATCGTAATGTTATTTTTTTTTTTTCTACAGTTGTTATTTTATATCTGATGTAGCATTGTATTAGCAGCAGTTCACTGTTTTGTTTCTTTATGCTTTATTAAAAAAAAAAAAAAAGTCTCGTTGGCACACACGGTATGTATCAGTGTTACATAAAACGAGCCGCCAGATGTCGCTAGACTGGTAGAGTAATGGTGTATCTCTGTTACTGTTAATGTCCAGGCTCTGCAGTCACGTGTGTTTGTTCATCAGTGTTCAGCTGTCTGTCTGCTGTCTGGAGGATGATGACTTCTGTTTGTTCCTCTGAGGGTATGATTATTCTTTAAAGAACATATTATTCATTTATTAACACACTCACAGTCAAAACATGAGTTTTGTATCATTTATTTCTGAATGAAGATATGTTTTCAAATAATACAGTGTTTAAGTTCATCTTCATCTTTTCTGTGTGATAGAAATGGATCATCAGTTTTTGGATGTTCCTCTCTCTGTAGAGGAGACCCGACCAGAACCGGCCCAGAGTTCAGTGCGGCCATGCAGTGATGGAGAAAGTTACCTTTAAAAGTAATGCAATACAATATTGTGTTACTCCCTTAAAAAGTAACTATTTGTATTACTTATTTACTTTTTATGGAAAGTACTTTGCATTACTTTTGTATCTAAGCTGGGCTTGCTTGTTTGTTTTTTAATTACCAATTATTATATTTTATTTTTATGGCAGATGTCAAGGCTCTTTCACAACGGAAGTGAAATGAATAATCCTCAGGCTGAAGGAAATGCAAATTCACACCTGTACAGTAGAGGGCGCTGCTCAGACAAACCTTTCAGCCACTGCTGAAGAAAGATCAACACTCTTATTTCAGCAATAAATAAAAGGAACACAAACATGACGATTGTCTAAAATCATTTTTGCTTATGGTTGAATTGGATCATCAAATGTCATTAGCAAAGACACTTAATAAAGTGAGATTAAATACATAAAGTATATTTGTGTAATTTATTGCGGGTTTACATAATATTCTGATTTTGCATTTCACTGTTTTAATTAAATTTGATTAAAGGTGCCCTAGAATTAAATATTGAATTTATATCGGCATAGTTGAATAACATGAGTTCAGTACATGGAAATGACATACAGTGAGTCTCAAACTCCATTGTTTCCTCCTTCTTATATAAATCTAATTTGTTTAAAAGACCTCCGAAGAACAGGCGAATCTCAACATAACACCAACTGTTATGCAACAGTCAGGGTGTACACCCCCAGTATTTGCATATGCCAGCCCATGTTCAAGGCATTACACAAGGGCAGCCAGTATTAACATCTGGATGAGCACAGCTGAATCATCAGACTAGGTAAGCAAGCAAGAACAATAGCGAAAAATGGCAGATGGAGCAATAATAACTGACATGATCCATGATTACATGATATTTTTAGTGATATTTGTGAATTGTCTTCCTAAATGTTTCGTTATCATGTTGCTAATGTACTGTTAAATGTGGTTAAAGTTACCATCGTTTATTACTGTATTCACGGAGACAAGAGCAGTCACTATTTTCATTATTAAACACTTGCAGTCTGTATAATTCATAAACACAACTTCATTCTTTATAAATCTCTCCAACAGTGTGTAATGTTAGCTTTAGCCACGCAGCATAGCCTCAAACTCATTCAGAATCAAATGTAAACATCCAAATAAATACTATACTCACATGATCCGATGTATGCATGCAGTATGCATGCCGAACATCTTGTAAAGATCCATTTTGAGGGTTATATTAGCTGTGTGAACTGTGTTTATGCTGTGTTTAAGCGCAAGCTCCGGGGCGGGGGAGCGGGAGATTTAAAGGGGCCGCAACCTACAGTATATATCGGTGCATAGTTAATGATGCCCCAAAATAGGCAGTTAAAAAAAATGAATTAAAAAAAATCTATGGGGTATTTTGAGCTGAAACGTCACAGACACATTCAGGGGACACCTTAGACTTATATTACACCTTTTAAAAAGAAGTTCTAGGGCACCTTTAATACTGAATCAGTTTTTGTGCGAGTGAGATAAATGCTCACTTGAGTCTAGAACTACAATAACCATCATGTTCACACAACACCTGTGCATTTATTTCTCTCAACATGAGGACAGGAGAGGCGTCAGTCAATAAATGGGAAAACAAAGTAACTTGCATTACTTATTTGAAAAAGTAACTCAGATATTTTCCTGTAAATTTTAAAATTAACGCGTTACTTTACTAACTTGTGGTTACTTGTAATGCTTTATCCCAACACTGAATCCATGTTCATTCACACAGAGGATGAGTGTTAGATGCTGATGAAGACACAGAACTATGAACTAATCTTTGTATTAAATAGTTTCTGTGATCATTTATTAGGAATGATTGTACAGGATTATTAAAGGATGATAATTTAAAGAGATTTCATTTCAGCCTTTGAAGTTCTCTCTTTAGATCTGAGTTTCCTAAACTGAAAACATTCCCTTTTCACTAATTAAATTAAAATAAACATTAAAATGTAAATCTAAAATGGATCTATTTATATAATAAAAACATTCTAAATGAAGGCCTTATGAAAATGATGCAGTTATTAAGGATTAGTTCACTTTTAAATAAACTTTTGCTTATAATTTACTCACCCCCATGTCATCCAAGATGTCCATGTCCTTCTTTCTTCAGTCGAAAAGAAATTAAGGTTTTTGATGAAAACATTCCAGGATTTTTCTCCATACAATGGGCTTGAATGGGCACCAGACGGTTCAAGGTCCTAAAGACAGTTTCAGTGCAGCTTCAAAGGGCTTTAAACTATACCAGACGATACCAGACGATGAATAAGGGTCTTATCTAGCGAAACGATCAGTCATTTTTTTTTAAATTAAAAAAAAATTAAGTTTTATAAGCACAAATGTTCTCCTTGCTCTGTTCTCGGATGCGCGTTCGTGACGTCACGTAATACGCAATTACGTTGAAAAGGTCACGCTTGACATAGGCGGAAGTACAGATTCGGTGTTTACAACTTGAACGTGCAAATACTAAGTCAAACGCCGTTTACAAAAAAAGGTAACGTTAAAACAACAATGTCGGACGAGGAGAAGATGAGTTTTTCGCCTGCCCTACCTTTTGAACCGGAATACACAGAGGAAGAAATTAGGCAGATGGAAGAGACTGCTGCGGCGACACACACCTCTCCAGCATCGGGCAGACGAAGATCTAACGAGACGTGGTGGTGCACATGTGGCAAATGCCAACCATAGCCAACAGAGGAAGAATCTAGATGCTGCCACGACTGGACAATTTCAATCCCGCCATTAGAATCAGTCGGTGAATCCCTGTTTCCATCTCGCTGCATTACCGGACAAAATTTCCACCGTTACTGAGCAACAGCATTTTAAGGGGGTCGCACACCGGACGCGAAGCTCAGCGCGGAGCCACGTCTTTAAAATTCGAACGCATTGTTTTCTATGAGTGTACACACCGGCGGCGACATTCGGTGCCTGTCCGCGGCGCCCAGGAAGTTGTTCAAAATCCTGCTGCGCCACAGAGCGCCATGTACATTGTTTACATTAAATGTATATTATATTTCTCTCAAATCGTCGTTAATGTACATACTGACTTCACCCTGTGCTGCAAGATACATCAGTTTTACATTCTTAGTTTAACAGCTTGAATAAAGTCTAAAAATGTATAATAAACGTAGCATTTTCTTTCTTTTTGCTTTGTTGTGCCATTTTTCCATGTGTAACCTCAGTGCGAAATATTAAAGCATATGTAATGTTTCCCTGTTGACGTAAAACACTCCCATTGTGCAGCTCTTCTATCAGGAGTCGAGTAAAAATTGAGCGCGTCCGGTGTGCGACCCCCTTTAGAGGTGTTTTTGTTCTGATGGAGAGGGGTATGACAGTCTGATGGTACTGACAACACAGGATGGAAGAACCATTAGTTGTTTTACCTTGTTTTTTGTAAACGGCGTGTGTCTCAATCAGCTCCCTAGTTCAGTAGTCAGGGCACTGATCAGGGAATCAGCCACATTCACTTTCATACTGATTCACGACCTAGGGAACTATAGGGAGCTGATCGAGAAGCAGGGTTAGTATTTGCACGTTCAAGTTGTAAACACCGACGGTGCGTTCCAAACGGGATATATCGCCCTCCGAAGGGCACTTCGGAGTGAAAATAATCATGGCCGCCATGTTGAAGGGTCGTTCCAAACCGAAGTGCTCAAAACTGGCCATTTCGAAGGGTACAACTGATGGACACTTCGGGCACCTATGATCCTTTGCACCCGGGAAGTTCTTTGACGTCACAGAATGGGTATGGAGGTTATAGGAGTTCGATTTTACCTATAAATGTATGTATAGTATTTTTCTACACTACTGTAATATTTATACGAGTTAGATTTGGTACATTATTATGGTCAAAACGACATTGTACTTCAACAAAAATACTTTACAGCTCCCTTTATCAGTCCATTCAAATGTTTAAAATACATAGACACAATATAGCCTACATGCGATAAACCTAAAATAAATAAATAAATAAATAAACTAACGCTAAACAAAGGGCGCAGCTTGCACAATTTACTCCTTTTTGATTGTCTCGTTAAGATGACGCAGAAGTGCGTTCCAAAAGAAGAGGTTTTTTGACCCCTACACCCTTCATCCCTTCGAAGCTCTCATTCCGGAGGGTAAGCCCTTTGAAGGGATTAGGGCATAGGGATGAGCCCTTCCGAATGGAACGCAGGGAATATCTGTACTTCCGCCTACGTGACCTTTTCAGCGTAATTGCGTATTACGTGACGTCACGAACGCTCATCCGAGAACAGAGCAAGGAGAACATTTGCGCTTATAAAACTTAAACTTTTTTTAATTTTTTTAAAATGACTGATCGTTTCGCTAGATAAGACCCTTATTCATCGTCTGGTATCGTCTGGTATAGTTTAAAGCCCTTTGAAGCTGCACTGAAACTGTCTTTAGGACCTTGAACCGTCTGGTGCCCATTCAAGCCCATTGTATGGAGAAAAATCCTGAAATGTTTTCATCAAAAACCTTAATTTCTTTTCGACTGAAGAAAGAAGGACATGGACATCTTGGATGACATGGGGGTGAGTAAATTATAAGCAAAAGTTTATTTAAAAGTGAACTAATCCTTAAGCACAAGTATAAAGTGTAAAATATATATTAAATGTAAATTTACAGTAGCTGTGTTTTAGAAGAAAGAGTATTAACTCTACAGCAGGTGAGTGTCTGCACTGGTTGAAGCAGGAATGAAAACAAGCAGCAGGATCTACATGCAGCAAATCTTTACACTCAGAACTTCTCAAAAACTCAAACTGCACAACCAGAGTACACTGACAATCACAGACAAAGAACAATAAATACACAGGAAAACACAGGTGTAACACATGAGGGCAAATCAAAAACCATGGCAACAGATGAATTAACTGAACTGGGAACAGCAAAACTAAACACAGTCCAACTCCAGCAAAACTGATCAGAAGTGTTTTCCAAAAATCATCATTTTCAAAAACTTGCACTTTAAAACTTTTTTTTTTTCAAAAGTTAGCATTTTCCGGCCCCCAAAATGCTGTTGCCATGTAAATGAATGGCCAAAATGCACAAAAAGTTTTCCATTTTTAGTTGAAAATGGTTTTGTCTAAACAGCCCAATATCCAACTTTGCTAAGACAAATTAATGTCTAATAAATGTATTGTAATATTTGTGAACTACAAAAACAACTAACTTTGCAACTGCAAACATAATTGTTAAAATGTGGAAATAGATCAAACAAGAAGCTGACGATTCCAAGTGTTTTCTTTCTTCCTGTTATATTCGAGGCATCAGAGCCAGTCGTTATTTCAGACCTTGATGGTGTTACGTCCAAAGACATTTATTTTTGTGACAATTGTATGTTGCATTGTGGTATGTTTGCTTTTTTGTTTTTCCTCTGTTTCTCCTGCTCTCCTCTGGCTCCTCCCACTCTTTCACTCTGGATGATTGCACCCCTGCGGCTGCACCTGTTTACCATCCAGGAGGGAAGCAGCATAAAAGTATCCAACTCTCAATGGATGAGAATCAATGGATGAGAATCAATGGATGAGAATCATTCTCCAAAGCATGATCTGTGCCCTGCCCTGCCCTGCCCTGCCCTGCCCAGTCCAGTCCAGTCCAGTTGGTGAAGCTGTGGTGTGTCCTTTGTGGATCTGTATGATTGTTTGCATTTTTCTCCTTTGGTTTAAAATGCTGTTGCTTTAGCTGCTTGTTTTTTTATTGAATGCTTTAGTCCTGTTAAACACTTAAGCCAAAAGTACTATTGTTTTGTTGTGACATGCACCAGTCTACAACTTGACTTTTACTGTTAGCTTGTTTCTTTGTTTTAGCTTCTAAGAGAGCTGATGCTCGAGAGCTGCATTCAAATATCAGTTTCCTGCCTTATAGCAGGTGTAAGAAAATGTATTTTTATTTGGTATTTCAAAGGTTCCTCAGTGGTACAAATATGAAAATATGAGATTATTTATTTACTAGTTATTAATTTTAAATTATTAGATTACTAACAGAGACAATTCTATTTAACCAAATTGACTCTCACTTTAAAAGAGGATGGGATACATTTATATGCCAATGATAAAACATTATTTGTCCCTCTTAAAGGAAATTTGTACAGATAAGCCACGTAACAAGATCCCTGCATCAGTAAACAATCATAAACTTGCACTAGAGTTTAACAATCCTGTGGCCAATGGAACAAAATAATTCTTAGAGTGATTTTGTCTTGACCTCGGAGTGTGGTTCGATTTCTGGATAGAGCACATGAGAAGGGTACAGAGTCATTTTACTTGCCTGAGAATAATTTTGTTGAATATAGACTGTAGAGGTGGTCAAACCATATACTGACAACCTTCATTGCCATATCCACCAACCAGTTCACCTGAGATCTGTCATATTACTAAACAAGTGGCCATACAATAAACTCACATAAAACATCAACATGATCACAAAAAGTTTGAGCCTCTGTATTTTATTTATTTATTTTTTTTTTGCACCTTTTGACACAGATTATCTACATGCATCTCCCATGAAAGTTTATCAATATTTACACGAAATAACTTGTCTAATTGTCATCTTCAGTCATGATAGGTGAGTGATTGCCCACTAACTTAAAGTCAAAAATAATTTCATGTTTTTCTGACTTTAATTACGCGACTATGTTCTTTACTCCATGTAACAAAGTTGGTGATTTCTGCAGTAATGTTGAATTTTCTTATCCTTATGCAGAAGATCAAGAATAGCAGCATCATCTGAAATTTTTCCACCAATATATTTCCAGTATGGTGACTCCTCAGTGTACAATGTAAATTGTAATGAAAAAAAAATAGTAGTGAAAAAAGTTGTGAAAATACACACCCCTGGGGAACTCCAATACTATGGGCCTACACAGAGAGGGTCAGAAACACCCTTTCCAGTAAATTCAAATTGGGCCGACTCTCTCTGACTGCAGCCTATAGCTGAAGTCCTATGCATGTTTTGCATGCTCAAAGACTGACTTGAGGTGTCATATTTCACACTCAACCTTTGTGGGTGCGTGACATGGTCATTATGTCTCATTTCTAAGGCTGTATCCTCTGGTGGTTGCATGTGTCAGCCACTTAAAGGGATAGTTCACCCAAAAATGAAAATTTGATGTTTATCTGCTTACCCCCAGCACATCCAAGATGTAGGTGACTTTGTTTCTTCAATAGAACACAAATGATGATTTTTCAACTCCAACCGTTGCCGTCTGTCAGTCAAATAATGCTAGTGGATGGGAACTTCTACTATAAGAGTAAATAAAACTTGCATAGACAAGTCCAAATTAAACCATGCGGCTCGTGACGACACATTGATGTCCTAAGACACGAAACGATCGGTTTGTGCGATAAACCGAACAGTATTTATATCATTTTTTAACTCTAATACACCGCTATGTCCAACCGCGTGCAGCACTCGTTAGTAATGTCTGATCGCGCTCTGACAGCGGCAGTAATGTCTCGCTCTCATTGAAGTATATGCGCGAGACATCACTGCCGCTGTCAGAGCGCGATCAGACCAAACGAATCGAGTGATGAATGCAGTTGGATATAGTGGTGTATTAGAGGTAAAAAATGATATAAATACTGTTCGGTTTCTCGCACAAACCGATCGTTTCGTGTCTTAGGACATCAATGTGTCGGCACGAGCCGCAGGGTTTAATTTGGACTTGTCTATGCAAGTTTTATTTACTCTTATAGTAGAAGTTCCCATTCACTCCTATTATTTGACTGACAGACGGCAACGGTTGGAGTTAAAAAGCATCATTTGTGTTCTACTGAAGAAACAAAGTCACCTACATCTTGGATGCGCTGGGGGTAAGCAGATAAACATCAAATTTTCA
Organism: Culter alburnus; assembly: GCA_028476615.1. Lineage (NCBI taxonomy): Eukaryota > Metazoa > Chordata > Actinopteri > Cypriniformes > Xenocyprididae > Culter > Culter alburnus. The sequence continues at coordinate 140,985 of JAOTNS010000003.1, forward strand.
TTTTTGGGTGAACTATCCCTTTAAGTCGAAGGATGTCTCATTTCAGAAAATTAACCGTTATGAAATAGTGGTAAATAGTGATCTGTGACATTGTATTATATTGAATACAGTTGATGGAAAAAAATATTGTGAATACCTCATTTAGAGAATTACTATAGTTTCACTGCCTAGAAATACCTGATGGCTCATTATTCAATCTTTATTTTACACAAAGGAAGAACCAACAATTCGAAGATAATGTATGGGTAAATCCATCTTATATCTATGAGATCCATCAGGAAAAGCCACTTGCTTCATTATTCTGTGTGTTCATGAAGGGCTTTTCTTCTTTGTGTGTAGAAGCCCTTCGCTAGAGATGAGGTAAATACAAAGACTATATAGTAAGGGGGTTCATTCCTATTAATTATGAATGGGAGAAACTGTAATGCAACATGGCGGAATGCGTCCCGCCTTCTAAGTAAACGAGCCAATGGCTGATTGATAAATTCATTGCGTCACTGCAGCAGTTCCCATAGAAACCTGAGACTCCTGGTAGGACTGCATGTGCGCATTGGCTCATCCAGCCTGAAATATGTTTTGGGGTTTTGTTTGTTTGTTTGTTTTTTATGCTATTTGAGCATAAGAAACAACATTTATGAGACCGTTCATGTCAGATTTTGTTGCTGACCTGAATTCTATTTAACCAAATTGACTCTCACTTTAAAAGAGGATGGGATACATTTATATGCCAATGATAAAAACATTATTTGTCCCTCTTAAAGGAAATTTGTACAGATAAGCCACGTAACAAGATCCCTGCATCAGTAAACAATCATAAACTTGCACTAGAGTTTAACAATCCTGTGGCCAATGGAACAAAATAATTCTTAGAGTGATTTTGTCTTGACCTCGGAGTGTGGTTCGATTTCTGGATAGAGCACATGAGAAGGGTACAGAGTCATTTTACTTGCCTGAGAATAATTTGTTGAATAGACTGTAGAGGTGGTCAAACCATATACTGACAACCTTCATTGCCATATCCACCAACCAGTTCACCTGAGATCTGTCATATTACTAAACAAGTGGCCATACAATAAACTCACATAAAACATCAACATGATCACAAAAAGTTTGAGCCTCTGTATTTTATTTATTTATTTTTTTTTTGCACCTTTTGACACAGATTATGCATCTCCCATGAAAGTTTATCAATATTTACACGAAATAACTTGTCTAATTGTCATCTTCAGTCATGATAGGTGAGTGATTGCCCACTAACTTAAAGTCAAAAATAATTTCATGTTTTTCTGACTTTAATTACGCGACTATGTTCTTTACTCCATGTAACAAAGTTGGTGATTTCTGCAGTAATGTTGAATTTTCTTATCCTTATGCAGAAGATCAAGAATAGCAGCATCATCTGAAATTTTTCCACCAATATTTCCAGTATGGTGACTCCTCAGTGTACAATGTAAATTGTAATGAAAAAAAAATAGTAGTGAAAAAAGTTGTGAAAATACACACCCCTGGGGAACTCCAATACTATGGGCCTACACAGAGAGGGTCAGAAACACCCTTTCCAGTAAATTCAAATTGGGCCGACTCTCTCTGACTGCAGCCTATAGCTGAAGTCCTATGCATGTTTTGCATGCTCAAAGACTGACTTGAGGTGTCATATTTCACACTCAACCTTTGTGGGTGCGTGACATGGTCATTATGTCTCATTTCTAAGGCTGTATCCTCTGGTGGTTGCATGTGTCAGCCGCTTAAGTCATAAAGGATGTCTCATTTCAGAAAATTAACCGTTATGAAATAGTGGTAAATAGTGATCTGTGACATTGTATTATATTGAATACAGTTGATACCTCATTTAGAGAATTACTATAGTTTCACTGCCTAGAAATACCTGATGGCTCATTATTCAATCTTTATTTTACACAAAGGAAGAACCAACAAGTCGAAGATAATGTATGGGTAAATCCATCTTATATCTATGAGATCCATCAGGAAAAGCCACTTGCTTCATTATTCTGTGTTCATGAAGGGCTTTTCTTCTTTGTGTGTAGAAGCCCTTCGCTAGAGATGAGGTAAATACAAAGACTATATAGTAAGGGGGTTCATTCCTATTAATTATGAATGGGAGAAACTGTAATGCAACATGGCGGAATGCGTCCCGCCTTCTAAGTAAACGAGCCAATGGCTGATTGATAAATTCATTGCGTCACTGCAGCAGTTCCCATAGAAACCTGAGACTCCTGGTAGGACTGCATGTGCGCATTGGCTCATCCAGCCTGAAATATGTTTTGGGGTTTTTTTGTTTGTTTGTTTTTTATGCTATTTGAGCATAAGAAACAACATTTATGAGACCGTTCATGTCAGATTTTGTTGCTGACCTGAAATATGTGTATTAATTGTGAGTTCTCCAAGCAGTGACATTTTTTGAGATTTCAGGATTCCTCCATTCAAATAGATAAGACTTGGTCTTGGATGCCCAGAGGCATTGCAAATATGGCCGCCGAGGGAACAGACTTTCTTTGAAAGGGATTTTGATAAATATCATTATATATTGGATTATATATATGAAAAAGTACTGATTTACCTTACATGTTAATACCTAATTAACTGTAACATTCAAGTCTGTCTAGTCAAACAAATGTTGTACATTGACTTGTGTTATGTCCCAGGAGTTATAACATTCATTGTTGTTAATTTTGTGAATATATGTGTATGTGACTGTTTCCATGATGCCCACAGCCTGTTGGGAAATGTAGTTTTCCCCTGTTTTGCTCTGTTCCTCCCTGTCCTCTTGCATAGAGGGTATGCATGTGACGGTGGACTGTTATGACTGTGGTCACGCCCACTGAGTGGCACAAACACTGAGTGGCACAAAGACAGGTTTACAGTGTGAAAATAATTAAGTTAAAAACAACTAAAACATTCGAAATAAAGCCCTTATTAAAACGATGTCAGATGCAGTTTATTTACATGCAAAAATTCTGGTTCTTGCCACTCATCGCAACTGTCATTACCCCAGGGGCGGTTTCTTCATTAGGGCAATAGGGCGACGCACCACCAAAGTGAGAAAGGGACGGATTTTTCAATTACATTCAACCACAGAGTTACGCCAGCTGTCACTGCTAGGCTGTTTGTTCTGCCTCTGGATATAGTCCAATCAGCGTCGAGTCACGCTCTGGAGTACCGCCTCTTTTTGGGCATTTCAGTCTGGCGGAGATTTGCCCCGACTGCTCCCATAGACTTCCATTCAAAGAACTTTTTTTTCGAACTGCAGGCACTGCAATGCATTCTCTATGGCAGTGGTTCCCAAACTTTTTAGCTTGGAGTACCCCCTGAAGGGATTACCATCCTTCCGCGTACCCCTTCTCTTCCACTTAGACTGCAGTCACACCTTTACCATTAAGGGACAATATTTGCCCCCTAAATTGATTTTCCAGTGCATTTTTTTTACCTTTCTGAATAACTTTATAAAATAAATACTGTTTTAAATAAAAAAAATGTTCAATAGAGAAATATGCAATGATGGTAAAACTAAGTAAAACTTTTAAATATAAACTTAAAACCGCCAGTAGGTGGCAGCAAGTCACTGTTTTTCTGAGTGAGTCATCGAGTTATTCATTCAGTAATGAAGCAAGTGGCTGTGAATGAATCATTGAATCATTGACTCTTACGATTCGTTCAAAGCCGCAGAATTGTTCGCGAAACACAGACGTGTGTTGTAGTTCTGCTGTGGTTTTCTTTAGAACTATTATTTCATTGCAAAATAGAGTAAATACTGACAGTACTGTGTTTAAAATGTATGTTTTGTTTTTTGACCTGTTGTATAATAATGTCACGTTTGCAGTCATGTGGATATTTGGGAACAAATGCGTTCTTGCTCGTTATCATCATTAAATACAAGAACTCACACAAGGTATGTTTTTGTATCGGAGAAAGTTTGAGTCTTAAATCGAAATTAATCCATTATCTGTGTCTATATTTGTTCTTCATGCGAGTAAGTGCTGAATCCCTACTGTTACAAAGGTGCATTGTCGAGAACGGCAGTAATTTAGCGCGATTTAAATTAGCAGACTGCACGCAATCTATCATATGCATACTGTTTGTGTGGATACAGTCATTTTTGACTGCAAATGATGAGGTAATTTGATTTAATGTGCTGGATTTACATTTTGGCAGTTAGAAATACATGCTCGATTTTAATATTATTTTAAGGTAGAATTAAATGAACTACACAGCATTTTGTTCGCGTACCCCCTTTTGTCACCTCACGTACCCCAGTTTGGGAACCACTGCTCTATGGGTTCCGGGAGGGCTCGCACTAACGTGCCTTCGTCATCATACCTAACCTTAACTTGTGCAGCGATTGGTGGAAACAAACATACCTCTATTAATAATTTTTTTTAAGCTGAAGTGACATTTAATAATTTCCTCAGTGCATAATTTACATTTCACAGACAAATTCTCCATCTGTAAAAGTTAGAAAGTCGAGAAAATATTTCCATTTTGCAGTCAGGCGTGGACGAGCCTTCAGCAAGCACAAACTTCCGTGAACGAGCGCCGCCGCGCGCCGAACAGACGGAGTTCAATCTTAGTAAAATAGCCTACATTTTGCTCAAAATATTTGTTGAAAATTTGTTTTTGTTGGCGAACATAATTATGTCATATGTAGAATTTCGAACCTACAACTAAGTGTATTTGTACAATAGCAGTAACTGTGTAAAGTGACTATTCTAGGGTAATCAAAATAATAATAATTATTAGTCTGTTCTTTTGTTTTTATTTATTTCATTTTTAGTTTAGTGTATTTAATTTCTGCTTCAAAAAACATTTTGTTTTTAGATTGTAAAGGTACAATTTTAGAATGTAGCCTAGGCCTAATGTGATTTGACCCCTTTTTTGCACATAATTTACAGCATATACTACACAGTTACATTCATGTTTGTTTTTATAGCCTTCAATATGAACATTGTTTCTAGGACAATATTGGGCAGGATCTTAATTTTTTTTTTTTTTTTAAAAATACAGATATATTTTTTTTTTTTAGATCTCAGCCCTATGGCATGCTTTAAATACTGAATTTTCCATGTTTTAGATAGATACATTATTATATCACTTGTTAAATGGATATTAACAATTAGCCTATTAATTCCTGCATTTCTAAATTGTTTTTTTTTTTTTTTTTTTAGCCTACAGGGAGTGCAGAATTATTAGGCAAGTTGATTTTCTGATCATATTTTTTTTCCAAGCACATTTTACCAATTCCAATCCACATCAATCTTAATATCTAATATTAATATTGTTTTTAATCATTTATAAGTGATATATAATTGTTCATGAAGGCTGGAAATGAAAAATGCCTTATATTCAGGTGTGCAGAATTATTAGGCAGGTTTTCTTTTACAGGCAAAATGAGCCAAAAAAGAGATTTAACTCAGACTGAAAAGTCAAAAGTTATTAAATACTTACGAGAAGGACGCAATACTAATGCAATACTAGAAATTGCAAAGTTAAAGCATGACCAAGGGACAGCAAAATGCTCATTGGGTCAGCGGGGTCAAACAAAAACAGGTGGAAAAGAAAAGACACACGTTAACTGCAAAATAATTAAGAATTAAGGTGAAGAATTAAGTGTGAAACAATCAGGAACCCTTTAGTCTCCAGCGCCACCATTTTCCAGAACTGTAATCTACCTGGAGTCTCCAGAAGTGTGAGGTGTCAGGATCTCAGAGACTTAGGTTAGGTGAAGAATCCTAAAAAATGATCCACTCTTAATAAGAATCTCAAGCTGAAGTGTTATAAATACATGAAGACTGGGTTTTTATAGGCCTTATAGACAGACAGCTTGAGAGTGACTCCTGAAGGACCAGCACCACAATCTCTTGTACCACTGTTTGAAGAATTCATCTTCCAGAATCTGGCAGTAAGTTTTGGAAGATCAGTTTTAGTCCATCTCTGCAAGACGGACATTTCAGGATAAGAGATGGACTAAAAGTGAACTCCCACACCTTACTGCCAGATTCTGGAAGATAAATTCTTCAAACAGTGGTACAAGAGGATGTGGTGCTGGTCCTTCAAGAGTCACTCTCAAGCTGTCTGTCTAAGGCCTATAAAAACCCAGTCTTCATGTATTTTATAACACTTCAGCTTGTGATTCTTATTAAGAGTGGGTTATTTTTTAGGATTCTTTAGCTAACGTAAGTCTCTGAGATCCTGACACCTTGCACTTCTGGAGACTCCAGGTAGGTTGCAGTTCTGGAAATGGTGTTGCTGGAGACTAAAGGGTTCCTGATTGTTTCACACTTTATTCTTCACCTTAATTCTGAATTATTTTGCAGTTAACATGTGTCTTTTCTTTTCCACCTGTTTTTGTTTGACCCCGCTGACCCAATGAGCATTTTTCTGTCCATTAGTCATGCTTTAACTTTGCAATTTCTAGTATTGAATTAGTATTGCGTCCTTCTCATGAGTATTTAATAATTTCTGACTTTTCAGTCTGAGTTAAATCTCTTTTTGGCTCATTTTGCCTGTAAAGAAAAACCTGCCTAATAATTCTGCACACCTGAATATAAGGCATTTTTCATTTCCAGCCTTCATGAACAATTATATCACTTAAATGATTAAAAACAATATTAATATTAGATATTAAGATTAATGTGGATTGGAATTGGTAAAATGTGCTTGGAAAAAAAATATGATCAGAAAATCAACTTGCCTAATAATTCTGCCCTCCTTGTATATCACGCAACTGGGAGTTTATAACTCGCAATTGTGACTTTATAACTCGCAATTGCGAGTTTATATTTCGAACTCTGACTTATATCACGCAATTGCGACTTTATATCTCAGACTTATATTTGCATCTCAGAATTGTGACTTTATATCACGCATTTGCGACTTTATATCTCAGAATTGTGACTTTATATCACGCAATTGCGACTTTATATCTCAGAATTGTGACTGCAATTGTATATCAGAATTGTGACCGCATTGCGACGTTATATCTCAGAATTGCACGCAATTGCGACTTTATATCTCAGAATTGTGACTTTATATCACGCAATTGCGACTTTATATCTCAGAATTGTGACTTTATATCACGCATTGCGACGTTATATCTCAGAATTGTGACTTTATATCACGCAATTTCTTACATCACGCAATTGCGACGGCTTTATATCACGCATTTGCGACGTTATATCTCAGAATTGTCACTTTATAACTCGCAATTGTGAGATATACACTCGCAATAGCGAGTTAAAAAGTCACAATTCTGAGATAAAAAGTTTTTTTTTTTTTTTAGTAGTAGTGTTTTTTGGTTGTTTGTTTGTTTTGTTTTTTAGTGGCGGAAACGGGCTTCCATACTGTAGTGCTGTTGTTTTCATTCTAAGAAATTTTTTTTTTTTTTTTTTGTCTGCATGTTAATGATAATATCCAACGCTATCTCAAGACCAATTCGTACTTATTTTATGGAGCGCGATCGTTTTTCGCGTGCATATGATACGCGCTTTACGGCGTATTATACGTACGAAACCCCCCTCGGTTAGGTTTAGGGGCGGGGTTTGGGTTAGGTCATTGTATGAATTCATACGAATTTGTCAACTATATAAAAATACATATGATTTAGCAAAAAGACGCATGAATTCGTACGAGTAAGCCACCTCGTAAAATAAGTAGCCCACGAATTACCGTGAGATCGGGTTGCAATATCTTATTCATATTAAAGTCCTGGGACTGATTTGCTACGTCACTGATCATGGTTTAATAACATATTCAATAAACAGATTAATGTTCACTGTTATGCATCTGTTGTTCCAGACTGACATCTTATGGGGGCTTAAATTAAGTTTGAAAATCAATTTCCAGTATAATACATTTTACAGGGAGTTTAGAAAGCTCAAAGTCACACTGCAAAAAAAAAAAAAACGTATGAACATTTTCTGAATAGGCTACTGAATCAGGAAGAGGACTCATCATTAATGAAACACTGATGACCCCCTTCATAATATCAATGTCAATCGTTTAAAGACCACCTTCTTCATAATCTTTAATAATATCACTTTTACGTATATAATGACTCTTTATTTTCCATATAAAATCAAAATTTAACTTGTTAAAATAACTCATGTAGTGTCTGTCACAGATTCAGGGTCTGCAGTCAGGTGTGTTTGTCCATCAGTGTTCAGCTGTCTGTCTGCTGTCTGGAGGATGATCACTTCTGTTTGTCCTTCTGAGGGTATGATTATTCTTTAATTAACATCTTATTCATTTATTAACACAGTCACTGTCAAAACATGAGTTTTGTATAATTTTTTTTTTCTGAATTAATTTTATGTACAGTCTAATTTTTTGGGGTTTAAGTTCATCTTCATCTTTTCTGTGTGATAGAAATGGATCTTCAGTCTCTGGATGTTCCTCTCTCTGTAGAGGAGACCCGACCAGAACCGGCCCAGAGTTCAGTGCGGCCATGCAGTGATGGAGAGATGTAAAGGCTCTTTCACACCAGAAGTCACCTACTCACCTTGTTTAGCCTTGTTCACTCATCCATTCCCTGCTAAGTTTTGTTTAGTGTTCAACTGCAATTCTGAGCATTATTCCTGGTTTGTGCATCATGGTTTTCTATCAACAATGTAAACATTGAAGATGCAAGTTTTTCAGATCACAGGTTCATTGTAGTCAATGTTATACTGTCTAGTTATGTGTACTGCTAACTACAGGTTTTTATTCTCGTTTGATCGATTCTCTCACTCTAATTCAGTTTTCTGACATTGTTCTGTAACCTGTTTCACGGTATTTGTCTGGGTTTGTTCTGTGTCTGCCATCTGGTGGTCGCTTTTGGAGGCTGCAGGTGTAGATAGCAGGAAGTGAGCAGCTAGACACATGGCTGGTGTCAGGGTTGGGCAAAATACATCAAAATGTATTTTAAAATAAAATACCAAATACCTTCATTTTAAGTGTATCAAAATAAAGTAAAATTAAATAAAATACTTTTACAAGGAGGCATCTCTCTCATTATCAGTCACTCCTGCGGCCTCGTTCAGCTCCAACATCACTCAGTCCTGCTTTGCTTCATACTACAGTAACGTTAATAATCTCATTCATGAACATGATTTCTGCCCGAGTCCCGTTGGATTCTTTTCCACCGGCTGTAGACATAAAGACAACAGCTCCCATGATTCCACAAAATCAAGGATAAGCGACTGAATAAGCGACCTCTAGTGGCAAAAATTTACATATTGTGGCTTTAACAGATCAAATATTCACATATCCCTCATAATTGTATCCTAATTTAGTTACTTGATGTTTGGTAATGAAGGGCCTGCTTTGCCTCAGCAACACTGACTCAATGACAAACAAGTAATTCATAAGAAGACAACTGATGGATCCTGTATTCATAGCAAATGTGCATAATAGGGGTGTGGTATTGAGCTCTGGTTAGGCGCTGTCGGGGAGGAACTATGGGAATACTTAAGGGAGACAAGCACGGAAGATTTTGAGTGATATAGATGTAGTATAGATGTAGTAATGCTCTCATCCATCTCAGAGAGTGAGGAGCCTACTGTGGAAGCTGGAGGAGCTGAACACGCAGCGCCAGTTAAAGCATGGGATCTGATCCTTTGGGGGTGGGTGGGGCAATTAAATAAAAATTATACAGATACATCACCCATGCAAGTAAATAAGTTATACAGTAGGTGGCGGTAATACTCCAAAGGAGTGAATGGCCATATAACAAGAAGAAGAAGAAGAAGAAGAAGAAGATTTTGAGTGATGCACAGACACCGTGGTATATACGCCAAACAAATGTGGCACTGACGGAGGATAGGGTGAGTTATATAGTCATTTTAAGGGTTTGATTTGACAAGAAGAAAATAGTGTGGGGTGTTTGGTTAAGGATGTGTGTTTGTAGACCGCGAGTGCTCCCGAGAACCCCAGTAACTAGAGCGACCAGAGAGTGTAACCTGGGTGTTTTAAAAGGTATGAAGTGTGAGATTGGTTGTGGGGTTTTGAGAAGAAATGTAAAGTTATTTTATTTGTATTTGTATTATATGTATTTGTAGATCGGAAGCACCCCTGAGAATCCTAGTAACCAGATTGGATAGAGTAAGAGTGGGGTTTTTTTGTAACAGGTATGAAATTAGTTGGAAATTATTTGTTTGTATTATTATTATTATTATTATTATTATTATTATTATTCTTTGGGAATTATGTGATGTGATTGATATTTTTTTGTATAATTTTGTTTTTTTGTAACAGATTGCTTCGGTTTTGATTTAATTTGTCCCAGTTCGTTGATTTAATGTGGTTATATTTTGAGTTTGATTTATTTTGAATTTTCTTTGTTTATTTGCAGTTTTGTAGGTTATTTTGTTTCTTTTGGTGTAATTAAGTGTCTAAAAGGTTTTTTTTTTTAAAGAAAAGGAACTCTTGTTAAATAAAAGAAATATTTATTAAGAAAGTGGAGTACCTTGTGGTGAGTGTAAACACCCACACAATAGGGGTGCAACGGTTCTCGGTAAAAAATCGAACCGTACGGTTCTCCACTTACGGTTCACTTGCACCGCGGTCCATCTCGAATGACGACGCATCTATTGGTTAATATGGTTTGTTTAAAATAGCAACGTGGAAAACAGACAGACAGAGTTCAGATAATGTATGTTTCAGTCGATGGATGCGCAAAACGTTACAACAACGATAATCAGAAAACGTGGACAAAACAGTTACTCTTTGTAAACTGTTAACTGCGAGTGCCGTCTGCTCAATGTCCAGTCATTTACGCGGTCATCACCCGGGTGTTGATACAGGTGAGACCTGAACAGCACACGTTGCTGTCTGTGTGTTTAAACTAAACTCATTTAAGCCTTGCTGATTTAAACCTTCAAGAACAAGACGCGAAAGAGAACTCGCACGCGCTGTGAGAAGATTTGTGTGCGCTCATCCGAAGCGCGCACACGCTTATTCCAGTCAGCGCGCAAATACTGAGTTCTCTTTCAAGTCTTGCGCTTCAGCGGACAAATTCATACAAAAATTGTCAACATGCCCGTCTTAGCGAGTATCCTAGCAAACATAGTCGGTTATGTCTTAAGTGAAAGTATATTAATCGAGAAAAGACAGCGCATGTGTAACAGTATATGTACTGGATCGTGCATGTCTTAAAGGGAAAAAACTATTCCTGCTGCCTGTTTTTAATGTTAAATCAAACAACAAATAACAAAGAAATCACTCACTGCTCTTGACTGAATAGTTTTTGTAACTTCAATAATGATTAATCTTTATTTATTTTTTACAGATAATATGCAGTGATATTTTATATTTGATTACTTTATCCATTTTCTGTACCTGAAAACTACTGTTAGATACCTGAAAAACCTGAAAAGCTGTTTATTTTATTTGAATATTTGCTTTATTGTACTTATTTGTGATGTTGCTCGTAGTTTGATTGTTTGTTCTTATTTTCTTTATTTTTATTTGACAGTAGTCCTATTTTCCCTAAACATAGCACATACCGAACCGTACCGAAACCGTGACCCTAAAACCGTGATACGAACCGAACCGTGAGCACTTTGAACCGTTGCACCCCTAGTGCATAATATCCAACAGCATTTCTGTAATTTGTATATTTATCATTTGAGTTATTTGAACATATGTTTAGTCATATGTCTAATTTTAGTTTCTGATCCGTCATAGAGTTGTGTCATCAAGATATAATAAATGCTGGAATTGCAACTTACATTTCTTGACTCTATAATGGATGGAGATTAACTTACTGTCAAACTTCGTAAAGTTTATACACGAAGGGAGGACCATACAGACATGTATCAAAGAAATGATGTTTCAGTTGCAATCTTTAAGCCCAGAAAATCTATTACCTTTAATTCTTTTTTGCTCAGATATCTTGGACTCTATAGCACATATTAGAGGGTTAGTTCACCCAAAAATGAACTTTCTGTCATTAATTACTCACCCTCGTTTCGTTCCACAGTCGTAAGACCTTCGTTCATCTTTCAGAACACAAATTAAGATATTTTTGATGACATCCGTGGGTATCTGACCCACACATAGGCAGCAACGTTAAAAACATAGTTAAAATAGTAAACGTGACTACAGTGATACTTCATAACATTAAGATTTAACCATTTAATAACACCTTTGCAAGTTCTCTGATGGTCACATGACATGAAGGAACACAAATAAAATATTTCAGCTTTTTTATAGGCTCTAAGTGCTTTATTTTGAATCATAAACTATTTAACACGAAGTCATGAATTCCTAGTTCATAGTTCTGTATTTCGACTCTTAAACCTGCTGCTCTTCATCATCATCGCTCACACTCATCCTCCTGTGAATGAACATGGCCGCACTGAACTCTGGGCCGGTTCTGGTCGGGTCTCCTCTACAGAGAGAGGAACATCTAGAGACTGACCATCCATTTCTATCACACAGAAAAGATGAAGATGAACTTAAACACAGTTTGCAGATCTTCATTCAGAAACAAATGAAACAAAACACATGTTTTTGACTGTGTGTGTGTTAATAAATTAATAATATGTTCATTAAAGGATAATCATACCCTCAGAGGAACAAACAGAAGTCATCATCCTCCAGACAGCAGACAGACAGCTGAACACTGATGAACAAACACGTGACTGCAGATCCTGAATTAACAGAAACAGATACGCGGTGACATAGCGCCATCTAGCGGTCCTCCTGACTATCTGCAACTTTCTGTCGGGCGCACTTGGACACATTTACGAGACCCAACAAGCCATGGGTGGAGTATAACATGCAGAGCTCCAGAGAGGTTCGGAAGTCATTATGCTCTGCAGTGATAATTAGTTGAGCATCCACAAATGTCCCTTCGCTCTTGTCTCGTGTACTTTCATTTCAGTTAAAAAAAAAAAAAAACATTATGCTATTTAATGTATTAGCAAACATGAACTAACAATGAATGATGTAGGCTATATAAATCAGCACAGTTTTTTAATTATTGTTAAAGTTAGATAATAAAAAAACACATTTTAATGTCTGAATCAGTAGGCTAGTAGATGTGGACTTAAAGATTTAAAATGTTAGAATTCATCGTTATTGGTCCATTGCTTTAACTAATGTTATCAAATGAAAGCTTTATTGTAAGGTGTTATCAAAAACTCGAATCAACTTAATTTATAGACAATAATGAAAAATGACAGTAAATGATTTTGGTTTTTTTTTATATGTGATTAACATTGGTTCATTGAATAAGTTACACTATCAGAATTCAATCAAACAAGAGCAAATCTTAGTCATTTTTCCTATTATATCAAATACATTGATTCTAATTAATATTTTTTTTTGTGTGTGTTAAGTTTTAATAGATTAATATAGGCTATATGAAATATCTGAAAGACTCACCTGTATCTGAGTTTTCCATTGTTCAATGTGATACAAATGAAAAGCAACTAAAGGGTTTCCCCGTTTCTTAACTCCACCCCCACATCAAACCAGTGCCATAAAGAGATCCGCACAGAAAAGTGCAGCGCAAAGGAAAACCGGTATCGTGAGCGCACGCTTGACTGAAACATGCTCGGCTGTATGCATAAGCGTTCAAAAGTTATGGGTGAAAGTGATGGACTCTGCTTGTGAATCCCGCCCCCAGGAATATGATTGGTCCCATAGTGTTACAGTAATAAGATGAAAACTTCACTCATTCTAGGAAAGTGACAAGTAACGGAAGTGCTGTTGTGGTGACAGTGCGGTCGGTGCGTGCAGCTGACGAGTGAGGGGAAAAACGCGTTGTTAGACCAGTTGTTTCATACTCAACAGACTTCTACAAAATAATCAGTTCACACAGAGAACATGGTCTTATTTATTTATTTATTTTTTATTTGAATTAGGACAGTGCACATTGATCAACCAATCAGCATCAATGTAAATATGCCGGAATTAGCACAATAGCTAAATTCCATCCGTTGTCCTAAGGCAGGTATCATAAAACACAAAATAGGCTACAGATTACTTACAAACATAACAACATGTATGTAGACATATTACACAGAACAACAAAGACTGAGTACAGTAAACAGCATTCACATAGAAGTTAAAAGGCCACTATGAACAGACATCCAATGAGAAAATTATTTACATATGGGTACATCGCTGATTTGATTTCAGCCATTGTTTAAGGGTTTTTTTTAAAGGTTAAGTAATTGTCACAATTCCTAACTTAAGCTGGTAATGTATTCCATGACTGTGTGCCTCTGATAGACACCACCTTTTGGCTAAATTTAGTTCTGCGCCATTGTACATTACAGTCTCCTCTGGTTAATGCTCTAGTGTTTACTTTAATGTTAGTTTTTTTTATGTATGAAGTCTCTTAATGGTGACGGGGCAAGCCCATTCAAAACTTTAAAAATGAGACAGACATCCAAAAACATCTGATAACTGTCAAGATCTAAAATATAATATTTACTTAGAATATTACAGTGATGAAAATGTATTCCTGTCTAAAATGTTCAATGTTTTCTTGAAGAGAGACTTGAGGGGTTTTAAGATGCTCTTGGTTGTATGAGACCATGTTGTATAACAGTAAGTTATGTGAGTAAATATCATTGCATGCATATGAGCCTTTGCTGACTCAACAGTAAGAAAAGGCCTTATATGTTGGAAATTTGACAAGTTAAATTTTATAATATTTGAGTTTTTTTTTTTTTTTTTTTTTTTTTTTACATGTTGCTTAAACGTCAGATGTGAATCAAAGACCACACCAAGATACTTAAATTGTTCTACCACATCTAGTCTCTCTCCAGATGGCTCTGGCCCCTCTGCTGGCTGCGTTGAGAAGAACATGCAGACAGTTTTTGTAGTATTCAGATGTAAACATGAGTTTCGGAGCCAGTGGGACACTGGTACCGTGGCCCTAGAAAGTATTGGAGCTGCTTCTTGTTTTGTTTTTGCATGAGTAGGTGTTCAGTTAACTGTGAGGCAACCCATGTTTCAGCTATTTTTGAAATTATTGGTGGAATGCTTATTGGGTGAAAATTCTCTGGTTTTGTCTTATCACCAGCTTTAAAGACTGGGATAACCCTAGCAGTCTTCCATGTTGATGGCACTATTCCCTGTTTTATAGATATATCAGGTGTGCACTTGGGCTTGCAAGAGCCTCTTTATGGAGTCTTCTTTAGTATTCACTAGGTTTATCACAAGAGCAGGCAACAGCAAAGAAAACTATGCCACAAAGTGCATGTTTTCTATAGTTTCAATATATTTAGTTCAACCAAAAATGAAATTTCTGTCATTCATTACTCACCCTGAAGTTGGAAAATGTTTTCTTAAAGTAATTCTGTATTACTTATGGTGTTTGGAGTAGTACTGTATTATGTTGTAATTTTCCAAGACAGTGTCTCACTAAACTGCTTCAAAGAAAAGGGGAAATGTTGTATCTGCAGAGGTATTGTGTAGCTACTATAGATGTCAGTGGAGAAAAGGAAAAGAGAGTAGTAGAGAGAAAATATGCACTGTGCTTTACAAAAGTACAAACATCACAGATTTCTAGTTCATTCTTCTGTGTCTCGACTAAACCTGCTGCTCTTCATCATCGTCTCTCACACTCATCCTCTGTGTGAATGAACGTGTTGGGCTAAAGCATTACAACATGAGTTATTAAAGTAATGCATTATTAAAAGTGCATTAGTAAAGTTATTCTGATTTCCCATATATTGACTGATGCCTCTCCTGTCCTCATGTTGAGAGAATCGAGAGTAAGTGCAGAGGTGTTGTGTGAACATGATGCTTATTATCGACTAATGTGAACTGTGAACATTTACTCATCTCACTTACACAAAAACTGATTCAGTATTCCTCAAAATTAATAAAAACTGTCAAATGCAAACTTAGAATATTATGTGAACCTGCAATAATTAATTGTGTTAAATTACACAAATATACTTTATGTATTTAATCTCACTTTATAAACCAGTGTCTTTGCTGCTGACCTTCAATGATCCAATTCAACCATAATAAGCAAAAATGACTTTAGACAAACATCATAATTGTTTTTTATTTTTAATTATTGCTGAAATAAGAGTGTTAATCTTTCTTCAGCAGCAGCTGAAAGGTTTGTCTGAGCAGCGCCCTCTACTGTACAGCTGTGAATTTGCATTTCCTTCAGCTTGAGGCTTATTCATTTCACTTCTGGCCTTAACATCTGCCAAAAAAATAAAAAACTATTGGTAATTACAAAAACAAACAAACAAACAAACCCTGCTTAGATGGGGAAAAGTAATGCAAAAGTAATGTAACAGTACTTTCCACAAATAAGGTTACTTTTGAATATTGTAATTCTGTAATGCATTACTTTTTAAAGTATCTTTCTCCATCACTGCATGTCCACACTGAACTCTGGGCCGGTTCTGGTCGGGTCTCCTCTACAGAGAGAGGAACATGACGATCCATTACTATCAGACAGAAAAGATGAAGATGAACTTAAAAACACTGTACAGATCTATATTCAGAAATAAATTATACAAAACCAATGTTCTGGCAACGAGTGTGTTAATAAATGAATAATATGTTCATTAAAGAATAATCATACCATCAGAGGAACAAACAGAAGTCATCATCCTCCAGACAGCAGACAGACAGCTGAACACTGATGGACAAACACACGTGACTGCTGACCCTGAATCTGTAACAGATGTGAAGAAGGTGATCTTAAAACGTTTGACTGACATTATGAATGGGGTCATCAGTGTTTCATTAATGATGAGTCCTATTTCTGATTCAGTATTCAGAAAATGTGCTTAAGTTTTTTTTCCTTTTTTTTCTAGTGTGACTTTGAGCTTTCTAAACTCTCTGTAAAACGTTCTGCTTTTCACCAACAATTATTATAGAGGAATTTCTAATATATCTGGAGACATTTATAGGGATGTCCTTTTCTTTGTCTTTAACTTATTGTTTTGTGTGTTGTGTAGAATGTGATGTGAAAATTGAATGTAATCTCAGTTTTTGTAAATCTTTCAGTTATTACTGACTTGCTGTCAATGTTCAACAAGAATATGAATTTAAAAAGTGCGCTAAAAATACCATGACTTTATTTTTTACACTGTAGCGCCATCTGGAGGAATTTATAACAGACTGAAAATGAGGACCGAAAATAAAGAGCTGAGTTTCTCGCCCCCACTTCCATCTTCTAAAGTCCAGCCCGGGTCATTTATATATTTTTTTTATAATTAAAAAGTACAGTAAAACGGTTTGTTGGATCATTGAAATGTTGAGGTTCATCATCATTCTTAACTCTCTTAATCTCTTAATATCACTGAGCATTGATTATTATAGCTATGACTTTATTTACATTTACATTTTTGTGAAAAGTTTTAGTAAATAAATATATTGAATAGTTGAATTACTGACCTGTATTGCGTCTGCATTGCTCGATGTGATGAAACAAATGGAGTACACTAATTACAGTAATTTTACACCGCCCTTTCAAGAAACTATGTTATAGCGCCTCTAGTGCAACTTGCAAGCATCACATCCGGTTCTCACTTGAACTAAACATGCTTAAGATTTACAGTTAATTTGTTCCAGTATTAGATAACATGTACCAACAAAGAGCATTATATGTTTTTTGCAGCTTTTATTAATCTTTATTAATGTTCGTTAATTAAATACAAATATTAATTTCTTAATACTAAAATTAATATTAATTTATGCTGTAGAAGTCATTAGTCGTCGTTAGTTAGTTTATTGTTAGTAACTAATATATATGAAAGTTTTATTGTAAAGTGTTGACAAAAACTCTAAGCTGTTTGTATCAATTACATTTACACCAAACAAGGGCAAATCTCTCAATCTCTTTTTTACAAATTACAATTTTTATTAAAGTTTTAAGGAATAAAATATATGAAATTACTCACATGTTGTAGTGGAGTTCTGCATGTTGGAGGAACAGACAGAGTGTTTAAGTGGTGCTCACATAGTCAAATGTGTGACTATGTACAGTATGCTCCTCCTCTTTCCATAGGGGTGGAGCCTAGTGCAATCCTCAAAAAACACCTAAATGAAAATCAAGATAGACCACACAGATCAAGCACACATCTCTTTGTTCTGCTGAATACAAATATGAAGAATATTTTTAACCAAACAGATGATGAACTCACTGACTTCCTAGTATGAAAAAAAAAAACCTTTGGAATTCAGTTTGTAGCCTACTTCTTAAAACAATTAAAGATATCAGTTATTAGCATACATACCAGCACACAAATATAATTTGTGTTGTGAAGGTGTAAATCTACATTTTCATGAAATAAATTCAAGTCTGATATTTATTTATTGATTTTATTTGACAGCGACAGCACTCTATCAACAGACACAAGAAAATAATACAATAAAGAAATACAATAAAGGCTGATTTTCATCTGTCCCTGACCAGTTAAAGACAACCTAGACTTAAAAGAAAATGCAAAATGATCATAAAAGTGACAAATAAAATACAATTTTCAACAACAATTCATGTTCTAATGCTCACATAACGGATTACTGAAAAGTCACAGCTTCAAGTTAACAGTGAAAAATCCACTTCTCTTAATATTCTCTGGTAAAAAATCCCATTCTTTGTGCACAAACTTTTAAATTAAACAACAGATATATGTTGTATCAATAAATACTGTCATCTTAAACTGTACACTATAAATTAATGTATTATTATTTAACCATTAAGAGTTATTACTCTGACAGTGAAGTTGACTTATTTAACCAGTCAGATGAGAAAACACCAGTCAAAGCTGTGGGACAAATACATTTATTTTCTTAATAATAAATATAAATTAAGAAATGAATCTCCAATATAACAAGAGTCATTTGATCAACAATGGGTTGAAAATGAAATGGGTTTTTGCCGTTCACACTTAATACGGATTTCAATATCAGATATGCACAAAAATTGGATCTGGACTGACAGTTTGAACACGACTAAAGTGTTAAAGTGTTTTACGGTGTGAGCAGAGCTTCAGGATTTTCTCCCTTCATGAAGACTGTGACTTGTTTTTCCAGTTCTTTCTTTTGCACATGCTGGATCTGTAAAGAAAATGGACTTTATGGAAAAAGTCATATGACACATCAAATTACCTGAAGCTTTGAGAGAAGTGATGGGTTTCACAGGGACAGAGGATTCAACATCAGCTGCTGACTCACATTTCTGGAAGTCAAAACAACAATACAATTACAAGACGTCATGTAAGCCAAATAAAAAGGTGCTAGAGTCAAAGCTTAATTCATACATTTCAGTTTTTATAAATTTTTTGTATTCATTTATACAATTTAATACTTTTAACCCCATAGTCTTTGACATTATTTTAAATGCTAAAAGCACATAATTTATTAATTAACATTCAGATGAACCACACTATTTTTAACCTGTTTATAAATAAGCAATCATTCTCCCTCTTTCACTCAGAGATGAATAAAATAATGTTGACAAAAGGTGATTTAATGGTGATGGTTAAATGTACCTTCTTTTCTCCTACTCTTTTGGTGCAATCAAATTGAACACATTCTCCACCATTAAAATGCTGTACAGAACAGAGACTGGATCAAACTCTTTGACGGTTTAAAACTGTTTCAGGTGATCTGATCAGTTATGCTCGGGTCTAACTGAGGATAACTAAAAATTACTTTATATATAATTAATAAGATCTTAAATTGTCCTAATTTCTATATACAGAGTTGCCAAAACCTTTGTCACTGATATTTTTCGATTTGTGGGACACAAAAACTGCATAACCAAGTTAAAAAGAAAACATCTTAAGGCTGGTTCACACTGTGCGATTTTGGCCAAGATTTGGTCGTCTGAGACAAATTTAGCAAATCCTAAAAGATTCCTATAATCCTAGCCTAAAATCTGTTGTCTTTGATCGCTAGTTTGACATGTTCACCGACAGCCGGTTAATGACCGTTGCGATCAAATTTTACCTCCGACGAAATTCTGGCAGTGTCAGAAGATTTGGCGCACAATCCTCCAGTGTGACTTCTCCTACGACGAACGTCAAATTGTCTTCTTTTTTCAAGACAAGCCGTGATCAAAATTAACGATAGAGATGTCTTTGTTAGCCACCATTTCAGTCCCGCGTGTAATGCATCTCACTGTCAACGAATGTGCATGTTTTGATGATGTAAAATTCCGGACAAGTTTTCATGTGCGCGTCCGTTTTTAACGCGTTTTGACTGTCGTGCAGTCTGACATTAATGACAGCTGAGATCCCACAGTGTGACATGAGGATCATGTTCGTACAGTCTGACAAGTAACCATCGCAAAGGACTATCATAAATCGCACAGTGTGAACCCGGCAGAAAATAACTTATTAAAAGGTCAGTGTCACTGCAATTTTACAATATATTTACTCAACACAAATTGACAACAGCAGTCCGGCTAAAGCAGCTTTTTTAACTTTTAGTGTTTGGGCAATTCCACGCAAAGGTCATCTTTACCATGAAAAAAAAAATGTTTTAACCAAAAAGAACAAAACCCTTTTTAAATTATCCATTTGGTTCTGTAATATAATGTATTAATGTGCTCTAACAGAAATTAAGAAAACTGCCTTGTTTATCCACAAAATATGAAGTAAGCAACAATGCTTACATTTTCAACCAGCCATATTTTAAGCTTTCAAAAAAAAGAGATCAAAGACCCCCTTTTTTAAACTTTATTTTAACAGTAAGCATTGTGTAGAAAGATGGAGGCATGCCTGAGAAATAAATACACTCATTTCATCATAACAGCACTGCCTGATGAATTTATAAGGGCTGGAATAAAGATGTCATGACGCTTCAGGGTCTTCTTTTACGTTCGTAACGTTTTAACGATGAAGCTTATGTCATATAACAATTATAAATGCAAATAACTTTAAACTTTATATGCAAAGCTAAATTATGTTTATGCTTATTAGAATCAACAATTCATCTAACTACTTTGCTCTGAACAACCAATAAGCGTTACGGACGCTTCATATTAAATCCTATGACTTTCCTTCTTTATATTGCTGTGGCAATTGTTTCAGGCTTACCGCTATATATCAGAACATATCCAATAGTCGCAATTCTCTTTGTGCTTTGTTAGTTTTAATATGAAAAAGGTTCAACTTTCAATTTCAGTTGATTTTATAACAAAATGTAAACAATAGATGTCGCTCTTTAATAGCCTACGGCGATTAGCTACTACAGATTAGCTACTGCAGATCAAGCGGATCAGGCGCACATGAACCGATCTTCCTCTTGCCAGTTACAGAACGAAATATGAACATCAAAAGGTAGGCCTATATATAGTACAACTTATAGAAGACCATTGTGTCTTATAGGACACTTCCCTCGGGATGTGTTGGTTAAAAAATTAAAAGCCTATTGATCACAATCCGCGTGATCAAGCTGACAAAAAAATAAATAAATAAGATTGCAATAATTTTGACTTGAAATAAAGTTTGATCATTTTGACCTAAGAATCCGCTTTAAACTGTGCAAACTAGACGAGAACCGTGTGATCATTTAGACACAAAACAAAACTGACATGATTGCGATTCACAAGTATACGTGGAAAACATGCGATTTTAAAATGCTTTATGAAAAACATTAATATTTGTCAATGTATTTTAGCAAGCAGTTCTGTAAAAATCATAGTTGAACAACGCACACGTCAACATGAGAAATAGGTCTAATCCATAACCTTTTGCAATACAGAGTATAAAGTTGTATAAAGTTTAGTAAAATGTTGATAAATTGTGCAGTTTTACCATACTGGTATCCCAGATTTCAATATTTGGTAGATTAAATGCCTGCTTGAGGTCTGTGTGAAAGTTTTAAAGCAGTTTTAAAGCAGTCTTCTGTGCCGCTTTCAGACTGGTCACATCCGTAACGTTGTTTTTTCCTCATAAATGCGAAAACGAAAAATAAAATAATTATTTTATGCTCTGTGGAGAGCCAACCCTTCTTCATTTGGTGGGCATGCAGTATTAGTTTTGGTTTGCGTAATGTAATTCACACAATTACTAAAAAAAATATATGTTGTCACCCAAAACTTTGTGACTTTTTTTGTCACGTCCGTAACGCATATTTCCCTCATCTAAAATATAAAACGATTATAGACTGACATTTTTCTAATGTCGGGATTCCTTTAGTAAAGGATTATAAATATATTAAATAGACGGCTCAATATGTTGGTATTAAATGCATTTTTCGAGCGTTTGTATTTCAAGTTTTGACTCCAAATGTCACGTCCATAACGCTGGAATTGCCCGTTTAATTTTTAAATTACTCGTAGATGAAAAATGTATAAGTCATAAAATTAGGATTTCATTTTATATTCCCATGTTAGAATCAACTTTTAGGCGAAAGGTTAATATGGACTCAGATTATTAAAACTTCATCACTGCTCATATTCATCGATAAAAGAATAAATGTAAGTAATACTTGCCTTCTTGTGTTTACAGAAGTAAACGACCAACAAGATGACTACAGGAATTAATACATATAGCCAGAGGAGGTGAGAGGAGTTGGGATGTTTTGGGGTGCAGGAGTGTGGTGGAGCTGTAGTGGAGGAAAATGATGCTTCTGTAAGAGAGGAACAGAAAATATTAGAGGTTTTAAACTGCAAATCTAATGACACTTACCCTGACCGTTATATAAACCTGATTCTAGTAGGGTACAACAGGGATAAAGGTTCACTGGGGTAAAAGGTGGATTTGACTTTACTTTCCATTAAACCACTAGATGGCACAAAAATTCAGCTCAGCACTTTTCCTAAAGGCATAGGGGAGTAAATTATGACAAATTCTGATTTTCGTTTTTGGGTGAACTATCCCTTTAACAACCTCTTTTGATGAGGCACATGGACATTTGTCTGATCCTTGATGTGATCACAGACAGCAGCGCAAAATTGATTAAAAAATATGAAATCAATCAAGTCAAGTCAACTTTATTTATATAGCGCTTTTTACAATGCAGTGATAACTTGTGGCTGCAAGCGGCTCTTAAAGAAAATGGTGTCAATGCAGGCAGATGCAAAGCACTGTTGAATGACAAATGTCAATCATATAATAAAATTATTAACTTTGTTAAATTATTATGGGATCTCTTTCAATGCTTTTAGAATCTTTACTTTTAAAAAAAAAATAATAATTTGGTTTCTGTATTTTTAAAATGGACAGTATATTTATTGAACAAACAAAATTCTTTTTTTTTCTCAAAATAAACAGAAAATAGTGCAAAGTTTGCTAAAGTGATTGTTTTGAACAAGCATTAACTTAGACGATATTAAATAATATATTATTAGATAGGCCTACATATTTTATTTGTATCATTTATTTTCCATGTATTTGTATCAGTCATTTGTCATATAGCCTATGGTGTGAATGTCGTAACTGACTGAACTGTGAAACGGAAGCGACATTGTGTCACCAGACAGACTCAAGTAAAAGCTAGATTTAGTTTTAGCACATGTGGTTTCGTCCCTAGTTGGAGGACGCCAGCTGATCACTGAACCACTGTTTCCTGTCAACACGATCACAGTACAGTATCAAAAAACCTCCTCGCCACCTCATACATTAATACTATTTTTACACGAAAAACAATTTTATCATTTATATTCACACAAAATGTTACCCAATAATGTTCAATAAAAACACATACACATATAAATATAAAACATATACATATTCTGCAATCATACACTATAGGAGTAATGAAAAGCACATTTTCTCCTGTTGTGTTCTACATTACAAATAAAAGACATGGACATATAAACACACTCACCGTTGACAACAAGTGTAGCATCCACCTCAAACATGTACTTTCCAAAGAAGGCTCGTACTTTATAGAGTCCTGATCTGGAGCTGTTCACTTTCTGAATGGTTACAGACACAAGTCCTTGTGCAACCAGCAGTTTGACTCCAGGAGTTTCTACAGCATCGCATATTTCAGAACCGGTACAGCGCCGTGCGATCAAACAAGATTTCTTCGTAGTTTCTGATGTAAAAGTTATCCTCAATCTACCGGCTTCCTCCGCTTTATCCACTGTGAAGGGCAGTATAACATCTTCTCCATGGTTTGCCTCAATCTTCGACCCATCAGCAAGTAAACCATCGACTGTTTTGAACAGAAAGAAAGTGTTTAGGATGACAATTAACCTGCTTTAGAATGAATGATGAACTGACAGTATTTAACAGTTAAATAAAACCAAGCATCTGTCCATTAACCCCCAACTCTCCTACCTGAAACCAATGCGAAGTTAACTAGGCCTAATACGAAGACAGTGGAAATTAATTTCATCTTTAACAAAACAGTGAAGAATCTCCGAGAGATTTTATGCAAAATATGCCAGGTAACGTAACGCAGCGGGATGTCGACTCGTCTGTTTGAATGTAAAATTAAATACCGACTAAAGTGACAACTAAATCTCTGGTTTGATTTCAGTTCTTCTCCTCGTCCTGTCAGTCGGAGAAGCTTGTCTATTCATTTGTTCTCCCTCCGACAGACCAAGCAAACCCACATTGACCAAGCCAACCCTACACCTACGATTGAAAAAAGTGCATAGAAGTGTGCCATTTGGGATTCAGCCTTTGAAGGCTAAACATGCACTTCCGCACTCTTGTTCATTTGTTCACAGACAGACTGAAGTGAAGATGTTCACAGAGCTTTCTGCGGCACATTTTAAACTCTTCCCGATCTGTCGAGCTATTTCATTTAACATTTTCGATCATTATTAGCCCTTCATAATTTAGCCTATTGGTTTAAACCGTTATTACAAATAGTCTATCTAAAACAGCATTTTAAATCACTAAAAGCTTGCAGTGTCCGTCCTTCACAAAAATCTTCTTACTCGTTAAGCAGTTTTATATAATCTAAATTGTATAATGTAT
The DNA here is from genome assembly GCA_028476615.1 of Culter alburnus. Lineage (NCBI taxonomy): Eukaryota > Metazoa > Chordata > Actinopteri > Cypriniformes > Xenocyprididae > Culter > Culter alburnus. The sequence goes on from JAOTNS010000003.1 coordinate 165,854, forward strand.
TTCAATACAAGCATTTCAGTCAAATATGCAATGTCAAACCTTTAAAAATAATTAAACATATTTAACTAGGCCTAATTAAAATTATTTTTCGAGCAAAGCTTTTTATTTGTATTATCTATATAAAATATATACTGTGTATGCTAAAACATCACAGATTCAATACTTTCGGATGTTAAAATCATTTACTTACTTGAGGCAGTGAATAATGTTGCCAAAGAGAAAAAGAGCGATTGTAGAACAGTCTGAATCATGGCGACAGTCAAATAAACTACGTCCTGTGGAAGGAAGCTGGTAACGACCATATTTGGCGTTGAGAATTTTTTAGTGGCTCACTGTACAGCCAATCGGTGGACGCGTCGTTCTAGAAGCGTCAGTTTCACTGGGCGGTGCCAAACCGATCCGTGCATCTTTCTATTATCTTTTTTCTATTTAATAGCCTGTTGAAACCAGAAAAAAACGAGAAAAAGTGCGTTTTATTAAAACGAAGAAGAAGAAAAAAAACTGAATTCGGATTGTTCATTTTGTATACATCCAGGGCAGAAAAACAACGTTTTACAAAGTAAAGAAAAATGTGAACCTAGTTCATTGTCCTGCTGCTGCTCTTCACCATCATCGCTCACTGTTGGAATGAACATGAGCGAACTGAACTCTGGGACTGTTCTGCTTGGGACAGACTAAATATAATGCAAGTAAAAGTCATTTTTGCCAGAAGTTAGATGGCACAGTTCATCTCGCGTAACTGGTGAAGATCACTGAGGTGGAGACTAAACAGGCCAGAGGTGTGTTGTTGGTAGAGTGAGAGGATTGTTGGCTGGCGTGGCAGGCTGAATGCAAGGTGAATGCAAGTTGAGAGAAATCTGAAACACATAAGAAAAAGAATCAGAATTCCCACAAAACACAAACTTGAAATGGTCTAAAGATACTGAGAGGCCTTAGAATAGTACCATGTTACGGGTCTCGGTGGACGTGGAACACGTAAAAAGATAAAAAACAAAAAAAAAAACACTGAATTATCAGGAGAAATAAAGGCAAGAACCATGGTTTGAATGGGCTACTGCAGGTAGATGAGTTTATTTAAAACAGGCAAGTCACATTCAGCAACCAGCCACAGACAACAACACAAACATCTGATGCTTTTATAAGGTTTTTTTTTTTTTAACCAAACATAATGTAAAAACACAGGAACTGACGAAGTGATAGAACAGATCACAGGAGCACTACAGAGAGAAAGAAAGAGAAAGCGTGCATTTTCAGCAACTGGCAAACCACATCTACTCAACTGTGACAGCGCTTCTGTGGGTTTTGTGATCTTAAATCATGAGCAAGACGAAACTTCTCATCCAGTGCACATTTGCTGCGAGCCAGGACCACACTGAAAACATTAAGAGAAAATTATTTATTTATGACTAATTCATTATACAAACCATATATTAATAATTTTACAGTATTTTCTCTGCTACGTTTAAAAATATTTAAGAGAGTCTGACACTGATCATAGTGACAACTTAAACATAGTCAAAAACAGTGAAACATAAAGGCAGAACACTGAATTTGAGACCATAGAGAGTAGACACACACAGGTCAGAGTTACTCTTCTTTTTTAAAGGCACAACACTGACATGCAGTTTATTTATGTGAATAGATACAAAATAAACAAAAGACTTGACAAAGCGTGACTTGGCTTGACTTGAAATAACTAAACTCAAGGAAAAGCAAAAGTGTTGCAACCTTCCCCACTCTCCCCTACACTCCCACTTTTTTACAGCTTAACACACTCATTTCTTGAGACTTTTTCAACTGTGAACGACTAGGCAGGGCTCATGACACTTTAAATGTGTTTTAAGGGCTATTAGGGAATAAAAACCCCACGCTGGTATAGACTGAGTAAGAACTGATTATAACCTTCTGTTCAGTTGCATTAAGCAATTTACCAAACACAGTTTTATCCAATAAAACATTTATTCATTTGTCAAGGGCTTTAGTTCATGTGATTTTTTTTTTTTTTTTTTTTTTTTTTAGGAAAAAGAACATTATTTAATGCATCAGCTTACGAGCAATATTTTAACTCCATTTATTAATTGTTATTTAATAAAATACAATTGTTAATTTCTTAAGACACACACACACACAAAAATATATGTCATCAAATGGTAAATTCTTGTGACACTGTATATGTGATAATCTTGTTATAATTAGTTTTGCTCATTTGTTGTGTGGTAAGCTTTTGTTGTAGGCTATGTCCTACTGCATTACAGGTTACAGGTCAAGTGCTTAGTGTGTTTGTCTTGAGAATGTGGTTTTGCACACACACAACAGCTTTTCTTAAGCAGTCCTTCACTATGGCAAACACAGAGATGTGAAACAAGCCTGATAACCACTAGATAAACTGGTTTTCCTGAGACACAAATGCAGTCACATGATGCTTATACTTATGTAAATACTGGACGTATGAATATCATAACATAAATAATGATGCATTGATCTGATTGAAGATCAGAGCTGTAGAAGCATTTGTTCATCTCTGACACATCAGACCTGCAACAATACAGTACAATACAGTAAGTTGTATAACTGTACTTCCTGAAACAATTAAAGATTTTTGGATTAAAATGTGTTTGACTTGTGTACTTACATTATCCCAAATGTTTCCAAGAATGTTTAAATCCAGAGAAATAAGCAATTTTAACTAGGAAACAGACTGATGTATCTAATATGATAAAACAGCTTCTTTACCCCACATACACTTGACCAGTAGAAACAGAACCAGCAACTGCGGCATAATAAAAGTTCCTCTGCTCTCCAGTCATGTGTCGCACTCGTCTCTCATTATCAATCGCTCCATCGGTCTTGTTCAGCTCCAACATCACTCAGTCCTGCTCTGCTTCATACTACAGTAACATTAATAATCTCATCCATGAACATGATTTCTGCCCGAGTCCCATTGGATTCTTTTCCACCGGCTGTAGACATAAAGACAACAACTCCCATGATTCCACGAAATCGAGGATAAGAGACTGAATAAGCAACCTCTAGCTGTGAAAATTTACATATTGTGTCTTTAACAAATCAAATATTCACATATCCCTCATAACTGTATCCTAATTTAGTTACTTGGTGTTTGGTAACTAAGGGCCTGCTTTGCCTCAGCAACACTGACTCAATGACAAACAAGTCATTTATAAGAAGACAACTGATGGCTCCTGTATTCATAGCAACTAGTTTCTCTAATTGATCATTTGATTATTAATCATAAATTTAGGGGGCTGCTGCTCAGTTTAATAGTTTTCAAGAACATTATGTAAATTGGTAATCTATTTAGCCCTAGGCTACTAAAACGAACACCAAAACTTAACATTATTAAAACTTAAACTTAAAAAAACTTATTAAACTTAACTTAAAAATTATAGCACTTTATGCAAAAAATGATTTTGTACCTTGACCTTCTATATAGATCAATTTTCTGTTCAGATCTCAACAATTCTGGGGAAACTACTGAGTAAGCACCAATCAGAGGCCACATTTTTATGATGTCATCATGTAGACTTCTTACAAAGTATTTTACAGTATTTTAAAAATACAAAAATACAAAACACTAGTATTTTGATACAAAATATGAAGCCATTTTCATCAACCCTATCAAATACAAATTACAAAATACTATTTTATATTTGAAATACGTATTTGAAATACATGTATCTTAAATACTGTCCATCCCCGGCTGGTGTATGTTGTTCAGTCAGTGTGCCTTTGTTATGATACAGAGGGGTCGGACACAGATGTAAACAGGTAAGCAGTCTTTATTAAGAACCAGTGAGCAGATATGGCAAAGCAGGAGTGAATAGGTGAATAGCTGAGATGACTGGTGATAGTTACAGTCCTTTTGTGATTGCAGATGGAAGAGTCTTTGAACTTGCTGGAGCACGTAGGAGACGTGGGAGCACTCACACGAAGACGAGGACGAGGACGAGGAACACACTGGGAGATCGGAATGCACAGGAGACAGTAAGTAGATAGCAGGGAGTCCTTGAGGTAAGCAAACACATAAGTATCACTCAACGAGACCAGACAGTGAGTGCAGGGTGTGAGTGCTCTTTATACTAGTGGTGATGATGGTGATAATGATGTGCAGGTGACGGTGATTAGTATTCCGGTGATTGGGAGCGTTGGGATTGGTGCATGGTGGAGCCTGACGTGTCTGTGACAGCCTTCTTGGATAATCCTCATCAATCCTTTAAGTTTTCCTGTAAGTTTTCTTTATCTACTTGCTTTGGGTAACACAGAAGGATATTTTTGACATTAACTTGTAAGTAATTAGAAAAAATGTTGTAATCTAAGCATGTGACATCTTATTTTAAGCTTTTCAATGCAAATATTTTTGGAGATATTTAAAGCATCTACTTTAATATGCAAATGTGCATAATATCCGACAGTATTTCTGTAATTTGTATATTATCATTTGAGTTATTTGAACATATGTTTAGTCATATGTCTAATTTTAGTTTCTGATCCGTCATCGAGTTGTGTCATCAAGATATAATAAATGCTGGAATTTCAACTTACATTTCTTGACTCTATAATGGATGGAGATTAACTTACAGTCAAACTTCATAAAGTTTATACACGAAGGGAGGACCGTACAGACATGCATCAAAGAAATGATGTTGCAATCTTCAAGCCCAGACAATCTAATTTCTCCCTTTAATTCTTTTTGCTCAGATATCTTGGACTCTATTGCACATATTAAAGGGTTACTTCACCCAAAAATGAACTTTCTGTCATTAATTACTCACCCTCGTGTTGTTCCACAGTCGTTAGACTATATTTCAGAACACATATTAAGATATTTTTGATGAAAGCTGTGGGTATCTGACCCACACATGGGCAGCAACGTCATTGTACCTTTTGACGTCCAGAAATGTAGTTAAAAACATGGTTAAAATAATCAACGTGACTACAGTGGTACTTCATAACATTAAGATTGAACCATTTAATAACACATTTGCAGGTTCTCTGATGGTCACATGACATGAAGGAACTTTTTTATAGGCTCTAAGTGCTTTATTTTTTGAATCATAAACTATTTAATACAAAGTCATGAATTCCTAGTTCATAGTTCTGTGTCTGGACTCTTAAACCCGCTGCTCTTCATCATCATCACTCACAATCATCCTCTATGAATGAACATGGTCGCACTGAACTCTGGGCCGGTTCTGGTTGGGTCTCCTCTACAGAGAGAGGAACATCCAGAAACTGATGATCCATTTCTATCACACAGAAAAGATGAAGATGAACTTAAACACACTGTGGAGATCTTCATTCAGAAACAAATGAAACAAAACTCATGTTTTGACTGTGAGTGTGTTAATAAATGAATAATATGTTCTTTAAAGAATAATCATACCCTCAGAGCAACAAACAGAAGTCATCATCCTCCAGACAGCAGACAGGCAGCTGAACACTGATGGACAAACACACGTGACTGCAGACCCTGGACATTAACAGAAACAGATACACGGTGACTGGCGCCATCTAGCGATTCACTGACTATCTGCAACTTTTTGTCGGGCGCACTTTTACACATTTATGAGACCCAACGAGCCATGGGTGGAGTATAACTTCCAGAGCTCCATAATAGTGATAATTAGTTGAGCACCCAAATGTCCCCTTGCTGCTGTCTCATGCGCTTTCATTTCAGTTACAGATAAAACATTAGGCTATTTAATGTATTAGCAAACATGAACTAACAATGAACAATATAGGCTATATAAATCATTACAGTTTTTTAATTATCGTCAATATTAGATAATAAAAATACACATTTTAATGTCTGAATCAGTAGGCTAGATGTTGACATTAACTTGAACTAAAATGGTAGAATTCATCGTTATTGGTCCATTGCTTTAACTAATGGTTATCAAATGAAAGCTTTATTGTAAAGTGTTATCAAAAACGCGAGTCAACTGAATTTATGGACAATAATTTAAAACTGACAGTAAATGGTTTTGGTTTTCTTATATGTGATTAACGTTGGTTCATTGAATAAGTTACACTATCACAATTCAATCAAACAAGAGCAAATCTGTTATTATTCCTATATCAGCATTATATCGAATACATTTATTCTAATTAATATTTTTCGTGTGAAGTTTTAATAGATTAATATAGGCTATATATGTGAAATATCTGAAAGACTCACCTGTATTGGAGTTTTCCATTGTTCGATGTGATACAAATGAATAGCAACTAAAGTACTAAATTCATAAGCGTTCAAGCCAGGCAAGGGTTAATCGGCAAAATGGGATGGACTCAGCTTGTAAATCACGCCCCCCGTGCTTGTAAACCAATCGCTTTCAGAGCGCTGGCAGCGATATGGCCAAAAAAAGTATATGGGCGGAAGTAAAGTCCTGTCTTGCTTGAGCTGACGCCGGAGAGAAAAATGTTAGAGTAGTTTCATTCTCAGCAGCAGTGGTGTAATAAGTAATAAATAAGTAATAATACTTCGTTACAGTACTTAAGTAATTTTTTGGGAGAATCTGTACTTTACTTGAGTTTTTATATTTCTGTCAACTTTTACTTTTACTCCAATACATTTCCTAAATAAAATGTATAATGAAAGAGTATACATGTAAGAAAGAAAATGTAAGAAAGAGTTAAAACTGAACACAATCTTGCTGCTCAAACTGTGTATAGAACAATTTTCAATATTTTTTGCTCCTTTTATATTTTACATTTACTTGTACTTTTACTTTCAATACTTAAGTACGTTTAATATCAAAAAATACTTTTCATACTTAAGTACAAAAAATATCACATACTTTAAAACTTTTACTCAAGTAACATTTTAAACAGTGACCCAAAGTCATTTTCTGGTAAGATATCTATACTTTTACTCAAGTATGGTTTTCGAGTACTTTATACACCACTGCTCAACAGATTTCTACAAAATAATCAGAGAACATGGTCTTCTTTAGTACTCACTAGGTTTATCACAAGAGCAGGCAACAGCAAAGGAAACTATGCCACAAAGTGCATGTTTTCTATAGTTTCAATATATTTAGCATCTAAAAGGGTTAATTCACCCAAAAAATGAAATTTCTGTCATTAATTACTCACCCTCATGTCGTAAAATGTTTTCTTAAAGTAATTCTGTATTACCTATGGTGTTTGGAGTACAGTATTATGTTGTAATTTTCCTAGACAGTGTCTAACAAAAATGCTCCAAAGAAAAGGGGAAATATTGTATCAGCAGAGGAATTGTGTAGCTACTAGATGTCAGTGGAGAAAAAGGAAAAGAGAGAAGTAGTAAAGTAGAGAGAGAAAATATGCACTGTGCTGGCTTCTTTATCTTATTACAAAAGTACAAACATCACAGATTTCTAGTTCATTCTTCCGTATCTCGAGCCTTAAACCTGCTGCTCTTCATCATCGTCTCTCACACTCATCCTCTGTGTGAATGAACATGTGTTGGGCTAAAGCATTACAACATGAGTTACTAAAGTAATGCATTACTTTAAATTACAACTAAATATCTGAGTTACTTTTTCAAATAAGTAATGCAAGTTATTTTGATTTCCCATATATTGACTGAAGCCTCTCCTGTCCTCATGTTGAGAGAATCGAGAGTAAGTGCAGAGGTGTTGTGTGAACATGATGCTTATTGTAGTTCTAGACTAATGTGAGCATTTATCTCACTCACTAATATTAATATACATCATCTGTGCACAAGGTAGGGCCTTAAAAACATCAGCCAATCGTTTACGCGATCATCGCGTAAACGATTGGCCCTCTGGCTTGTCAATCACTGCCGTGACGTTCCTTGTGAGAGACGAGCGCGGCTGCGCGCTCCAGTAACTTTCCACACTCCACAGGCACCGCATGCGATGTTTTTGTCAGGAGACAGGAGTAACAACTGCAGATTATGAGTTACCTGCGGTGAGTCCGACATAATGAATCCAAAAAACATGACAGCGAATGCCGGTGGTAAACACTCGTGTTCCAATACTCGTGCACGAATTTTGGGAGGCGTTCCCACAAAAGCAGGGGGGGTTGTTCTTACGCATGCGCTCATTTCAAAAACTCAGTAACAGTCTTTGGATTCTCAGTCGACGAAAAGATCCTCTTTAGCACCTTTAAGTTAGGCATATTTAAATGTGTAATCAGCGCCCTCTAGCGCAAGCAATTTGGAGGAACAGACCGAGTGTTTAAGTGGTGCTCACATAAAGTCAAATGTATGTGCAGATGTAAAAATGTGCAGATTTCTAAGCACAATCAGATTTTTTGTACACAATCAGATCAAACTGAACACATTCTCCACCATTAAATGCTACAGAACAGAGACTGGATCAAACTATTTGACCCTGTTAAAACTGTTTCAGGTAATCTGATCAGTTATGCTCGGGTCTAACAGATGATAACTAGAAAAAATTACTTTGTATATAGAAATTAGGATAATTTAAGATTGTATTAATTATATATAGAGTTGTCAAAACTTTTTTTTTTTAATTTATGGGAGAAGAAACTGCATCTCTAACCAAATTAAAAAGAAAACATCTTATTCAGACTTTTCCTTATTAAAAGGTCAATGTCACAGCTACTATATATTTACTCAATGCAAATTGACAACAGCAGTCAGGCTAAACTGCTTTTTAACTTTTTTAGTGTTACATTTTTTAATTACTCTTAGATGAAAAATGTACAAGTCATAAAATTATGAATTTATTTTATATTCCCACGTTAGAATCAACTTTTAGGTGAAAGATTAATCAGATTATTAGAATCACAGCACTGCTCATATTCATCAATAAAAGAATAAATGTTAGTAATACTTGCCCTCCTGCATTTACAGAAGCAAACGACCCCTGAGATGACAATGACTAGAGGAATTAATACATATAACCAGAGGAGGTGAGAGGAGTTCAGAGGTTTTGGGGTGGAGGAGTGTGGTGGAGCTGTAAGAGAGGAACAGAAAATGTTAGAGGTTTTAAACTGAAAATCTAATGATACTTACCCTGACCATCATATAAACCTGAATCTAGTAGGGTGCAACTGGGGTAAAAGGGAAATTTTACTTTATTCTCTTTTAAACCACTAGATGGCACAAAAATTCAGCTTGGCACTTTTCTTAATAACCTCTTTTTATGAGGCACGTGTAATTTGTCTGATCCTTGATGTGATAGTATGCAAAATGATTCTGCACTAATTTGATATAATATTTAATGTTTTTTTTTTAAATGTTATAGATTCATGTAGCAAATGGGAACTGCTAAAATTATTGTCTATATTTTGAGACAAGGTCTTCTTAATGTGTTTCAGTTTTGTTCAAGGTAATTAAAGCAACAGTTTTTCAGAAGAATATGTATGGTGTATTTGGGGTAAAAGGCGCACCTGCTGTCGGGGCGAAAGACAGTAATTAACATGATAATAAACAGCTGCTGACTTTTCCATTCGTTTACATGACATGTTTAGATTCAGATGGGAAATATCATATATTAAGTTGGGGTGTCCATAGAGATAATAGCCATATTTATAATCAAACCATCATATTTAAAACTATGACATTAATCATATCATATAACAAAATCATTTACTTGTTACTACTGTGATGCTTTGTTAAATTATTGATCTCATTCAATGCTTTCAGAATCTTTACTTTTTTAAATAATTTTGTTTCTGTATTTTTAAAATGAACTATTTCAGTAGGCTATTTATTGAACAAAAAAATCTTTTATCAAAATAAACAGAAAATACTGATAACTTTGCTTAAGTGATTGTTTTGAACAAGTTTTAAATTAGACATTAATAAAAATATATTTTAGCAAAAGTATTTGTATCAATCCTTTGTATATCTGTATTGTATGTTGTGCGTAACTGACCGCTGTGAGGCGCTATTGAGTCACCATCTTTATAATATGAAAACACAAAAGCCAGTTTTCCTGAATGCTATTTCCTGACGTGAAGGTTGGGGATCTGCCAACCAGCTGAAGATTAAACAACCACACGTTTTCTGTCATCATTAGCCTATATTACAGTATTAATTAGCAGAAATAAGCTCTTTTAGTGAAAATAAAGGTCCATGTTTAATATGTTCACGAAATTAAGTAAAAATGTTTAGTGAAACTAGAAACTTTTTAAGAGATCAATGTTTAAATTCGTTTATACATGTTTTCATATCCATTTATTTTGTTCTAATGTAACAAGTAATAATCTCAAAGTTTACTTTTTTTTTTTTTTTTACATTCTATGCTTCCACAACTCACTTCACTATCAGTCCCGCCCTTCAAGAATAGGCTATGCGAGTATGGCTAGGCATGCGCACTGTCAGTCACCGGCTCGCGCTGCGGAGCGGCGAGAAAAGTTAAACCCCAGTGAGCTCAAACCATCAGACGAGTCGACATCCCGCGGCGTTACGTATTTTAGATCAGATTCTCCACAGTTTTGTTAAATATGAAATTAATTTCCACTGTGTTCGTATTAGTTAACATCGCATTGGTTTCAGGTAGGAGAGTTGGGGGTTAATGGACAGATGCTTGTTTTTATTTAACTGTAAAACTTTACTGTCAGTTCATCATTTATTCTAAAGCAGGTTAATTGTCATCCTAAACACTTTCTTTCTGTTCAAAACAGTCGATGCTTTACTTGCTGAGGGGTCGAAGATCGAGGCAAACCATAGAGAAGATGTTACACTGTCCTTCCCAATGGATAAAGCGGAGGAAGCCGGTAGATTGAGGATCATTTTTACATCAGCAACTACGAATGAGACTCGATTGATCGCACAGCGCTGTGCCGGTTCTGAAAGATGCGATGCTGTGGAAGAACCTGGAGTCAAACTGGTTGAAAGAGGAAGCGTCTCTGTTGTAAGGCCCGCCTAATGGGTCCAATGACGGTTTCCCACAGGACAGGGAAGGTTTAAGCGTGTATGTCTTTTCAGCGTCTCTATGAAGTTCACTTAATTTCACTCGTTTAATCTGACTCCAATTTCAAATGATTCTTACACTTAGGTTGTGTTTCCAATTAGAAATTCATCATTAGTTATGCATTAGTTTAGATATTTGATGATTCTGGATATTCCATATGTCAATTGTTCAGTCATTAGGGACCCGATGCCGCACAGAGATACTCGCCCCGGGATTTCGCGGTAAACTCACGGACATAAACTCGCCAGTCTGATCTTCGTCAGAGGGTGTAATAAGTTGGCTAATACCTTTAGTCGGTTGCCTACTGCTCACTCGAACAAAAGTGTATTTTAATTTAGCCACTTCCATACAACTTGCTAAATCAGCGGTAAACAGAAATCAAAAGGTCTTCAGATGAAGTGCCTACTGCTCCTTCATTCATGCGCCTTCAGTTTGTTTTACCCTGGGCACAGATTTACGGTAGCATTAGCCTCCCATAATTTACTGGTAATAATGATATCAGGAGAATCCAGAGCAAATCAAATATAACATTTTATTTGTCAGGTAACAGTGTATCGTGTCAATTACACACATAACCAATTAAAGCCAATTCAGAAATGATAAATGCATAACATCGATTACTCAAAGAAATGCATATATACACAGTGATGGGTGAATGTCCTCAGACATTCACCCATCTCTGGGGGGCCTCTCCTACAGATGATCCCACATGACTGCTTTGCTCTTTACCTTTTATACCAGAACCAGAACAAAAGGATCGTAAATGTTTATTACACCAACACCTGTTTTGGGGGAGAGGAGAAGAGACACCACCCAAAAAGAGGACAGAATTTTCCTTAGTTTTCCATCTTCTTCATAATTCTAGTGACTGCTGTGAAATTGAGACCGTTTTACCAATCGCACTGAGACAAATTAAATGATATCAAACATGAAAAGGGAAAAACAATAGATAAACAAGTTACATTATATGTTTTGAATAACTTTCAGTGACTTGAGGCAGGGGGAAGGAGAGTTTGTGTGTGTGTGTGTGTGTGGTGGGGGGAGGCGCTGTCCTTTTGGGGTTAGGGCGAGGCGTTGTCCATTGCTACTTCTTTGAGATCTTCTTTCCAGATTAAAGTTTTATTACTTTATTGCAGGACGCTTGATCTCAGTTTTTGTTTAGCAGGAAAATCAAGCCTTACACTGTAACCATTCAGAGAGTTAACAGCTCCAGATCAGGACTCTATAAAGCACAAGCCTTCAATGGAAAGTACGTGTGTGAGAGGAATGCTACACTTGTTGTCAACGGTGAGTGTTCGGCTACTATAATGTCTTCTTGCCTGCCGACTTGACTGAGTGTTCACAGTGCGCGCACAGTGTCTCGTGTGTGTGTGTCTGCGCGCTCATCAGGCTGAAACGCTCGACCATGTAGAGACTGAAATGTCTTGTAAATTAGATAAATAGCATAAGGCTATTTAGTTTGTTTAATAAAATAACAAGTTATAAATCTGTTCAATAGGAAAAGTAAATCTTAAATGACTTCTGTCGGTGATATAATGGCAGGGGAAACACCGCAATGTCCCTTAAGTAAATCAGACAAGATATCATAAAGTTCAGTTGATGTTTTGACAGAGTTGACAAAAACTGACAGAGCTGACAAAGGTCCAACTGAGGTTACAACAACAAGACAGCAAATTAAGACCTTTAACTAATTTTTAAACTAATATTTAATTTAATACAATAATCCTTCCAGTGGTTTGCTTTTCTCCTTTTAGCAGTACAGTAACTCTCATTCTGGGTCTCCAGTAGTTCACAGAATACAAGAAGCGTATGTTAGGTTGAATGTAATGGTATAAGCATTATTATGTGCCGCCCTGTAGAAACAGAAATCCTTTCCTAATATGAATCCAAAGCATCTGTAGTCTCTTTAAATCGCATTAATTACATCCATGTTATTTGTACTGAAATGACTTAAGTAAGCTTTACTTTAAAATGTTACTTCTCTTTTGCCCCCAAAAAGTCTAATTGGGAACTTAACACAATAGATAAAGAGTCATGTAGTATCGTATTATCAACTCTAATTTGATTAACTGAATGTTTAACTGTTTTCTAAACATGGAGTATCGTTTCATTTATATGCTGACGACACCCAGCTGTATCTCCCACTTAAGCGCAATGATTCATGTTCTGAGGTTTTGATAGCATGTCTCCAGGATTTGACAGATGGTGAGACATTTGTGGTTCTTTTTGTTTTTCTGTTTGTGATTCTCTATTGTTTCCTGTTCCTCTCTTACAGAAGCCGCGTTTTCTTCAACTTCAGCTCCACCTCACACCTCAACCACAAAACCTCCCGACTCCTCTAACCTCATCTGGCTGTGTGTTTTAATTCCTCTAGTCATCTTGTTGGTCGTTTGCTTCTGTAAACACAGGAGGGCAAGTATTACTAACATTTATTCTTTTATACTAGTGCGCAGTTCTAATCATCTGAGTCTGTATTCACCAGTATCTTTCAGCTAAATGTTTTTATTTAAAGACCTATCACTCTAATTTTAGATCTCATGCATTATTCATCTAAGAATAAACATTTTAACACAAAGTAACTGCTGAACACAGGACAGTTTTGATGTCGCCCTCAGGACGTATATCTCACTAAGAGTGGCTGCTGTTGTCGATCCATGACTGACCTTGAATCGAAACAACCTTACAAAAGTTTTCACAACTATATATTAATAAGATCTTAAATGGTCTTCATTTATATATATTAAGTATTTTTTCTAGGTCTCAGTCAGAACTGAGCAAAACTGTGATCAGATCACCTGAAACAGATCTTAATAAAGAGTCAGTCTCTGTTCTGTGCAGCATTTTAATGGTGGTGATTATATTCTTTTGATTGTCATTTTTACCAAAAAGAAAGGAGTAAAGAAGGAATTTACACATTTAACATCATCATCATGCAGTCATATGTTTACTTCACCTCTTATATTGAGCTGTTTGGCTCCAGTGTTGCCAACTATTTTAAAAGGAAAGCATCTAAAGTGTCATTAAATTGACAACACTGACTCACATTATTGAAAACTGTGAACCGCAGTCTGTGGTTTTCCTGCGGATTTGGGCTACTTTTACATTGTTGATGTGGGTTGGTTTTCATGTCCGTGGGTAGACTGAACATTGCTGAAATTTTTTAATTAAACTTCGACTTCAGCAGCATTTTTGATTTTCTTGATGTTTTGTAATTGTGTTTTTCACTAATCTCAGTTTTCTGCTGTTTTCTTCACAGATCCTGTGTTTTAAAAAAAGAGAATTGGAAAGCAATAGCAGCAGTGTAGCAGTCTCCATGAACGGTCACAGAGAAAATGCTGAAGCTCTGCTTACAAATATCCAAGTGTCTTAAAACAAACAAAATTACAAATATTTAGCCATGTTCAGACTGGTAGTCCAAATCGGATTTTTATGCATATCCGATAGTGGGATCTGCAGTAAGTGCCAACGGCAAAAATCACTTCTACTGGTCTGGCATGTATACTACAATGTTTTTGGGTCGTTTCAGTGGTTTCATGTGGACGCAGATATTTCTTGACATGAGGGAAAACCAGTGTGTCGGCTTTTGAGCTGAGTTAGTTTGATTTTGTGATTTCTAACTGAGTGTAAAACCAGTGTGTCGGCTTTTGAGCTGAGTTAGTTTGCATTTTGTGATTTCTAACTGAGTGTAAAACCAGTGTGTCGGCTTTTGAGCTGAAGTTAGTTTGCATTTTGTGATTTCTAACTGAGTGTAAAACCAGTGTGTCGGCTTTTGAGCTGAAGTTAGTTTGCATTTTGTGATTTCTAACTGAGTGTAAAACCAGTGTGTCGGCTTTTGAGCTGAGTTAGTTTGCATTTTGTGATTTCTAACTGAGTGTAAAACCAGTGTGTCGGCTTTTGAGCTGAAGTTAGTTTGCATTTGTGATTTCTAACTGAGTGTAAAACCAGTGTGTCGGCTTTTGAGCTGAAGTTAGTTTGCATTTTGTGATTTCTAACTGAGTGTGTGTCGGCTTTTTGAAGTTAGTTTGCATTTTGTGATTTCTAACTGAGTGTAAAACCAGTGTGTCGGCTTTTGAGCTGAAGTTAGTTTGCATTTGTGATTTCTAACTGTGTGAAACCAGTGTGTCGGCTTTTGAGCTGAAGTTAGTTTGCATTTTGTGATTTCTAACTGAGTGTAAAACCAGTGTGTCGGCTTTTGAGCTGAAGTTAGTTTGCATTTTGTGATTTCTAACTGAGTGTAAAACCAGTGTTGGCTTTTGAGCTGAAGTTAGTTTGCACACCCTGAGGTTTGTGTGTGCTTTGGGGATAAAACAGTGTTGCAGGCCTAACGTAGTGATTTATTTTCTAACATTGTTTTAGTAATTAAAAGGTATTGTATTTTTCTTATTTGTTTTTATGTTATAGGAAGCTGTAGGGAGAGGGTGTCACTTTTTCTTTTGTAATATTTATCCCTGTTTTTGGTCAGCCAGGGAGTGGAGGGAAGCCTATGCTGTTTATTTATTTTTCTTTTATCTGCAGGTCCTTTAGTTCTCCTTCAAACAGTTAATAGTTCTTGTGCTTGTTGTTTTGGTTAGCCCCTCTCCTGAAGATTGTTTGCTTCCATTTTCTTCTTTGCCTAACTAAAATAAACAACTTTTTAATTTGTATCATTGAGTGGCTGATTCACATTTC
The DNA here is from genome assembly GCA_028476615.1 of Culter alburnus. Lineage (NCBI taxonomy): Eukaryota > Metazoa > Chordata > Actinopteri > Cypriniformes > Xenocyprididae > Culter > Culter alburnus. The sequence continues at coordinate 181,435 of JAOTNS010000003.1, forward strand.
TGGGGCAGAGGACTGAAGGGAATCCTCCACTCTTTTTTTTTTTGTTTGTTTGTTTGTTTCTCTTTTTCGGGTTTAATTCAATCCTGTTACTGTCTCCCAACCCTAGACTGGGACAATTTGTAACAAGTGTTATATACTTTAACTTGTTTACTTACATTATCCCAAATGTTTCCAAGAATGTTTAACCAGGACACGGACCTGCCAATGACATCATTCCTGCGTTATCCTTGATTTCTGCTTTTAACACCAAAGACGCTTTAATATGTGTTTTATTAGCAGTGAACAAAGATGAGCTCAAAATGTTGCCATTAAAAATATTTTATTTTCTTCTGTTTTGCCTTTAAAAGTATGTAGTTTTAACATTTTCTGAACGTATTCATCATCGGCTTAAAAATGTGTCTGAAGACTCAAAACTTGTTCATTATGACTGTGAGATGAGAAATGAACAATATAAAGACCATCATCAAGTTGGTTGTTAATCAGTTGTTAATCAGTTTTTAATAATTGTTTCTCCTTCAGAAATACATTTTCATGAACAAAGTGTTTCCATGTAATGAATATAGCCGTTACAAGTCTATTATTATACATTAAGCATTTCTAATGGAGGAAACTTGAATTTCTAATATCACATGAGGCCAGTTTTGCACACATACATGAAGACACGTGTTAATGTCCTCTGAATGAATTATAATTCAGGTGATTTATTATGATTGTGATATAATGTGTACTTTATCACTGTAACAGTTAAATCATCTGCAGATTAATGTGTATAGTACATGATTCAAGTGTTAGAAGTTGTTAACCATTTTGTTTATTTGACCAAAGTTTTATTACATTATTTTCTTGAATCTTCTCTTCTGCTGGGATCAGGATAATCCTGATATTTTGGATCAAAGGTCTCAATCTAACAACACATACTGAAGGTTTGCTCCAGATCAAAACCAACACTGGATTATGTGGGATTGTGTGAATCCTTTTCTTTTGAACAATTTAAATACTTGATCCAATCAAATTACTTTCACCACAGAAATCCTAGAGGACGTGTGATTGGTTTGAGTTGATCATTATTATATCCATATACACCAGACAAACGACACTTGAGATTGTAAAGCTTAGTAGTTTTTCAACTTTCTTGTCCTCATGCTTACCAGAATATAAACATTACACTGTATTTTAAATTTGAAAGTTTATATTCATACATGTGATGTAAATGTCATTTTGTCATTCCTTCTCCACATCTGTGAATAAAACTTGAACACAGAATCAGTTTCTCACTTTATCCAGCATACTCACAACTTTCACCAAAATCACTGTAAGGTCTTTTTTAGCCGCTTGATATTAAATGTAAACATGTTTCTTGTATAAGTTTATAGAATTAAAACATTGTGAAAGTACTGCAGGGTTACTGATTTCACAGCATTTGATTGTAATGCATCATCAGTGTATGAAAATGATTTATCAGATTCACACAGCATCACATGATCAAAGATTTCTTTTCACATTCTTAAAGTTTCAACAAAACATTTTACTTTGTGATTAGAAGCTGCCTTAAACTGAGCAAATCAATCAAGGAACAGCAGAGAATAACAATATAACAAACTTTATTTGACAGACATTTTGGCAAAGTTAAGAGACATTTTAAAACAAGATAAAATGAGAATAGAATAAAAATGCAAAATCATTGCCTGTAATCGTTACATCAATCATAAACAAATATACATTGTTATGCATATTAACAACATTCTAAACTTAACTTACACATCAACATTAAAATAAACACTAAAAATAGTTCTGGAACAATTAAACACCATCTATGTCTACAATAAAATTGGCCAAACAAATATAACAGTCTTTTGATTTTTTTTTTAATATGGGCCTAAAATAACGGTTTGACCAGTCCAATAAAGTGCAAGTAAAGCGAACAAGCAGAGTGAGTGAGAAAGTTTAGCATAATTAGAAACAAAACATACTGTCATATGTAATACATGTAACACAACAGACACTTTGAGATGAGAGGAGATGGAAAAGGGTCAGAGGTGAGTGAGCGACAGCTGGAGCTAATGCTAGAGTTAAATCTTTATTAGTGAATGAAAAACCAAAAAAAAAAAACTTATTACAGTAAAGTGACAGTTTGGTTTGCAGAGATTAAAGCTTAAATTTCAAATGTTGAAGTGATTTCCTTTTTTTATTTATTAGTTAGAATAGGTACAACTCAATATTTAACTGTAAAGCTGAATAACTAAAAGTCTAATGATTAATAATTTAAATAAACAATGATTAATCAATTGTTAATTAGAGGAATAAATTATAAAAAAAAAAAAAAACATTAATATTAATTGACAACACTAATCTAAATGACGGTCTTAGTTTTCTGGAATACAAGCATTGGCATCTATGGCAAAAGAAAACAAAACAAAAGACAAAAAACAGTAACAATATCAGCCTCAAAGAGGGGTTTTCAACAGATGCCGTCTTGACATCTGATGTTCAAGTTTTACGTGGCACGAGAAAGTGACATATAGGCAAAAAAGCTTAATGAAATACAATCAGAGCGGTCAGACAAACAAAGATGAGACTAAACTACATATGAAAAAAGCTTGAAATGGATTTGTGATTTTTTGCAGTTCAAAAACTTAGTACGGATTCCAATATTCACAAATCAGATTTGAACGGACATTTCTGAACGAGTGTTTGGAACATTATTGAGTGTATTAAAGGGGTCCTTGATTATGCTTTGACTTTTTTAACCTTAGTTAGTGTGTAATGTTGCTGTTTGATCATAAACAACATCTGCAAAGTTACAACACTCAAAGTTCAATGCAAAGGGAGATATTTTCTCTTAAAGAAATCTCTTATTAAGGACTGCTAGGGACTACAACAAGCTTCTACCTGGGTTTCCGGGACGTCACTAACCCTAAAATGTACATAAATCCTGTCCCCGAGAACACACAACAAAGGGGGTGAGGTCATGTTATTGCAATACAGTTTGTTACACAAATGCAATAGCATGTCATAAAAACAACATGACAAGTTATCACCGTAAACTAAACTATACCTGTTCTTCATGCAGCATATATTCTCTGGCTCTGTACGAACTTCCTGTTCAGAAACATTGAATGATTGTCTGACTCCAATTTGAACATAAAAGGCTGAACAGTTTGACATTTTCAGTGAGTCTGCGCAAGGTAACACGTTATAATAAATGATCTGTGGGGTATTTTGAGCTAAAACGTCTCATACACACTGTGGGGACACCAGAGACTTATATTACATCTTGTAAAAGTGTCATGTGACCCCTTTAAGACACTTGGGTATCTGTGAGAAGAGCTTCAGCCTTTTCTTCACAACTGTTCATGTCGACTGAAACACAAGCGTTGCAACGGTTTTCTAGTTCTTTTTTTTTGAAAACAAATCTGTAAAGAAAACAACAGAAAACTGAGATTAGTGAGAGAAAAACACACAAATACAAGACGTCATAAATTAATTCAAATAAATGGATGCTAAAGTCAAAGCTTAATTTATACATTCAGGGCTTGACAACAAGGACTGCCTGATGGCCCGGGGCCAGTGTGAACAACGCTCGGGACAGTAGACGCACCGGTCACTTGCCCAATCGGGCCAGTGCTGTAGGGTGTGCGTTATATATAGTCTATGATATCGTAATTGTGGATTTAATGATCTTGTGACAGTATTTGGCCTTTAACGGTTGGGTTCGGGCGCCAGGGGTAAAAACCACCACAATTATTAAATTAAGTTCATCATTAAAGACACTACACATAGGAATGACATTATCAATTCTATTATATAGATCAAATAGAACAAGGAACCACAAGGAAGTTGATTTAAAAGTTTTCTATTTTTCTATTCAAATTCAATTCCAGCCATATTACATTACAATTCAGTACAGCATATTCAACTCAAAAAAAAAAAAAAAAAATATAGAGCAAAAAAAAAAACGAGTAAATAAATCACAACTATTAATTTCAAGCCCAGAAACATTTACCTTTTAGTTACCTCACAACAATAAATGAGTGACAGATAAATCAACAAATAATTAAATAATTCAGATAAGTAATGCAATGCAATAAATCTTATGCAGGAACAAAATGAATCAAAATACAAATAAGCAACCGCATAAGAGGAAAAACAGGCATAAGAAAAAATAAAAAAAATCATCTGGATCCAAAGTTCAACAAAAAAGAAAAAAAAAAAACAAATTTGCTTACCCCCGTCACTCATTGAACTACTGGGCCTGAAACACAATTCATTACATCACACACAATATTTACAAAATAATTCGGCAACTCGAGCGCTAAAATAAACACCAAAAGAAAAAAAAACTCCCTATGCAAAAAAACCCTTCCTCAAAATATACTAATGTTACATATAATGCCCTGAATTAGCGTCTAAACCACAACATAACCGGAATGGGAAAAGCTCTCTCTCAAACGCTCCATTTACACGCGAATCGGCAAATCGCTCTCATCACAACTTCCCAATGCTTTACGAAATTCAATGAGGGAAACCTATTCCTCAAAATATGAATCGTGAGCATTAAAAGCAGAAAAAGACCGCCGCATTAAATGTAGCATTAACACATAAATGCAATGCGGGCTATAACAACAATACTCACAAGCCATCCGATAGCGTGACCATGACCGGGAATAACCCGCGCCTGACAACAAAGACTAAAGAGCGCGAGAGAGAGAGCGAGAGACGCAATCACACTTCCTTAAATAACTTCCTACCTGGTTCCCCGTATATACGCTCAACAGCGCCACCCTCAGTACGGAATAGAAAAAACACAAATCATTGACGACTGTCACAATCTGATATTATCGATTATGTCCCTCACTTTACAAAAACAAACAAAAAACACACCCATTGAGTGCACGCATACACTACGTGACGTAGTCTAGTAGGTTAGACTAGTGCGCGTGCATATTAAAGTGTGCGCTTTCACTGCGTGATTTAGTCTATTAAAATGCCTTTAAAATGCACCAGAATTCAAGATAAGGGGCAAAAATGCCCCTGTATATATTTCATATTTATATAATTTAATATAGTTAACCAATATTACACAAAGAGCACCGTTTTTCTCCAAATATTAGCATATATATATTGATTTTATTCAGCGAACAGTTTAATGAAAAAGAACTTAATATTAAGTGACTTACATTTTAGACACAAAATTGTCTGTTTCGCTGTATTTCGCCAACGAAAATAGTTCCAAAGTCCACAGAATTGTTTTGCGTCTCTGAGCAACACTTCCTGAATCAATCAGCCGTTTGAATGAATCGGTTGAATCTGATTCGCTCATTAACAGTGATTCGCTGCCACCTATTGGCGGGTTTAATTTCACATTTAAAGTGTCTTCATTTTTAAAAAAAAAAAAAAATAACTTCAAATAACAGTATTTAAAAGTTTTATATTGTCAACATTAAAAGCATTTTTATGCATCTGTAACTGCTCTCGACTGATTAACTTTAATAAAGTTTAATCTATTCTATATTTATACTGTACATTAGATTACAATTTCTGTACCTGAAAATCTCCTGTTTAAACCTACATGAAAAACTTGAAAAGCACCATTTATTTAATTTATATGTTTGTTCTGTTGTATTTATTTGTGCTATTACTCGTCATTTGATTATTTGTTACCATTTTATTACTTACTGTTTATTTGTCTAACAATATTTAAAATATAAGTTAATCTAGTAGCTTTTGGTGTCATAACCCTATTTATTGAGACAATGAAAACAATAGCTATGCTTATTTTATAGGCCCATTTTCCTGTCTTTTGCTTTTATTAATTTTTTGTTGTGGGGCCAGTGAAAATTTTGGCGGGGCAAGTAAAAATTTGAACCACTGGCCCGAGTGGGCCAGTAGAAAAAATCCTTAGCGTTGAGCCCTGTACATTTCAGCAATGTTTCATCTAAGATACGCGGGTCACTTCTAATGTCTTGGCTGAACAGAAATATAATGTATTACCCATGAGTAATAATGACATTTTTATTTTTGGGTAAACTAACCCTTTAATTTATATATTTCAAGCTTACACATTTAAAACTGATTATTATTTACAATATTCAAAACAAGCCAATAATTTAATAATTAACATATTGACTATTTTTAAACTGGTTAATATAAATCATTCTGTCTCATCCACTTTCTCCACACATGAATACACTTGATATTCAATTAGGGCTTAAAGGGATAGTTCACCCAAAAATGAAACTTATCCCATGATTTACCCACCCTTAAGCCATCCTGGGTTTATATGACAATCTTCTTTCAAAACGAACACAATCAGAGATATATTTAAAAAATATCCTTAATCCTCCAAGGTTTTTAATGGTTGTGAATGACTGGCCAAATTTTGAAGACAAAAATAATGCATCCATACGACTCCAGGGGGTTAATAAAGCAAACTGATGTGTTTGTGTAAAACAAATATCCTTATTTAAAACTTTATAAAGTAAAATGACAAGCTTCCGGCGGACGACCGTACACAAAATGCACAAGTTGACTTGCACCCCATGAGTAACCCCTGACAGGATGTATGACGCAGGATTGTAAGCTTAGATGTCTCTCGCGGTTCAAACAAATAAGGCTGGGCAACAAACTCAAGCTCCTCTTCTCTTATATCCAAATCCTTATAAATTTCTCTTTAAAATGTCTAGTTTTAGACTTCTAATTTGTGACTGGTGTTTTGTTTTGCTTAATCCTCTGTGCCTCCACATTCGTCATCGAGTTATTGTGTGGGGTCAGAGGTCACTCTTCCGCCCAAATTGATGTGCACAGTATGCATACAATAATTATTTTAGGTTATGAAGTTTTAAATAAGGATATTTGTTTTACACAGTGTTTCAGAAGGCCTTCATTAACCCTCTTGGAGTCATATGGATTACTTTTTTTTTTTTTTATGGATGGATGGACTAAGGATATTTTTAAATGTATCTCAGATTGTGTTCATCTGAAAGATAGTCATATACACCTAGATTGGCTTGAGGGCGAGTAAATCATGGAATCATTTTCATTTTTTGGATGAACTATTCCTTTAACTTTTCACTCAGATCTGAATGTGTCAACAAACAGTAAATTCATGGCGACTAGTAAAAGGTTTAAATTCTCTCTTCACTCGTGTCAGCTGTTTTTAGTACAAGTGACGATAGCGGTGTTCGCATGGACACATTTTGTTTGTATCGGAAGTAATTACAGTTAATGAATACAAATGTAGAGTTTACATGAATGCTAAATAAAGTGATCGGGTTGATGTGTGTTTATATGTCATGAGCTTTAAACCGGAAAGGATTTTTTGACATGCGCACACTGCATGAATAATACCGGGTTTCCCCACTGTTTGCCAATACCAATCATTCTCTTAATATTTGCTTTTCTTTGTTTCAAAGAGCAGACTAAGTATTTATCTTTGTTTATTTCAGGTCCTTATTAGGAGATGACGAGCACATGAACTGCTGTGCCGTGCTGCTTATATTTATTAAGCAGTAAAAATGCCCATTCCTGCACCCAAAACCAGCCGTCTGTGAATGAGAGTGTGAAACAAGGATTGGTGGGATGACATTGTCCTGCTCCACTTCACAGACTGAACGAGCATTTTTGAATGACACGACAGTCATTTATGACACTTATTCAACCACAAAAGCCCGTTTTATGAATCATGTGTCATTACATCATCAGTCCTTTTCAGTTTCAGGTTTCAATCTGAACAAGTGTTTACATGTAGTTTAGTGTTTACATCAAAGGTTTAAACCGCCCCTTTACAATCTGAATAAAATTGGATTTGGACAATTAATTCTGAAAGACGTGGTTACATTTGACTTTTTTTTTTATACCGACTGTGCTACAAGTCTGATTACAATCGGATTATTAAAGGTCCATGTAAACACAGCTACTGTTGTTGATCATATCTTCTGGCAATTTTACAAAATTGTAGACAGTAAAAATGAACATTTAACACCATCAAAAATCTGTACAGAGCACTGACTTGCTCAAACTCCTTGACCCAGTTTAAATTGTTAGTAAGATTCGTTTCAGGTGATCTGATCACAGTTTTTCTAGCTAGAGAAGTAATTTAGAAATAAGTATAACTATTAAAATGTATTGTGTCAATAGGAAGACTTTATAAATATCCATGACGTTTCAGGCCTGGAAATCACTCTAAGATTCCCAGGTTTCCAGGTCTGTAAGAACCCTGCTTTCAGCACAACCACAGTGATGAGACCAAATACCATGTGTAATGCCAAATTTAAGATCAAATAAGCATCAGTCATGTGTGATGGGAATCAGTTTCAGCACCATCATTGTGTGTACTGGCATTTTAAGAAAGGATAATTGATGCTGAAAAATGCTAAATGTAAGTGGATTGTACTAAAATGCTGAAAAGAATCTAAGCATTTATTTTAAATGCTGTAAGTAACTTTTACCATCAAAAATTTTAAAAATGCATTATGTGGTCAAATGTGTATATATTAGGGGTGCAACAGTTCTCGGTAAAAAAATCGAACCGTACTGTTCTCCACTTACGGTTCGGTACGCACTTGCACCGCGGTCCATCTCGAATGACGACGCATCTATTGGTTAATATGGTTTGTTTAAAATAGCAACGTGGAAAACAGAAAGACAGAGTTCAGTATGTTTGATACTGAATGTTGTTTCAGTCGATGGATGCGCAAAACGTTACAACAACGATAATCAGAAAGCGTGGACTGTTAACTGCGAGTGCCGTCTGCTCTAATGTCCAGTCATTTACGCAGTCACCCGGGTGTTGATACAGGTGAGACCTGAACAGCACACGTTGCTATCTGTGTTTAAACTAAACTCATTTAAGCCTTGCTGATTTAAACATTTAAGAGCTAGACGAGAAAGAGAACTCGCACGCTGTGAGAAGATTTGTGTGCGCTCATCCGAAGCGCGCACACGCTTATTTCAGTCAGCGCTCAAATACAGAGTTCTCTTTCAAGTCTTGCGCTTCAGCGGACAAATTCATACAAAAATTATGTCAACATGCCCGTCTTGGCGAGTATCCTAGCAAACATAGTTGGTTATGTCTTAAGTGAACGTATATTAGTCGAGAAAGGACAGCGCATGTGTAACAGTATATGTACTGGATCGTGCATGTCTTATAGGGAAAAAAAAACTATTCCTGCTGCCTGTTTTTAATGTTAAATCAAACAACAAATAAGAAAGAAATCACTCACTGCTCTTGACTGAATAGTTTTTGTAACTAAATAATGATAAATATTTATCTAATTTATACAGTGAATATAATATGCAGTGTTATTTTATATTGGATTACTTTATCCATTTTCTGTACCTGAAAACTACTGTTAGATACCTGAAAAGCACTGTTTATTTATTTGAATATTTGCCCTACTGTATTTATTTGTGCTGTTGCTTGTAGTTTGATTATTTGTTCTTATTTTCTTTATTTTTTATTTGACAGTAGTCCTATTTTCCCTGAACATAGCACATACCGAACCGTACCGAAACCGTGACCCTAAAACCGTGATACAAACCGAACCGTGAGCAATTTGAACCGTTACATATCAATTGTCTGCTGGACATCACTTTATAATAACTTTAATATTAACATCTTATTACATTATATACTGCTTTACAGATCATTAGACCCTCAACACTGCTCCTATCCACCACTAAATGCATAAATAAATATAAGTAATACTTGCCCTCCTGATGATGATGATGATGATGATGATGATAATGACGACGACTGGAATTACTACATACAGCCATTGGAGCTCAGATGAGCTGGGAGGTTTTGGGGTGGAGGAGTGCGGTGGCGCTGGACTGGAGGAAGACTGTGGTACTGTAAGACAAAACAGGAGCAGAAACAATTAGGAGGAACATAAAATGCAAATCAAATGACCTTTAAATAAGTACAACCCTAAAACATTACTCAATCCTGGCAACTGGTTACCATCTGCCAAATTATCAGACAAGCTTTTGCTCTTTCTCCTAAGTCTGGTGTGTTTGCAGCTTTTAACACAACTTATTTAAGAAATAATGCAAGAAATAGTTTTTCCCAATTTCTAAATAGTTCAATAAACCATGAGAGTCATTCTGTGTCAAATCAACCAAATTGTGGAAACTTCCTCAGCTCAAATTTTTTTTTTTTTTTCTGTAGAAAGACAAACAAATAGTGATGAAAGCCAAATATAAATGTTTATATTTAATGAGTAATCCACCGTTTTGTAGAAGGGGTCAAAATGAAAATTTCCCTTGAGACTTGGGGCCACATTACAGGTGTGAAAAAATGACTTTATAAAGACAGCAGCGTCATTATTTTATTTTTACACAGACATTGGTAGGTCTATTGGTGAAATCTGTTGATTTCAGCAATCTTTGTTTCATTATATGCCAACAGTGACAGTCCAAAAATGGCTGAAAGTTTTCTAAAATTCAACAATTTGAACATGCAGCTGAATTGAGATCCCCATATCTATGGGACTGAACTATAAGGGGCCTTGAAAATTAAGATTTCAAAAGGAAAGTTATTAAGAATGAGAATCTTGAACAGTCACCAGCCTTTTCAAGCTGAAGATCCCCGACCTCAGTCTTGAAAGTCAAGATCTACCCATCTATAGAGAAAGATTGCACAGATTGTACTTCCAACTTAAGGCCTTTTATTTAGTATTTTAATTTATTTAAATTACATTAAAGGTTCTTTTCTAAAACTTTTAAACTGATAAAACAAAAAAACAAAAAACAAAAACAAATGCTTTATCAGTGTAACAGCACTGTACTTGCAGTGATCAGATCATATGAAGTGGCACTGAACTGAAAATGTGCCACTGTCAGCAGTAAATTGCTTATTCACTGAAGCTTCTAGTACTACTGTTAACATTTTATAAATTAACAAAATTCTAACAATCTCAATTAAGTGCAGCTCTATGGCCCATCTTATGCAACATCACTTTTCACCACGCCATCAGAAGATAATGCCTGAGGCTAAAAACTGTCGTAGTCCTGTCAGACTGCACTCATTGCCAGAGGCAGTTTGTGAGGTGTGTCAGTGAGGCGGCTCCTGTACTTTGATTTAATCATTTTCATCTGTGAAAAAGCCATTTCTCTGAGGTAAGTTGATCCAAAGTAGGCACTCACTTTTAGTGCACATACAGTGAGGAGAGGAAGCTTCTGTCATTGTCCCTTGATCAGACCTTCAGCTCTATGTCATTTTGCAAATCAACCATCTTCATGTTAACTCCACTTGACAAAGAAAATACTTGCTGGAATTTGGCTGCAACCTGATCTATATCAGCCCTGTAAATTAACTTCAAATCTCAGGTGAAGACTGTCATTTTGACTCATCTCTACAAAATAGTGAATTATACATCTGAGACATTTAATATTTTGGCTTTCATCACCATTTAGGTTTGTCTTTAAACAGAAAAAATATTAACAAAATCAAAAATTAAAGCAGGGACCTCTGATTGAGGAGACACAGAATGACCCATAAGGAATTACTGCTGTGCATCAAATGATGTGACATTTATATCACAAGTTCAAGTTCAATTTTATTTATATAACACATTTACAACAGCCACTGGGCTGAACAAAGTGCTTTACAGCAGAACAAGATTAAAAGAAGAACATAAACATAGAAACAAAAATAAGAGCAGCATAGTTAAGCTACTAGTCAGGGATGCAAACAAGTAAGGGGGAAAAAAGGTGAGAACATCACGTGGGGCTTCGCATGATATGTTTTTTAAGAAAAAAAATGTGCTTTATGTGATCATTTGTAGTTACTTTAAGGGATTTTTTTATTTATTTTTAATACTGTATATCCAAAAGTGTAATGCAGGATATTTAATACAATACTGGCTGATTAGACGGCAATACTGCTAAACTGCAAACTCTTTGCCCTCTCTCTTCACCGTTCCCACATCTCATAGCTCAAATACATAAAATATTCCCATTTAAAGACAATAGTTTTTAAAGTTAGAGTAAAGGAAACAATGTACAGCAATTGAATTGAAACAAGTACCCTTGTAAACCCCACCCCCACCCATAAATCATTTTCTCATTGGATCTATACAAATCCCATAAGTGATCCATTTTGATCTCAAAAAAAAAAGTTGAGGAGTTTGCATCTGTGACTTGTGAAAACAAGTAGGTTTAAAACCAGACAAAGGGGCCGTTCTAATCTCTAGAGGCAGGAAGTTCCAGTGTAAATCCAAAGCAAAGCTGGTTGTCCTAAATGTTGTCACTTAAAAATTGTTTTCAACTGAGGCTTTTGAAAAGAAAAAAAGAAGCACTTGCTTAATCAAAACTTTGAGCACAATCATGACCATTACTACTGTTTTCTTAACCCCGATTCTGGTACATTAGAGGCAAACAGATATATTATAGTAACATACTCACTGTTGATGACAAGCACAGCTTTCACCTCAAACACCTTCTTTCCAAAGAAGGCTCTCGCTGTGTAGACTCCAGAGTTTCTGGAGATGCTGACATGTTGAATTGTTACAGACACACGCCCCTCCTCGACCAGCAGTGAAACTCCAGCTGGAGGTTTATCATCATAGGTCCAAGGCTGCTGAGCGACAACAACTGCATTTTGCTTGTCGTCTTGTTTAAAGGCAATCCTCACTTTATCTGCTCTCTCTACTTCATCGATGTCGAAGGATATTGTAACATTCTGTCCCTCGGTTGCCTCCAACTTCGATCCAGAAACGATCAGAGCTGGAAATCAGAACCACTGCGTTAGAACAATGAGCAATAAACTGACAGTAACTTTTTATCAGCCCATTAAATCAACAATCTACGTTACCTACCCGGAAAAATTACCAAATTCATAATGACAATACTATTCATCTTCAGCAAAAGCCAGCAAGATAAGCTTAAAATATATATATATATATATATATATATATATATATATGTAACAAGTTTCTGTACGGCCAAGATATGCTCTAGTCTCGCAGCTAGCTTTTGGCAGTGAACATGTAGCTGCTCGCTTTTCTTCTTACGAGATTTGCTTCTTTACGACTATATTGCTATGCTACCCTAGCCCTACACGGGTCATTTGTTGAACTCAACTGAACAAGATAAATCCTTATTTAAAAAGTTTAGTCTGATGATGAAATAGCGGCTCACAGAGAGCAGCAGAGACGCATCCCGTGTCTGTATCGCCCAGCGACTAGTTTTCAATAAGGAAGTGATGGAAAGCTTCGAAACAATTGAACAAATTGATTCGCAAAGTGATTCACTGTATCGAAGCTTGTTCGAAACACCACGATGGTCGGAACAGTGGAAACGCAGCTTCAATTTGGCCTCGTGACCCGAGGTTGTTGATTTCAATAAAACCCGCACACAAATATTTTAAGTATGATATATGAATATGAGTTTTGAGAATCAGGAGAGTTAACCGCATAATCTTGAGGTGACCATTTGTTCAAAACGAAGTGAAATTCACCCACATTTGGTTGCTTTTCTAAAATGACAGCCTCGGCCAACAACTTACACGATCTTCTAAGCCCGAATTTGGACCATAAGCGATCCGCAATATTAGTCTGTGTCAACGTGTACATTCACACTTGATTTTACAGGTCATATTTATTATCGAAAGATCTACTACATTCGATATGTAAACAGATTCAATAATCATGGGTGGTAAAATCATTTACTTACTTGCGACATTGAAGGTTTCCGAAGAGAAAACATTTACAATCCATTTTAGTGTAATGGTTGCATCAGACAGGCTTGGCTGTTTTCAGACTCTTTCAGCGTCAGCGAAAATCCCTCCAATGAAATTGAAGAAGACCTGACGAACATACAAAAAGACGTTAAAAGGGAAGAAGCCGATCTCATGCAGCCAATCGCATTCGCAACCAGTGGAATGGTTACTCCCCATTGTGCACACAGGCGGGCTCTGACAGAACTGAGAAGAAGACGGGTAATGTTACAGTAATGGCGGGCGGCTCGTGAAGCCTCTCATGCAGCGGAAAAACCATATACCAAAAATGGGCTAAAAAGAAAACCCAATTTTTTATTGTTACAGATAGAAATGAACAATACTAATATATTTTGTTATTATGGTTTGAAAAACAGTAATTTGTTTATTTTTACCTTATTGTTTATAGTATACTGTATTTTACACATAATCATATGTATGTATGGATTTATACATTTCTAACAAACTGAAACTAATGATGTATCGTTCGTGAACGAGAAGAGCCGACTCCGGAGAGCCGAATCTTAATCCTCAGGCAGGGGCGGGACTTTACTTGGATGGGCACACCACGCGGCCAATCACATGGGAGGACAGACTAGGATCATACCATTATGTAAAAGAAGGAAGGGGGGGCACAAGCTCCGAAGACAGCGAGTGTGGTACAGGCCAGGTGCACAGAGTGACATATTTAAATCAGAATCAGAAAGAGCTTTACGAGCAACGCTGCACCACCTGACCGTTGTAGATTCATTTAGGCGTTGATAGTGGTGCCATGGAAACGCACAATTCCTAGCCCAAGGACCAAAAGGACGTGAACCGCTCCGAATATAACGTCACGTGTTGTCATCTCAAGATTCCGGTAAATACGAGGTGGCGTGAATGGCCAACTACCAGACGCACATTCTGGTCACATCAAACAAGACGCTTTCAATAAACAATTAGCGTCTCCACAATCACAAATATAGAAGGCTTCAAACAATGGTGCGTCTGCAACTAATTAACCAAAACAGTTTTTAAAAACACCACTCATAATCATGTTCACAACAACACTTTCAACATAAAACAAACTTAACGCATTTGCATTACCCTACGCTGTTGAAATGTGTCACAGTAATAGCTCGCTCAATAGGCTCGTCACCCTCTAACTTACGTCACTTTAAATAGACGACAGACTCTGGGTGCTTCTCAATATCCCTCCTCGTTTCCTCGCTCCTCCGTCCTCCATCCTATGACCCGGAAAATGATCCAGCTCAGCCATCTTGAAGGACATCTCTATTCTCTAACTGCACCGTGAGGAGTGAGGAAGCTTCCCGAGGAGTTATGAGCGAGGATACACAGGTGCAGGGCCGGCGATTGCTATAGGCGAACTAGGCGGTTGCCTAGGGCGACAAATATGTTGGGGGCGCGGGCGCCCTCTAGGGTCGCCGTTACGTTACGTTAGGCAAGTGCGCAGTTGATGAAGAAAATGAAGCTGTCTAATAAACCCTCCGGTGCACAGGGACGAAAACGGAGAAAGGAAGAAAGATAAAAGGAAAACCCAGTATAGAGGTAAATCTTCTCATCTCAGCCATTAAGGTGTTAAATGAAATAAATTTGCTTAGTATTGTGCATCATCACCTTGAACTAGTGGTTAAACGGATTGTTGTTGATCCGTGATCCGTTCGGATCAAGCCCCACGGTTCGGGACGCATGTGATTCACGGATCATTTGCAAGTTTCACCGCAATAGAGTGAACAGGTTATAATTTGAACGTGTTTTGTCTTGCTATTTAACACATTAAATAGATATAAAACCATTCCAGCGCTAGAAGAGGAAAAAGAGGATTTAATTCGGTATCGCACGCAGGTCTGTTATCGGTACGCGCAGACGCGCATACAAGGCTCGCGCGCACAGAGAGCGAGAAAGAGAGAGAGAGGCGCGTTCCAGATAGCTCTTAAACTCTAAATTAATTTCTCTTTCGCGTCCTCAATGCACTTGGATGGTCACATACACGCATTATGTCAGTCAAAATAATAAAGTATTCTCGAATACACATTCGGTTATGTCTTAATTGAACGAGGTGAGAATTCGGAATCGGATGTGTGCGTTACTCTTAAAGTGACAGCAACCTAAAAATACCTGCTGTTGTCTGTCATGTAAATCAAACAAAACACAGCTTTAACAAAGATTAATCTATATTACATTACATTTACACAGTGAACAGTTTCATTTTATATTTAATTATTACATTTCTGTACACGAAAATTAATACTACAGTTAGAACTCATATTTTATTTGTAACTTTATGTTGTATTTATCTATGCTTATAATTGGTGTACAGTATTTGTCCTTTTTACAGTCTGTTCACTTGCCTTTAATAATGTATTAGTTAGGCTTGTAGTTTCTGCTGTGGTATCAGAGTAGTTAAAGTGGGCTAAGTAATAAATGCAAAGTTAAGTTACCCCCCCAACCCCTAATTATTATATTATTATTTTTTTTTTTGCTGATCCGAAAAATGATCCGATCCGTGACTTCATAACCGTGATGTGATCCGAACCGTGAGTTTTGTGATCCGTTGAACCACTACCTTGAACGTTTCATTGCTGTCACTAAGCTATCACTAGCTAGCTAGTTACTTTGCTACGTATTACTAGCAAACATAACTTCACTGATAACCTACATGGATGTAAATGTCAAAAGACGTATGCATGCTAGTTATGAAAAGTACAGTTGCTCTCTACTCTACATTCATTATAACTAGCAGGCTCATACACATACAGTAACCATTATGCTGATAGTGGTGTTACTTAGGTAAAGTTGGTTTTATATTCGCACATTCAGACTTCTGATAAATTCAGACTTTCCAATAAATGTGCAATAAATTAATGTTTGCGAATTTTAAGCAGCGATATGATATTGACAACCAATGATTGTCAACTTACAACATTTTTCACAGTCGATCAAAATAGGCAAGTATTGTTTTAATGGCATATTTACTTGTGAATGTCCACTGAATGTCCAATGAAGTGTGATTAACAAGGCTATTGAATACGGATGTCCGAATGTGCGAATATAAAACCAACTTTACCGAAGTCACATCTAGCATTCCAGGCCCCAGTGAAACACAGACCACTGAGACCAGGGATACTCAGCCTGAAGCAAGTAAGACCCTTGAATACCGTTTATTCAACCACAATTTAAAACTTCAGTGACTTGTTTCCAAGTAAACATTGACATTCCTCATTAATTAATCTCAAACACTACTGGTCTATTATACTCTATATGCTGGTCTATAGTATATCTTCCTTCTTCCTTAAGTTTATTACTTATTTTGGTAAATATCCTCGAACAGTCTTTGTAGCATTTGTGTGTGTGTGTGTGTGTGGGGGGGGGGGGGGGGGGGAGCCGGCCCTGCACAGGTGCATCCTTTGCGGAAGTCTTTCTCATCGAGTAACCTGACGCACGCATAAATTCTCCTCCCCCTTCTTATCTGTCACAATAATTTAAATGTATGCTTTACTTTTACAGATTAAATAAACTTTATATCTCATATATTTCAACTAGGCATCTTGCTTTATTCATATTTATTATATTTTTTTAAATAACCAAACTTTAACAACATGTGGGTAGATCCCTCGAGTGTAGCTTACGACGCTTTGAAGTGACGCTAAAGGGAGCGAGGATTTATCATTTCACTTGATTCAATTCCTCCGTCCTCTCGTCTTTTCCTTGCGTCCTTCCCTCGCATCCTGGAGGGGTGGAGCTAAGACGTGAGGAAAGGAAGCAAGGAAAGGAAACGAGGATGCACAAATATGAATTGAGAAGCACCCCTTGAGTCACGTTTGCTAACGCCACCCACCTGACCTAATTTCCCATTTACCACATACAGGGCCGGCCCGAGGCATAAGCGAACTAAGCGGCTGCTTGGGGCCCCCTGGCCAATAGGGGGCCCCCCAATCGTGTTTTTTTTTTTTTTTTTTTTACAATTAAATAACTTAAACAAGTGATATAAATGAATGAATGAATACGAATGAATAAATAAATAATTCGAGACAAGAAAATTCTGATTTGCCGACAACTGCTGCTGTGTCTGCTAGCGTTTGAGTCATGCGCAATTGCGCATAGACACCTCGCGTGCATTGACAATTCGCGCCGGCGCGCAAGTGCACGTCACTGTAATAAATGTTATAAATGATAAGCCATGTCACAAAAAAGGATGTATCCCTCTGGTGCCGAAAAAAGAAAGAAGAAAAAGACAGAGGAGGAGAAAAAAGAGCAAGATAAAGGTATGTTTGCATAATTATTTTTAGCATAATTGCATAATTAACACTTGAGCTACTACTATTAACTAATATAGAAACAAGCTTAACTAATCAGTAAGTAATATAAAATTTAGGACAAAGATAGTTCCTTATTAGCTAATCAATAATTAGAGAATGACATTGGCATCAATAATAACTAATAGGTAACTATGAGAAATTATAAAGAATTACTAATTATTTACTAATCACAACATTAAAGTGTTTGAGATGTGAGCAATTGTCTTTTTTTTTTACTCTCAGTGTGGTCATAAAATGCATCATTAATTACTCAAGTGTTACCTAGTCACTATGCAGGAACTACTAGTGATCAGGACCATTATTTTAAAGTGAAAAACATGTTTTTCACTTTAAAATAATGGTGCAGACCACTAGTAGTTAATCTCAACATCGTCATAAAATGCATCGCTAATTAATCAAGTACCTAGTCATTTTCTTCAAGAACTACTAGTGATCAGGACCATTATTTTAAAGTGAAAAACATGTTTTTCACTTTAAAATAATGGTTCGTGATCAGTAGTAGTTCCTGCATAGTGACTAGCTAACACTTGAGTAATTAATGATGCATTTTATGATTATATTCAAAGTAAAAATTATGACTGATTACATCTCAGACACATGCTAATGTTCTTTACAATTTGTCCATTAGTTAATAGTTATTAATGATGGTAATATCATTAGGTAATTACTGATTAGTTAATAAGGAACCATCTTCTAAATTTGATATTACTTACTGATTAGTTAAACTTGATTCTATAGTAGTTAATAGTAGTAGCTGAAGTGTTAATGTAGATCTACTCATTAGTCCTGCATTACTTCCTGCATAGATGTTTGTCTATTTTGGTTTTATTTAAAAGATTGCACATTTAATGCACATTTGCATTTGCTAATTATTTATTTCATGTTTTGTGACAGTTTGTATACAGAAGTTTAAGAATAAAGTATTTTAAGTATCGATTTTTTTATTATTTATTTTGTATTAATACATAACCTCACTGTATTCATTTATAATGTAACATTATAGTGTGACATTTGTGTCAATAATCTTCAACCACAGGTGACTTCACGTGGTGGGAGGGGGGCCCCCAAATCAAATGCTGCTTAGGGCCCCCAAGAGGCTCGGGCCGGCACTGACCACATAAGTATTATTTGTAACAATTTGAACATGAAGGAAATAATATGACCATATACAGTCAAATGGGAAACACTTTACATGTTACACATTTATTAATATATGTTTGAATTAATAAACAACTTATATAGTTGTAGTAGGCCTATTGTTGAAGTAAACAATTAACTAAAGTGTTTGTATCCATTTACATTAAATATTCTCAAACTCTGAGTCGTTAACCTAGCCTAAGTATTATTTGGAATGTGGAGGAAATAATACTCACATATAGTCAAATGGGAAACACCTTACAACACACATTAATTAATATTTTTTAAATAAAAACAGTGTATAGTTGTATTGTATTGTGTTGTAAGGAACCCCGGAGTTGAAATGCACATGCACACAGTGATGGATTAGTGTTTGAAGACACTTGTCCATCACTGTATGGGGGCCTCTGGCTACAGAAGATCCCCCCTGACTGCTTTGCAATTTACCTTATATACAGACCAGAACAAAAGGGTTACAAATATTTACTACACCAACACCTGTTTTGGGGGAAGAGGAGTGGGTTTTCACAAAAGGCACAACCCAAAAAGAGGACAGAAATTCTCTTTAATTTTCAGTCTTCTTCATAATACCAGTGACTGCTGTGAAATTAAGGGGGGGGAATTGCATGTTGTGAAGGCAAGGCGTTGTCCTATGCCAGGATGCTTGATCTCTGTTTTTGTCTAGCTGGAAAATTAAGTCTTATCATCAGTCCTGAGGGGCCACTTTTGGACATTTCCTGCTTACATATATTGTGTGTTGCTTTCAAAGTCTTCATAGGCCATCACTTAGCAGCACCAGTCGATGGGTGCAGGAGTCAAGTCGTCACCTGAAATAACAACATTAAGGCAGGTTGAACATTAAGATGAAAGTACAGCAGAATGGTTCTCTGTGTCACACAGTCCCTTTAGGTGTGTACTGTGCTGACTGGATGCTGCAACCGCTGGACATGTCTATGATCCTCTTGTTCAGGTTTGCTTCCACCTGCATTTGGCTCTAGTGGTATTCTGTCTGTAGAATGACTGGTTGTACAAAGTCTGTTGTGTTGGTCAGCATGAGCAGAACGTGTCAGGAAAGTCTCATTAATACATCAGATTTTCAGATGATATTTATTTTTAAGGCAATAATAAAAGCATAAATACCTAACATGATCAAAGTTTTTAAATCCTTTAAAAACAACCCTTACAAAAATTACATTTTTTTTTTATGTATTACCATTGCGATAACCACACAAATATCTTAGTAGTTGGTTTGTGTAGAAAAACATGGTTAATAAAAAAAAAAAAAATAATAAAAACTTATATACTTTTTAACCTTTTTTTTTTTTTTTTTTTAGAAAATGACAGATAATTTCTTTAGATAAGACTCTTATTCCTCATCTGGGATCATGTAGAGCTCTTTGAAGCTGCACTGAAACTGACATTTGGACCTTCAACCTGTTGAACCCCAGTGAAGTCCACTATATGGAGAAAAATCCTGGAATGTTTCCCTCAAAAACCTTAATTTCTTTTCCACTGAAGAAAGAAAGACATGAACATCTTGGATGACATGGGGGTGAGGAAATCAGGAAAAAAAACATCATCAGTTTGAAACACATATGCTGCAAGTAATGACAACACAACCAAACTCTGCATCTTTTAAATTAAGCTGATGTTTACATTACTGCTCTAACACAATACTAATTTCAAATCATACATTGTTATATTTATTTAAAATTAAGCATATAATGGTATACTAAAATTAGATAAAATTAGACCCTTGGGGTAAGATGAACCACAATTTTAAGTTCATATTTCAAATATTTAACAACTCATTTGCATGTTTGCATGCTCTGTTCTCTGCTGGTCACATGACATGCTGGAAAACATAAAATGCTTTATTTTTAATGGTTTTATTATAAAATTACTCTTTTTAATTTTACATTTTAAAGTACACATGAACCTATTTACTTTGTTAGCACATATTACTGGAATGGCATTCCTTCTTTGATAACGTCAGTTTGACGGATTGGGTTGAAAACACGTAATCCGGTTCACACGGACTTTAAGAATTAAAAATTGAATTTACCTTGGCATAGTTGAATAACAAGAGTTCAGTACATGGAAAGGACAAACAGTGAGTCTCAAACACCACTGTTTCCTCCTTCTTATATAAATCTCATTTGTTTAAAAGACCTCCGAAGAACAGGTGAATCTCAACATAACACTGACTGTTATGTAACAGTCGGGATCATTAATATGTACGCCCCCAATATTTGCATATGCCAGCCCATGTTCATGGCATTAGACATTAGATGTCTGGATCTGTGCACAGCTGAATCATCAGACTAGGTAAGCAAGCAAGAACAATAGCGAAAAATGGCAGATGGAGCAATAATAACTGACATGATCCATGATATCATGATATTTTTAGTAATATTTGTAAATTGTCTTTCTAAATGTTTTGTTAGCATGTTGCTAATGTACTGTTAAATGTGGTTAAAATTACCATAGTTTCTTACTGTATTCACAGAGAGCTGTCGCTATTTTCATTTTTAAACACTTGCAGTCTGTATAATTCATAAACACAACTTCATTCTTTATAAATCTCTCCAACAGTGTGTAATGTTAGCTTTAGCCACGGAGCACTATCAAACTCATTCAGAATCAAATGTAAACATTCAAATAAATACTATACTTACGTGATTAGACATGCTGCATGACGAACACTTTGTAAAGATCCATTTTGAGGGTTATATTAGCTGTGTGAACTTTGTTTATGCTGTTTAAGGCAAGCGCGAGCTCCGTGGACGGAGAGCACGAGAATTTACAGGGGCCGCAGCCTGAATTGGTGCATATTTAATGATGCCCCAAAATAGGCAGTTAAAAAAATGAATTAAAATAAATCTATGGGGTATTTTGAGCTGAAACTTCACAGACACATTCAGGGGACACCTTAGACTTATATTACATCTTTTGAAAACACGTTCTACGGCACCTTTAATTAGGCCTACCAATTTAAAGCTGCAGTCTGGCATTTTTGGCCCTCTAGGGGTTAATAAACAGAACTGCACACATCTTGCGGAGGAACATTCTAGCCGGAGCTACTTTTCTCAGTGTATGTCTATGGCGAGTCACACAGTTACTGTGATACTCTGCAGCGAGTCCTACCAGTCCGGTCTGAAATAGTCCGAATATAAACACTTATTATAAGTGTACCATAATGATTCAGGGTAAGACAAAAACACGGTTTGGAAAATGGATTCATGTTGTACATTCTCATTATGTAATTTTTGTAAATTTTGAACATCTAAAAAGTTATGGACAGCAGCTTTAATGTAATTATTTAATTAATGAAATCAAATCAAAACCCTGATCTGAACAGTGAAATTTCAAAATACATGGAAATGTTGAAAAACAACGAAACATGCTTTTTGTAATCATCCTTTTAATAAGTGATCACAACTATTTAATACAAAGTCTATAAAAATAAATTCATTCTTCTGTGTCTCTACTCTTAAAACCTGCTGCTCTTCATCTTTATCGCTCACACTCATCCTCCTGTGAATGAACATGGCCGCACTGAACTCTGGGCCGGTTCTGGTTGGGTCTCCTCTACAGAGAGAGGAACATCCAGAGACTGATGATCCATTTCTATCACACAGAAAAGATGAAGATGAACTTAAACACTGTATTATTTGAGTACAGATCTTCATTCAGAAAGAAATGATACAAAACTCACGTTTTGACTGTGAGTGTGTTAATAAATGAATAATATGTTCTTTAAAGAATAATCATACCCTCAGAGGAACAAACAGAAGTCATCATCCTCCAGACAGCAGACAGACAGCTGAACACTGATGGACAAACACACGTGACTGCAGACCCTGAATCTGTGACAGAGACACCATGACTTATAACAGGTTCTCAAACTTTTTTGGTCGCGCTCTCCTTTAAACTTTTAAAGAAATCTGACAGTGACAAGTCAAGAATGTGAAGAAGAACAATTCAGTGTAATTGGTGTTTGGTGCTGCTTTATAAGACAGAGCGCCAAACGCTATTCACGCACTTGAACGCCGTTGCAAAACATTTTTTTTTTGCTGATCTTCCGCCCCCTCAAAACCTCCCCAATTCGCCTTATTCACCTGGCGGCCATTTTGAAAACTCGAACGCCGTTGAGGGGTAGGGTAGACCAGGTACAGTTGGTACACTTTTTGCTTTCACCATTACCACACCAAAATTATGGGACTGAAAAGAAGTGAAACGAAGTGATTTTTCATATGACATTTCTTTTAGGCCTACTTGTCTACTAAAATATTATTAATTATTAACATCCATAAGTAGATCATATTTTTCACAATTAGCTCATAAACACAAGAAGCTTTTTTGTTCCAACTGTACCCATGTCGAAAACAGTCAGGTACAGTTGAAACAGTACCCGAGTACAGTTGAGACACCCATCCGGAATGCTGTAAAGCTGCCTAACCAATTCACTACAAATGTAAAATACCTTTAAAAATGAGAATTTAACAGTTTTTATTTCCATTTAGTATTTTATTTTATTATTTTGTTTAGTTAAAAAGTAGTCCATTTGTAAAACATTGTGCAGTAATGGCAAACAGTGATACAATATTTAATTTTAGGCCATAAATTTAATATTAACAGTTGAAAAGTTGAGTAACAGTAAAAAACATTGAACAATTGCAAACAGCAATAATAAAACAGATGAAATCTATTAATTTTAATAGATTAATAGATCTTAATAGAAATTATATCGTGCAACTAAACTGCATGGGCCGCAATAGGATTCTATGGTGTGGGTATGTGTCTCAACTGTACCCCGCTGACCACCTCGAACATTTCTCTAGATTTTACGATGACCTTGTATGACACAAAGTCATGCAATATGTCAGTGTGTAGAGCACAAAATTAGGTTTACGAAAATGTAAGTTAACTTTAACAGTCATGTAAGGATGAGAAGCTATTCAATGTGGAAGCGACGTGGTGAAGTGAAAAAATTACCTTAGAAAAAAACTTTCGCCGATATCTTCGGACTGTAGAAGCGCATGTAGCCTACTTCAAATTTCACACGATTGAAGAGGGCGCTAATATGCATGTGCTAAGAAAATTTCACAGATCAGACTTGTTGCGAAAGCAAGTTATTTAAGGTGTTTCAACTGTACCCTATAACCAACTGTACCTGGTCTACCCTACACAAACCCGGAAGTTGGACTCCGATACAGTACTATCAATCAGTAGCAGCAATGGAAACGACTACGAATCTTGCCATTTTTACATATGATTTGACTGTTTATTTTAATAAATATTAAAAATATAAAGGGTGTGCATCGTAGCTGACATGTAGATGAACACTTTACAGTTGTTTTTATGGCTGTTAATTCTTCCCTTCAAATGTTATTGAGCATTAAATTATGGCATATTTATGTATGAGCGTATATACAGTGAAAAATAGCCATATTTACACATGATTTGACAGTTTGTTTTATTAATATTAAAAATATAAAAGGTGTGCATCATAGCTGACATGTAGATTAACACTTTACAGCTGGTTTTATGGCTGTTAATTCTTCCCTTCAAATGTTACTGAAGTTAGAATCGTGCATACCAATGTCGGATGTAACTTTAGAGACAATCCTTAAATTTGCGAATATCAAACGTCTGACGTCAAACCAACTTTATGCCAGTGACCAGGATGCCTTCTGATATTTATCCACTCTCGACGTAGTCCCTTATCCTCTGGAAAACGGTGAAAGGTTTGTCCACTGTTGGATTTTTTCCTGTGTGACGAGCACTGGGGAGCACAGCAGTGCCGCGCCATTGCCGCTAAGAGAATTGCCGCAACGCGAGAATTCCCGGAAGTGGTAGGTGTACCCCTCAAGCTCCTTAGAACGTTCGATGTGAATAAGGCGAATGTCTCCATCAGATACCGTGCTGTCCTTTAGCTGGCGGCCCCACCCTTTGAGAACAACTCTGACTCACCAGTAGAAACATCAGTTTCCAGCGAGTGGCACAGTTCCCTCGTAAAGCATCGTAAGCCTAAATTGTAGTCGAAGTAACGTTGTACGACCAATTTAGGCTTACGATGCTTTACGAGGGAACTGTGCCACTCGCTGGAAACTGATGTTTCTACTGGTGAATCAGAGTTGTTCTCAAAGGGTGGGGGCCGCCACCTAAAGGACAGCACGGTATCTGATGGAGACATTGGGGAGGTTTTGAGGGGCGGAAGATCAGCAAAAAAATGTTTTTGCAACGGCGTTCAAGTGCGTGAATAGCGTTTGGCGCTCTGTCTTATAAAGCAGCACCAAACGGTTAGTAGGCTACAGTAGGCTACGCAATTTTTGCCGTTTCCATTGTCAAAAGTTGTGAATGGTAGGCTAAATCGGTTATAATCATTTCACAATAAAGCCATCATTATTTTAACACCATGAGCTCACACATGAACTAAACAGCAATATTTATGTGTTATTACATTTATTAATCCTTATTAATGTTAGTTAATAAATGCACCAGATGTTGACATTAAAATGAACTAAGATTAATAAATGCTAGAATTCATCATCGTTAGTCAGTCTGTTGTCTTGTAATGTTATCTGATGAAAGCTTATTTTAAAGTGTTACCTAAAAATTATAAGGCAATTGTATCAGAACTTCTGGACGATAGTGTTTATTTGTAATAATTAAAAAGTACAGTAAAAGGTTTGATGGTTTAGTTTCGTGTGAGTAATGTTGGATCAATGAATATGTTGAGGTTCATCATCATTCTACCAAACTCTCTTAATCTCCTAATCTGAGCATTGATTATAGTTTACATTTATTCAAATTAACATTTTTGTGAAAAGTTTTAGTAAATGCATATATTAAATAGTTGAATGACTCACCTGTATTGGAGTTCTGCATTGCTCGTGTAATGCAAATGGAGTGCACTGGATGTCCTTACAGTTAAGCATTCACATCAAGTTTTGAGGGAAGTCTGTATCAACTCCTTATGTCGTGAATCAGTATCATGTAAATTAAAATGTGGTCTGACTACTGAATTATGTATGGAGCTGATTGAGACACACCCACCCAATATGATAGTGGTTTAAAAGATTATATCGCCATCTTGTGTTTACAAGAAAACATTTAGGCTAAATATTACTGTTGAATATATTTCACAGTATCCTCTTTCACACACTATTATTGTTTAAATATATATTTTTTTCATAATTAAATGTGCTTTTTCAAAAAGCTGTTTTTTGTAATAATATGCTGAATTTACAAATGACACTTGACAAATCATGTATTTCTAAAGATTCTTTTCATAATAATAGAGGACATTTCACAAATGCCAATCAACAGTGTGCAGTGTTTTTGTTTTGTTGTTGTTTTATTGAATTAATTATTTATTTTAAGTAATTGGGTCCTCCATAGAAAAGTACCTATATTAAACACATGTCATCACTGCTCATTATCACACTACAATACAAGATCACTTGTCTAATAAATAAATGAACTTGAAATCATTTTAGTTCACATGTCGCAGAGTGAAACAAGACCCAGTTAAAATTACTTAAATAATCCTGAAAATATTAAAGGGTTAAGGTTAAAACTCTGTCATCATTTACTCACCCTCATGTTGTAACATGGATGAAAAATCTTCTTTTATGTTCAAACGAAGATAGTCATATTTGGAACATGAGGGTGAGTATATGATGACCAAATTTCATTTTTAGGTGAACTATACCTTTTAGATAAATGCTAAAGCTTTTTGTTGTTTTTACATGCTGTGTATTTTAAAGTTTATATTCATACAAGTGTGTGTTACACTAGAACTACCAAGGCAGTCATTTTGACCGTTTTAAAGATTTGCAATGTAATAACTTTGTTGAAATAAAACCCATATAACTACAGTTCCATGACTTTTCTTAAATTAATGTACATTTTATTTTAACATTGTTATTTTATTAAAATTACAAAACACAAAAGAGTTCTGAGTATTTCTACCTTGAATGGCCATAGCGGTCAATTTGACCGCACATATTACAGGCGTTGTATCTCCTCAGCGCTTTTTCCCGCCGTTAAAGATGTGCGTAGCTGTTGCCTAGCAACCTTTCTCTGGCAGTTTTGTATGCTTTTGCTAAGCTAAAACTTAGCTTTACCGTCAAAATGGCAACAAGAAAGAAAATGACTGTCACTGAGGTTTTATCCTTGCTTGAGAACATTGATGATGCAGAGTCTGATGGAGGAGCAGAGAGCGATGTCTCTTGGTCTCTTGACAGTTCGTCTGACACTGATTCTGAGAGTGATTCAGAGATAATTCCGGTTCGTAAAAAAAGGAGAGTGGACACTTCAAATTAAATTAAAACTATTTATTCATTCTAGATTTCATTAGAGGCTGCATAAAATTGTTTCCGATTCGTGTGGTCCAAACATTTCCGATAATGCTAAAGCATTGTAAACTCCAAAAGTCAAAATGTATTGAATAAAGACAGATGTAATCATTTCCAAAATTCACAATATGTTTTTATCTAACGAAATATTCTGCTTCATTTTATATTTGTTGACATTTTGACTTTCAAAAACAACATTTTAACTGCGGTGAAAAACTTTGATCTCCAGCTTGCCGGATGCAAATTGCGGAAAGCAAATTGCGGCATGCACTTTTGTGGGAGGTCTAGTAGCTCTTACACAATAATATCACGAACATATTATATTATGTATGCTTAAATTACCCCACATTTTTCATAAAACATGACCATAGAAGCTTTGAAGTAAATATAACATGACAAAAATGACATTCACTGCTGTCTGGTATGAACAGTCAAAATGACCGCTATTGGCAGTTCTAGTAGTTATAGAATTCCGGTAGTGCTAGTGTTAAATGTAATTTTGTCATTCCTTCTCCACATTTGTGAATAAAACTCAAACACAATCAGTTTCCATGTCATAAACATGTCCCGCATGCATCAGCAGTGTATGAAAATGATTTTCGTCTGATTCACTCATCATCACATGATCAAAGATTTCTTTTCACATTCTTAAAGTTTCAACAGAATATTTCATGGTCCCACTTTATATTAAGTGGCCTTAACTACTATGTACTTACATTTAAATTAATCATTTGATACAATGCACTTATTGTGTACATACATGTTTTTACATTGTACTTATATTTTAAAACCACCTGCATGTAATGACATCTGTAATTAATTTCTGTAATTACATTTAATTCATACCCGTATCCACCTCAATAGCAGCAAAAGTGTTTTGCAATACAATATGAACCCAGTAAGTACATTGTACTTATTTTTGATGCAAGTACATAGTAGTTAAGGCCACTTAATACAAAGTGGGACCTATTTCACTTTGTGATTACAAGCTATCTTAAAGTGAGCAAAACAATCAATGGCACAATCATGAATAACAATCATATAATAAACTTTATTTATACCTGAGACATATATTTTGGCAAAGTTATTATTTTAACAAAGTTATTAAGCAACAGCCATTAATAAAGTGCAAGTGAAGCTGAACAAGTAGAGTGGAAAAACATAACAGAATTAGAAACCAGAAACAAACAGTCATTTCAAACACAATCAGTTAATGGACAGTACACATTTGCTCAGTTCAAGACATGAGTGGTTGCAGTTGCAGATCGCAACACTACAAACAGCCGAATACAAACAGAAGATGGAGCTGGTATTTGATGAGAACACAACAGGCACTTTGGATCATTAAAGAGGAAATATCCTGGTATGAGAGGCGATGGAAACATGACAGAGGTGAGTGTGTGACAGCTGCAGCTAGAGTTAAATCTTTATTAGTGAACACAGAACCCAAAACATTAAAGTAAAGTGACCGTTTGGTTTGCATAGATTAAAGCTTACATTTCAAAGCTTACGTGATTGACTAGGTATTGAAGAAAGGTTGCGCAGTATTGGAAAAAAAAAGTACATTGTGATATTTTGTTTTTCTGCGATATACATTGCAATATGAAACTATTTCACCAGATGATTTGAATAGCTCTGTTCATAAATAATAATTCTAGGATGATTTTGTAGGGTGGAGTGAATTGCATAGAAAATAATAAATTACAAGCATAGATAAATACAATAGAAGAAAGATACAAATGAAATAAGCAGTGCTTTATATATATTTTCAGGTAAATCTAACAGTACTCAGATACAGAAATTGAATAATCAAAAGTATAACTGTATAAATTAAATATAACATATTAAAATATAATATAACTACTATAACTAATTTAAAACAGCACGCAATTCCAGTGTTGTTCTTGTGCTCAATGCCTGACTCGGAACTTAAAAACACGTGCAATTAATCCGCGAATCACATTTCAATCCCGGGAGCAGCTGGCCGGTATGGATCACAGATCCTACATTCTGCGATGTGACTATCGTGGATGCGCACATCACGATATCAATGCTAAAACGATATTGTGCAGCCCTATATTGAAGCACCAGTTTTGACAACATTGATCTAATGATTGTCTTTCATTTTCTGGAATACCTGCATTGGTGTAAGTGGCTAAAAATCAACACCAGAGTTTTCATCACTGATGTTGTCCTGACAAAGACATTAGATGTTTAAGATTTACATGGCGATGATTTAGGGCAAAAAGCTTCATGAAATACAATCAGAGTGGTCAGACAAATGGATTTCTAGAGATGAGAACTGGAATAGGATTTTAAACCACAATAAAGTTGCTTAAAATGGATTTTTGTGATTTTTTGCCACACACTTACTTACAGATTCTAATATCAGATATGCACAAAACTCAAATTTGGACTGACAGATTGAATGCATTTGTAACATAATTTAGTGTTTTAAGACACTCAGATATCTGTGAGCAGAGCTTCAGCGTTTTCTCCTCAACCGTTCATGGAGACTGCTAAACAATCACTGCTATTGCTTTCCAAGTCTCTTTTTTTAAAACACAGTATCTGTAAATAAAACAGAAAACTGAGATTAGTGGAAAATCATAATAAGACATCATGTAAACCAAATCAAATAAAAAAGGTGCTGACGTCGAAGCTTAATTTATACATTTCAGCAATGTTCAGTCTAAGATACGCAAAACTTCTGATGTCTCTGCTGTACAGAGGACAGATGCAAAATGTGTGGAGAAAGACATTAGATTTTATTCTAGTAAATGAGAAATAATTGCAGTTCTCTGGTCAACCAGGTTTCACAGAAAGAGAATGATGTGAGCCAAACAGTGTTGCCAATTTAGTGACACTTTGAGAAGACTTTAAGTACTTTCCATTTGAAGTTGGCAAAACTGGAGCCAAACAGCTCAAAACAAGAGGCGAAGCAACCACAAAGATGTGAAATAAAACATTATCGGCCTGGTTTCACAGACAGGGCCGAGATTAAACCAGGATTAGGCCTCAGTTCAATTAGGATACTTAAATAGCTTTTATATACATACACTAGAAAAAACATTACTGGTGTGCATCTTGAGACAAAACAATGAGCAATTTGCTTTCAGTTAAAATGGTTACAATATGCATTTTATTCTGAGACTGGCTTAAAGGATTAGTACACTTTTAAATAAATTTTCCTGATAATTTACTCACCCCCATGTCATCCAAGATGTTTATGTCTTTCTTTCTTCAGTCGAAAAGAAATGAAGGTTTTTGATGAAAACATTTCAGGATTATTCTCCTTATAGTGGACTTCACTGGTCTCCAAACGGTTGAAGGTCAAAATTACAGTTTCAGTGCAGCTTCAAAGAGCTTTAAACGATACCAGACGAGGAATAAGAGTCTTATCTAGAGAAACCATTGGTCTTTTTGAAAAAAAAATGTAAATGGATATGCTTTATAAAAACAAATGATCGCCTTCCAAGTTGTTCTGCCAAAACCGCACTTTCGTATTCTTCAAAAAGCTAACGCTGTATGTCCTACGCCTTCCCTATTCTACTTACGGAACGAACGCGGCACCAGTTCCATTTTTCTATAAGTAGAATAGGGAAGGTGTGGACATACAGCGTAAGCTTTTGAAGAATATGGAAGCGGAAGCACATGCATGACGATCATTGGTTTATAAAGCATATACATTTAGATTTTTTTTCGAAAATGACCGATGGTTTCACTAGATAAGACTCTTATTCCTCGTCTGGTATCGTTTAAAGCTCTTTGAAGCTGCACTGAAACTGTAATTTTGACCTTCAACCGTCTGGTGCCCAGTGAAGTCCACTATAAGGAGAATAATCCTGGAATGTTTTCATCAAAAACCTTCATTTCTTTTCCACTGAAGAAAGAAAGACATGAACATCTTGGATGACATGGAGGAGAGTAAATTATCAGGAAAATTTTATTTAAAAGTGTACTAATCCTTTAAGCCTTGTTTGTGAAACTGGGGGAAAGTGTTTTAAAGAGGAGTGACATGATTAAGTGTTGGACATAACAGATGATGGACACAGAACAGTGACGTCTGAATTAACTGCTCGTTTTCAAAAATATGATTTATTATCACTAAGTTACATTAAGGGTCAAATCATATAGAAATAGCACATTAAAGTTGAAAATTACGTGGATGCATGTGTGTGTGTATGTGTGTATGTGGTACAGGTTTATACATTTAAACCACAATCTTTGACATTCTTTTAAACATTCAAAAACAAGCAAATAATTATATATATATATATATATATTATATATATATATATATATATATATATATATATATATATATATATATATATATATATTCAGACCTTCAATATTTTAAACCTGCTTATGAATATATAGATAATCATTCTGCCTCATCCATTAACTTTTCACTCACGCTTGAGTTACTCTTAGTATGGCTCAGATTATTAGAACCTCAGAGATGCTCATATCCATCAATAAAAGAATAATTGTAAGTAATACTTGCCCTCCTCCATTTACAGAAGAAGCAAAAAACCAAGGTGATGATGAAGATGATGATGAAGATGATGGCTGCAGCTGTTAATAACCCTTGATGTTCAGAGGAGTCTGGAGGTTTCAAGGTGGAGGTGTGCATTGGTGCTCTACTGGAGGGAAATGATGCTTCTGTAAGATACAACAGGAACAGAAACAAATAGTTAAGGATAATTTGATTTTTAGTTCATAATCCTCTAACACCTTAAAACATTACTGACCATTCCTACTTTAGCAAATGTTACTATCTGCCAAATTATCAGACGACCTTCTCCCTCTTTTCTAATCTTTGATTGTTCAAAGTCAGTCCAAATCTGAACTCATTGATATCGCTCTTAAAGGTGCCCTAGAACCCTATTTCATAGGATGTGATATAAGTCTCTGGTGTCCCCAGAATCAGTGGCACAACTGTAGAAGGGGTGTAGAAGCCATATTGTTACTAATGATGTTAATCAATTTATCCATTATTATATTTTGTACTTCCACTTTAAGGAGCCATTTTGGGATCTGCTGGGGGTCAGCCATTTTAAAACAGGAAGTGATGTGGCAATGGTGGGGGGAAGGGAGACAGTTTTTTTGACCTACACTATACTGCTCTACACTTTTCTGGATTCACGGTTTTTGTTTTAAGTCTACACATTTTTGTTACAATAAAAAGGATTGATCAAATGGAATGTAGTGTCAAAGGTATTTTCCCCACTGGAAGTGGCTATAAACCAAAGGAAGCCACTACATTTAGTCAAAAAAACTCCCAGGAAGGACATGCAGGCATGTAGTAGGCCCCATCAAGGCCTACATTTGGAATGAACAAGCCATGAGTGGAATGTATCGACAGCATTGACAGCTTTTAAAGGATTCTGAAACTCATCCAATTCGTTAGTAACCATGGGTGAACTTATTTCTAAGAGCTGCTGTTGAAAATTCTGGCTTTGTTCAAAGCATGATATAAGAAGCTGATGCTTATGTGTATATTGTGGCCTGCTGATTTTGTGGATATCTGGATACTTGGTTGTGCTCGTTTGTGTCAAACATGGCTGATGAATCATCTAAAAGTGAAAATGTTGAAGTTGAACAAAGCATTGCATCCCTCAGTTCTATGCGTAGGGGAAAACTTGGTGTGTGCACACGTAGAATGAATGAAGCAAAGGCATTGCTTGCTGATGGTGGTGATGTGGATTCAATAAAAAGAAGTGTAGAGGCATTTTATGCAGCACTTGGAGAATTTAAGACTGTTCATAAGCTTGTGCAAGAGCAACTACCAGATGATATCAGAGAAAATGAGCGCATTGACTGGTTTGAGCCTAAGATGGCTACATTTGAGAATTTTATGAGTGAATACGAGATGTGGAAAAATGTTCGAAAGGATCCACAAACACTTATTGAGCCAAATGATAGCGCTTCGAATGTGTCCAAACGGTCACATAGATCTCGTAGCTCTCACAGCTCAAGTATATCATCATCATCATCTGTATCGTCAATGAGGATAAAAGTATCTGCTGATAAAGCAGCCCTTCTTGCTCGCAAAGCTGCATTAAAACAAAAACATGCCCTTGAAATGGAAAAGGCTGCTTTGAATATGAGACTGGAAACAGTAAATCTGGAATGTGATCTAGCTGCGAATGATGCTAAACTTAAAGTCCTAGAAGACTTTGAAACAACAGCAAGCCCAAGTCTACAAGTTCGATCTGGTAATTCCCAGCAATCTGATGAACCTAAGGATGAAATGAATGAGTATTTTGGAAAGTATAGCACTGAGAATTCTAAGACATCAATGCCACAGGATCAGACATCACCAGGACCATCTCCATCATTTGAATTTGTTCAACTTGGAGCTATCCCAAAAACTCCATTGCAAAGAATGCTTCAACCCCCAAAACCTAAACAAGCTGTACAAAGAAATTCCAATGTTGAGGATGTAACATTAACGTCCGATAACCCTGTTACAACTTCACAAAATCCTTCAGCCAGCTGCACGGATACAGGGCCTACAAATATGAATCTTTCAAATATGGTGCGGAGGCAAAATGACATCGCTGAACTTTTGGTTTTGCAGCAAAAACACTTTACTCCCTTCTAGAGAGATTCCAGTGTTCGACGGAGACCGACTTTACTATCTGGAACAATTTACTTCTGGCCAATCAAAGGAGCTCGTCCGAAGCTGCTTGCATATGGACGCTAGAAGGGGTTATTCTGAAGCTAAAAGGCTTCTCAAAGGTCATTTTGGTGATGAAGTGAAAATCACCAGTGCTTATATGGAAAAGGCCCTGAGTTGGAATAATATCAAGGCCGATGATGGAAAGGCTCTTAATGCTTATGCCCTTTACTTGAGAGGCTGTTGCAATGCTGCCGAAGACCTCCATAACATGTATGATCTTGATTTACCTTCCAATCTTAAGCAGATTATCCAAGCTTCATATAAATTACGTGAAAAGGAGAAGCACAGCATGTGACATTCTTGAAAGAACGCACAGTAGAGCAAAATTTCAGGATGTGGTTGCTTTTATTGAAAAACAGGCAAAGATACTTCAAGATCCCCTCTTCGGCAGTATTCTAGATTCTACTTCTGCAACCAAGAGTATTAAGGCTGAGACAGGCTTTCGTCCATTCAAGTCTGGGAGTAAGAAAAGCTTTGCTACTTCCATTTCACCACTGATATCCAGTACAAAAGAAATAAAGTGTGCTGAGGCTTCTGGTATTGCATTTCAGGCCCCCTGTTTGTTCTGTTCTGGCAATCATGCATTGGAAACATGTAGTCAGATAGCGCTAAAGCCTCATGGAGAGAAGGTTGATTTTCTAAAAGGAAAAGGACTATGCTTTGCTTGTCTTCTAAAGGGGCATATGAGCAAAATGTGTAGAAAGCGCCTGGATTGTAAGACTTGTCACAAAAGGCACCCAACAATACTCCATGTCGAAAATATGCCCTCCAGAGAGCAATATACTTCCCAGAAGGATAAAGGTGGCAGTAACTTAATTACAATTGCCATGGTGTCAGCAGAACAGAAAGAAGTTGGTTCTTTAGACTACAAACTCGCTATCTTGCCAGTGAAGATTAAGGCCTGCAATGGGAGTAACATAATTCAAACTTATGCTTTTGTTGATCCCGGAAGTTCTGCTACTTTCATTACAGAAAACCTGATGGAAAAACTGTATGTGAGAGGAAGGAGAACAGAAGTTCTACTTAGGACCATGGGACAAGAAAGACCTATATGTACATACAGATTGGATGGTTTCGAAGTAAGCAGCCTTGATGGTAACAATTTTTTGCCCCTGCCAGAGGTTTTTACCCAAGCTTCTATACCAGTTGGTAAAGAAAATATTCCTACTCAAGAGGACATTCAGCACTGGCCATACCTCAAAGAGGTCAGTTTGAATACAATTGAAGCAGAAGTCGTGTTGATTGGAGTTAATGCTCCAAAGCTTATAGAGCCATGGAGGGTCACTATTAACTTCGACTTCCATTCCGTCAAGAGGAGGTTCACTTGCCTAATAATAGGACCATAGCTCAACAACGAGCTCTTAGCCTTATGAAGAGATTCCAAAGGGATGATCGGTTTTTTACTGACTATAAGGAATTCATGAGTGACATCTTGGAAAAGAGGCATGCTGAAAAGGTGCCACTTGATCAACTGTCAGGAAAATTCGGAAGAGTTTGGTACATACCCCATCATGGCGTGTACCACAAGAGGAAAAACAAAATTAGGGTTGTATTTGATTGTGGGTCCTCATTTCAAGATACATCCCTAAATAAAGAGCTTCTACAGGGACCTGATCTTTCAAACAGTCTCCTTGGAGTTATCCTTCGTTTCCGTCAAGAACCAGTGGCAGTCATGGCAGATATCGAAGGAATGTTTCATCAAGTAAAAGTTACACCTGAGGATGTTGACTTTCTGCGGTTCTTATGGTGGCCTAACGGTGACACTAGCCAACCATTGGCAGAGTATCGGATGTTGGTTCACCTCTTTGGTGCCGTCTCTTCACCTAGTTGCGCAAACTATGCACTTAAGAAAACAGCAGAGGACAATGAGGGCAGCGTTGGTAAAGAGGTTCTTAGTACCATTCGAAGAAACTTCTATGTTGATGACTGCCTAACTTCCCTACCCAATGAGGATGCAGCCATTGCCATGATTCAAGACTTGAGAGCTGTCTGTGCCACTGGAGGATTCAGACTGACGAAGTGACAAGTAATAGTCGTTCGGTTTTAGCTTCAATTCCAGTAGAAGAGAAAGCCAAAGAGGTGAAGGAGCTGGATCTTGATATAGATACACTCCCTGTGGAGAGAGCTCTTGGAATTCAGTGGAGCACTGAAACAGACTCCTTTTTCTTTAAGATTAACTTAAAGGAGCAGCAGCCCACCAAGAGGACTATTCTTTCTACAGTGAACTCTATCTACGACCCGATTGGGTTTCTTGCCCCATTGATTCTTCCAGCAAAAAGAATCCAACAGGAACTCTGCAAAGTCATCTGTGGTTGGGATGACAAGATTCCAGACGAGCTATCAAAGTACTGGAAGGAATGGCTTGAGGGCTTGGACAAACTTAACAACCTAAGCATTCGCAGATGTTTCAAACCACCAAATTATGGCGAAATAGAAACTGCCCAGCTACATCACTTTAGTGATGCAAGTGAATCAGGGTATGGTATAGCTAGCTACCTGCGACTTACTAACATCACTGGTGTTGTTCATGTTGTCTTTGTATTGGGCAAGGCCAGAGTTGCTCCACTGAAACCTGTAATATCCCCAGGCTTGAGTTGGCAGCTGTCCTTGCAGCACATGTCGACAGGGTGCTCAAGAGAGAGATCGAAATCCCACTTATGAGATCTGTTTTCTGGACAGATAGCACGTCGGTTTTGAAATACATCTTTAATGATACAACACGATTCAAAACATATGTTGCAAATAGAGTCTGCAAAATACGTGACCTGTCCGAGAAATCCCAGTGGTATTATGTGAATGGTTTACTGAACCCCGCAGATGCTGCGTCACGTGGCCTTTCAATTGATTCCTTCCTTGGTTCAGAAAGATGGTTGAATGGTCCAGAATTCCTTTCACTGCCTGAGTTAGACTGGCCTTGCTTTCCAGAGGAGCAAATGACCATATCTCGGGATGACTCAGAGATAAAGAAAGAGGCTTTGGTTTTCAGTACTGCTCTGATAAAAGGCTCTGATCCTGTTAACAAATTCATTGAGTATTTCTCTTCATGGAATAGACTTAAAAGGGCTACTGCATGGATCCTGAAATTTAAAAGGATGCTCTGGTCATTGAGCCAAAAGCAAAAGGATGCTCATTCGATGCTTCACCTACAAGGCAGGTCCAACAATGGAAAAACTGAAGACAAAACTCAGTTTGGAGATGGAGAGCTTTCAATGGAGGATCTCGCCCATGCAGAGAAGTCGTTAGTATGCTTTATCCAGCAACAGGCATTTCAACCTGAAATTACTTCTCTAAAAAAAGGATGTACAATCAAGAAAAATAGCAGCATCTACAAACTTGACCCTTTTCTGATGGATGGTATTTTAAGAGTTGGAGGGAGGCTGCATAAAATGTCAATGCCTGAAGATTTGAAACATCAAGTCATCTTGCCTAAGAACAGTTACCTGTCTACACTGCTTTTAAACCATATTCATCAATCAGCAGGTCATTGTGGAAAAAATCAGATTCTCTCAAAGCTTCGCCAGAGATACTGGATAGTTCATGCCAATTCCGCTGCTAGGAAGCTAGTCAGGAAGACGTTGGAATGCTCCAGTGATGGAGCAAAAAATGGCAGATCTTCCCTTAAGTCGTCTAGCTTGTGACTCACCTCCATTTACATGTGTAGGGACTGATTATTTCGGTCCAATTGAGGTGAAAAGGGGCCGGAGTTTGGTCAAGAGATACGGTGTCCTGTTTACATGCTTGGTGAGCAGAGCAATCCATCTTGAAATGGCCTATTCACTGGATACAGATTCCTGTATTTTGGCCTTGAGAAGGTTCATATGTAGAGGGTCAAGTTCAAGAAATAATATCGGACAACGGAACTAATTACGTAGGAGCTGAGCGAGAGCTTAGAGATTGTCTTGCTCTGTTGGATAACAACAAGATCAAACATGCAATGCTGAACGAGGGTATCAAATGGAGTTTCAATC
This sequence comes from Culter alburnus, assembly GCA_028476615.1. NCBI lineage: Eukaryota > Metazoa > Chordata > Actinopteri > Cypriniformes > Xenocyprididae > Culter > Culter alburnus. Next base: position 219,633 of record JAOTNS010000003.1, read on the forward strand.
CACCCTCAGGGGCTCATCATGGAGGAGCATGGGAAAGGCTTGTCCGTACCATTAAGAAGTCTCTGTATTCTGTACTAAAACAACAAGCATTAGATGAAGAAGGACTACAGACAGCACTCTGTGAGGTAGAGGCTATTGTCAACGATCGTCCTATTACCACTATATCTGATGATGCCACTGATCCTGAGCCTCTCACACCTAATCATCTCCTACTACTAAAGGGAAAACCAATTTTGCCACCTGGATTGTTCGTAAAAAATGACTCCTATTCAAGACGAAGATGGAGACAAGTCCAGTATATTTGCGATCTATTCTGGAAGAGATGGACAAGAGAGTACCTGCCATTAATGCAGAGAGGCAGAAATGGCATGAAGTGAGAAAAAATCTTAAGCTAGGAGATATAGTTCTTATCGTGGATGATACATCACCCAGGAACTCTTGGCCTATTGGACGGATCACAAAGACCTTACCTGACAAAAGAGGACATGTTCGTCGTGTCTTGGTTCGAACAAAGTCCAACATACTGGAAAGACCTATTAATAAGCTGTGTCTTCTTCAAGAGTAACTTCAAAATAACTTCAGTGGTCTGCAGAGTTAACAAGCTATTTCGATGAAGTTAATTACTTTTTGCCATTTTTGAATACCCTTTTTTGTTTTTTTCATTTTTTTCTTGGACTATTTTTGGACACTTTTTCAATATTTTTCTCATGGACTATTCTTTGGATTTTTTTTGCATTTTTTTTTTTTTTTTCTCTTATTGACGGTTTAGATTTTTGTGCATATGAATAGACTCTTTGAAGATTGAGGAACATTGTAATATGTATTATATGACTTCTCGATATGTGTATTTTATATTTAATTGCCTTAACATCGTCAATTAAGGGGCCGGGATGTAGAAGCCATATTGTTACTAATGATGTTAATCAATTTATCCATTATTATATTTTGTACTTCCACTTTAAGGAGCCATTTTGGGATCTGCTGGGGTCAGCCATTTTAAAACAGGAAGTGATGTGGGCAATGGTGGGGGGGGAAGGAGACAGTTTTTTTGACCTACACTATACTGCTCTACACTTTTCTGGATTCACGGTTTTTGTTTTAAGTCTACACATTTTTGTTACAATAAAAAGGATTGATCAAATGGAATGTAGTGTCAAAGGTACTTTCCCCACTGGAAGTGGCTATAAACCAAAGGAAGCCACTACAGGGGGTGTATAGTAATTATATTATTACAATAATAATAATAATAATATGATATTAAAATTCATATGATAGTTTCTTCCTTACATCTGCTATAATACAATTCACTCATTAGTTAATAAATATGTGGATCCACTTTCAATAACAGATTAGTCTGTTGGACTAGCGGCAGCATTTCTGGGTTCAGAGGTTCTGGGTTCTAATCCATTCATGTATGATTTTTTTTTTCCTCATTAAAATCATCAGTGATTGTATATCAAGAGCAGGGACACATTCATGTGCATTTTGTTTTGTGATTTCAACATAACGAACAAAGTCACTGCAACAGTTAAGCGATAGATTGAAGCACTCGTCCGTGTGAATCAGTGAAAAGACTGTTGCGCCTCTGATAACAGCGACAACGAGCACTCAACATGATTTCAAAAACAACACATCCCAGCACCAGATCGCCTATTATTAACACAAATTGATAATCAACTAGAGGTGTTTCTTTTGTATTAGATATCTGTGCCACGAGATGTTTCAAAAAGTGGTGGGGACAATATCGACCCTTTCAAAAAGTGGTGAGGACATGTCCCGCCCGTCCCACCCACAAATTACGCCTATGCCCTGAATGTGTCTGTGAAGTTTCAGCTCAAAATACCCCATACTTTTATTATTCCATGTTTTAACTGCCTATTTTGGGGTGAGATTAAAAATGCTCTGATTTGATGTCTGTACACCTTTAAATGCTCATGCTCCCCGCCCTTGAGCTCGTGACTGCATGAAACATTGCATAAACAATACTAAAGTTCACATTATAACTCTCAAAATGGATCTTTACAAACTGCTGGTGATGCAGCATATCAGATCACGTATGGCATGTATTTTGTGGATGTTTGCATTCAATTCTGAATGAGTTTGATAGTATTAGGGATGTCCAGATCCGATCACATGATCGGAAATCGGGCCCGATCACGTCGTTTCAGACTCGATCGGAATCGGACGTTACCTCCCGATCAGGACTCGGATATATATGTATTAGGGGTGCAACGGGTCTCGGTAAAAAAACCGCGGTCCATCTCGAATGATGACGCATCTATTGGTTAATATGGTTTGTTTAAAATAGCAACGTGGAAAACAGACAGAGTTCAGTATGTTTGATACTGAATGTTGTTTCAGTCGATGGATGCGCAAAACGTTACAACAACGATAATCAGAAAGCGTGGACAAAACGGTCACTCTTTGTAAACTGTTAACTGCGAGAGCCGTCTGCTGTAATGTCATTTACGCCGTCATCACCCGGGTGTTGATAGCACGCGAGCGCAGGTGAGACCTGAACAGCACACGTTGCTGTCTGTGTTTAAACTAAACTCATTTAAGCCTTGCTGATTTAAACCTTCAAGAACAAGACGCGAAAGAGAACTCGCACGCTGTGAGAAGATTTGTGTGCGCTCATCCGAAGCGCTTATTTCAGTCAGCGCGCAAATACTGAGTTCTCTTTCAAGTCTTGCGCTTCAGCGGACAAATTCATACAAAAATTATGTCAACATGCCCGTCTTAGCGAGTATCCTAGCAAACATAGTCGGTTATGTCTTAAGTGAACGTATATTAGTCGAGAAAGACAGCGCATGTGGAACAGTATATGTATCGTGCATGTCTTAAAGGGAAAAAACTATTCCTGCTGCCTGTTTTTAATGTTAAATCAAACAAACAAATAACAAAGAAATCACTCACTGCTCTTGACTGAATAGTTTTTGTAACTTCAATAATGATTAATCTTTATTTATTTTATACAGTAAAGATAATATGCAGTGATATTTTATATTTGATTACTTTATCCATTTTCTGTATACGTGAAAACTACTGTTAGATACCTGAAAAGCACTGTTCCTGGATCCTGGATCTGTTTTTTCGCTCTTCTTTATTCTTTTTTATGTATTATAGAAGTATCAGATCGGGACTCTGTATCGGTAGATACTCAAAATCAAATGACTCGGACTCGAGGGCAAAAAAAACGTGATCGGGACATCCCTAGATAGTATGCTGCGTGGCTAACGGGGCTAAACAAGCATTTTCGGGTTAAAAATGAAAGTAACAACATGGCTCTGGTCTCTGTGAATACAGCATTAAACAATGATAACTTTAACTGCATTTAACAGTACATTAGCAACATGCTAAAGAAACATTTAGAAAGACAATTTACAAACATCACTAAATATATCATGTATCATGAACAGTTATTATGGATCCATCTGCCATTTTTCGCTGTTGTTCTTGCTTGCTTACCTAGTCTGATGATTCAGCTGTGCACAGATCCAGACGTTAATACTGGCTGCCCTTGTCTATGCTTGAACATGGGCTGGCATATGCAAATATTGGGGGCGTACATATTGATGATCCTGACTGTTACGTAACAGTCGGTGTTATGTTGAGATTCGCCTGTTCTTCGGAGGTCTTTTAAACAAATGAGATTTACATAAGAAGGAGGAAACAATGGAGTTTGAAACTCATTGTATGTCATTTCCATGTACTGAACTCTTGTTATTCAACTATGCCAAGGTAAATTCAATTTTCAATTCTAGGGCACCTTTAATAAACTCCAGAGTATTCAGCAGTTGAGTGGATTCAAAACACATTTCATTGGCCATTACGTTCACATGCTTTACAGATGTCTGTGATTATTGCCTACAACGGCCAACACTGCAAAAACATGTTGTAAAAGACACAAATACAGACGAGCGTTAAGATTATATCGTTATTCTCAATATTCTCTTATTTTATATCGTCCCCACAATTATTGTGTAGAGTGAGATTTATCTGTTTGATCCATCTTGTTCCTCTGTGGTCACATTTGCCGGTTTGCATCAGTTTTGGTAACATTGCTTGGTGAACTTCAGAATGGCAGTGTATCAAGCACCGAAATGAGCAAAATGAGCTTATGACTTCATGAGCACAGTTATGAGCATTAATATTGTCTCTCTCAATGTTGATTCTACAGTACAGGCAAACAGATATATTATAGCATACTTACTGTTGACCACCAGTGTGGCATTGACCTCATCCACGTCCTTTCCACAGAAGGCTTGTGCTTTATAATGTCCTGATCTGGAGATGTTGACATCTTGAAGAATCAAGGACACATTTCTTTCTTCAACTTGCAGCGAGACTCCATGTGTTTTCACAGGTTCACAGCTGGGAACAATGTAAATATGGGAACAGTATATGGCAATTAAAGATTTTTTCTGGTCTTCTCCCGCAAAAATTACTTTCACTTCTTCGACTCTCTCCAGTTTAACAGCTCCGAAGGGTATGGCAAAATCTTGTCCATCCGTTGCCTCCAACGTCGACCCAGCAACGTGCACAGAGACTGTTTGAAAAGAAAGAATTTACTACACTTTACAACAGATTCCCAAGTTTTTTTCTTATGTATTCCAACAGCCCCGTCAATAAGGTAGAAATACCATAATTAAATAATTTATTAATAATTTAACTTGTTTGAGCTTCCGTCTCCTGTCCCAGTACTATTCAGTCCACACAATTTTTATGATGCATAAACAAAGTAATATATTTATACAAAAGATGATTTTGAGCAAAGCAATATAGCTTGAGAGAGGGCAAGGCCAAAATAACCCTACCTGTTTTATCATAACTAAGCTAATCAAAGAACATGAAACAAACAAAAAACACAAGGAACCATCTCACTCTCTAAAAAAAAAACAAAAGAAAAAAAAAGAAAATGGCACCCAATGTCTGTGATGAGAGATAGGGTTGGGTTGGCGCAACAACAGATAAGACAGAAGAGCCTCAACTTCCTCGGACCAGATTCTCCAGGAGCAAACAGGAGACCACACCCAGTAATGGTGACTGTATATATAATCAGGTAATATAATCAGGTTCAGCCACCCATCTTGTGTGAATGATGTAGAAACAAACATGCATCCCATACAACACACATGACACCGATTAAAACTCAATCAAATAATCACTAAAATGTAATGTGTCAATGTGCGTGTATGTCTCCAGTTGTTTTTAAATGGAGATGAACATGTAAGAAGGTCACGGTGGCGTCATGTAAAGAAACTAACACGTGGGAGGAGGTGTGTCTGGAGAACGTACATCTGAGATGCACATTTTGCACTGGAATTTAAAAGCAGAGCAGAAAGTCAATTTGAACTTGAAGCCTTCCACCTAATGAACATGAAAGAAAAAGGTCAGTTGCCCTATTTTTTATGATTTGAATGTACTGGCCACATACAGTATGTAGGCTAATTTGTGATTTAATCTCCTCTTTTTTATAAAATAACATAGAGGGCATTGTGATCAGAACACTCTACTACTTTATTTACCCCCAGAAGATGCTGTTCTGGAGTTATTAATAAAGATATTAACACCGTATCATCAGAGTACTTAAAAATATATTGATTAGGCCTACTTGAACGACAGTTGTTAAAACAAAGTGTACAAAGTGAAAAGCGTTGCAGAACTAACACAACCTTGAGGTACGCCAATATTTGTTTTTACTGCTGTTGACACACCTTAGTCACTTTGACACTTTGATTTCTATTTGTGAGATACCATTTCCCTATGTAAACCCTACCATCAGATAGGGGTTTACAGCTGTATTAGTTTTGACACAAGAATATCAACTTGAATTGTATCAAAGGCAGATGAAAAGTCCAGGAATATAGCTATAGTTTTTAGTTTTGTCTAGATGTTTAGAGACAATATGCACTAAAGCTGCCGCTGTGTCTTCAGTACTACAACCTTGTTTATACGTGAACTGACATGAATCAAGTTTGTATGTAAATGTATTAAGTAAAATTCTTTCTAAACATTTCATAATAACTGAAGGTCTGTAACTTTTACATTCTTTAGGACAAGAAAGTTTGGTACTGGTTTTATGATTGAGGTTTTCCATATTACAGAAACAGTATGTGAATCAATAGAAAAACTGGTTGCCACACTTAAGCTAGTTCATACATAATATTTTTATAAGGCCTGGACTACACCAATCAGGTTCAGCTTTTCTATTAGTAGACTGAAATATCCTCCAAACATCAATAACCATCTTTTGAGAGGTAGTTCATAATTACTACGTTTAACTCCAGTACAAAAGGAATTTGGCAAAGCCAACTTCATTATCCGTCCTGTAATAGTTTTTCATAGTATACATGACCTTCTTGTTGTTTTTAGCTCCAAAGGCTCCTTCTAGGCGTTGTCTATGAGATACTTTTGACTTCCTCATCATACCTTTAGTTCTTTTTCTGTCAGTCACTCTTAAGTCCTAGCTTGCAAGTTGCAATGCAACTTTTCTTCTATTCATAACTTCTTTAATGTCTTTGGTAACAGATTTATTATTTGGGTAAACTGTTCGTCTTTTTAGGTATTACCAATTGTACACAAAAAATGAAGTAGTCATTAATTATTTCAGTCCTTTCATCCGAATATTTCAGTAACACTTTACAATAAGGTTCATTTTTTAACATTAGTTAATGTATTAACTAACATGAACTAATCATGAACAATATATTTGTAGCTGTATTTACTAATGTTTATAAACATTAATGAAAATACAGTTGTTCATTGTTCATGTTAGTTCACAGTGCATTAACTAATGTCAACAATATAGTAAATGATGAAATTAACATTAACAAAGATTAATAAATGCTGTAAAAGTGCAGTTTATTATTAGTTCATGTTAACTAATTAACCTTACTGTAAAGTGTTACCAAGATTTCCCAGTTAGTCACTGCAAGCTGTTAGTCTCCCTTTACTTTCATTCAACCACACTCTGATTTCTCTTCTCAGGTTTCCCCTTTTTATGCGTCCTGTCATATACACAGGAAGCACATCACATTGTGGTCATAATATTGGTGGCCTATACTTAGTCATTCTTAACATTCACGAAACATATTGTCTTTTCTTGTTCCTAACTTTACATATTGTCCAAATCCTGGCATGTATTCCAAGTTACACTGGTTAAAATCTCCAAGAACCAAAATACATAATATTGTGTGAAATAATCAACATCCGATGACAGAACCTGTGAGTTATTATATTTTACTAGAGCAGATGCAATCATGATGCTTAGGACTGGTGAATTATTCATATAAACATTGTGATTAGCCTTAGCCTGTTTCTGTCTAAAAAAACATAATTGTGACAAACACAATTCAGACTCTTATCTTTGAATTTTGTTTTAATCTCATGTAAGATGTATGCGACTCTTTTATGGGGTGCTAAGTTTGACTTGCTTTATTACGTGACACAAAATACAAAAGAACTAGAATTTATTATAATGTATTTGAACTATTTGAACTAATACTTTGTTTTACAGAAAGGCTTCCAGGAAAGTCAGGTATTCATTAAGCCACAGTTTACACTAGTGTTCTCAAAGATTTTGACGTTGACAAGCACTATTTATACTCCCTAGCTTTTCCTGTCACCAAATTATCATTAAGTTTTTAACGGTAGGAACACTAAAAAACTTTAGCGAACTCCATGTTATTTCCATAGGACAGCCTGCCCCGTGCCATCAGTTACTGTTCTTATGCGCATGCGCGTGTCAGAAAACGCCCCCCAGCTTGTAACAATCTAATTCTTATCATATTGTCAATCATATCATATCAATCTAATATTTATCATATTGTAGCCTACTTTAAATAACATAAAAAATAAAGTCAGAAAGGTCCGTTCTGATGTTGTTCATTTATAATAGAGAGTGACACTGTACAATTGAGGCAGAACCTTTACTGCCCGGATTCTGATTCACGATCTATTGAGCTGACTGAGACGCACCGATTGTTTGAAGTTTTGTTTGCAGCAGCTGGGGTAAAATCTTTCACGTGTCGAGTGGCACACAACAGCGGTAATGTCGGAGCTTATCGGTACTACGGTCTTTTATAATTTATCCCCGGGACCCATTTAATACCGGGTTTCAGATCCATCGCATATGATGTTTACAAAGAACTGCCCACCTACCTGTGGCAATGAAGATCAAGGCTTCTGTGATCATCTTTTGTCAAAGCCCAAGAATACTTCGGTGACAAAAGCTAGTGATGTGTACTGAGTACAGTCCTCACTGTGAGTAAACAGCCCAAACTAATGTTTCCTGCTGCGGGTTTACTCTTCAACTCCTCTGTGTCTGTGAGTGTGTCTCTCGAGTCTCTCTCCACTACCCGCTTTATTACTCCAAACTCCTCCCTATCACACAACCATATATGGCTCTGAGTCCGCCTAATGACTCAGTGAAGAACCTTTTGGCATCCGCCCCTAAATCGAGTGTGATGTACCGTCAGTGCATTTCCGTGCCGAGGAAAAACTGCACCCAAGTCAACAGTATGTTTTAGTTTAACAGAAACTAGATGTAAATTAGATGTAAAGTCTTTGGGTTTAGGATAGGGCCAGTACCACTTGAGGATGGTCTTTATTCAAAACCTTCTCTTTCTTCTTAAACAAACAGAATCAATACTATTGCACCATACATTCCTGTTTGTGATATTTCTGTAGCCATTTTTCGTAACAAATACTGATTATTCATTGCGAATTCTGTCGACAAACTAATTTTATAGACAATTCTAAATTCCGAGTTATAAAAAATGCTCTTTTATATTACTTTAAAACGTCATAGTATATTGTACTCTATTTGTTACACAACGCAGCGTGTTTAATATTTGTTAAATATGCAGTAGGCCTATGTTAGTTATAAAGATCTAAATGTAGTTTCATACTGTCGAATGTAAATATATTTTACTTACTTGTGGAAGCGAGGAAGGTTGGAAAAAACAGTTCATCGTGTCTGTTCTTGCAAAATGGTGCAGTTTGCTCCTGCAGACCTATGCTGCAGACAGGAGTAGTTGCGTCAGTCCAAAAAAAAAAAAAAAAGCTTCTTTGTCACGTGATTAGTAGGGGCGTTCGATTCCGGGTTTTTCAGACTGAGTCGATTCCGATTCCCGACTTCCACCGATATGGAGTCAACGCGGATTGACTCCATTTAAGTCACCTTTACTTATATTAAGCATTTCACAATACAGATTGTTTCAAAGCAGATTTACAGTAACAGGAAAATAATGCAACCAAAGTTTGTTTCGGCTGTACAGCAGCTCTAGAAGAAAATAGTGTCTTTGTCCAGCTTAAGTTCTGTGTTTATTCATTTCAATTGTAAAAATCATTAGTTATTGATTTAGTTCATTTATCTATAGCCTACAGCAGCTCTGGAGAAAAAAGTGATATCATCTAGCTCAGTTTAGTTCTCATCATATGGTGTCATGTTCTCTTTACGCGGGTTTTATTCATAAAGCATGAGAGGAGAGCACTGTGAATGTCAGTCGTCTTTTAATGCCACACACACACACACACACACAGGCAAGATGTAACAACTTGCCTCCTTAAACGTCGTAACACTGCCCTCTAGTGGGAAGTTCATGTACTAACCTCAATAATCACAGTTACTTTAATAGCCTATATGCACCCGCATATACTACAAATGGTGTCAATGAAGTCAGATCAATAATATTGTTGAATATTAAGAGCCCCCAACTAAGCAAGCCACAGTGCAAAGGATTTATGTGTGTGGGTGTGTGTGTGTGTGTGTGTGTGTGTGTGCGTGCTAAATTTCCCTCTGTAATAAATTAATTTACCCATTAAAGTGGCATTTAATGACAGTATGAATATCAGTATGGTGTAATAGAAGAATAATGTACGCAGAGTTGCATATGGCAAATATTTTATTTCCCGGAAATAATTTGCATTCTATGTATTACTTGTATGACTGGGTATTAAAAATGTAATAAGTCTGAATGAAAACTTACTTGTTGAGTAAAATCTATTCTGGGGGTTCAAACCATAGATATACAGGTGCTGGTCATATAATTAGAATATCATCAAAAAGTTGATTTATTTCACTAATTCCATTCAAAAAGTGAAACTTGTATATTATATTCATTCATTACACACAGACTGATATATTTCAAATGTTTATTTCTTTTAATTTTGATGATTATAACTGACAACTAAGGAAAATCCCAAATTCAGTATCTCAGAAAATTAGAATATTACTTAAGACCAATACAAAGAAAGGATTTTTAGAAATCTTGGCCAACTGAAAATTATGAACATGAAAAATATGAGCATGTACACTCAATACTTAGTTGGGGCTGCTTTTGCCTGAATTACTGCAGCAATGCGGCATGGCGTGGAGTCCATCAGTCTGTGGCACTGCTCAGGTGTTATGAGAGCCCAGGTTGCTCTGATAGTGGCCTTCAGCTCTTCTGCATTGTTGGGTCTGGCATATCGCATCTTCCTCTTCACAATGCCCCATAGATTTTCTATGGGGTTAAGGTCAGGTGAGTTTTCTGGCCAATTAAAGAACAGGGATATCATGGTCCTTAAACCAGGTACTGGTAGCTTTGGCACTGTGTGCTGGTGCCAAGTCCTGTTGGAAAATGAAATCTGCATCTCCATAAAGTTGATCAGCAGCAGGAAGCATGAAGTGCTCTAAAACTTCCTGGTATACGGCTGCGTTGACCTTGAACCTCAGAAAACACAGTGGACCAACACCAGCAGATGACATGGCACCCCAAACCATCACTGACTGTGGAAACTTTACACTAGACCTCAAGCAACATGGATTGTGTGCCTCTCCTCTCTTCCTCCAGACTCTGGGACCCTGATTTCCAAAGGAAATGCAAAATTTACTTTCATCAGAGCACATAACTTTGGACCACTCAGCAGCAGTCCAGTCCTTTTTGTCTTTAGCCCAGGCGAGACGCTTCTGATGCTGTCTGTTGTTCAAGAGTGGCTTGACACAAGGAATGCAACAGCTGAAACCCATGTCTTGCATACGTCTGTGCGTAGTGGTTCTTGAAGCACTGACTCCAGCTGCAGTCCACTCTTTGTGAATCTCCCCCACATTTTTGAATGGGTTTTGTTTCACAATCCTCTCCAGGGTGCGGTTATCCCTATTGCTTGTACACTTTTTTTCTACCACATCTTTTCCTTCCCTTCGCCTCTCTATTAATGTGCTTGGACACAGAGCTCTGTGAACAGACAGCCTCTTTTGCAATGACCTTTTGTGTCTTGCCCTCCTTGTGCAAGGTGTCAATGGTCGTCTTTTGGACAACTGTCAAGTCAGCAGTCTTCCCCATGATTGTGTAGCCTACAGAACTAGACTGAGAGACCATTTAAAGGCCTTTGCAGGTGTTTTGAGTTAATTAGCTGATTAGAGTGTGGCACCAGGTGTCTTCAATATTGAACCTTTTCACAATATTCTGATTTTCTGAGATACTGGGAATTTGGGATTTTCCTTAGTTGTCAGTTATAATCATCAAAATGAAAAGAAATAAAAAGAAAATAAAAGAAATCAGTCTGTGTGTAATGATGAATGAATATAATATACAAGTTTCACTTTTTGAATGGAATTTGTGAAATAAATCAACTTTTTGATGATATTCTAATTATATGACCAGCACCCGTATATACTTTTTTTCTTTCATGCAAATAAAGCCCTTTGAATTGAATTAATTTTTTGTGCTTAATTTTAGAGGGAAGGGGGCTGCTCCCATTAGGTATACATTTACAGCATGTACTGTATATATTTTTCTCATGCTGTGATCTCCCAGATGAAGGTTAGTTTTAAAGTAACCAACAGTTTAATGTTTGTGAATGGCTCCTAATTGTATCCTAATTTAGGTACTTGGTGGTTTGGTAACGAAGGGCCTACTTTGCCTCAGCAACAATGACCCAATGACAAACAAGTCATTAATAAGAAGATAACTGATGGCTCCTGTATTCATAGCGACTAGTTTCTAACTATTTTAATCATTTGATTGTTAATCATAAATATAGGGGGCTGCTGCTCAGTTTAATAGTTTTCAAGAACGTTATGTAAATTGGTAAACTATTTAGCCAAGGCTACTAAAATGAACACCAAAACTTAACATCAAGCAAACGGCCAAATCACAAATCACCTTCAACACTTCATAGCCATAGCCTAGCAACCATTTAGAGCACCCTAGCAACCTAAACCAAAAGAGGGATATCTTCAAATCTGAATATCATAGAGGCATGGGGGTTCGATTATATCATTCATACTGACAAGTAGCATTTGCAGTATCAACACTGACAGCTGCCAAGCCATACCCTAGCAACCAAACAGAGTACCCTAGCATCCGTTCAGCAAGACCTATATCTCTGCATCAGAACATTGTAGAGACATGGGAGTTGGCTCATTTGACCCGTGCTAGCAAATTGGACTTCCAACATGCTACACATGCTAGCAGTGAATAGCTAAATGCTAATAGTGATTAGCTAAGTACTAAATTGGGCTAAGAACTCTATAAAAACTACATAGCAACCATCTGTGACAACTACCAATCACCTAGTAACACCATAGCAACCACCCAGGTTACCATAGCAACCGCTCAGAACACCCTAACAACGCCCTAGGAACCAACCAAAGAACCTTAGCAACTGCCTAGCAACACCCTAGAAACCACCCAGGTTACCATAGCAACCACCTAGCAAATGATCAGAACACCCTAGCAACCGCCCAGTAACCACTCAGAACACCTTAGCAATTGCCTAAAAACACCCTAGGAAATACATGAAATGTACATTCTAGTTATTATTATTATTATTAATATTATTATTATTGACTTAATTCTATTGTTGACCTAACTTATTAACATAAAATCTAAGTGCTTATCAAGTAAATAGTGTCAGTGAGTTATTTAACCTTGTATTACTGTCTCTGGAAGGCTTTTGTCTTTCAAACAAATTAAAATCTACAAATTTTATATTTACATGCAATGCAGGGATTCCTCAACATTATGTTAGCTGTGTCTCTTTGTATCCCTAACATGAGTGATAATTCAAATAATAATCATTGTGCTCATCAGTAGTTCATGTGCTCATTAGATATGCAGTGTTGCAATGTAGAGAAAAAAAGTGAAAAAGTTCTTAAAAGTGAAATGAATTCTGTAAATCGAGTGATCAAATGTGTCTCTCAGTTTTCAGTGTCACATGACTAGTGGCTGGTCTGTGTGTGCTATTCCACAAACCTGGAAGACCTTTTGAACATATATAAGCAGGCTTTTATAGAAAGGATAATTTACAAAATAAAAAGAAGATGAATCAATGAATTATGAATAATTGACTGAAGTGAGAATAACATGAAGTCATGTAATCAATGGAAAAGTCTAATTATGAGTAGGCTTAAAATGTAATATAATCTAATTACAAGTACTTATTTCTTTGGAATTGGATTATGTAATCCATATCACATGTAATCTGTTACAGTTACCTGGTTATTATTTGCTCCTATGATCCACGAGGGGTAATCTAAATATGATTTTTGTAATCTTTAGTCATAGGTATCATATTTGCACTTTTTCACAAAGACCACACCATTCGGAAGTTTAATGTTTATTAAAAGTTTATTAAATATAAAGAGCAGGGAAAGGCTTGCAAAATCCAAGAAGCTCAGAGTGAGTGTGCATTATTGCATTACTAAAGAAGACCGGACCAGTGTGGGTCAGCAGCTTGTGACCTTACACAGGGAAAATGTGATAGGGTCAGACTGGTCAAATCAAGAAGTTGCAGGTCTTCATTGGTTTAAAGGTGCCCTCGAATGAAAAATTGAATTTATCTTGGCATAGTTAAATAACAAGAGTTCAGTACATGGAAATGACATACAGTGAGTCTCAAACTCCATTGTTTCCTCCTTCTTATATAAATCTCATTTGTTTAAAAGACCTCTGAAGAACAGGCGAATCTCAACATAACACCGACTGTTACGTAACAGTCGGGATCATTAATATGTACGCCCCCAATATTTGCATATGCCAGCCCATGTTCCCAACATTATGAAAGGCATTACACAAGGGCAGCCAGTATTAACATCTGGATCTGTGCACAGCTGAATCATCAGACTAGGTAAGCAAGCAATAACAGCAAAAAATGGCAGATGGAGCAATAATTACTGACATGATCCATGATATCATGATATTTTTAGTGATATTTGTAAATTGTCTTTCTAAATTTTTCGTTAGCATGTTGCTAATGTACTGTTAAATGTGGTTAAAGTTACCATCGTTTCTTACTGTATTCACGGAGACATTCATTTTTTTAACACTTGCAGTCTGTATTATTCATAAACACAACTTCATTCTTTAGAAATCTCTCCAACAGTGTAGCATTAGCTGTTAGCCATGGAGCACAGCCTCAAATTCATTCAGAATCAAATGTAAACATCCAAATAAATACTATACTTACGCGATTAGACATGCTGCATGACGAACACTTTGTAAAGATCGATTTTGAGGGTTATATTAGCTGTGTGAACTTTTATAATGTTGTTTAAGGCAAGCGCGAGCTCTTGGGGCGGGGAGCACGAGATTTAAAGGGGCCGTACACCCTGAATCGGCGCATTTATAATGATGCCCCAAAATAGGCAGTTAAAAAAATTAATAAAAAAAAAAAAAAAACATGGGGTATTTTAAGATGAAACTTCACAGACACATTCAGGGGACACCTTAGACTTATATTACATCTTTTAAAAACATGTTCTTCGGCACCTTTAAACTGCAAATCTAATGACTCTTACCCTGACCACCACATAAACTTTATTCTATAGGGCGCAACTGGGGTAAAAGGGGCATTTGACTTAATTCTCTTCTAAACCACTAGATGGCACAAAAATTCAGCTTGGCACTTTTGATGATGCATGTGTAATTTGTCTGATCTTTGATGCGATCGCAGACAAAATGATTCTGCGCTAATTTGATCTAATTTTTTTTTTTTTTTTTTTTTTTTTAAATGTTATACATTCATGTAGCAAATGGGAACCACTAAAATTATTGTCTATATTTTGAGACAAGGTCTTCTTTATGTGTTTCAGTTTTGTTCAAGGTAATTAAAGCAACAGTTTTCAGAAGAATATGTAAAAGTATGGTGTATTTGGGGTAAAAGGCGCACCTGCTGACGGGGCGAAAGACAATAATAAACATGATAATAAACAGCTCCCGACTTTTCCATTCGTTTAATGACTTGGTTAGATTCAGATGGGAAATATCATATATTAAGTTGGGTGTCCACCCTATGACAATCACCATATTTATAATCAAACCATCATATTTAAAACTTCGACATTAATCATATCATATAACAAAATCATTTACTTGTGATGTGATGCTTTGTTAAATCATTATGGGATCTCCTTCAATGCTTTCAGAACCTTTACTTTTTTAAATAATTTAGTTTCTGTATTTTTAAAATGAACTATTTTAATAGGCTATTTATTGAACAAAAAATCTTTTTTATCGAAATAAACAGAAAATAGTGATAACTTTGCTAAAGTGATTGTTTTGAATTAATTTTGAATTGAAAGTTTTAAATTAGACATGAATAAAAACATATTTTAGCAAAAGTATTTGTATCAATCCATTGTATATCTGTGTTGTATGGTGTGCGTAACTGACCGCTTTGAGGCGCTATTGAGTCAATATCTTTATTATATGCAGACACAAAAGCAAGTTCACTTCAGTTCAACCCTGGTTCAATCATGCTTCCGGAAACCGCAATCTGCCAACAACGTAGATTAACCCACACGTTTTCTGACATTATTACATTATCAAAAGCCCCCTTTTTTTTTTTTTTTTTTTTTTTTTTACATTCTATGCTTCCACTGAACTCACTTCTATAAATCCCGCCCTTCAAGATTTGAGGAGGGACGCGCACAGTAAAGCCGCAGCGGTTATTGCAACCGGTCTCTCTGGCTGTTTTACCCCATTGAGCTCAAACCATCAAGCGAGCCCGTTGCGTATTTTGGATCAAATCGGATATTCTCTAGTTTTGTTAAAGATGAAATTAATTTTCACTGTCTTCGTATTAGTTAACTTAACATTGGTCACAGGTAGGAGAGTTGGGGGTTAATGGACAGATGCTTGTTTTTATCAAACTGTAATATTTTACTGTCAGTTCATCATTTATTCTAAAGCAGGTTAATTGACATCCTAAACACTTTCTTTCTGTTCAAAACAGTCGATGCTTTACTTGCTGATGGGTCGAAGATCGAGGCAAACCATGGAGAAGATGTTATACTGCCCTTCACAATGGATAAAGCGGAGGAAGCCGGTAGATTGAGAATAACTTTTACATCAGAAACTACGAAGAAGACTTGTTTGATCGCACAGCGCTGTACCGGTTCTTAAAGATGCGATGCTGTAGAAACACCTGGAGTCAAACTGCTGGTTGGAGGAGGACACGTGAATGTAATAATTCAGAGAGTTAACAGCTACAGATCAGGACTCTATAAAGTACAAGCCTTCAATGGGAAGTTCGTGTGTGAGAGAAATGCTACACTTGTTGTCAACGGTTAGTGTTACTATAATGTCTTCTGCCTGTACTATCTATCTATCTATCTATCTATCTATCTGACTGGGGTTTTGGTGTGTGTGTGTGTGTGTGTGTGTGTGTGTGTGTGTGGATGTGTGTGGAGTGGAGTGGAGTGCAAACTTTTACTAAGGAATCGACTGAAGTCTTAAGCTAAGAGTTAAGGCCCTTTCACACAGGACGCGGTATGCGCTGCGCTGCGCTATGAAACCCATTTGTTTCAATGGCTTGCGCCGCGCAGGGGGCGGATCTACCGGGGTGGCAACTGCCACCCTAAGAAAAAGCTTTGCCACCCCATCTGCCACCCTAAATTATCACAGAATAAAATATAAATATAAGCAGTGTTTCAAGTTCTGCTTTTAAGCAGCGGCGCTTCAATGTGATGACCTAAAAAAAACAGCGTAACACAAAATAATGGCAAGAAAACAAGTCTTCACATAACAGTGCATGATGGTTGCACGCGCACACAGCGCGCCCAGAGTAGTCAGCTTCATTAACAAAGACTCTTATGAACCGGTTCTTTGAGAGTAAAAAACACACAGCACAGCCAAGTTCACTTACGATTTCCCCCCCTATTTGTACGTGAATCGGAACATGACTGCTTCCCGGTGATGTTCTGTGAGAAATGTAATCCCATCCGAATATGTCTGAGATTCATTTTCGTAATTTTTGGCATCATGATTCTTCCGACCGCCCGCTCCACTTTCATCATGGATAAGGTCTTTTTGTCATCCGACGAAACAATAATATGAAATCAATAAGGAGATCCTGATCACAGAAAATAATAGCAGTTAGGTAAGAATCTAAATGTATTTTAGCTTTTCTCGATTACTAACACATTATACATGATTCAGTTGGCCCAGTTTCCCAAACCATTCGTTCAGTTCTCAAAACAAAGACACATTTCTCAAAATGTTTAACAATGACAACATTAGGTAGCAAAACTGATGACACACCAGTCAAAATCTGAGAGAGAGATGAATGAATAATTTACAGGGGATTTAAACTTACACAGTACTTTAGATGAGAGAAATGTCACTATTCTCTGTACAGTAAACTGGAGCATGTTGTACCATCAATGTTGTGATTGTCAACTTTTTTTGTAGCCATTTGTTATGTGTACTGTATTTTTACACAACTGAGAAATGACTGCCTAGGGATATAGTCTTGTGTCAAAAGACGAATACACTGCTATAGTACTGTATACTGTAATGAAATTTGGCCAAATGTGCAGAGGATGCTGAATTTACTTTTACTGTAGTTGACAGTATACTGTATTGTGTGGCATACCGAGTTCATTCCTATTTTTCTCATGCTTTTCATCTACTGCAAGATCAATTTATAATGGTAAAAAAATGAAAAAAAAAAAAATCCCTCCAAAAGTTCATTGCTGTATTTTACTGTATCTGTATCTGATCTGTAAATTTATTTTTGTATAGTGTATTAGAATTTGAGCTGCAAAATAATTCCTGAATCCCAGTAAGAGGTATTTTTGTTACAGTGTTTTATGATCTCACTAGTGTTCACTGGGCAGTGCAGTAGTGTGTATTTTTTACTTTTTCTGTGTCATCTGAGGCCAAAGTTTGATTTTGTCAGACAAGAATAAGTTGTTGACTAGAACATTTTGTTTTATTTATTTTGACCTGGAAGTTTGAGGTTTGTACAAGTTGGTGTAGTTTTGAGATTGTGTTTATAGTTGAATTGTTGAATTGTTTCATGAATTGTGTGTTAGCAATCAAGAAAAACAATAAGACTGAAAAAGTTTGAAAGACAAATTTATGTTGGCTTGTCATAAAGCTAACTTAAAGTCTTGTTTAAAAAACGTAAACACTTTGTTCAGTTAGGCCGGAATATAGATGTTCTGGGTGATTGCTAAAGTGTTGCTAGGTGGTTGCTAGGAGATTCTGGGTGGTTGCTAGGCTCTTGCTATGCAGTTGCTGGGGTGTTGCTAGAGTATGTAGTTGATAGGGTGTTCTGGGTGAACACACAGACATTCCCACCTCTGCTAATAACAGAAACTCAAAAATTGTTTTGTTGCTCTTTAACTTGCACTAAAACATGTGATTTATACCATCGAAGTAGCCTGTGTAATATTGATAAAACTGCTCATCTCCTTTAGTGATACAAGCTCAGACTCATTTTGAATCTCTTGATGTTTTTCATATAGTGTCTTTACTTGGTGTCTTGATGGATATTGAAATCTTTATTTATTTATTTTTATTTTAAACAGTATATAGATGACTACTTTGTGGTAATGCATTGTTTGTGAACACAATTGTGTGTATGTCAGGCCATAAATCTCCAAAAACTATGCATGGGCGCTTGCTTTGGTGTTGCCACCCCTCATAGACCTCATGCCACCCCTTTGCCACCCTATAAATAATTTTCTAGAGCCGCCCCTGGTGCCGCGCGAGGACTGCGTCGACCAAAGCGCACACGCAGCGGAGCGCAGCTTGCGCGCACTCCGCGGTCAAAGTTCAAAATAGTTCAACTTTTGCCGCTGCGCTCTGTGACGATTACCCGCGCAACCAATAGCAACGGGGCATCCAAACAATCCGAAAGCAAAATGGATGAACAGCTATTTACTGTGTTGGAATTTCCAATACAAGTTTGCTGGTCGTATAGAGACATCGGGTGAAAAGCTGTGTCATGGAGACATGACAAACACTGTCAAGCTGCTCTCTTTCTTCTTCTTACAAGCAGGGCTATTGCTATTGCTCACTTCTTAGCACGGGACATATACTTTGCTGCTGACCGAAAGGTGAAACAACAATCAAATGACTACGTATAGAACAACCGGTACAAGTTTGGAAAACTCCGCCTACTGTGCTCTGGCCAGCGAAGCGCAAATCGCTTTGTATCTGAAGGGCTGCGTTGAACCCAGCGGCGAGCGCAGCGCATGCCGCGTCCTGTGGGGTTGACCTCGTTGCTATGGAGTATACACACAGTGATTGGCTGATGGGCGATTTAATCATAGAAATATTGTAGAATGAGGTGTCATGTTTCCACATTAAAATAAAGGTTTTAAAATACAAATGTTGCCCTATTCAAATAAATATTTTTTTTTTTATAAAAATGTTGCCATAGTCAAAATAAAATGTTACCATATTGTTGCCATAAAGGTTTTAAAATGTAGGCTACAGTTAATTGTCCACCTCTTGGGTCACGATACTTTTTACTTAAAAAAATGCTTTTGTGTAGGGGAGAGCAGTATGTCATTATTTCTGAGGTGAATGAATGATCAATTCTTTCATGTCTATTATTTCATGTTTCAAGGTGAAATGCTTGCTGTGCCTGAAGGAGCTGACATACAGCAATAACACCTCCTCCATGCTCAGGCATTATCGAGCACTGCATGAACATGCAGAAACTAGTAACAATCCACACAGTTCTCAAAGTAATACATAATATTTTTTTCTTTATTTAAATAAGGTGTTAGGCTCCTACAATACACCAGCTTTGTATTTTAATATAGATTCCAAAAAAGAAATGGTGAATGAGGCTCTGGTGAACAACCCTTTTCCATTGTAGAAGATGCTGGATATAGGGAGCTCCTGCATGTGTTGGATCCCACTTTTATGTTATCCCAACCCGAAAGGTATATGATTAATAAAGTGGTTTATAATTATTTAAGCAGTTAATTAAGAGTAAATGCATTTATTTTTATCCACAGGCTTTGAAGGTCATGGTTGATAATAAATACAAGGAGGCTAAGGAGAAGCCCAGAGAGCAGTTGCAGAAAGTTGCGGCTGTAAGCCTTACGTCTGACATGTGGACATCCCTACACATGGATGCCTACCTAGCAGTAACCTGCCATTTTATAGATGAAAACAACAAGCTCTGCACTATTTTACTAGGTGTAGAGGATTTTCCTAAGAGCCATACTGCTGAGAACTTGGCTACTGGACACATCAAGCTCATGGAGGAGTGGGGCATAAAGGAGAAAGTGAAGTGCCTGGTAACTGGTGCGGCAGCCAATATGATTGCATGTGTAAGATCATTAAATGTTAGGCATGCAATTTGCATTGCACATGCACTAAATCTCATTGTGAGGAAGTCCTTTGACGACATCAGCAGCTTCAATGACATTAGATTGAAATGTAGGAAACTTGTGACATATTTCCAAACAAGCACAACAGCAAAAGAAAGACTGGCCCAAGTACAGGAGCAGATGAGGAGACCAGTACTGAAGCTGATAATTGAAGTGGACACTCGCTGAGAACAGCACTTATAACATGCTGGAACGGCTCTATCAGCTGAGAGAGCCAGTAGGGGCAGCCCTTGCCTGTCTAAGGACTGACATCACCCCACCTACTGCCTTGGAGTATGAGGCTGTCCAAGATCCCTTACATGTTCTTGCCCCTTTCCACCAGGCTACAGTAGAGGTTTCTGCGGAGAAAAGAGTGTCTGCCTCAAAAGTGATTCCTTTGATGAAGCTGTTAAATCATACGGTAATGAGTAAGCTGGAAGGCCTCAAGTCCAATTTAACAAGGCAGCTGGGTTACAACCTGGTCTGGAAGGTTAGAGAAATGCTGTACATTTTGAATCATTAAGTGTGATCCCACATTATTGGATCCCAGATTTAAAAAACTGGGATTCTTAAGCCAATGGAAACTACAAGAAGCAGTATCAAGATTAAAATCAGAATGTGCTACTGTAATCAGAAGTTCTGTGAATTTTCACATAAGTGATTAGTAATGTGAACCATTATTAATGGAGTTTTTCTCTTTGTACCTCTAGGTGACATTTGGCATCTGCTGGATAGCACGGTTGATCACAGTAGAAGCTGTGCTTGAAGTGGACCGATATTTATCGGAAGTGAATCTCTCAAGATCTGAGGATCCACTAGTGTATTTGGCTCAACAGAAGCATCTCTATCCTCACTTATACCAGCTGGCACAGGCATTTTATGTTCCCCTGCATCCTCTGTTCCTTCGAAAGGATCTTTTCCAAGGCTGGAGAGGTTTTGTCCAAGAAGAGGAATCGTCTAAACCCCAACACACTTCAAAAAATTCTGTTCCTCAATAAAAATCAATTATAATCCTTCCTTCACCCACCCCAAGCTGCTCTGTTGCAGTTTGCTCCATATCCCCAGTCCCCAGACAACACTGCACACCAAAAAACTGTAACAATTCTTACCTTTTCCCTCCCCAAACTGCTCTATTGCAGTTTGCAGTATTACACTCCCTCCACAATAATCACTGCACTCAACACAGCATCAGTTTTGTTATACATACTGTCACTATCCAAACAATTGATGAATAATTAATTAACTGTGTGTGTGTGTGTGGTGTGTGTGTGTGTGTGTGAGAGACAGTTGTCTCTGCACAAGTAAAGTCAGACAGAGAAAGATACATATTTTATTTTATACCCAGGCAATGCACAAATGTCTGTTCAGGTCAGAGGCTCAGGATTCATTTTGTCTGCTATTGAAGCAGATAAAGGCCTGGATGAGAGGCTTCACTATGCCGATTCAACAGCTTTTGTGGGGAAATGATATCAACAGGAACAAGCGCACTTGACGATGGAAAACTTTGAGCCTTACACTGTAAGTTGATCAGCTAATGCATACGTTTGCAATATTTGTATTCTTTGCCAATTATAAACCAGCTCATGTAGATTTAGAATACAATACAATACAGTAATTTCATTGTCATTGCACAGCTATGCAACGAAATTGTGGTTCTCCTCAGTGGTACATTCACATAAAAACATGTATACAAACAAATATAGACAAAAAGAAAGTATAAATCGTAACATAAAAAATAATATAAAAACAATTATATTTATTAAAACATTACTACATTAAATTCAATGTGTGTACACCTTTAAATGCTTGAGCTCCCCGCCCCCAAGCTTGCGACTCCCATTAATACATTAAATAAACAATAAATTAAGTTCACTCAGCTAATATAACTCTCAAAATGGATCTTTACAAACTGTTAGTGATGCAGCATATCAGATCATGTAAGTATGGCATGTATTTATTTGGATGTTTGCATTTGATTCTGAATGAGTTTGATAGTATGCTGCTGCTAACGGGGCTAATGCTACACTTTTGGAGAGATTTATAAAGAATGAAGTTGTGTTTATGAATTATACAGACTGCAAGACATTAATACTGGCTTGCTTGAACATGGGCTGGCATATGCAAATATTGGGGGCTTACATATTAATAATTAATTGTGTTACAGTCGGTGTTATGTTGAGATCCGCCTGTTCTTCTGAGGTCTTTTGCAGACACTGTTACACACTGCAGTAAGATAGATCGATTTTACAATATCATATTAAATGCTGGATGAATGGTGAAAATGCTGATAAATTGCATGCAATTAATTTTAAAACGTATTGTATGATGGAGAAAATTCTGCATTACTGTTACTAAAAATATAAAGCTGCATCTGATTATGCCATGTTAGCTACTTCACAAGATAGTGTTTTTCTGGCATGGTAAAGCATGGTAAAAATTAGATTTAAACAATAAGACTAAACGTGTTGAGCTATATAACAACAATTAGTTTTGTGTCTATAAATATATCAAAACAGTTGTTCCCTTGTCTATTAAAACATGTAAATATTAAAGCGTCTTTGGTGTTTCAATGGTTTCTACAAAATAAACCCGGAAACCGAGGGTAACGCGGGTATGACGCCATTGACAGGCGACTCCTCACACGTCCTGGAGCCTTGGTTAAAATTGGAATTTTTTCTCTCACGATTTACAAATAGTTGGAAATATTTGGGATATTGTAAGTACTCAAGTGAACATAATACTGGCCTAGTGATTTTTGGATATTTTACTGCAAAAATATTACATATTGCACCTTCAAATAGACATTTGCCCATTCGCGAATGCAGTTTGCAAATTAAGACACTTTTGATGAAATCCGAGAGGTATATGACTTGTCCATAGACAGCAACATAATCAAAACTTTCAAGGTCCAGAAAGACATTGTTAAAACAGTCATGTGACTACAGTGGTTCAACCTTAATATTATAAAGAGACGAGAATACTTTTTGTGCACAAAAACAAAACAAAAATAACTACTTTATTACACTATCTTCTCTTTTGCGTCATTCTCATATGCTCTTTCAGAGCTTCTGTGTTTACGTCAGAATGCGACTCATTATTATCCGGCTCCTGTGTCAGCCAATAATGAGCCGGCGTCCAGAGCCTGGAAGCTCTGCACTGCGTTCACTGCGCCAACAGCGTAGGAGTCTGACAGGGAAGAGAAGAGATTGTTCAATAAAGTCATTATTTTTGTTTTGCTTGTAAAGTGACCAATTGGTTTGCATATAAAAGCTTGAAATTCAAAGGCTTTGTGATTGACTAGGTATTGAACTTGAAGCACCAGTTTTGAGAACATTGATCTAATTGTCTTTCATTTTCTGGAATACCTGCATTGGTGTAAGTGGCTAAAAAACATAATTAAATAATTAAACAGCTGAAATAATTAAACTTATCATTTTGATGGAGGATTGTAATCCAGAAAGATCCAAATGACAATCATCAGTGCCAACTGGAGATTCATCCATAGTCAAAAAGCAAAAGACTTGGACTGTGGAGTGGATACAGAAATTGAAATCTACAGGTAACACTAATACACACTAAATACACAGTCATGCAATGCTGATGTTGTTAACATTAACAATTTAATAACAGTAATAATAATTTGCACGGTTTGGCATGATCCGAGCTAAGCGATCGTTAGATTTAATCATCATTGGCAGCGTGATTTATTGTAGGCCTAATGCTTTTCCTCTCAGCTGATCAGAACAAAAGTGGCATGTTACTTGTTCAGATGATATTTTCCAGTGAAAATTCTTATATTGGTCATACTTTCAAGACGTAGAATCTGTGATTCTGAAGTTCAGTATCCACACCGGTGAGGTTACTGACAGCAAACATTAGATTCATCCGCAAAAACACTTGTATCTAATTCAAGAGGAATAAAGATTAGTACAAGCTTATTTGGATAAAAAAAGGAATCAAAATGACTCATTACACACAATTGCATAATGACCACCCAACACGGGATTCAAACCCACAACCTCCAGGTCCAGTGTCCATTGCGCATCTCATTGCACCACTGTGCAGGTGATTGTTGGCACAACTGCCGAAGTTCATTAGTTCATGTGAAAATGAACTCAAAATGAAGAATTTTAATAAAACTGCACTGAATGTTATATTTAATACTTACTTTAGATCATTCTGCAGCTTATCATGCTGTGGCGCAATACGGAGCAGGAAGAGGAAAAACAGCAGAAAATGAACAAACATGAAACAGCTGTTCAGAATTATGGGCGAGAATGATCTCAGAATGTACAGAAGCTTAGATGAAAATGAACACAGCATGAAACAAAAGCATTATTTCTAATCCAAGAGGCAATAAAGGAAACAAAACATACTCTTTCATAAAACCACTCCACCCGGGATTCGAACCCACTATCTTTGGGTACAGGGCTCTTCGGGTACCTGGCTTTACACATTGAGCTACATCA
Organism: Culter alburnus; assembly: GCA_028476615.1. Classification (NCBI taxonomy): domain Eukaryota; kingdom Metazoa; phylum Chordata; class Actinopteri; order Cypriniformes; family Xenocyprididae; genus Culter; species Culter alburnus. The sequence goes on from JAOTNS010000003.1 coordinate 244,704, forward strand.
TGACACATGTGCAACATGCTGTGGAAGAGAACTTTTAGTGTAAGAAAGAATTTACAAAAAAAGCATTACTTAGCATGCTAACCATATTAGCATGCTAAGCTAACTTAATGCTAATGAAGCTCATGGTTAACTTGATAGCTGAAGAGCCACATTAAAAAGAATGACAACTGGTTAGCATACTAAGCAATTAGCATGCTAAGCTAACTAGCATAAGACAACAAACACAAGCAAGGTCACATTCAGAGATGAATATCTTGGGAATGGTAGCGAATATCAAAAATCCGTTCAGTCATTTCTGTGCGGCTCGGTCCAAAGATCATCTGAGCTGATTTTGGACAAAATGACCAAAATTTGTGGGAGGAGTAGCGAAAAAACTGTTTTTGATTTAATTCAATATGGCAGACAGGTACATTTAAGGAAAATGACAAATGACACATTGTCGGAATCGGCATAAGCCAGGGAATAAAATGACATAAAGCAGACAAATTTTGGATAATGTTTTCAAAAGTTATAAGCAATTTTGCAAAAATCATTATATCTGTGGAACACTAGGTGGCGCTGTGCTGAAACTTCTCATACCTTCAGGACACTCTGATGGTCATATGTACCAAATTTTGTGATGATATGTCAAATTGTTTAAAAGTTATTGCAATTTATGACAAAATTCAAAATGGCGGACATGCTTTTCATCCGATGTGACAAATTCAATATCCCCGGATTCGGCATGGCCCAAGGAATCCATAGACACCAAGATCTTGATTTTCTAATAAAGTGTTCAAAAGTTATTGGCCAAAATAGCCATTTTTCAGATCTCATGACCTGTAGGTGGCGCTGTTCCCAAATTCGGCATGGAACCTTAGATCATGGTCTTGATCAAGGGTACCAATTTTTGTTTTGATTGCTCAAAGTTTGGCTGAGATACAGCCTCTATAGCAATTTTGGGTCAACCTTGTTAACTTTGTGACATCATAACTTTTGAACAAAGATGAATAAAAAAAATCTGTTCAGTCATTTATGTGCGGCTCAGACCAAAGATCACCTGATCAAAGTCTGGACAAAATTGGACAAATTTTGAAGGAGGAGTAGCGAAAAAACGGAATACTGTACTTTTCAAAATGGCCGCTACTGTAATGGGCGGAGACTTAATGTAAGAATTTGAATAGAATCAGCATGAAGAGACGAATCAGATGTACTAAATTGTATTTTTCTAGAGCAAATGGTTCAAAAGTTATAACCTTTAGAATGTTGAATTTTTGAACTGGTGGTGGCGCTATAGAGTTGGTCCTAGAGACTCCAAAATTGGTCAGATTTCTAGACATGACCATCACTACAAGTGTGCCAAATTTCATCATTTTCTCATGTTCCGTTGATAGGGCTGCCATAGACTCCCATTCGGAAGAATAATAATAAAAGGGAAAACGTACAATTACAATAGGGGCTACAGCCCCTTCGGGGCTTGGCCCCTAAAAACTGCGGACAGCAGCTTTAAGATTTACATACTGTGAGAAAGTGTATTTCATGTAGCTTTTTTGCCTAAATATCAATCAGATCAGTCAGACAAATGGATTTCTAGAGATGAGAAAAGCATTTCAAACCACATTAAATTAGCTTGAAATGGATTTTTGTGATTTTTTTTTTTTTTGCCATTCACATTTACTACGTGTTCTAATATCAGATATGCACACATATCAGATTTGGACTGACAGTTTGAAAAATTTTGTAACGTTATTTAGTGTTTTAAGACACTCCGGTATCTGTAGGCAGAGCTTCAGCATTTTCTCCTCAACCGTTCATGGAGACTGTTACACAATCACTGTGGGGGATTTCCAGTCATTTTTTTTTTTTGAGAACACAGGATCTGTAAAGAAAACAACAGAAAACTGAGATTAGTGTCAATTACAATCACAATTACAAGACATTATGCAAACCAAATAAAAAGGTGCTGAAATCAAAGCTTAATTTAAACATTTCAGCAATGTTCAGTCTAAGATACGTGTCACTTCTGATGTCTCTGCTGTGCAGAAAAAAAGGCACACAGAGGACAGATGCAAAATGTGTGGAGAAAGACATTAGATTTTATTCTAGTAAATGAGAAATAATAGCAGTTTTCTGGTCAACCTAGAGTTAGAACCAGGTTTCACGGAAAGAGAATGACATGAACCAAACAGTGTTCACAATTTAGTGACACTTTAAGCAGACTTTAGCTATACTTTCCGTTTAAAATAGTTGGCAAAACTGGAGCCAAACAGCTCAACACAAGAGGTAAAGCAAACACAAAGACATGAAATAAAACATCATCATGTTTTAAAGAAGAGTGACTTGATTAAGTGTTGGAAGTGACAGATGATGGACACAGAACAGTGACGTCTGAATTAACTGCTTCTTTTCAAAAATATATGATTTATTATTACTAAGTTACATTAAGGGTCAAATCACATAGAAATAGCACATTAAAGTTATAAGTTACATGACTGCATTTTTGTATATGCGGTACAGGTCTGATTTAATTTGTTTAACCAATATTATCACTTAAACATATATTCTATTTTATTAATATTTTGAATCAAATTTCCATGACTTTTACAAAACTTTCTGGGTTTATTTATTTTTCCAAAACTTTTTCAGTCCTGGAAATTGCTATGACTAATTCCATGACTTTTCCAGGTTTTTCATGAATGTACGAACCCTGATATTAAAAGGTCAGAAGAAGCAAAAATGATGATGGTGATGATGATGATGGCTGCAGCTGTTAATAACCCTTGAAGTTCAGAGGAGATGGAGATGGAGATGGAGGTGTGAGGTGGTGCTCTATTGGACAATGGTGGTCCTGTAAGAACAGGAACAGAAAGAGGAGGATGATTTGATTTTTAGTTTATAATCCTCTAAAACCTTAAAACATTACTGACCATTCCTACTTTAGCAAATGTTACTATCTGCCAAATTATCAGACGACCTTCTGCTCTTTTCTAATCTTTGACTTTTCAAAGTCAGTCCAAATCTGAACTCAATAATCTCGCTCTCAACAAACTCCAGAGTATTCAGCAGTTGAGTGGATTCAAAACATCTGATTGGCCATCACATTCACATGCTTTACAGATACGTCTGTGATTATTGCCTATAATGGCCAACATTGTAAAAGACACAAATACACACGAGCGTTAAGATTATATTGTTATTCTCAATATTCTCTTATTTTATATCGTCCCCACAATTATTGTGTAAAGTGAGTTTGATCTGTTTGATCCATCTTGTTCCTCTGCGGTCACATTTGCTGGTTTGCATCAGTTTTGATAACACTGCTGCATAGTGGTGAACTTCAGAATGGCAGCGTATCGAAAGTACAGAAATTAGCAAAATCACGATATTGTACTGTTTGAAATAAAAAATGTATCGTATTCTGTGTATTGTAACTCTACATTCCAACAAAAGTATGAAATTTTATTAATTATTGAGCACAGTTATGAGCATTAAAGGATTAGTTCACTTTCAAATTAAATTTCCTGATAATTTACTCACCCCCATGTCATCCAAGATGTTCATGTCTTTCTTTCGTCAGTCGAAAAGAAATGAAGGTTTTTGATGAAAACATTCCAGGATTTTTCTCCTTATAGTGGACTTCACTGGGCACCAAACGGTTGAAGGTCAAAATTACAGTTTCAGTGCAGCTTCAAAGAGCTTTAAACGATACCAGATGAGGAATAAGAGTCTTATCTAGAGAAACCATTGGTCATTTTCTAAAAAAATACAACTGTATATGCTTTATAAACACAAATGATCACCTTGCACGTGCTTCCGCTTTCCATATGCGTCAAAAAGCTTATGCAGTATGTCCTATGCCTTCCCTATTCTATTTACGGAAAAAACAGTACTGGTGCCGCATTCGTTCCTGCACTGAAACTGAAATTTTGACCTTCAAGCGTTTGGAGTCCATTGAAGTCCACTATAAGGAGAATAATACTGGAATGTTTTCATCAAAAACCTAGTCTGGGTAAACCCAGCCTGATCTGCCGGCGATTTGATTTCGCTCGGCAACTCAGTCTGGAAACCCGTGCATTCATTTCTGCTGCACTGTTACACTTTTGCGGGAACCAATCACAGACTGGCTTATCCACCTTGCTCGCTATTGGCGGGTATAACACGATGACGATAGAGAAGAGACGGCAAGCAGCTTTCAAACTCTATCTGATCTACCCGTCTCTCCAATATAACAATGCACAAACACAGTGACACCAATTGTGTTAAGCATTTACCTCATCTGAGAGAAATGTAGCAGAGCGTTGATCGACAGTCTCTTCATAGGAAGATTACAAGCAGCGATTAATGACACACAATGATTCTCTGCTGTTATTTTGGTGGTTTGCTTCATGATGTGAGTACAGGACTCTTTTACTTCAATGCCCCTTGATGGTAGACAATATTTTTATTATTTGCTCTATATGTTTCGTCTCCCTGCTTCTTGAATCTCGCGCCGCCTGAGCTGACTGGAATTCTTTTTGGTTGTCATGACAATGACGTAGTTTAGGGCGGCTATATTCCGCGTTCATTTACACTGAACCAGAACAGTATCAGAGTCGCCTTTTAACCTCTCGACAATGCTGAATGACTTCTTTAGTTCGCAAACAAATCGCTTGAGTGGGTGTAAATACCGATCACTTTCATATTTTTTTGCACAACCTGCAAAAATTGCTCGATGCCATTGCTGCTTCTGCAAACCGCGGATCAATGCTACAAACCAATACAAACTAAACCTGCGTCTCAATCCGCTCCCTAGTTCCCTAGGTCGTGAATCAGTATATCATGAAAGTGAATGTGGCTGATTCCCTGATCAGTGCCCTGACTACTGAACTAGGGAGCTGATTGAGACACACGGTAAACCTGCCTGGAGTTTTCGCATCGCTCTGCAAAGTACGTCACCCGGATCGTTGATCTGATTGGTTGAAGGACTATCCAATTGCGTGACTAATGCTCGTTGATCACGCCTCTTGTGAAGTAGGAAATACATAGCAAACTCCCCAGACCAATGTTCAATTTTAAATTGAGCTTGGTCTGGTGATAGCCAGACTATCAAAAACCTTCATTTCCTTTCGACTGAAGAAAGAAAGACATGAACATCTTGGGTGACATGGGGGTGAGTAAATTATCAGGAAAATTTAATTTGAAAGTGGACTAATCCTTTAATATATTCTCTCAATGTTGATTCTAGTACAAGAAAACAGATATATTATAACATACTCACTGTTGACCACCAGTGTGACAGTGACCTCACACACGTCCTTTCCACAGAAGGCTTGTAATTTATAATGTCCCGATCTGGAGATGCTGACATCTTGAAGAATCAAGGACACATTTCTTTCTTCAACTTAGCAGCGAGACTCCATGTGTTTTCTTGAGTTTACAGGTGGGAACGATGTAAACATGGGAACAGTATCTTGCAATTAAAGATTTTTTCTGGTCTTCTCCCGCAAAAATTACTTTCACTTCTTCGACTCTCTTCAGTTTAACAATTCCGAAGGGTATGGCAAAATCCTGACCATTTGTTGCCTCCAACTTCGACCCAGCAACGTGCACAGAGACTGTTTGGAAAGAAAGAAATTACTACACAACAGTTTTATTCAGTTCCAATACAGCTTGATGTACAAAAGAGTGCTTTAGTCTGTTTCCATCTTGGAAGCTTATACTGTTGATAAAATGGCAAAAATACAAATTCATTATACAACACATGATTTGGTTCAGAGACCATATTATTAGCTAACCTTATAAGGTTTTTGTGATAAGATGATTCATGTTCTTTTTGAAGTGGGTGACCCATTATTTTAAAGCACATTTTAAGTAGGTTCATCAACTGTTTTTAGGCAAAAGATCTCAGACAGCGAAGAAAGTACATCTTTTGCATTTGATTTTTTATAGATAATATCTATATGGACTTTCCTTGAAAATGTATATCTACAGGGATGCAGGGGTGAAAAAGGTGAGAAAGATGCGAGACATTACCCTCAACAGTTGGCTTTTACCCACATTTTACAGGTCTTCATCTCAAACCCTGTCATTATGAAATTGCACAGAACATCTTGTGTGTGTAAAAGCAAACCGTTTGATTATGATATGACAATATAGTAGAGTTCAACTAAAGTTGTATTCGTTGGCAAAATGGCAATGTCACAAGTCAGGCATGTCAGGCTTATTAACAGGCCCAAGCTTTACATATCGATACTTATGCCAATTAAATGAAGGTTATCATAACACTACATTACGAGATTCTTATGTTAAGGCATGTGGGCAGATAGCGGAGATGACTCTCTCGTCGTGCATTCACTCTTTCCAGGCACGTTGTGTGTGGTGCTAAGCCAGGGTGTCGGAGGATGTTTTTTGACAACTGAGAAAGCGTGATTCTCATGATTTCATTCACCGTGACCCTGTCCAAAGACTGTCCCCTCCCTCTCCCCAAAACACTTTCTCATCAGATCTACACAAATCTCAGGTGACCTATTTTGATCTCAAAAAGGTAAATTTCTCATAAAGGTGAGGAGTTTGCATCCATGTATCTATCATTCTCCTACTGTCTGATGTTCTCATCGTATATAATAACATGTTGTATGACTGTCAGAGGCAGGGCCAAATACAATCTCCTCTGTTTTTTTTTTTTTATATTAATGTAGAGGGCATTGTGATCACAACACTAAACTAATTTATTTACCCCCAGAGGGTGCTGTTCTGGAGTTATTTAATAAAGATATTAATACAGTATCATCAGAGTACCTTAAAATATATTGATTAGGCCTACTTGAACGACAATAGGTAGGGCTGGGCGATATGGCCAAAAAGTCATATCTCAGTATTTTTTGGCTAAATGGCGATATGCGGTATATGTCTCGGTATTTTCAAAATCTTTCTATTTAGATTTAGAAAAAAAAAAAAAAAAATCTATTTACTTTTAATGCAATAGGGAATGCAACCATGTAGTCTGGCACACTAATAGCCCTACAGTATGTGCAAAAAAGATAAATTTACTTACATTCCAAAAAAAAAAATAGGCTTAATGCTTTTTAAAGAGGAAGTTAAATTCACTAGACTAAAAATTTAAATAAAAACAAAAGCACAGACTTATTAGCTATATATTATTTAGTTGCTGCGATCGTAAAATATACTTACTTGTAGGTTTAAATTTAACCTTCAACAACAACAATTTTATCAAAATGTATATTTTAGTCAGGATTATGGCGATCCCATTCTACTGAGCTCTGTCTGTTTGGCGCGAATGCGCGCGGCGACGCTCGTTCACGGAAGTCTATTAAGTTTAGAGGAGATTCGCTAGCAGAAGGCTCGTCCGCTCCTGACATCAAAATGGAAATATTTGTATGACTTTCTAACATTTACAGATGGAGAATATACCTGTGAAATGTAAGTTATGCGCTGAGGAAAACACATCACAAAAGCATTAAACAGCGTAAATAGGCCTATCTGTCAGCACATCAGAGCATCTGACGGGGCAAACTGCTTTAAACAATAGGCATACGTGTTAACTATATCTTAATCTTACAAGTTATTTTTAAATCCCTTGATATTAGCATGTCTATGTTTAAGCCAAATTGTATTATGCACTTCCCCCACAGCAGCACTCTGCGGTGGGTAAATATCATTATAAAGGAGTGGCGAGCAGTGCTGTTCTGGGCTGCGTTTCCCAAAAGCATCGTAAGCTTAAGTTGATCGTAGCTCCATTGAAACCAATGGAGCTACGATCAACTTAGGCTTACGATGCTTTTGGGAAACGCTACCCTGGTATGAGGAGGTACATTTTTATTTATTTATGAATGTAAATTCATGTGCATTAGGCCTACTCTTAACGTTGACACATCTTCCTTGTTAAATGAACATTACACTAGGGTGAATTGCCTTAATGTGGGACATTTTTTGCATTTCAGACTTCTGTGACAAATTGCGATGTGTAGCCAAAACATTAAATCCACACACAATACCATTAATAAAAAAAAAAAAAAAACCCAGGATGTCTCCTAATAAAATCGAAAGAGAAAATGGAGATAACACATTCATAAAAGAAATTGTTGACATGTTAGTGCTCTTAGTGCAAGTCGTCTAAAAAAAATCTGGTGCTTCCTAATGTGGGACACTGAAATCTATGATGATGATGATAGTAATAGAGGGTCTATGAAAAGGCCCAAGTCTATGATAAAAGTCTAAAATCAATTCATTCATGTAGAATAGTAAAATCTTAAAAGTTAATAATCCTCTTGGTTATGGATGGATTGACTGAACACATCAGACAAATAATACAATATGATAGTTTTGATGCATTTATTATACAGACATTAAGCAACTATTTTCATAGGCTATGTTATGTAATGTAGATAGAAAAGAGTTAAATGCACAGTCAGAATTCCTCACTACAAACACATGCAACCACAACAGGCATAGGCTTATTTGTAAACAAAATATAAAATCTTGCAACATGAAAAAAAAGCTTAAACTTTAGGCTAGATTTAACCTCGAGTCACAATTCATAAAAAACGTTGTGAACTGCATTTAAAAACTTGTAAGATCATTTGGCCTTATGTTTTCTATTTTACTAAACAACAAACACAATCATCCTATTATTGCATAACTACACTAAAATTCATCAAAAAAATATTATATTTGATATATTTATCAAATTTCCTAGTGTCACAATTTAGGAAATGTGGTTTCGAAAAGTGGGACAGTATGATTAGCCTAATGTGGGACAGTACTTAAGTCAGTCAAAAATGTGTGTTAGGGCATGGTTTTGTGTGACAAAAATGGTTATTTACAGTGTAAATGCATAGAGAAAAATGCATAGGCTTTTGATCAAGGGAACCCGTGCGCCGCTAACTTCCGGGTTGGCCTACAAAAACACGTCATCTCTGAGGTACTCGGTCATGAGAGAGAGGAAGTCATTGGGTGCTTCTCAATATCCGTCCTCGTTTCCTCGCTCCTCCGTCCTCTATCCTATGACCCGGAAACCGATCGAGCTCAGCCATCTTAAAGGCTATCTCAATTCTCTAACTGCACCACGTGGAGGTGAGGATCTAGGAGTGAGGAAGCTTCCCGAGGAGTTATGAGCGAGGATACACAGGTGCATCCTTTGCGGAAGTCTTTCTTGTCGAGAAACGTGATGCACACATAAATTCTCCTCCCCCTTCATCTGTCACAATAATTTAAATGAATGCTTTAATTTTGCAGTTTAAATACTCTTTACATCTCACATATTTCTACGGGGCATCATGTTTTATTAATATATTATATATATTTTTTTAAATAACCAAACTTTAACAACATACGGGCAGATCCGTCAAGCGCAGCTGATGACGCTTTGAAGTGACGCTAAAGGGAGCGAGGATATCATTTCACTTGATTCAATTCCTCCATCCCCGAGTCTTTTCCTTGCGTCCTTCCCTTGCATCCTGGAGGGGTGGAACTAAGACGCAAGGAAAGGAAGCAAGGAAAGGAAATGAGGATGCACAAATAAGAATTGAGAAGCACCCAATGGCTTATGTAGGGTGTGTGACTGGCTACAGCTGTGTGTGTAATCAGTGCAATGGATGATGGGAAATGTAGTCCAGGGTGAAGTGCAACAGTTAGTGTGGTGCAAGAGTCCATACAAAACAAACGACAGAACTGGGATCATGACAACTTTACTGCCTACAAAATGCAGTAAGTGTAGCATTTTGTTGTACAGCATTTCCTGTCACCAAAATATCATTAAGTTTTTAATGGTAAAGAACGCCTAAACACTTTAGCGAACTCCATGTTACTTCCATATGATAGCCATCAGTTACTGTTAAACGTGCATGCAGGTAAATGTAGCCTACTCTTTACGGTGCAATAAGCGATATTGTGCCAGAATACACACCCCAGCTTGTAACAATCTAAGTATTTAACATAATGTACTTTAAATAACATGAAAAAAATAAAGTCAGAAAGATGTCAGTTCTGATGTTGTTCATTTACCAATAGTGGACACTGACAACACGTCAACAGACAAGACAGAGCAGGTTACTTATGATATTAAACAAAGTCCCAGCTTTCAAATTAGGTAATTTTTTAAGAAATTCGAACATTAAAAGACATTTTGTGGCTCTTTATTGTGTCATGACCATGGTCGTAACAAATCACTGTAGCGCCTCAGCTTGTGAACTGATCATCTTTTCCTACTACTTAATTTTTATAGCATCAAATAAACATGAATGAACATGAGAAGGAATGTTGTTTCAAATGCACAAAGACGTAAATACACACCATTTTTCAAGTTCAAGTCCACCGAGGTTAATCTTCAAAAGGCTGATTTAACATATCTGGTAAACTGTAAAATTCCCCTACAGTTAATGGTGGAGTGAATGCGAGCAATCATTCTTCGGTGACATCCCTGGCTAAACAACAAACAAGGTAGGAAGCTGTTTTATTATTTTAGGGCTGTTAGGGCTGGCTATCTGGTTGGAAAGGTTGAGAGAACTGGGAAGTGAGACAGTGAGTTTACGCACACACTGCGGCGTGAGTGTGGTACACCAGGTCATTGGATATGGCTGGTGTCACGCCATCTGAGGGAGATGGTGGGTGATGACTCCACTCCATTAAGGGGTTGGAGGAACACCGGAAGCCAGAGGCAGAAGGTGATGAAATAACTCCTTCCTATATTGGAAGGGTAGAAGGACACCGGTTTGGTGGGGTAAAACAACTGGGGTAAAATCTTTAACGTGTCGCGAGGTCGGTGCATAGGATGCCGGATCTCCAGTCAAGCACATAATGGCTAAGATTTCGCATTTGACAGTAACGCATCGCCAGGTAAATTAATTTAACAGTAACGGGTCGAGTGGCACACAACAGCGGTAATGTCGGAGATTATCGGTACTACGGTCTTTTATAATTTATCCCTGGGGCCCGTTTAATACCGGGTTTCAGATCCATTGCATATGATGTTAACACAGAACTGCACACATACCTGTGACAATGAAGATCAAGGCTTCTGTGATCATCTTTTGTCAAAGCCCAAACATAATTCGGTGACACAAAAGCTAGCGATCCTCACTATGAGCAGCCCAATCACTCAGATCCATCACTCGCTGCCTCTCTTGCCCACTTCCTCTTTCTCTTTCTCTCACTGCCTCCCTCCCTCCATCCCTCTCTCTCACTCGCTCGCTGCCTCCCTCCCTCGATTTAGTGGTTAGTGGATTTCTGTTGCCATTTGCGTAACAAATTCTTATTATTATTCATTACGAATTCCGCCAAGAAACTAATTTTATAGGCAATTCTAGATTCTGAGTATAAAAAGAAATGGTAAATATAACTTTAAATTGTCATAGTATTGACTATTCATAGTTTTCAGTTATGTACCGAGACCACCTCTTCAAGCAGGTCTCGGTACGCTTGTTTGGTCCGCCTTTGGTGCGCACCCGAGTACGATTGCTGCTTTCACACCTGCCCAAACGAACCACACCAAATGGGGAAACAAACTCTAGTACGATTAAACCAAACTAAATGAGGCAGGTGTGAAAGTCGCGGAGTAAGGGTGCTTTCACACCTGTCACACCAGCCATGAAACTGCAGCACAAGCCTGTCAGTTTTCCATCTTAAAAGCAAAAATATGTAAACAGATGCAAGTTTTGTCCATTAGTCATCCATATATCTACAGCACCTGCAGAGATTTCAATCACTAAAAACAGCGGGACGATTTTTTAACGTGAAAAACAGTGTGGTTATTTGCACCAATAAGGATTTAAAATAATGAACGAATTGAGCAGTATATTCTCAACTGAGAATATGGTTTGGATTCTAAATGTATTTTTACATCAACTTCATGTTATAAAGGTTATATATATGTGATTAATGTTAAATACTAGTGAAAATGTTATATATCTTGATTATTTTGGTGCTTATCTGCATATCTTAGAAGCTTTAATCTTGGTAATAATCTTTGGTTTAATCTTTAAGCTTTAATAATGTAATTTTGGCAATTGTAAAAGCTGAGTAAAAGTGTTTCAAGTGTTCATGTTATAGCCAGGTATTACTATGCAAGAGAGGTCATACCAGGGGCGGTTTCTTCATTAGGGCAATAGGGTTTATTGTTTGAATTTCTTAAAAAACTACACAGTTTGAAAGCTGGGACTTTGATTAATATCATAAGTAACCTGCTCTGTCTTGTCTGTCGACGTGTTGTCAGTGTCCTCTTTGCTCCTCAATGTATTTTTCACTGCATGTGGCGTGACAGCGCCACGGCTTGTCGGACAAAGCAACAGTAACTAAGGGGGGCGGGTCTTTGCGAAGGGTCAATTACCCCAAGTGCTCCCATAGACTTCCATTCAAAAAACTTTTTTCGAACTGCAGGCACTGCAATGCATTCTCTATGGGTTCCGGGAGGGCTAACACTAACGTGTCTTCGTCATCATATGTAACCTTAACTTGTGCAGCAATTGGGGGAAACAAACATACCTCTATTAATATTTTTTTTTAAGCTGAAGTGACATCCAATAATTTCCTCAGTGCATAATTTACATTTCACAGACATATTCTTCATCTGTAAATGTTAGAAAGTCAAGAAAATATTTCCATTTTGCAGTCTTCAGCAAGCACAAACTTCCGTGAACGAGCGCCGCCGCGCGCATGCGCGCCAAACAGACGGAGTTCAATCAAGCGGCAACCTCCCCCAGTCTCTCGTGAAGCCAATACGGAAGTGACTTAAACTGCGATTCATCGACTGGCCACTAGGGACAGGCTCCAAAAGAGAGCAGAATCTCATAGAGTCCCATGTTAAATTGGCCAAGTTTATAGCAGAAAAAAACATGTTTACAAGTTGGTTCAAATTGTGGTTTTGGTCTATACTGCTTTTTTGTGCTTTTTTCTCGATTATTTCATAAAATTATAAAATATGGCTTGCTGCATAATATTCGAGACTGATGTGTGTCTGTGTAGATGTGCATGCATGGGGAAGAGAAACAGAACACACGTTATTGGATCGTGGCATTGGCTGAAAGTTTTGGTTGTGAGATTTACTACAATGGCGGGAGGATATAAAAATCTGACAGCACTGCTTGGATATTATAACTAAAACTGCTGCACTATTTTGAAAAAATATACTTTGAACACGGGCTCATTTGTTTGTTCGATACGATCATATACATTTTTACAACATAAACACTGCTCAAGTTGCATTATTTCTTGAAGAACGATGACAGAGAGCAGATCATTCAGAAGAAATGTGATGCAAACAATGGACAATTTATCAATATTTCATGGACAAAAAAAAATGTTTTTGTTTTGCAATGGACATTTATATTTTACCCAAGTGCCACATATTGGATTCATCCCGCAATCTCTATTTCATTATAAAGGTATGAAGTCCCATTTTGATTTTCCATTGTTATTTGCACACTCAACACTATTGGTGTTGGAGCATCTATATCTTAAGAAAAAAAAAAGTGACGTGCGGTGACGCGCAGCTAAGATGGCAGCGGCTTCATTTTCGCTTCAAAACTGCTGTTCAGAACTCTATGGGTGACGTCACGGACACTACATCCATGAGTTCAATCTGAGTAAAATACATTTTACACTACACAATTATACACTGAAATAATTGGGTAAACTGGCAGTGGGTGGATCACACAGACCGACACAAAAACTGACATTTTCAAAAGAGAATGACTGGCTGTAGCATTGTTCTTAAATATCTGCAAACAGATTATGCTATTTTTATGCTTTAGTACAGTCAAAAAAATTACATAGAGCCCCTTTAAGTCATAATTTCCAAAGTGAAAATGCAGTTTTCTAGTTCTAAAATATTAGTTCCAAAATATTAGTTATAAACAAAAACCAAAAGTGAAAATTAATTTGTCATGAGGGAACCCTGGAGACTGTTTTACTTTTAGGTGTCTTTTGTAAATGGCAGATGTCATGATTTCAAATAAATATTCTTTTGGTGCAAGTTGGTGAAACTGATTTCATGGTCACTTCCTGATGAAACTGAATATCTTCACTGAGATGTCGTCACATGTTCATATTGCTCGAGTGAGCTCCAGATGAGACATCAACAGAAGGCACGAACTGATGAACATTTATCAGGATGTGGGTTTTGATTGTGTTTTTCATCAGTCTTAAAGGTAAGATATCTAAAATTTCATATTGTTGTTTTGTTGTTGTTTTCTTTCATTAGATTTGAATTCATTGTGCTCTGTGGTTGCTCTACTGCTAAAACACATTCAGTAGTTGGTCTTTGCACTTCTTTTGCACTTTTTTTGTAGTCTTCTATTCTGGAAATTTGGCATATATATATATATATATAATATGTATATTACTGCTAATATGTTTGGTTACTTTATGACCTTTATGTTGTTGTTTTTTTCACTTTTGGCCATGTGAAATATCCTTGACAAACAATTTTTACAGTAAATATGTTTAATAGAACTTGCTGTTCACAGTTCCACAGTTTCATAGTGTAAATCTAGCACTGCTCCCTTAATAATGAAGGTTAGTGTGTGAAATGTTCAGTACCATTAATCCACAAGGTGTAAAGTAAATATTATTTTGAGTAGGCTACACTGTTGCGAATAATTTTATATTCAAATGGCTTAAGTCTTTGTGGGGAAAAAAACAGTAGGTCCTTCTTGGTGTTCCATGAAAACAAAAGTGGAAAAAAAGTACGTATGGATCATTTTAATGGAAGGGGTTATGGTCTGAGCATGGGCAGCAGTGATGAATATTTCCTGTCTGGTTTAGCGGACATCTCACCTACAATGAAAACAATCAAGGAAGTGAAATAATCTACAAGACAGAAGTAGGCCAAAAAAATCACTAAAAAACTGTTAACCCTTACAGGACACATACTGTGCCTGTCTATTCTGTGTGTGTGTGCGTGTTTGGAAATTGCATCTGGAGTGTTTGCTAATATACTTTAAAGTTAATACATAATTTTCAAGCAAGTCATGAAGCAGTGATGTGGCGATAATGTAGTTGTTCTTACTGTCTTTTGACTTGTAACTATTAGTAGGATATTATAGTTTATGACAAATAGTTAGTGATGTTCCTTATTTGTATGCTAATTTGGATAAAAGTGTATGCTAATTGTATAATGTAATGTTGTGGCAAAAATCAACAGGACTCTTACAGCATAAAAGATAAATGCGTCCAATTGTCTTGTCTTGCAATAAAGGTCAGACAGTCATACAGAAATACAAATAGCCGCAGAGTGTAAGATAAAGAATGAAAGCTTCCCTTTACCTTTATCTCTAATCTCCAAGGCTGAAGCCTCTGTCCTTTTACCATATTGGGAACATGTTTACCACTTCAGTGTTTTTCCACCTGTCATAATTTCCTCCACATAATATCTGAGAATGCAATCTTGAGAGAGGGAATTTGTTAATTACAGTATATATGATGTATAATGACAACTTGAGAACAGGTGAGAATTTGTGGTTTTGGCACGCTTTTCTGCACACTGATACAAATAAAAAAAACAACATTTAAGTACAAATAAGCAGATGTAACCTCATACTTATACATTACATAAAACATGTAAATGTTTACAAACAATTTCAATTTAAACCGGCAAATCCAACAACGCACATTGCTACTAAAATCTATTTCATACCTTTGACTTACTGACAACCATAATGGTGGTACAAGAGGAAGCCACATGAAGAATTATGAAGAAGTTCTTTCCAAAAGCTGAATTACCCTAGTACAGAAACTGTTACAGTACGACTGACCATAAATTGATCTAGCAGCAGTAAATCTGGATTTGGCTGGCCATGACCTAGTCTCAGCCTCAGTCGTCACACCCACGGACCATTGGCTAAATGTCTGATGCGTATGGTACACTTAACTGGAAGCACTTCAGGAGTATCGAAGTTGTCATCTGGTTAGTTAAATTCTACAGGATGTCCGGGAGACGCGTCGCATTCTTTATCGGTCCACCTGGAAACAAATGCCGCAATGCTAAACCACCTTGCGGAAAAAGAAAGCCTTCGTGTTTCCAAGCGCTTACCAGGATCAACTACACACCGGATTTTCAAAAGTATGTGAAGTTCGTGGCTCCGTTGTTGCAGTAATCGTGCACAATGCTCTTGTATGAATAATTTATAGATGCACGCTGGTCTGTTATTGCAGGCACATTGACTTTACATTTTCACGCCTGTAAACATGACACGAAACAAAACAAACTGTGATTGGTTGCTTTACATGTGAGTCAAATATCCTCTTGGGCAGTCCTTGTCCAGTGAAAGCTGTGATAGAGTCCAGACCTTCTGCATCAGTCTGAAGGTCTGGCTACGTGAGACTGGCCATGACCTGACTGACTATCTCATGAAGATCCTGACTGAGAGAGGCCACAGCTTAACCATCACAGCATCGGTTCTATTGAGAGAAAGTCACAGTCTTGGCCGCCATTCCAGAGTCTCATCCGTCATGGCCGCCATTCCAGAATCTCGTCCCGTCATGGCCGCCATTCCAGAGTCTCGTCCCGTCATGGCCGCCATTCCTCATTCCCGGGCCTTCCATCTCGTCCCGTCATTCCAGTCCCGCCATTCCAGATCATGGCCGCCATTCCCATATGGCCGCCATCCCGTCTCGCCATTCCAGAGTCCCGTCATTCCAGAGTCACCGGCGGCCGCCATTCCAGAGTCGTCATTCTGTCTCATTCCCATTCTCCTAGGTCCATGGCCGCCATTCCCAAATGTCCCGTCATGGCCGCCATTCCATTCTCTCGTCCCGTCATTCCAAAGTCTCGTCTTGTCATGATGAGATTTCTGAGAGAGAATTTCCAGAGTCTGTTCCGTGAAAGAAATTCACCCCAGACCATTGCCAGTCAGTCATGGACTTCATCCCCCATAATCCTTTGCCTGGACTCATCATCAATGATAATATCCTGCTGTGCAGCTACATAAAGTATAACAGTGACGCTGCTATCACATCTTATAAATAATGCAAACTAACCACACTTACCATAGTGAATCGTCCTTCTCCAGTTGTGATTGCAAATCGGTTTCTGGTTGATCGACTGCTTCAGACGTTTCATCGTCGGACTCGGGCTCAAACTGATTCGATAAAATGAATGCTATCTTTTCTATCCATACATTGAATACAATGTCTTGCGAATTGATAGCTGTCATTCAGTTATGACAATGGGCGCGTGGTGCGTGCAGTAGACCAATGACAAAAGACTGAGCCATCTGACCAATCAGAGCTGTGTAGGTTCACGGAAAGGAGGGTTTAGAGAGACTGATGCTTTGAACTGCTTCAAACAAATTGTTTATGAAACATTGAGAACTGAGGTGAATTTAAATGTATATTATGAGAAAACAAAAGTGTTTTTTGACCTTGCATGCATGTAAACCTGTTAGGGGACTCCCAAAACAATATTATGAACCTTAAAAAAGGTATAATAGGGGCACTTTAAACAAAAGAAAATGTAAATGAAACCCAAATGTGCATAACTTTTAAAAAATGTACATTTAACAGTATTTTACTGTTAAAAAAACATGAAATGTCTAGTTTTTTTTGTGTGGGGAACTTACAGTTAACCTATTAGCATTTTTTCCCCATGCAGTTAAAATTACACTAATCTTTTCAAATTACTTGCCATTTCAACTGGGAATATCTGCATTTCTGCAGCAGTGAGTTGTCAGAAGTGCTTCATCTAACAATTCTATTTGTCTTGACTTCTAAAGAATGAGAAATTAATTATTTCAAACACAATTCATCAACATACAACCTATATTTAATGCATATTTATATTGTTTCAGATCTTGTAAATGGTAATCAGGATGAGGTAAAGATAGTGAAGGAGGGAGACGTTCTGACTCTACATACAGGAGCTCAACTGAAGAGAGACTCTGAGACAACGTGGCTTTTTAAAAGTGGCAACCAAACAACCCGTATAGCACAGATAAATAATGGAACAGTTTTTACCAGTTTTGAAGAGAGACTTGCTGGCAGATTGCATCTAGATCAAGAGAACGGATCACTGACCATTTGGAAAATCAGCACCAGTGATTCTGGACTTTATGAAGTATCATTCTCCATCACGTCAACACATCTCTGAGAAGAAGTTCAAAGTTAACGTATATGGTAAGTTACAGCTGCTGCACATTATTATACCTTACATTTATACCATAATGTTGTAGATAAAGGAAGTTACTTAATGAATAAATCTCAAGGTTTCTGGAAAATGGGCTCATTAAAAGATGTATATTTCCTCTTGTCCTAAAGCACCTGTCTCTGTACCTGCTATTGAGTGTAACTCATTGGTTACTGCGCACCAATCTTCAGGTGAGTCTTTTAAGTCAGTTTATTCAGTTGCTCTCTTGTCCTGTAGGGTCCTGACCTCTAAATCATTGCTGGGCAAAAGGGGCAGGAGCTTATTTAGGAGTCATTAAAGCCATAAATACTGAGAATAAAGACCTCCTGAACTTTAACATTGAAATGTAACTTATACACAACAAATCTCTACCAGGCACTTTGAATCAGTCACAAGCAGAGGATTTCTGCTCTGTGTTCTGCTCTGTGAGAAATGATCGAGACGTGTTCATCTCATGGTATAAAGGGAGTGAAATGGTGAATCAGACCAGCAATCCTGATCTCAGCATCAAACTCAATTTACCATTAGAGCTTCATTATAATGATTCAGAGATCTACAGCTGCACGGCTGCAAATCCAGTGAGCAACAAGAGCGTCAGTCTTCACATGAACGAGATCTGCCAACAATGTAAATGTATGAGAACGACATTTACCACAAAACACCCTTCCTCCCTCAATTACCTCTGTATAGATTACACCACAAAGACATTTCATAAGACATAAGATGTTTATAAATAAGTCTCTTTTGTTTCAGATTGTCTGGATCATTGTGGCGTCAATGAAGCTCTGATTCGACTGGTTTTGTCTGGTCTGGTGGGAATCGCCACTGTTTTCTTTCTGGTTGAGCATGTGAGGATCTCCTCATCTCAGAGAAGAGCTGCTGCTGCTGTGTGATCATAATATATTTTAATGAGAGTTTGCAGGCTGTGAACTTTGACATTGAAGGAGGTTTGCAGGGTAAAGGTTTAAAGTGTAAAGCACCTCATTTATTACGTTGGATAAAGCTATCTGCTAAAATGATATGTAGTAGGCTAAGTGTGACCAGTATGCTTTACAGGTTACATAAAATGCACACAAACATTTATGTATACTAACCTAAATATATTTATGTGTGAGTATGAATTTTTAATTCATATGTTTGGTGGTTTGACTGTTCATTAATAATCATTAATCATTAATAATGACTTAAAGTTTTGCTTGTAACTTTAATAGCTTAATTTTGTTTAGTGTTTCAGAGTAAAACTGATATTAAAATAAAATTAGCAGACAGCATGAAGATCCCGTCTTTTTTAATCAAGTATGGTTGATCTAGAAAAAAAAAAGTTTTTACCCTCGTCAATGTTTTATTAATTAAACGTCTATTAAAGTTTCCTCAATTTCATTATTCAGATAAAAGATTGTCAAGAACGCTGCCTGAACAATAAATCGAGGGGCACGTTCAAGCTCAAACCGGCGCACAACGTTTTGCTACGGTTTCTGGGATGAACGACATGTAAATGGTGTGCATCGGGTTTGAGATACGTTTTCTCTTGTTTGGTGGGTGTGTCAGAAATGACGGCCCAATCAGCAGCAACATGTAAATAAAACATGCGGTATTAAAGATACAGCTCTCACAATGGGTCCAAGTAAAGTCGTTTACAAATGTGTTCTCTTTTATTCTGGACAGTGTCTGTGGCGGACCGACAAAGTCTGATGTTTCGCCACGGAACAGGAAGTTGTTGTATCAGGCATACATTGTCCGATCTGCCCCAAACATCACATGTGTGATAAGAGTCCTGGGGCCTCATTTATAAAACTTTCCGTAGATTTCATCCTAAAAGTGTATGCATCAAAATTTTCAGATTTATAAAGCCATGAATGCCTGTGCACAAATCCCTTTATAAATCCCAGTCAGTGGAAGATTGTGTGTACGTGCATCTCCTCCCCGAAATCACCATATATGGAGCTTACAACGCCTAGTTTTACTATGCATAACTTCATCTGCATATCCATGCATATTCCCATCCACGTGACACCATGTTTAACACCGTCAAAGGTTCAAGACATTGGAAAATATTAGATATGGACTATAAATGCCATTTGTGTAATACACTACATTAATAAAAAAAAAAAAATCCAATATCCTTGTTATGTTTTAGAATAAATATGTCAAAATATCCATAAAAAACAAAATTATATATACTTCTGAGTTTTTAGAATAGAGTTGATTCATTCATTTTCACTGGCTAGATAGTATTTTAATTGCATAAATTCAAAACCTCATTCAAATTTGTGGAGTTTTGCTGATAAGCTGAACATATATTTTAGGATGTTTATAGGCTATTTTTAGTGGAAACAGATAGGACTGCTTATTTATTGCGGTGTAAATACAATTATCTGTCTCTGCACGTCACTGACAAAGTAGAAAAGGAAATTTGCAGATCTTACCATTTTCTTAAAGATGCATCCTTGAAATACAGTGTTACTTTTCATAATTATTTGAAGATGCCTTAAAAAAGCTTTTGATGGTGTATTGAAATCATAAAATAATTTACATTTAAATACATTTCCCCAAATCTCGGACAATTTAACAAATAGCCTTGAATATAAGAGTGTTTTGTATTAATTGTTTTAATGAAAGAGGGATTGCTCTACACATACTATTAAATTCACTAAAGGAACGTTTTATCGCACATTTCTCCATGAATGAATTATACTGAATCTATCAACTCAACAACATATAAAACTTTTTTCCTCATACACTAGTTTGAATACTGCCTTCCTATTTTCCTATTATTCCACAAGGGGGAGTCGTGAGGAGTTAACCTTTTAATCAGTTTTAATCAGAGTCTTCCTCTGGTGGTGTGCTTATACCATAGACTGTAAAATAAAAGCTTTTACAGACAACACAGGAATATTCAGTGGGTGTAATAAAGTAAGAAATTTATAAATTTATGGGAAGTGTCAAATGAGATTTTAATATTTCTTAGCAAATACAGCTAAGCCTAAATCGCTGATCTCATTTAGGTATTTTGATGTTACCACCTTGGCAGATAAGAACGAGGACTGGGAAACTGAATAAAACTTTTTCATGAAACTTGAACAGTGAACAGTGAACAGTTTGGGGACCGGAACCATTTCAGAAATGAAGCCATCGCAAAAAAGCCATTTTAATGTTCTGCCATAACCAAATGAGCTACATAGGCCTATTTTGTATCTCATCTCCTAAATCAAACATGATAACACAGAAAAGGTGTCTACTATGTTTTGATGGTCAAGGATTACAATGATATACAACATCATAAACTGTTCAGGTGAATATTAATGGTGAATTTAGTGACGTTGTGAGAAGGATTAAATGAATTTGCAGTATCTGAGAAGATGCAGAATTTTTTATCAAGCATATTTCATGAACTCATGATTTAATTTACAATCACTATCTAGAACCAGAGTTGTCTATATGTTATTGTCCACAAGGGGGAAGCATTTATTTTCAGTTGATACTTCTCAGTACAGGCTTCTCTATTAATGAATTACAGAAGTGAGTAAAGGGGTCAAGAAGAAGGGTGGATGAAAAAAACAAGTTACTAAACAACTGGAAAGGCTTCCTGAGAGTAGATGAAAAAAAACAAAGCTCTTTCATTTTCTGGCCAGGAACCTTGTGGAAATGTCGACTACAAAATAAGTTTCCACTTCTGTGATACGTGAAAATGCATGTAAGCTGGTCCACTTGTAAAGTTTGAGAATTGTCTAATGAACCATGTAAGGGAACAGGTTTTACTGAAAAAAATGTTTTTCTTTTTTCTAAAAATCTACATTTATTCACTTCAACTTGATTTGTATCAACTGCATCAGGCGCATTAAAAATGAGACGCATGATATTTAATTGGATCCATCCAACAACAATGTAAAGTCTTCAATTAGCCTGTAATAATGGACTTCAGTAAAGGAGCCAAGTGAAAAAATACATTCTCTAATTTTTTTTCCTGGGTTAGGGTAATTATGCATAATAAACACTTCCTAAATTCATTAATTCCCCACCCTCCTTTTTAATATTAAACATCTATAAGCATAGGTAAATCATAATATCATGTAGTTCAGTTGATGTTTTGACGTTGACAAAAACTGACGGAGCTGACAAAGGTTCAACTGAGGTTAACTGATTGACAAACAAACAAACAAACAAAAAAACCTAATATTTAACAATTGACCCATTGCAGGGAGTTTGATTGACAGGCGATCTAACCAATCATAACGCCAAATCCACTGTTATGTCCAACAAAGCATTCAGGGAGTTAGTTATGTTGTCTGAAAAAGCACACCACCAGAGGAAGACATTGCAGGGACGCTGATTATCCCAGTTATTCAAATAACAGGAGATGAACATCAGGTGAGGAGTCTTTAGGCAATTCACATCAAAGGAGCAGATCCGGTGGATCATAGACGAGACTAGACAAGGAGTGTGTGTGTGGAGAGTCCTTATAAATAGTGCAGGTGATGAGTGTCAATTGACCTTTCGCAAAGACCCGCCCCCCTTAGTTACTGTTGCTTTGTCCGACAAGCCGTGGCGCTGTCACTCCACACACAGTGAAAAATACATCGCGGAGCGAAGAGGACACTGACAACACGTCGACATTCAAGACAAAGCAGGTTACTTAATATATTAAACAAAGTGCCAGCTTTCAAACTGTGTAGTTTTTTAAGAAATTCAAACAATAACAACCGTTTTGTGGCTCTTTAATGTGTCTTGACAGATTGCTGTAGCGCCTCAGCTCAAGAGGCTCGTGAACGATCATCTCTTCCTACTAGTTCATTTATAGCATCAAATAAACATGAATGAACATGAGAAGGAATGTTGTTTCAAACGCGGAAAGGCGTCAGTACACACCATTTTTCAAGTTTAGGTTCACCGAGGTTAATCTTCTAACTCCTGACTGCTTTGTCGGACAAAATAGCAGATTCTGCGTTCTGATTGGTTAGATCGCTTGTCAATCATGCTTTAATATCAGATGCTTTAATGTATTACATGTTTTAATAGACAAGCGAACAACTGTTTGGTTATAGACAGAAAAAATCATTGTTATATAGCTCAACACGTCGTTTAGTCTTATTGTTTAAATCTAATTTTCTTGATTTTTTACCATGCTTTACCACGCCTCAGAGAAAAACACTATTTTGTGAAGTAGCTAACATAGCATAATCAGATGCAGCTTTATTTTTAGTAACAGTAATACAGCATTTTCTCCATCATACAATACATTTTAAAATTAATTGCATGCCATTTATCAACACAAGCCATCCAGCATTTAATATATTGTAAAATCGATCTATCTTACTGCAGTGTGTAACAGTGTCTCACAGCAGCTGCCGAGCGAACGCACAGAGTAACGTTATAAAATCATTTTCAACACTCAAATGTATCTAATATGATAAAACAGAGCTGCGTTACCTCATACCCATGACGGAAAAAAAAGCGGCGCGGCGACTGTCATAATAAAAGTCCGCTGCTCGTGAGGCGTGTGTTGATCAATCGCTCCAGCTCCTCGTTCAGCTCCACAACACTCGCTCCTGCTCTGCTTCATACTACAGTAACATTAATAATCGCATCCATGAACATGATTTCTTCCAGAGTCCTATCCCGATTCTTTCCACCGGCTGTGAGATGGAGACCACATGTCCCAAGATTCCATGCTCAAACTTGCCGTCATCAAGCTACGCCTTTGTTTTGAATAGGCCTCTAGCGGACAGAATTCTTACATACTGCACCTTTAAGTAAACATCTGTCTATATAAGCAGGTATCAGGTGGTCTATTTTTGTCATTCAATAAAGGAAACCAAAACTAGAAGATACTGCAGATATACAAACCGTAAATAAAGCCACACTTGCTTAAGCATTTGTGAAAATATTTGTGCATTTGAATGCTCAGGTAAGATGACATATAATTAGAGCAGCCTTCTGTCTGTACCGTTGACTCACTTTCATTAATTATGCTTCCTACAAGGCCTTGGCGTTGAGCTTTGAATGTTTCCTTCCTGCTCTCGGCTTACCAGGCCTAGCTTCTCATTGACATGAGTCAGCGGTTGGAGAAAGGGTCTACCCATCTGTGTCCAGACATGCTGCTCTACATATTTCCTCTCCTTTGTCTCATTACGCTGACTCTGGCCAGGGTGAGAGAACAGAGTTTGACTATGTGTAACCGGTTGACGTATGGGTTGGGGACTACAACTCCCAATAGTCTTTGGGACAATTTTAAGAATTGCGTCATTACGTAGTTGGCGCGCTATAAATAGACGCACGGAAGTACTGCGCGTCCTCGTTTCATTCATTCATTGAACTCGGAAATAAGCGTGAGCTTGCATCAGGTAATGTTGTTCTTAATAGTTCATTTAATTTAACCGAGGGCTGTTCCTGTTTTGAGCAACGAGACTGTTATATTGCCTCATGCTGCTCATGCTTCTAATTGTTTGTCTGTAGGTCACCTTTATGTGATTTTTGAACGTGGGGCATAAGGCAGTCGTATGTATTTGTTTTATCAAGGTAATGGGTTTATGCAAGGATAATGTAGGTTAATTTGGGGTAGAAAGTCGTTTTATCTTGTTGCATTTCAGAAGTCCTTGTGTGTTGATGGTGATTGGCTGGTGATGCAGCCTTCAGAGTGTGAATGAGTGAGAGCGAATTAGGTAATGACAAGTGCTATTTAGTTTATTTCATTTATATGTTTACATTTATTTGTTTATTTGTATGTTTTATTTATTGTTTTCATGAAAGTTTGTTTGTAGGTTCCTTTTAAAGAAGACCGTGTGGTTGATGTATATTTTTTTTTTTTTCTTTAATCCAGTTCATTTAAAGGTATTTGATTAGATTAAATAATTTGATTTATGCAAATGTGTGTTTCAGTTATTAATAAAAGGTTTTTATGTTGCAGGACTAGCACGGCTATTGTTACTATTTGATTTCTTTTATTTTTGGTGAATTACCCTCATTTTTTGGATGTGTGTATTTATATTATGGTATGCTTTCAATGATACTGTTTCTTTTCTTTTTAGTTTTCCATCTTACTTCCATGGCAGCTGCAGGGTCTCCTCCAAGGGTGTGACTGGCACTGGTGAGGTGGTGGGTATTCTTCTGTGGTTCCTGGTGATTTATTTATCCTTTTGAGTGCCGTGGATTTTTGTACTGTATTTGGAGTGTGCATTGCAAGTAGTGGCTATATTTTCCTACACACGTATAGTTGTGCCCGGATTGGAGCCCTGTGGTTTGTCATAAATTTGTTTTGTTTTTGTTTCTTTCTCCTTGCTGAATGATGTGTACTCGTGTTTTAAATATCTAATTGTTTTTTACAAAACTTGGTATTTATTATTGTGAATAAAAGCTTGTACAAGCAATACATTCTTACTACAGCCTGTGGCCAGTTATTCACCCACTTGTGGTGGGTTACATATGATTTTAATAGCTCCCAGGAGGCCAAAAGCACCATGACTCACAGAGATTATCCCTCTGCTGTATGCCCAGCTGTGAATCCTCCCATTATGCATTATTCTTAGATTCTCTTAAAGTCACCAGAAGAGCTGCTCCAGAGCGGGATCTTTTCATGTTGCTCTTTGTCTCAATAGCCGTTTGAACCTCTGGAAAATGTTTCCCATAAGCTTCTGAATGAAGACAGCTCTGCTCCTGTCCATGTCGTCAGCCAAAAGTGTCTCTGATTTGAATTCACTCTTGGTTCATTCCTTGTGCCCTAAATTCTCTTTCAGCAGAGATAAGGTTTTTCTCAGGCCCAACCCAGCCTTTATGCCCAATACATTGTTCACATGTGAGGTGATTGAGCTTTCTGCTTTTCACCTACCTCCTTTCTCCTGCTTTGTGTCTTGTATGTGCCTTGCGGGTGTGTTTTTCAATCGCTCCACACTGATTAAAACACTGATTTGTATTTCACACCGTTGTTGGTGTTATTTTACCAAATAAGTGTATATGAGTTTTGATTTTCCCTCGTCTCATTTATACTGTCTGCTGTTATTACTATTACTGTTATTGAAGGTTATTACAAGACTTCTGAAAAATACATTTTTATATTGTAAATCAAGGTCAATGAAGTTACCTATGGTTGCTCACTAGTCTATGGTAATTCCCCCTATCCCACAGACACACACACACAGATCGGTGTCACTCTCTTTCCTCTAAGTAAACACACACCCAACACTGGTTAAGACATAACACAAACTAAACCACACAATACACACACACAAATCAGAGTTACACACAAATGCAGTCACACGATGCTTATGTGAAGACATGTCTACCTGTGTGATCTCTCTTGATTTTTGTCATATAACCAAATTCAGATCTATTATTTTCCCTTCTTTTATAAATAATGCAAGTATGCTTATCCCTCTGTGGTACAGTGTTGCCTCCAGGATACAGTCTATTTTAGTTTTAGTTGTTTTTGATACATTAAGATAATTTATTGATCAAACGTATCTCAGGGCAGAAGAATTCAAATACTAATCAATGAAAGTGCAAAAAAAAAAGTGATCACATGACCCACAGGGGTTCATTTTGTGTCCTGTTTCAGCACATGTGCACGTCTCCATATAAGTGCTTTTTTCACTTATTTGTGTCCAGTTAATTATGCACAAAAAAGTCACCTTAAGAAAGATTTTGTAGTTAAATTTTAAATATTTTAAAGAACCAAATGTTTTAAAAGAAATGACAAAAAACTGTGTGTTGCCTCAAGGCAACATTGTACCATAATGGAATCACATAAGGCCATACGGGCATAATAGGTTTGAATACAAATGGTCATATTGTAAGGAAAAGAGTTAAGAGTCAAATATATTTGCATTTTTGCATGATTTTAGAATGAATTGTAATTCACATACTATATCTGCATATATTATGATCTGCACATTTTCTATAGTACTTCACAAAGGTGTAAAACACAGGTAGAAAAGCCAGTTGATGAGGGTGAGGATGAGGAGTCATACTGTGATGAGGAAAATGAAATCATAGTGACAATCCGTCAGGGAGAGACTGAGGGTGAGAGAGAGATGGAGATGGATATGATAATATTATGATAACATAATAATATGATGGTTTGGTAATACTGTTCCACAATGGTACAATGTTGCCTGAAAGCAACAGCTGGATAATGTTACTTTTTATTAAATATGAAACTTTTAATACATTAAAAACTGGACAAATTTGTTTGTTCAAGTGTCTGGTTAAAGAAATTGATGTTTTTAATTAAATATATTTGTTTGTTCTACATGAAAATGCCAAATGTTTGAATTTGTCCATTGTGGTACAATGTTGCCTCGAGGCAACAAACTTTTAAAAAATAAATAAATTAAAAAAAAATTATGAAAAGCTTTATCAATATTGTTAAAGTGTCCAATTTTAAGCAGGAAAAACAACACATAGAGGGATATTCTAACATAAATCATGATGTATTGATCTGATGGTACGCTGTATAGAGCTTGGCAAACTACGTCACTTACATGTTCTGTAAAACTAAAAAGGTAAGAAGACATAGTTGGTAACCACTTACAATTTGGAAGTTAAAATGTATAGACATTTTAAGAAAGAAATTATTCACCTGTTTACAGTCTATGCATTTGGATGGTTGATCTCCAGAAAATCAGTAATGAGGTGGCTTGACATACAGATTTGAAAACCAAAAAGGAATAAAGAACACTCAATTGTAACACAAAGAATCATTTCAGCAGATAAAGGGTTCTTCAGTACAAGAGGGTTCTAAATAGAACTGATTCCAGTGAGGTTTACTGGAAGGTCTCACATTTTAAACACAAAAAGACAATCACTTGTCACCACCTACTGGTGTGATGATGTAACAAGAGTCACTGAGTGAAACTTTTTGGTGAATGGGTATGACAGATTTGAATAATTTAATTTATGGGCTCAGACACACTCTCCAAGTTTAATTCATGTCAGCTCCAGTTTGGATCCAGCCTCTTACGAAGACTTCAGATGACCCAACACCTGTGAAGAGAGGACTCGAGAAGACTATGATGAATAAACATGCACAACTGCTACATTTTCGAAGCGTCATGTGATTTATGAGTGCATGAGTGGGAAGTATCAAATGAGATATGAGTATTACTACTTTGAGAATAGAGTTAAATCTAAATTCTTGATTTCTTTATTAACCTGCACTAATTTTGCCTCCTTGGCTGATGATATATAAGCCTGCAAAGTCATGGAAATTAGTAAAAACTTCATAAAGTCATCATTTCTAGAGAAAATGTAGTTTATAGTTTTGGTTTCAAAATATTAGTTGCAGTCTAAGGAATAACCAAAAGTGAAAATTAAGAATTAATGTAGGGAACCCTGTAGACTCTGTGTTTTATTTTTACGTGACTTTTGTAAATAGCAAGTGTCATCATTTCAAATAAATTTTCTTTGCTACAAGTTGGGAAACTGATTTCTTGATCCCTTCCTGATGAAACTGAATATCTTCACTGAGAAGAAGTCACATGTTCATATTGCTCGAAAGAGCTCCAGATGAGACATCAACAGAAGGCATCAGGATGTGGCTTTTCATTGTGTTTTTCATCAGTGTTAAAGGTAAGATATCTAAAATTTCATATTGTTTTTGATAGTTTTTTTTTCTTTCATTAGATTTAATTTATTGTGGTCTGTGATGCTCTCTTGCAGAAACACATTCAGTAGTTGGTCTTTGCACTTATTTTGTAATTTTTTGCAGTCTTCTAGTCTGGAAATTTGGTATTGCTATATATATATATATACAGTGGCGTGCAGTGGTGTTCTGAAATGAGGAGGCACATTTTTTTTTATGAATCATTGTAAATTCATGTGCATTACTCTTAAAGTTGACACATCTTCCTTGTTAAATGAACATTACAGTACATCAAAAAAGAAACCAAATACAATTCTATTTTGTAATTTTACATTAACAATGTAATGTTCTATTTATCAAAACCAAGTCAATCATCAAGCATCAAGTGTTTTAAGCATTTCTACATTCATTCCAAAATAATAACTAAAGGCAATAATAATTTAAACAATATATTTTATTTGTTTATTGCGGTTTTCTTTTTAATTGTCACCTAGAATATTTTGGATCATCAGTCATGCTCCGTAAACACCGTCTGTCACAGACACGAATTGTATTTTTAATTTCACCAAGCGATTGCACTAAAACCCCCGCAGTCATCATGCTTTCAGTCCATTTCAAGTTTGATTTTGACGTGACATAAAGCGGTGATATCTAACTGGGTGATCTGTTTACTTACTTTTCAGTTAGTCTTCCGATTGACGCCATTATTTGTTCAGTCAAACCTACGCGCGGAACGCGCACATCAACGAGAGGCGGGATTTATCGCAAAACCAATCATATCCAATCATAAAATTACATCCAATCATACCGCGATGGAGACATTGCCTCCTCTCACGTGACTTTCCCCCATTCATTTCAATTACCCCCCACAAACCCACCGCACGCCGGGTTCTGATGATTTTCTATGGATTCCTATGAGAGGAAAGGGAGGCATGATCCTCTGTGTAACTTTACCTACGGGTGTCGCTGTGGGCAGTGTTCCTTAAGAATACGCGTGACTTGCGCTCTTTTTAATGTCATAATTTAATATTTGTGTGTTTTATATGTAATATGGATTATTTTTCATCCTATTTTTTTGAGGAGGCACTGCCTCCCTTGCCTACTCGGAGGAAACGCCCCTGTATATATATATATTATATATATATATATATATATATTATTATATAATACTGCTAATATATTGGTTTCTTTATGATCTTTGTTTTTTCTTTCACTTTTGGCGATGTGATTTATCCTTGACAAACAATTTTCACAGTAATGTGTTTAATAAAACTTGCTGTTACACATCAAAATGAACAATCGCTGTTCCAACACAGTTCATACAGTAAATCTAGAAATGCTCCGTTAATCATGAAGGTTAGTGTGTGAAATGTGCATTACCTTTGACGCAAGCTGTAAAGTAAATATTATAAAAGCATGTTCTGGCTACTCTAATTCAATCATTATATTCAAATGTAGTTTGAAGAAATGGCTGAAGTCTTTGTGGAAAAACTTAGTGGGTTCCTCTTGTTGTTCCATGAAAATAAAAGTGAAACATGTATGCGTCATTTTAACAGAAGGTGTTATGATCTGAGCAGGGGCAGCAGTGATAAATATTTCCTGTGTGGTCAGAGGACATCTCACCAATGTTCCCTCTAATTTTTTTTCTCGCTGAGCAAAATTTTCTCTGTTGAGCGCACATTTTGGCCACCTGAGCAAAAACATACTTTATATCAGACCTGTACAATGAACGTAAACACACACACACAAAAAATGGTTTTATCATGCAACTGTAACTTTTACTTTAATGTGCCGTTTCTATTTTATTTGACCCTTGATGTAACTTAGTGATATATTAAATAATATGTTTGAAAACAAGCAGTTGAGTCACTAAATTAAGCACATTTTAGGTTACTTGAGATTTTTTCACATTGCTGTATTAACTATACCAGTCTTTATCAAGAAATTCTATTAAAAAATATTTCTGTCCTCATGCAGGACAGTTCAATTCTTTAGAATAATATAATATGAGCAGTTACAATGATGGCTTGGAACAACCATAATGTGTTTTTGTACAGTCAATTATTAGCAACAGACAGTGTTAAACCATCAAATTACGTTTTGCTTATAATTTCCCAGATTTTATATTTTATATACCAGGAGGTTTCAAGATTTTTGTGGCAAGGAGCCCTAAACATCCCCTTGTGAGATCATTTTTTATAGGCTTACATTATAATATAATAAAATATAATATATATTTAAGTATTTAAACTGATATACAGTATTATATCAGTTTAAATGCTTCCATTTGTTTTAATATATTATAAAGTGACAACAAACTGAAGCATTTAAACAGATCTGATAGCTAAATATTAAGAAAAGTGACATCCCTGAAACCCACCACCACCACACTCAAAAAAATCTATTTAAACTGAGGTATATCCCTGATATATAACTGATACAAGTCACGCGTTTTTATGGACACACAGAAGAAAGCCTCTATAGGCTCTGCCTCGATTTGTGTCTCAAGTCATTCGTTAGTCTGGCTGTTTGAGAGATAGAGATCAAGAGATAGAGATTAAGATTAAATGTACATTTAAAAGTGATTATATAGTTGCAATAAACGCGTTAAATCCATCGAAGCGAAGGACTATTATTCTGCTGCTCTGAACTGCGGAAGAACTGATGACGGCACAGTTTAAAGTTTGCTTGACCAATCAGCGGAAATGTGAGATCAAATATTCAATTGTTTATCATTTTCTACCCCTGAACGAAAAACGAAAAATCAAGCCGAATTCTTGTTTTTCGTTTTGTTTGAAGAAAATGAAAAACGAAAAAGGTGTCGTTTTTCATTTTCCGATTTCATTATTAAATCAAAAAACGAATGACCAAAATATACACGGACAAAGGACTAACTGACAACGTAACTACGACGTCGCATGCCAGTAATTTCATTACCTTCAGATTACCATCTCACAACGTCGTCAGTACGACCCCCTAACGTTATTGTCTGCCGCTGGTTTGCGTTCTCTTTCAATTCAATTTTTCATTTTGGCCTATTTTTTGTTAAATAAAAATGACACAGTGAATATGTCATGTGTTCATCTGGGTTGTATTTACCTAATTTTAACCCTCTGGTATTGTTCATTTGATAATCACATGTGTGTTGTTCACTCTCAAAGTGACTGAACCCCTGAAATAAATATATAATTTTATGTTTCTAATTAATATTTATGCATATATACACTATATGCATGTATATGTGCAAATATGAATTTATGAAATTTTAGGCAGATTAGTGTCATCTGGTGGGGAGTAAAAAAAAAAAAATAAACATCTGTAATGGTATCTTGTAATCACTAGATTCCTAGTGATTACACTAGGTCTAGAACTAGGTCTAGCTCCTAGCAGTCCAGTTAGCAAGGAATCATGACTGTTAAGTTAAACTTGAAATTCTAAGGAAAAAATTGTATTCATTATGTTAAATAAAGAATGGAAATCTATCAGATGAGATGAGGTTTGATGTGAGATCAAAATGAATGAATACTATTGGTTGTGGGCACATAGTGCAACCTGGAAGGAACAAGAAAGCTGATTGTACGGTGGCCGAGAGAGCTCAACGCGCTGCAATTAAGAACACCAGCAAATAAAGAAAATCTTCATCAGTTTGACAACACATGCGCTGCAAATTCCAAACACTTTACAAAAAGACAAACGCGCTGCAAACTCCACAACACTTTTGTTTTGTTAACATTCTGATCGTATGTGCATTATGAGTAGGCCTATTTGCAGCGCGTTTGTCTATTTGTAAGTGTTGTGCAGTTTGCAGCGCGTTTTTCTTTTTGTAAGTGTTGTGGAGTTTGCAGCGTTTGTCGTAGTGTGTCGCGTTTCTATTTGTAAGTGTTGTGGAATTTGCAGCGTATGTGTTGTCAAACTGATGAGATGTTTTCTTATTTGCTGGTGTTTTTTCTATTTGCATGTGTTTTCTTCATTTGCAGCGCGCGTTGAGCTCTCTCGGCCACCATATTGGATCTCCACATGCCACATAGAACCAGGTGTGCCTGTTTGATTATCAGTGTGCAGAGGATCTCTGCTAGCAGTGAATGTGCTTCTTCTACAGAAGTTGGTGCTAATACTGGTTATAAAACCAAAGGAGAAGCCACATGCTGAGTTTGGTCAAAGACAGTTGGGAAAAGCCACAATGTGTTCATTAACTTTGAGATGCTACTGGTAGGAAAAATAATAATTTATTAAGACTACAGACTGTTTAAAAGAACAATTGTGAATGTCTTGCAAGTTGTTTGTTAATGCTAACAGTTTTAGCATTCAATATGCTAATTGGCCATGTGCAGTGAGCACGTTTGATTTAGTGTTGTGGTTGAACTGCACTGCTATGTACTGTACTTTATGTGATTTATGAGTACTCTAACATTGTTTGTAGTCTAAAAGATCTTTAACTGATCTCATTGCTGTGTGTAGTAACTTATATATTTGTATGTTTCTATGTGTAGGTTATTAAGCTAAGCATCTGAGTTAAACATCTGAATTAACCTGTGAAGAAAAGCAAATACGGATCAAGTTGTTACTGAAAATAAAATTGCTTCGATGATAAAGGATGTTTTGAGTTATTCCATGCGCACTCAAGAGTTTAAGTTGAACATAAAAGACAGCAAGGCTGCTGAAAAAGTGGCGGCACTGTTGTAATCTGAGAAATATAAACCAGTCAATCCACCTTAAGGCAGAACCAAAAGTGAAAAAAGCACTAGAGACTTTTTTTTCATTCTGTGATCGAAACAAGGAGAGACATATTGAGGGACAAAACGATGAAAACACTGGACAACTTGCAAGCTCAAACACCATATCTTTAAGTGTGTAACTTTCTGGTGAGGACTAGAGGACTAGGTGAGGTGATGCAATGTAGCTAAAATAATTTATTATTCATATTGTAATAGTGTGTGACTACGGTATTTCTTACACAATGATTATATGTGTTTGCAGGCAGGCTGTCCAGTTTGCAAGGAATCATGACCTCCAGATATAAGCTTTCATTAAAACATAAAACTAAATCACAGAAGAGGTTAGAACATGATTTTTTGTACAGTAAATATATATAACCCTAAAAAAGTATTTAGACACTCAAGACATTTAAAATATATGAATTACAACAAACAAGAAGTGGCATTCGAAAATATGCTTCATAAGCTTTTCTCAGAAATAACTTGTCACAGTGATTTTTAAAAGATCTATGTCTCTTATTTTGAACAGTATCTATTGTTTTATCATTTGATACCTACTGTAAGTTCTTTATTTAAAAATGTTAGTTTGAAAAGTGTGCTTGTGCTAACTTTCTTTATAATAAATGCCATGCGGTTTGATGTTTTGCAGCTGTGTGTCCCTGAAGAGTGACCAGTCAAAGGAACATGATATTAATTTCAGGGAGGAAAACTCTTCTCCTGAGATGAGGTCAGAATCATGGTTTAACAGGTTAAATATGTTCTTCTAGAATGTACTTTCTGAGCTGGAATCTGTGGTATCTGAACCTTATTGTGAAGGTGCTCACCTGTAAAAATGTTTTAGTAAAAGGACTGAAAATATAGATATGCTTATGTTTTCACTATTGACTGATTGTGTTTAGAATAAATAGAGCCACTATATTGTCACATGGGTTTGAGGCTTGTGGAAATGTAGGTGTTTCCATGTACACATACTACACATACAGTGTATGTGACAATTATGTACAGCTTATACATTACAATATACAGTCTGTAATATAGATAGACTGTAGTCTATCTACAGCACTGTGGAAAATGTTTTGTGAAGCATCTAATGTGTCAAAGATTGTTATCTTTTGTTTTAGTGACAATCAAGCTGGACCTCATTCCTCAAGAGGAGAAAACAAGAATGCCGTCTTTAAGGTGTGTATTTGTCTGCTTTTGTGTGTGGTTGCATATTTGTATTATACAGTAATAAACAAACACCCACACATTTAATGTAATTAAAGTGTCATTGATGATTGTTCCTTGAATTTTGATTTTAGAATCTTGAGCACAAAGTAATTTCTCTGGTGAAAAATGAACTGAAGAGGTTCAAGAGACTACTGAGCCCAGATTATCCAGCATGCTCTAAAAGAGAGGAAGAAGAGGATGAAGGTCAGAGCAATGTCAGAGATGGGGTTCTGAAGATCACATTGCATGTCCTGAGGAAGATGAATCAACAGACTCGCCAACACACTACAGACCAGTAAGAGCACACCCATTTTACCTTATAGGAACGATCATGTAAATTAAAACAATTGGACAAATACTATATAAGAGAGATTCTGTCATGTTAGGCTGTAAAGGAAGGCACAACACGAGATTCAATGAAATAAAAACTGAATTTAATAATATAACCACGGAGAATACTTAGGAGAACACAACCATAAAACAGTGATGAGACCAAACAAAGAACTGAGGAAACTAATGGCTAAAATACACATGTAGAAACAAATTAACAGCCAGGGAAACAAACTAGGAACTCGGGTAGGCAAAACAGGAACAGAACCTGGTGAAAACAAAACCAAAACAGACTATGCACATTACATCACTCCAGGGGGCAGTCCTCCTGCTCGAGGCAGAACAGATGGATGGCGGATAGGTCCATAAGTGAGGGGGAGAGGAAAAAACCAAGAAAAACGCTGCAAAATTCCTTTCTTAGGGTTAGCTGTAATGAGTGCACAATGAAGGAATATCACTAATAAAGTCTTTAATTATAAATCAAACCAGTAACAACAAGGTGGCTAAATGATGCACAGGTGTAATTAATCAGAAATCTAGGAAATTAACAAAGAATAAAACCACAATAGATCAGGAAACAGGGAAAACCAAACTAAAACACAATGAAACTAAACATAACCATGACCTATACAAATTAAATACACAGTGCTTTAAATTATATAAGGTACACAAGGTTTTTTTTTTTTTTTACAGTGGCATTCAAGTGAGAAATTGAATGTCACATGTAAAAATAAATCTATATAGTCTTCACTGTATGCAAATATACATTGATTCTTTTTAAAGTTACTGAAGTTATTCAGTCAAGAGCAGTGAGTGTTTTTTTTTTCTATTTGATAAATTAACAATACAGACGGCAGCAGGTACTAGATTTAAAATGCACAAATCTAATATACTGACACAGAAATTTCTACCAGATTCTCATGTCTACTAGTATATACGCCTACTTATACCACTGAGTTGCTAAATAGGGGTTGTGAGTATATTGCGTTCTATGTTGGGACAGGGGCTCCAGCCAACTACAACTGATAGAATGTGCACTGTAGTGTGATACACACAATCTCTCTGTAAAGGCATTTTCATTTTAATACATTTTAGACATTTTAATAGTTCACAAACTAATATCGTCATTGCACACCACTACCTTAATGTCAAAATGAAATGGTATTAACAACCCATTTTTCTTTTGTAATGTGACATTTCTGAGTGAAACAGGTTATTTGAAAAATGTAGGGTGGGACTTGATTTTATTAATCGAGTATTGATTGAATCACACCTAAAATTGCATAGGATAATACAAGCCTTTTGTACATCAGAGCTTAATAAACACAATACTTTACCAAGCATGCCTGAATCTGTGATATCAACTCTGCTTACCAGAATTGACACCAACGAGTCATCAAGTACTAAAATCCAACCTGAGGTCAAAATTTAATAGAATTCATGAAGGAATTGCACTGCAAGGAAACACAGCTCTTCTGAATGAGATTTACACAGAGCTTTACATCACTGAAGGAGGGAGTGCAGCAGTCAATTATGACCATGAAGTGAGACAGATTGAGACAGCTCCCAGAACACCTTATATGCTAGACACACCAATCAAGTGCAATGATATCTTTAAAGTCTCACCTGGACAAGACAAACCCATCAGAACTGTGCTAACTAAAGGAGTTGCTGGAATTGGAAAAACAGTCTCTGTGCAGAAGTTCATTTTGGATTGGGCAGAAGGAAAAGCAAATCAGGATGTACACTTCATATTTCCACTTCCTTTCAGAGAGCTCAATTTAATGAAGGACAAAAACATCAGTCTGATGGAGCTTCTGCATCGTTTTTTTGCAAAACTGAGATTACCAAGTTGTGATGACTGTAAAATCATCTTCATTTTTGACGGTTTAGATGAATGTCGACTTCCTCTAGACTTTTCAAACAATGATAGCTTGTTTGATGAAACAGAATCAGCCTCAGTGGATGTGCTGCTAACCAACCTCATTAAGGGGAATCTGCTTCCTTTTGCTCTCCTCTGGATCACCTCTCGACCAGCAGCAGCCAGTCAGATCCCTCCTGATTGTGTCGACCAGGTCACAGAAGTACGAGGGTTTAATGATGCTCAGAAAGATGAGTATTTCAGGAAGAAAATAAATGATCAGAGTCTGGCCAATAAACTCATCACACACATCAAATCTTCAAGGAGCCTCCACATCATGTGTCACATCCCAGTGTTCTGCTGGATCTCAGCCTGTGTTCTAGAGAGAATGTTGAATGAAGCAGAGAATTCAGAGATCCCCAAAACTCTCACTGAAATGTTCACACACTTCCTGATCTACCAGATCAAACAAAGAAGCCAGAAGTACCAAGGAAATACTGAAGTAGATCTTCAGCAGACAACAGAGAACATATTTTCCCTGGGAAAACTGGCTTTTCAAGAGCTAGAAAAGGGCAACCTGATCTTCTATGAGGAAGACCTCAGGGAATGTGGCATTGATGTCAAAGAAGTGTCGGTGTATTCAGGACTGTGCACCCAGATCTTCAGAGAGGAGTTTGGATTGTACCTGGGAAAGGTGTACAGCTTTGTTCATCTGAGCTTTCAGGAGTTTCTTGCTGCTTTATTCAAATTTCTTTATTTAATCCAAAAACCTGCCAAGCATTTAAAACGTTTTAGCTCCACAATGACCAATTTGCTAAAAAGAGAAGTAGACAGGGCCTTGCAGAGTGAGAATGGTCACCTGGACCTTTACCTTCGTTTCCTTTTGGGCCTCTCATCGGAGTCAAATCAACGTCTCTTACAAGGTCTCCTGACACTTACAGGGAATGTCTTTAAAAATGAACAAAAAATAATTAAATATGTCAAGGAAAAGATCAAGGATAACCCCTCTCCAGAGAAATCCATCAATCTGTTCTACTGTCTGAATGAACTGAATGATCATTCTCTAGTGCAGGAAGTCCAAACATACCTCAACGAAACAGGACCCAGTGGTCTTTCTGGAGTCAAACTCTCTCCTGCTCAGTGGTCGGCTCTGGGGTTTGTGTTGCTGAACTCAGAAGAGGAGCTGGATGAGTTTACACTGAGTAAATATGATCAATCAGAAGAATGTCTTCTGAGACTGCTGCCAGTTGTCAAAGTTTCTAGAAAAGCTGAGTGAGTATATATTCATTTATATATAATTTATATATTTAAAATAGATAGAAAAACATAAAAAAGGTACAGGGAGGGAGAAAATTGGGAATTATAGGATAATTGGATATAAGTTGTAGAGGTGTGAGTAAATGAATGTAGGAGATGAGAAAGTGAATTGTTTGATGAAAGCTTTAGTTGTATAGCTCCTTGGCATACAAACAAAACTGTACAACCCTCTGAAGATGAAAATCAGCAAAATTTAAGAGGACAATAATAACGTCAATAATTAGCATTATTGCTAAACTTAAATATTGCCTTAATTTCTCTCCCAGGCTGTGTGATTCTAATCTGACAGAGAAGAGCTGCTCAGCACTGGCCTCAGCTCTCAGCTCATACTCCTCAAGCCTGAGAGAGCTAAACCTTAATTACAACAACCTACAGGATTCAGGTGTGAAGCTACTCTCTGCTGGACTGAAGAATCCGCAATGTAAACTGGAGACATTGCAGTATGTTATATCACATTTAACATATCACACATATAATGATGCAATAAATGTATATATCTCCACACTATGTATGTAAGTATCTCAACCCAGTTTTAGTTTAGCTGAAGATTCTGGAGAAGTATTTAAGAGCAAAGCTACAACATCCATAAGAAGAGTCATTCTCTTTGCAGGTTGTCAAACTGCAGTATTACAGAAGAAGGTTGTGCTGCTCTGGCCTCTGCTCTCGGGGCAAATCCCTCACACCTGAAAGAACTGAATCTGAACTGCAATGAACCAGCAGACACAGGAGTGAAACTACTCTCAGCTCTACTGAAGGATCCACACTGTAAAATAGAGAAATTTAAGTAAGAACCAGAAGCTCTTTCAATGTTTTCAGTTTTCAGTTTTTACACATTACTTTTCAAAATAAAATTACTGTTATCAGTAATTATGTAAGATCAGCCAAAACCTAAAAGTCTTGTGCTATAAATGTGGTGATTGTCTCTAGGTTGCATAACTGCAGCATTACAGAAGATGGCTGTGCTGCTTTGGTTTCAGCTCTGAAATCAAACCCTTCACACTTGAGAGAACTCAATCTAAGTGAGAATAAACTAGGAGACTCAGGATTTAACCAGCTGTCTGATCTACTGGAGGATTCACACTGCAAACTGGGCAAACTATAGTGAGTATCATTATCATATTAACTATTATATAGAGGGTATGCACATGACGTCACCGTCAGCCAGAGTGACTGCGGTTACACCCGATGAGTGGCAAAAGACTGAGTGGCAACATTGATTTTCAGCGTAGAAAAAAAAAACACAAAACACATTCAAAACAGGAAAAAGCTTTGCGCTTGACTGTACAAATAGATTTGACAAGAAATCTGAGGTAAATTTTTACAGACTGCTGAAAGTTAAAAGAGAAGCAAATGGATCACTGCACTTCACAGAAACAACTGAACTCCAGTCAGCAAAACATGGATTTACCATCTTATACTCTGCATAATTGGGTGTTTTTAAATAAACAATGACAAAAACTATACAAGTTTTAGGACTGGATGAATTATATATATATATATATATATATATATATATTATATATATATTATTATATATGTTTTATTACAGCATCAGAATCTTGAATTCAGTCTTGGTAAAATCTATCCTTACACTGGCAACTGACACAGTTTCACGTACTTGCCAACACCGATTTTTACTCGCATTTGACGCTTGGTTAGTGTTAATTTAGGCCCTGCTTGGGCATATTTGCAAGACAAAATACAACGTTCTGGTATGAAACTCTAATGGGCAGGCTAATAGGTCATTTAACTCAACCTGCTAATAATCACATCATTATCTAATCTGGTAAGAAAAAAAACAAGGTAGTTTCATCAGCGATACTGCCGACTCCAGAGTGTTAAACACAACACAAATCATATTCACGGATTGACTACTACCTTGACCTCAGTGATACTGTACTTGAAGTTGACATTCTCCCCTATCTCTTTCAGACCATAGTATTATTTTTTTTTTATTTTCAATTACCCAGTGACCTCCACATGCACTAAGTGGCGCTTTAACCCAAATTTATTACAAGACAAGGATTTTTGTAATCAATTTTTAAGGCTGGCAGATGACCCACAAATACTGTGTACGAGAGTACGCCCATCTAATCTTCCAATAAATACCAAGGTATAAAACCAGCATCTTACCTCTTCCTGTTGTTAGTTCTTTCGGCATCCCTCCTCCTCCCCTTCTCCTCCTTTTGTACTATTTTTTTTTTGCCTGTTATAGGGGGGCAGTCGGAGCTCGAGTAGGATATCCTTTCCGAGCCCCTATATAGCAGACAGCAAGCCAAATCTGTTTACCACTTACGCTAAGATTATATAGGCACACAAACTCATGAAAGGGCTTTATAAAGAATTTTTCAATTTCATACACTTCTTTTCAACAGAAAATTCATTGCAAGAAAATCTCTGACCTAGAAACCAAACTTCAATCATTAGAACAGACAAACCAACCTCTTTTTCAGATAGTACTGCAGCTAAAATTGAAACTGTTAGGAAACAACTTTATTTGTTATATAGATCCAGAGCTGAATTTCTTATACAATTATCCAGACAAAACTATTATTTTCATGGAAGTAGACCCAGCCATTTATTGGCTCTAAGTTGTGAAAAATAATTAAAAATGTGCTAATTTTACAGCAGTGAAATCTCAATAAAACTGGTGAGGTTATGACTGACCAGAAGAGTGTAAATGACACTTTTCATTTCTTCCTACTTCCTATGCTTTCTTCCTATCTACTCTTTATCTTCCGCATCTGTCTCAGACTCTGAGTTCTTAGCTAAACCTGTATCAGTTGACAAACTAGAATCTTCAGTCAATGTATGAGCAAAGGGAAATTCCCAAGCATAGATGGCATACCAGTTGAGTTTTATTTGACCTTCTTGGCTGAGTTTGTTTATTTATTTATTTTTTTTATTTTTTTATGAACACAGCTGTTTTATCTCTTCTTTAAAAAAAAAAACATCTTCTAGTTATCGACCACTCTCTAATTGGTACAGACGTTAAAATTTATGCAAAAGTTTTAGCCGGCCATCTATAAGGCTTTATGACTAAATTTGTTCATCATGACAAAACAGGTTTTTATTAAATCTCGCTCTGCCTCAGATAATCTTCGAAGACTGCTTCATATAATTCACAGATGACCTCCACCTATGCAATATTTTCTTTAAATGCAATGAAAGCATTTGACCATTTGGAGTGGAACTATTTGTGGGCTGTGCTAGACCACTTAGGTTTTGGTTCTGGATTTATAAATATGATTAAAGTCTTGTATGCTAATTCTTCAGCTGCCATTCTTACTCAGGGTTTAAAGGTGCGGTAAGTAGATTTTGAATAATGCTGTTGGACATTGTTGATATTTTAAATCAACCCAAGCAAACCCACCCCTCAATTTATTGCTCTGCCTCCAAAACTCAAACTGCTCTGAGTCGATCTTGAACCCTGGCCCAATCGCTACTGGCATGCGAGGCGAGTGCACTAACAATGACGCTAAACACCACATTCTCCAGCGGTCGTCAGTGTGCAGTACTTAAACAGTAAAACTCTCACTATCTGGCCACTGTTACACACGCAATGCGAGTGGATGTCTGTTTATCAGAGCTGACACGCAACAAAATGCTTCATGAAAAATAAAGCGCAGTTGATGAACGAATGACAAGGAAGCACAAAGAAATGAACGTACAGTACGCAAGAGTAAATACAAAGTGTTCGTTGTTAGGTGCAAACAGCACAGCAGCTCCAGACAATAAAAACCGTGTTACTCACATGAGAAGCGGGATCAAAGCAGCCTCCGTGTCTGTTTTCAGGCCTTCCCGCTTGGCTCTCTCCAGCACTGGAAAGCTTTTCTAATATAAATGTGGGTCCTAAAGCACTTGCCATGTCATAAACCTTCATTCCAGTGATATTCTTTTGAGCTCTTTTGTATTGTGTCCCATCTCTCGTTTTTAAAATTGGCATTAAAAAGGCAATACATTAGATTTGATGAAACCTGCAGAAACCCTGTTACTGGCCTGGTATGTTCACAGTAGGGATTCATCGTGATTAATCGTTAGCAAAATAAAAGTCTGTGTTTATGTAATATATATGTGTGGTCTGTGTATAATAATTATGTATATATAAATACACACATACATATATAAATTTAAGAAATATTTGCATGTTTAAATAAATATATATATTTATATATATATATTATATATATTTTATAGTACGTTTATGTAAATGTAAATATTTTATATATAAATCTAACATTTTTCTTAAATATATACATGTATGTGTCTGTATTTATATATACATAACTATTATAAACAGAACACAGACCTGAGCACAGCATTTGATATGGTCAATCACAATATTATGGTTTCCCGGTTAGAAAACCATGTTGGAATATGTGGGATAGCTCTTAAATGGTTTAAGTCGACAGGAGCTTTGCTGTGAAGTTGGGTGAATGTATGTCAACTTCGGCTCCACTAAAGTGCGGGGTCCCACAAGGGTCCATTCTTGCCCCCCTTTTGTTTTCTTTGTACTTGCTCCCTTTGGGAGCTATATTTAGGAAGCAGGGTGTCTCGTTTCATTTGTATGCTGATGACATGCAGATTTATCTGCCACTTAAAAAAGACGGTTGTTCTGATATTTCCCCTCTCTTGAATTGTTTAATGGACATCAGGGACTGGATGGCGTTAAATTTTCTGAAATTTAATGAAAATAAAACTGAGATCATGTTATTTGGCTCAGATGGAAAACAGGGTACCACAAATTCTATTCTTGGACCGTTGGCTAAATATAGTAAACCAGTGGTGAAAAATTTAGGAGTACTATTTGACCCAGAATTTAAATTTGATAAACAAATTAACTCTGTGGTCAAATCTTGTTTTTTCAACTTGAGACTTGTTGCGAAGATGAAGCCTT
Organism: Culter alburnus; assembly: GCA_028476615.1. Classification (NCBI taxonomy): domain Eukaryota; kingdom Metazoa; phylum Chordata; class Actinopteri; order Cypriniformes; family Xenocyprididae; genus Culter; species Culter alburnus. The sequence goes on from JAOTNS010000003.1 coordinate 287,700, forward strand.
TTCTTTCTTTTAGAGATTTAGAATTAGTTATCCATTCTCTTGTGTTCTCACGTTTAGACTATTGTAATTTTCTTTACATAGGAGTTAGCCAAGGACCTGTTCAAATTAGCCAGAAGGACCTGTTCAGCGAGACCATATTACTCCTATTTTATTTTTTCTTAAACAGTTGCCGGTACATTTTCGAATTGAACATAAACTTTTATTATTTGTTTTTAAATCTTTGAATGGGCTGGCACCAAAGTATTTGGAGACTGTAGTGAACCGCTATTCTTCTGTCAGGCCCCTGAGATCTTCTGACCAGCTTCTTTTAGCGGTCCCCAGATCTAAACTAAAACTGAGAGGAGATCAGGCTTTCTCAGTAGCTGCTCCGAAGTTATGGAACTCACTGCCTCTTTCTATTAGATCTGCTCAGACAATTTATAAATTTAAATCTTTGCTAAAAGCTCATCTATTTAATATGGCTTTTAACTTATCGGGTGATTGATCCCTAGGTGTGTATGTGTTTTATGTTTTGTATGTTTATATTAATTGTGTCTTGTATTTTCGCAATTTCTAATGTACAGCACTTTGGACAACTTTGGTTGTATTGAAATGTGCTTTATAAATAATAAATACAAATACAAATACAAATACAGAACACACACAAATATGATATTACATAAACACAGATTTTTAATTTGCAAACGATTAATCACGATTAATCATTGCATGTCCCTAGTTCACAGTCTTTTTCTAATGCAAGAGGCACTCGTCAGGGTTGTCTTCTTTCACCTTTACTGTTTGCTCTGTCCTTAGAACCTCTTGCTCAAGCTGTACATCAGTCAGAACTTATACTTCCCATACCTGTTAAGACTATCTTATACCACATATCCTTAATTGCACATGACATACTGATATTTTTAGAAAATCCAGTTCAATCAGTCAGTCCCTCAGATTTTAAATTTATTTAATTAGTTTAGTTATCTGTCTGGGTAAACACGTGACAGTCAGAGCAGAGTCTGCAACATTTCATGAGAGACTGCGATGTTACCTCATGTCTCAAAGCACAACAACAACTTTTGGAGTTCTGACTTGTACCACCTGACTGCTGTAGATTAATTTCAGCATTGATTGTGTTGCCATAAATAACGCATAAATTTGAGTTTGAGGACGTGAACAGCTCCGGGTGGAACATCACAGATTGCCATCTTGTAATTACAGTTGCATGAACGCAGCATAAGCTCATTGTTTTGGTTCAAGAGGAACTGTAAAAGGGGGCTGCTGTTTGTTTGTGGCGCATGGTGACTGTCTGTCTACAACTCCGCATAGCTACATGGAACGCACTGATGATGTGTGATGTCTGATGTCAAAAATTGTTTATGAAAAACCTTGCCTACCCTACCTTTCATATCTGCTTCCTCTTAATTTTGGTGTTGGATCTGAGAATATTCCGGTGGTGCACTCCTTCAAATACTTGGGGGTGGATGTCTGTCCATCTTTGTAGGATATTGTTACAAAAAATCTTAATAACAGCTTGGCCAGAGTCACCTCAGGTCTTGCTAATTGGACACACCTTCCCACTTCTTTCAATGCAAGAATATCTGTTGTCAAAATGAATATCCTTCCTTATGTTAATTTCTATTCTTCTACGATTCCTTTACCCCCACCTGTTAGCTATTGGAAGAAATTAAATTTGGTAATTTCTCATTACATTTGGACTGGTAAACAGCCCCAAATTAACCAATCTATCTTACAGTGAAGGGAACAGATGAGGTTTAGTCCTTCCCAAATTTTAAGTTATATGCTGACTCCTTTATGTGTCAGCTTCATGGTGGGCTAATGAAGAATCTCTTGTTTCTCCTCACAATATAAAGCATTTGTTTTTTGTTGGTGTCTCACTTAGACAATGTAAACTTCGTTTTGGCCCTATCATAGCACATTTTATTTCTTCCTGGAGAACAGTGACCAGAAAGATAGAGCAAAACTTGATTTGACATTGTCACTCACCTCTTTCATAATAATATACAAATGTAAAGTAAATTGTTTAGGTGATGTTTATGATGTATTAAGGCCCTTTTTAATAGACCAGGAACTTCCTTTTTCATGTATCTTCATATTAGGTCTAAGCTTCGTGCACACGGAGTTCGCTGGGATGCACAATTGCCAATATATCCTTTGTGAAAGATTTTTTTTTCATCTGATCATTCTGCCATCTCTGCTTCAATTATTTAATTCTTAGGGTGTACTCGCACTAGGCACAGTTGCCTTCAACCTAGCCTGAGTGCAATTTCCCCCCTCCCCATTCCCCCACTGGCCCACACTCACGTTGCACTTAACGTTCCGGGCCGGAGCACGCTTACGTCATATACGATGCAACTTTTTGTATGGAAGAAAACAGGAAGAAATGCACTTTCGCTAAGATACTGCCTAATAGATTTATCATTTATTGCCACACAGCAATTTTCACTTGCATGTATCAGAGGATTATTACAAAGGCAGCTGATGTTAATGGAGGTATTTGCAGCTTTAATTGCAAACTACAATTTCTGTTCAACAATATGGTGAGAACCAGACCTGTTATAAACCCAAATACACTCAAATTAATTTCATTAATTAAAAAGTGTACTATCAAAGTAGTAATAAATATGTTCGCTCTTCCAAGCGGGCCAGGGACAGCTAAACGAACTATGCCTGGGCATGGAATGGAGCGATCACCCTTGTCAAACAAACCAGGCTTTGGGGGTCAAACGCGCTTGGGCACAGTTCAGAGCACCTAGTGTGAGTACACCCTTACTCCTCAAACTCAAACAAACCACTCTCCATAGCATCTATTTGGTCTAAGGACATAAAGGGTGACATACAAACTAGGGATGTGTCACGATTTTCTATTATTCGATTAGTTGATTTAAATATAGAATATCAAACAGGTTGTGTGATGATCATCTTTAAAAAAAATTCCCCATGAGTTTGGTGCTGATGTGATGGTGACGCGTTCATGTAACCAGAGGGTGGCGCACGCTACCAATAACACACCTAAAAGCTGTCAGTCAACTCTCAGACAACAGAAGGACAAGTTGTCTTAGACGCACAGTGTAGACTTGTGTGGCATATAACAGAGACATTAAAATTAATGTTCACATAAGTGCCATCATTCAGACTTTTCACAATATGTTATAACGCGTTTAGGTAGCTGGCAGCCTAAAATCATTATGGCTTGAGGTAGGCTTGCTGCGATAGTCTGTGTTCCCAGTGTTCAGCCGCAACACCGGTCTCATCACTTGCCCACTGCGGCACCATCCCCACAGTGGTTTAGATTTTTTTTTATAGTAATAAAAATCATTTAGTTCAGTTAGAGAACAGACACTTACAATTAAAAACTAAACGTGTCTATTCAATTCAACGTGAGCCGAATGAGAGTCGCAGCACAGATCAACAGCAGGAGTCAGATTTCACCTCTCTTCACCCATTTTGCCTCACTCTTTACTGACAAGACAACGGTGGAAGTTTTGGTTTCAAAGCAAAATGTAAAAGCGCTGATTTAAGCGAGTTTGTTATTGTACTGTTTTGTTGTTGTTGTGATAAAAATAACAATGAACACAGCATTCAAGAAATCACAGCTCCTGAATTGGCACTAATTTGAGGTGAAAGTAAAATGGCATGGAACTACAGGCATTTATAATAGTGCATGTCCACTGGCACAGAGCGAGCGTTTTCAGTTAATTCCTATAACAAGAAAGACTAAGTAACTTCTACAGATAACACACTAAAAGCTTAGGCTACAGGAATTAGAGAAGAACACCAAGTAACAATGTTTAATGAACTGGCAAAGACATGAGGGAAAGAGGGCAATAAAAGGAGCAAAGAACATGAGGAACAGGTGACAACACTCAGACAAACGAGGAATAATCAACCACTAAACAATAGGGGTGTGGTAATTGCAAACATGGAGGCGGGAACAGAGGAGCACATGGCCAACACAAACACAGACAGAGCCATGTGCTCAAGCATCACACAAACATATTTTCTATTTAGTTACTTAATACCGATTTAATTTAATTGATTTGAATGTATCTTGACTATTTGAGCATTTTTTCTTGTTCAAGTGAGATTTTTTCCATTTGCTTTAAGCTTATGTGATGATGAACACATCCCAGATAGCAGACCAACCTTGAATCAATGTTGAATCAATGTTAATGCATTAACCAAATTATCATTGAATCAATGTTGAATTTTAAATTGATTTTTCATCAGGTTTGCACCCTGAAATAATGTTATTTCAATGATGAGAAATAGATCAAGATGGTTGTAAAATCAATGTTTGTTTTTTTTTCAACATTAATTAAATCACCTATTTAACATTGAATTAATGTAGAAACAATATAAAATCAATCTTGCTTTATGTACAGCAAGATTCTAAGCCAGTTAAATGTCTATTTATTACTCATTTCAATCAGAGACAATGTAAGGGCTGCAGTTAATATAGTTTTAATGAAAAATTCACAACTTCCTTCAGTTTACATACAAATGTATTAATTTATAACCACAAACTGTTTGAGCAGGAATTAACATCACATTCAGGAAAAACAAGTGGTTGTAAAAATGACATTTCGTAGTGACAAATAGACCTGGTTTCACAGACAGGGCGTAGGCTAAGCCAGTTCGTTTTGTTCTTTGTTTATTTTGAATTAAAGTTTTGTTGAATGTTCGCCGGTTCCCGCCTCCTTCTTCCCACATCTACGAATCATGTTACAAGGTTTAAGTTAAAACATGCTGAATTCAAATTTATGACTATTTAATATAAACCATTATAGGTTGATGTATATCATACCCAGAAGCAGGGCACAAGCTGATGTGATTGAAGTGAGAGGCAGGTGATTCGTAAAGTTCTCCACCTCCTTCAGAATAATGAACACCACCACGAAGAGCTGCTCAAGGTCACCCTCACAATCATCTGTCTGGTTATCCTAAAGTTGTGTACATAAACAAACCAGGTTTTTATACAAATTACTTACCAAGTATTGCATCCTCAGTCATCAAAAACATTGAAAAGCTTTAGGTCCTTAAAAGTGTTTATTTGAAAGTTGTTTGATAGGTCAATTAATTAGTTGTGCAAATACTATTATAATCTACTATTTCTACAACTACTAAAAAAGAACAATTATAAAAATCATGATCATGATTTATACAAAAAAAATCCTAACATTTTTCCCTGGACGAAGCAAAACACCAAGTTAGGCAAATGTAACATTAGTTCAAAAAGTCTTTACTAACAGATTTGCATCATCATTTTGGGCAAACATATCCATGAAATCAGAGCTAACATGTCAAAGACAAATAAAAGAACAGACAAATATTAATTAAAAAACTTAACTCAATATTACAATGCAGGAATCCTCACTGTGCCTCGGGCGTTTTCTCCTGCAACATGTGCACTTCAAGCCCACAGCATTTCAAATATCTTGCGCTGCATACATGGTAAAGGAGGAATTCATTTTAAATTCGATTAATTACGATTCTGTTAGTATTCATGTTCACAAACAACGTGTATTAACTGTAAAACATTCAAACACTGCATATAAAGTAAAACAAATTTCTAAGTTCAACCTACCTTTCAGTCCAAGAAAATCGATTTGAGCAGAAAGTTCAAGACGCTCGTGCATCGTGATGTCAGAAAAACATCTGACACAGGATTCCTAAAATGCAGGCAAGATGTTTTCAGTAGTTGCGAATTTAGTGTTTAAGTTGAAAGAGTGTAACGTTATTATAATAATAATATTGTCTAGCTGGTTCATCTCACTTCCACCTGTTTGGAGTTTATATACACACATCAGTTGGCAGGATTTTTATTTATTTATTTATTTATTTTTATTTATTTATTTATTTATTTATTTTGTGGGACTAGACTAGAAGGAAGGGTCATGAGGAGCATGAATGCTAATGTGAATAAAGTGTTGAATGAGGGGACAGATGGATTGACATAGCTTAGTCTAAGTACCACCACTGGGGAAATGAATCTGACCAAAAAAACATTAATTCAATATTCAGATTTTCAACACTGAAATATCACGTTGATTCAATGTTCTTTTCAACACTGAAAAGCATTGAAATTTTAACGTTGATTCAATATTATTTAGCATTGAATTTCAATCTCAAAATTATGATTCTGATGAAATTTCAACATTGAATCAATGTCACCTTGCTATCTGGGATAGGTAATCATAAACTGAACATCAGTTCACAGTGTTATTGTGTATATTTATTTATTGGTTATGTTATGATTATGATTTGAAATGGGTATAGAGAAAATGTCAATGTCTAGTGTTCAAATTGTTTTGTAGCTGATTACAAGAAGTTAACAGAGACTTAGGAAAGTTGCATATTTCTTTTATTTTGTATATGTTTATTGTTTAACACATTTCATGGTCTAACTTTGGGAGCATCATGAGGATGTGAATATCACCAATTACTCTTAATTAGTGGTTATACCATTTACTGGGTCGGAGATTGATTTGAATACTTTTAAATGGCCATTGTCTTATTTGTAATGTGTATGGTTTATATTTGATCAAAGATAATATTTATGATCCTGTTTATATGTTGACATGTGTATGTGATAACACTGTTGCTTTACTAAAGTTGTATTTCTTGTCCTGGGTGTTAATCGACCCCTATGGTTGGTAGAATCCACTAGTGTTCAGCGGGAAGAGTAGATATACAAACTTGGAGTAGATATACAAACTAGGACTTGAAGGATTGCTTTGTTGTACTCTACTCATTCCATCTTTTCTGGCCTCATGGCAAAAATACACGAAACAACTCAGGTTAGCTGTAAAACCAACAGACAGCCGACCTCTGGTGGCAATAGTATTCTGACTAAAGGTGGCAGTGGTTGTAGCAGCTTTCGACAGCATTAAAGTGCCTTTATTTTCTGTAATATTGCATAATACATGTTTTTCTTTTGCAAAATATATCTCATTTATAAAATATAAAATGATCTGTTTGACAATGTCCACTTGATGTCAGTCATCAGTTGTTTTGTTGACAAATTATTTAGGGTTGAAAAAGTTAACATGTTAACTTATGAATTAATTTATGCATTATTAACAACAAAAATATTGTATATACACTGTTCAAAGAGATTAATTTGTCATCTATCTATGATGTTTTTGGGTGTGTTGAGCAATAAATTAGGTTTTCTTTCCTTCTTTCTGAAGCTTGTCTAACTGTGCTATTGGAGAAGAAGGCTGTTCAGCTTTGGCTTCGGCGCTGAAGTCAAACCCCACATACCTGAGAGAGTTGGATCTGAGTATGAATAAACCAGGAGATTCAGGAGTTAGGCTGCTCTCAGGTCTACTGGAAGATGAAAACTGTAAATTGGAGAAACTATGGTAAGTTAAAGATATACCCTTGTCATTATGTTTCTATCCAAAAAGGATAAAAAAATTAAGTCACTGAAATAAGGCCATAAAACACATACTAAACATTTGTTAACTTATGTGCAAAATTTAAATATTGCATAAAACATTTCCGAATAAAGCAGTCTTTCCATCCTGTGTGTTCAAGAGAACAAAATCATAATTTCCTGGGAAATTGCCGTAAAATATCTCTAATAAAAAGCTGTGGCTACATCATAAATGTTTTAGAGCAAGCAGGTGAAACGCAATAAATGCTGTCATGTTATCTTGCATTCGGATGCCTGGTGTTTAGGAATGCAAACATGTGAAACACTTCTGGGTGGTCATTATACCAAATCATTCTGATGACAGACTTTGATCAAACTAACATTTGAGAATTTCATTTGCAATGAAATTGGACTGCTGGTTAGTCCAAATATCCAATCACATCCACCGTTGAGGCAAAGTCACTTGAGCGAGGGATTTATTCAGTTAATTTGTTTCCATCGTAGTTTATGTGCATGTCTTCTTATTGGATAAAAAATATATCCGCCTTAATTTAGTGTTTAGTTTTTTATGCGCATTATGCAATATCCCAAATTTCGCATAAAAATAGTTTGATGGAAACATAGCTAATGTCAGAGTTTTAAATTGTTTATAGAATTACAATGTTTGTAATTGATATATGAGCAGAACTGGCCATTAAACTGGGAAGATCAGTGTAACAAATGGTTCATGCAAAACTTATGCTAGATGATGTACAAGTGCAGCACATGACAGAAAAAACAGGGTTTTTGTGTGTTATAAAAATGGCTAAAACTCTTAATTTGTCCTTCTGTAAATGAAAGTCCTTAAAACGGTCTTAAATCAGAGTAACAAGTCTTAAATACAAAGGGTCATGGCATTAAATGTTGCATGAGAGATTGTTTTCTCACTGTGTTTTGTTTGAAAGTGAAGAGAAGGCAATTTTTCTGTGCCACATGGCTTAGAGTGTAAAAGAAATTAAGACAAAGAATTAAATAAAAGGAGCCATAACTTCAGGGTGCCCCAAGGCCAAAACAAAACCAGCTTACAAATAAAATAATAAATACCCTAACAAAAGAAACAAAAATACAATCAACTTCCCTAACTCCCTAAAATAAACAAATTGCAAACAAAGTCAAATAAATGGCAGGACACCCCTACGTTCCTAAAGCATAAACAGAAACTTAATTGGATCACTTTAAACAAAACTGGAACAGTGGTTCACAATTTGCCGACGGGAGAAGGAATCCGGAGCTCCTCACGCCTGTATTTGGATTAGTTTCAGACTGTAGCAGAATTAATTTTATGATTAATGAGCTCGTCCAAGCGAACAGACAGCAATCAGTTATCACTTCTTGGAAACAAATTATCTTCCTGGCCAAGAAAGAATAACTTTTTCCAACAATATAAAGTACTAGCAGGGTAATAGCATGTAGCTAGATCAAAGCGTTTAAGAGACTTTGATTTGTGAGCATTAACACAGAGACAATAAAGCATGGATATAATGGTTTAATGAACGAAACTACATTAGGCTATACATACAACTAAACTAAGTAAAGATTATATACAGAATAAAGAAAGTGAAGGAAAGTAAAGAAAGAGAGAGAGAGAAGAGAATGGCAAGTTTACAACGGTGAACCACAACCTGTGAGAAACATCAAAGAATCAGGGTCACCTTAAAAGTGGCACAATAACTTGGAAACGCATCTAAAGGCTGCAAACATGTACTTGCACTGACTTTGGTTGCTGAATGTGAAATCTGAATCTGAAAAAATGTACCTGATCTAGGACTCTTAAAGGCTCTATCAGTTCACACCCATTTCAGTGAGTAAGCGTCTACTATAAACACTCCTTTATAGTAGCAATTAGGGCTGCACGATATATCGCATGAGATTGTCACGCGCATTTCGTCAGTAAAGCCGGTTCCCTGATTACCGCTAAATCGCCACCACCTGCTTTCAAATGGAGTGGCATTTAATAGACAGAACCGTAGATCACTGAAAAGCCACGCAATATCGCGTTCATTATCGAAGGCGATTCATCTGCGATATGAACGCGATGCGTGGCTTTTCAGTGATCTACGGTTCTGTCTATTAAATGCCACTCCATTTGAAAGCAGGTGATGGCGATTTAGCGGTAATCAGGGAACCGGCTTTACTGACGAAATGCGCATGACAATCTCATGCGATATATCGTGCAGCCCTAGTAGCAATGCATCCACATCATGCTGTGTGAAATGTTTTCTCTCTTCAGGCTGTCTAAGAGCAGTATTAGAGAGGAAGGCTGTGCTCTTCTAACATCAGCTCTGAGATCAAACCCCTCACACATGAGAGAACTGGATATGAGTGGGAATCAACCAGGAGACTTAGGAGTGAATATGCTCTCTGATTTACTGGAGGAATCAAACTGTAAACTGGAGACACTGAAGTGAGTGTAACAGTCATACAGAAGGGTGAAGCATAGTTACCTTTTATAATTTTAGTAAAGTGCCTCCCATTAATTAACATAATAACACTGGTAACTGAAAAAAACTGAAAAATCATTCTTGTTTATTCGCTTGATCTTTCATTAAAAATATTCACAAAAATAAAATAAAAAAATTTGTATCATAAAACATTTTTGCATTTTTTTCTCAAAAAAAGAGAGATAAAAATACAGCTTTAATTAATACTTTGTGCAGTCTCCCTTTGCCAAGATCTGAGTTGTCTACTAAATAATACAGTCGAAAGAACTTCCTCATTATATCCGTAATCCATAATCACTGCCCATTTTAAGCTTTATGGCCGAGACAATCAGGTGTTGATTTAATGCCTATTGGTACATAAAGTCTATGATACCATGTACTCTAACAAGCTGTCAACCATACTTCACAGTGGGAATGATGTTGTTTTCTACATGGCCACCTTTCTGTCTATCCCAAACCCATATCTGGTGATCTGGTGTTTGTTTATGAATAGCTTTATTTTGGTCTTGTTTGACCATAGAACCCAGCCCCATTAAAAAAAGCCAGTAAAGTCTGGCAAAATATAATTGCTTGAGTCTGTTGTTTGACAAAGACTTTTTTAATGACAACCCTTCCAAACAATGTAGGTGGCATCTAATCTTAGTTTTGGAGAATTTCTGACCTGCAAGACCCAATTAACGTCTGCAATTTTACAACTTTACAGATAATCTGGCCACTCAAACCATTCTTCTCCAGGCTGACTGTCAAATCTTCAGCTGATTTAACTTATTAAAGAGAAGGGAATTAGACCAGGAAAGGATCTTGAGCCGAGACTCGGGACTTGGGTTGCCATATGTCAGAGCACTTGCCCACACGGCAATGGCTTATTGATTAGGAAAACTTAAACAGTAAGCCATGACTTGTTTCATAAAAATCCTGTTTCACTGAGGTTTAAATATTAAGTGAAACACAGACTATATTCCTATCATATATCCCTCTGGGAGAGATGAGAGCATACATTAATGTGACAAAAGGTTGTTCAGCATCAAAATCAGGAAGAAAATAGGAAATAACAGTTGTTTATTTCCACTGTCAGGGCAATAATTAAAAAAACATACTTAACCAATTTTGATTTCATGGTCAAAATTGACAAATGCTTGGTCAATTCTTAATACAGGGGATTTAATAATTCTGCTATGTTTTGCAGCCAAAGTAGTATCATTTATTTAGCTTTTTTCTTGAGATTTCACTTTCAGATATTTGTGAATATATTCAATGAAAACTAAAAGGATAAATGGCCAAATTACAACCTACACAGTGCAACTGAGAACCAAAGTAACACATTTCAGAGAGAGAGAAAAAAATTAAATATAAAAAATTTGGAATAACTAACATAAGTGTGCACAGAGGTGTGTAGTTTTTAGACTTGTTTGTCATCACTGATTAATACAATGGAACTCATGTACTAACTAATAATTGTAGTTTCATATTTATAAAAAGTTTCATATTTATGTCACAGTTTAATATTTATGTCACAGCAGATGTGTACTTGTAATTGTTCTAATGTTGACAAATTCAGATTTTTTTTAAATAGGTAATAATTAGCACAATACATGCCAAAATTATCATCATCTAATGGTTTTGAGCAGTTACACTGTGCAAACTTTTGACTGTGTCAAATAATTCCACTCTGTCATTTACTGTATGTTACTGTTTGTTTATTTCGTAAGTTTTGAGATGTGTTTCTTATTTATGCAGACTATCTAACTGCAGTATTGGGGAGGAAGGTTGTGCCGTTCTGGTGGCAGCTCTGTTGTCAAACCCCTCACACCTGAGAGAGTTTGATCTCAGTTGGAACAAACCTCAAGATTCAGCAGTGAAGCTGCTATCAGATCTACTGAAAGATCCACTTTGTAAACTAGAGAAACTGAAGTGAGATTTATACTTAATAATGACTAAACTATTACATAAACTGTGTAACTCTGTAACAATGACAAGTCATCAAATACTTTTGAAAGATTATCCAACAATCATTTCCACATTTTTTGTCCATTTGCACTGCCAGAGTTTGCCTTTGAATATTGAAAATTATGTATGAAATGTTAAAATTATAAACACACACACACACACGCCCGCCCACCCACACGCACACTCACACACACACACACACACACACACACACACACACAATCAATGCATGTAATTTTAAATTTGGAAAATTACATGCTTGAAATATAAAACACTTAAATAAATTTTGAGACGTTATATTAGCCAACAGTTATTTTTATGGAGTAAATCATTTAATAATATAAGTCCCACTTATAATATAACCTACAGTAATACTAAACTACAGTCTGTATTACTACAGTATATATTGCAGTTTAAAATGCTTAAAAAGCTGCATCCAAAATCACATATTTTCAGAGCTTTCAGTGAAGATCTTGCCTTCTACGATTGATGAAGTATGTTCTTTAGGAATGCAAGTGTGCAGTATGAATACATATAGAGTACATAATACATATCACTCATTAACGGTATTTTTCTTCTCTTTGCAGGTTGTGTAACTGCAGTATTAGAGAGGAAGGTTGTTCTGCTCTGGCTTTAGCTCTGAAATCAAACCCCTCACACCTGAGAGAACTTAATCTGAGCTGGAATATACCTGGAAACTCAGGGAAATTATTGTCCGATCTACTGGAGGATGCAAATTGCAAACTTGAGGCTCTAAAGTGAGTTTTACTGTGGTGACTGTTACATTTTTTGTTTTGGTATTTGAATAACTAGAAATCATAATTATGTCTCTTAATCATTTAATGTACCCTGTGTCTTTTTTTCCCTTCTGTTAAACAGACTCTAGACTCCATCCATTTGCCCTACAGTGTAGTCTGTGACCTGAACTCCATTGCCTTCAAACAATATTTTCCATCCAAACTGCTTCAGTCAGATGGCCCTATATGATCCAGCTCTCTGCTATTTCTAGATAAAATGCATTCACCCACTTAAATTTTATAATGTTGTTGCAGTAGTGAACATATTAACCATGAATGCTGACACTATCAAAGACAGAAACATCTTTACTACAAAAAGCAATACAACATTAAACACTGTTCCCTTATTTAATGAATTCTGAATAATGATTGTAGTATTTAATACAATAAATCCTTTCTACTCCTCATTAATGTGTGATATGGTGATTAAGTTCCCAAAGTTAATATAAAACTGGTTAATGTTATTTTTCTAATATTGCAAAATGTATTTAATTCGCTATTTGTGTTTATGAGAAGAAAAATGTTTTGTGCATTTAGTAAATTATTTTAAAACGTCACCTTTAAGCTTATTTAAAAGAATAGCAACACCTGCTGAATGGTGAGAAGCATAACAACAAAAGATTTGATCCCACTGAGAACGCCACCATTTAACATCAGTTTCACACAAATGATTCTCTTGTAAAAAATAATAATATTCGCATTAGTACGTCTAACAAAAATAAACATGGATTTTCTTTTAATGCTGTCTCATAAACCCCTAACATTAAGAGAACTATCTTTAAACAAACAAAAACAAAGTCAGACGATCTTATTTGGATGTCAGGACAATATTATATAAAGAACCATGAAACAAGAAAGTTTGTAAACCAGTTTGTATTGATCAACTCCTGGCTTAGAAGAGTCGCATCACCTGCACTAATGGACCAGCTGACTGTGCAGTTTCAGAGACAGGGTGTGCTATGAGGGGGAATGACAGCATCCAATGTATGTACTGGAAGGGCTTACGATAAGACACATAAAGGTTACGCCAATGGTCCAGACCTGAGTCGGGAATGAATATACGGCAGTCGTTCCATGAGCCCTACACAGCCTGGGTGGAGTGTGCTCTAACTCCAATAGGACACTGGAGTCCTAAGGAGGAGTATGGAAGCACTGTTGCATCAACTATCCATCTGGATAGCCTCTGCTTCGTGACCAGATGACCTTTGGTGCAGCCTCCGAAGCATACAAAGAGCTGTTCCGACTGCCTAAACGAGGCGGACAGCCAATATAGGTTCTTAGGGCTCTGACTGGGCAGAACAGATTCAACCCCTGCTCATCCTGTGATGGAGGAAGTGCGGAGAGTGTGACAACCTGTGCCCTGAATGTGGTGGGGGGGGATCTTAGGGACATAACCATGTCTCGGTTTCAGAACAACTTTGGAGTCATTGGGCCCAAACTCGAGGCAAGAAGGGCTCACAGAGAGCGCCTGTAGATCTCCTACCGATTTGACCGATGCCAGAGCCAGGAGCAGAGCGGTCTTTAGCAACAGGGGACACAGATTGGCAGCCAGAAGTGGTTCAAATGGAGGGCCTCTCAGAACTGTGGACAGGTCTCACGTGAGGACAGAGAGAAGGGTTCATCCTTCTAGAGCCCTTTTTAAGAAACAAACAACTGGGTTGTTTTTGCCCTCTGTCTGCCCAGCTATAGGAGCATGAGAGGCTGCTATAGTCGCAACAGACTTAAAGGGTAGAGGGCATAGTGCTGTTGACAGCAGTTGGGTCATGTCTGGGAACCAGTGCTGGTTTCTCCATTGAGGGGCCATCAGGAGACCCTGTGTTTCCCCTCCCTGGTTCGCTTGATGACCTGAGGGATCAGGGCGACTGGGGGGAAAGCGTAAGGGAGAAGGCTGGGCCAATCGTGGGCCAGCACATCCCTTTTCTTTGAAAAATAGATTTGGCAGTGAGAGTTGTTTTCTGAGGCAAAGAGGTCAACCTCTACCTCCCCGAAGATCTCCCATATTCTCCGAACCGTCTGGGGGTGGAGCATCCACTCGTCAGAGGGTACGTTGCTCCGAGACAGGCATGTCTGCTCCCTGGTTCTGTTTGCCCGGGCATTTGCACTGCTTCCAGAGAACGCAGGTGGCAATGTGCCCACTCTAGCGGGCTCTTAGCCATCATGAAGAGGCGTGGGGAGGAAAGGCTGCTCTGGCAATTCACGTAGAATACTACCGTCATGTTGTCCAATCGGAGACATGGCATCCTTTTAGATGTGGTAGCAAGGACTGTAAGGCCTGCCACACTGCCAGCATTTCCAGTTGATATGCAGCTTTTTCTCTTCGTTTGACCACATGCCAAAGGTTGGTCTGCCATTGCACAGGGCTCCCCAGACCGTGATCGACGCATCTGTGAAGATGACCTTCCTTTTGTGCATCATCCCCAGGGGTATGCCCTGTTCGAACCACAAAGCTTCCTTCCAAGGGGCAAGAGCTGCGACGCAGGGAAAATGTGATTGGGTCAGACTGGTCAAATCAAGAAGTTGCAGGTCTTCAGTAGTTTAAAGTTGTAGTATGTAATATTGACAGCTAGCAGTTGAACTGGGTATTGCAGTCCAAATTCAAAGTATTAGAGAAGGTTTTTCCCCTGGCCTCTCCTCCTCAGACTCAACACTCACGTTGGTTGCCATTTTGATGATATCAACAGGAACAAGCGAACCTGACGATGGAAAACATTGAGCCTTACAACTGTAGGTTGATCAGCTAATGCATACGCTTGCAATATTTGTATTCTTTGCAAATTATAAAGTAGCTCATGTAGATTTTTCTAATCCTGAATTTGCGTCGCATTTGGGAAGCTGCTGCTGCGTCCTCCAGAGGTTGCATTTGTAGGCCGCATACATCATTGAAGCAGTCTTATTTAAAGGGTTAGTTCACCCCAAAATTTTATTTCTGTCTATGTACTCACCCTCATGTAGTTTCAAACCCCTAAGACCTTCGTTCATCTTCAGAACACAAATTAAGATATTTTTGATGAAATCCGAGAGGTTCCTGAGCCACCCATGGGCAGCAACGTCATTGCAACTTTCAAGGTCCTGAAAGGTAGTAAAGACATCATTAAAATAGTCCATGTGACTACAGTGGTTCAACCTAATGTTATGAAGTGACGTAAATACTTCACCAAAAATAATTTATTTAACAATATCTAGTGATGGTTGATTTCAAAACACTGCTTCATGAAGCTTTAAAGTTTTTATGAATCTTTTTTGAATCAGTGGTTTGAATCACTAGATATTGTTGAATAAAGTCGTTATTTAGTATTTTTGGCGCACATGAACTGTTTTAAATATGTTTTTAGTAGCTTTCTGGGCATCTGAATGTGTTAATTATCTTGTTGTCAATGGAGGCCTCACTGAGCCATCGGATTTTATCAAAAATATCTTAGTTCGTGTTCTGAAGATGAATGAAGATCTTACAGGTGTGGAATGACATGAGGGCGAGTAATTAATAACAGAATTTTCATTTTTGGGTGAACTAACCCTTTAAGCTGTCTCCATCTCTCAAGCGCATCTTCAATATTTATATGGCTATTATACTTTTGATCATACTAATTTTTAGATGGATGCCAAGTCTTTTTAGGATGGGCAGAATGTTTGATCTCTGACCCCTTTCGATGGCTGGCTTCCATGACTGATATAATTGGGTAAAAATGGCAGTGGGCGGATCACACAGACCAAAACAAAAACTGATATTTTCAAAGGAGAATGACTGGCTGTAGCATTGTTCTTAAATATCTGCAAACATATTATGCTATTTTCATGCTTTAGTACAGTAAAAAAAAATTACATACAGCACCTTTAATAAAAACCCATTCTTTGTCAATACGTGTATTTGACTTCATGTGGCGCTGCGCAGACTGAATGAAGTGTGACATAAAAATACCACAAAAGTGACTCGAAAACGCTGCTCGCAATTCTTGATGTTAAAGAACACCATATGTGTGAGAGCTGGCAACCCTGCCTAAACTGTAACACAAAGAATTATTTCAGCATATAAAGGGTTCTTCAGGACAATATGGTTCTAAATAGAACTGTTACTACATGTAGAGATCCTTTAAAGAACCATCTTGCACACTGGGCAACCTGAGATGGATTTCAGTTGATGCAAACTCTGAATCAACATGCACGACTGACAAATTTTCGAGGCGTCATGTGATTTATCTACAATTTATGGGCGAAAGTATCAAAAGAGATATTAATATTATTTCTTTGAGAATAGAGCTAAATCTAAATGAGATGTTACCTCTTTTTCTGATGATAGCATAGGCTTGGACAAGTCATGGAAATTATGACAACTTAAGTCATAATTTCCAGAGAGAAAATGTAATTTTCGAGTTCTAAAATATTAGTTATAAACAAAAACCAAAAGTGAAAATTAATTTGTCTAATGTGAGGGAACCTTTTAGGTGACTTTTTTTAAATGGCAGATGTCATGATTTCAAATAAATATTCTTTTGGTGCAAGTTGCTGAAACTGATTTCATGGTCACTTCCTGATGAAACTGAATATCTTCACTGAGAAGAAATCACATGCTCATATTGCTCGAGTGAGCTCCAGATGAGACATCAACAGAAGGCACGAACTGATGAATGTTCATCAGGATGTGGGTTTTCATTGTGTTTTTCATCAGTCTTAAAGGTAAGATATCTAAAACTTCATATTGTTTTTTTGTTTTTGTTATTTTCTTTCATTAGATTTGAATTCATTGTGCTCTGTGGTTGCTCTCTTGCTAAAACACATTCAGTAGTTGGTCTTTGCACTTATTTTGTACTTTTTTGTACTCTTCTCTTCTGGAAATTTGATATTGCTATATATGTGTGTGTATATATATATATATATATATATATATAATTGGTTCCGTTATGACCTTTATGTTTTTTCTTTCACTTTTGGCCATGTGAAATATCCTTGACAAACAATTTTTACAGTAAATATGTTTAATAGAACTTGCTGTTCACAGTTCCACAGTTTCATAGTGTAAATCTAGCACTGCTCCCTTAATCATGAAGGTCAGCATGTGATATGTTCAGTACCATTAATCCACAAGGTGTAAAGTAAATATATTTTTAGCAGTCTACACTGTTGCGAATAATTTTATATTCAAATGGCTGAAGTCTTTGTGGAAAAAACTAGTAGGTTCTTCTTGGTGTTCCATGAAAACAAAAGTGGAAAAAAAAGTATGTATGCATCATTTTAACGGAAGAGGTTATGATCTGAGCATGGGCAGCAGTGATGAATATTTCCTGTGTGGTTTAGCGGACATCTCACCTACAGTGAAAACAATCAAGGAAGTGAAATAATCTACAAGACAGAAGTAGGCCAAAAAAATCACTAAATTACTGTTAACCCTTACAGGACACATACTGTGCCTATCTATTCTGTGTTTATGTGTGTCTTTAAAATTGCTCTTAAGTACATACATTTTTTTCTTCCCTAGCAAGTCATGAAGCAGTGATGTGGCGATAATGTAGTTGTTCTTACAACAATTTGTAACTATTAGTAGGATATTATAGTTTATAACAGATAGTTAGTGACGTTCCTCATTTGTGCTACTTTGGATAAAAGTGTATGCTAATTGTTTATTGTAATATATATCAAATCTGAGAATGCAATCTTGAGAGAGGGGAATTTGTTAATTACAGTATATAATGACAACTTGAGAACAGGTGAGAATTTGTGGTTTTGGCTCGCTTTTCTGCACACTGATACAAATAAAATAAAAGCATTTAAGTACAAATAAGCAGATGTAACCTCATACTTATACAGTTTCAAATGCACACTTTAAAGCAGCTGATTGCCATAATTTTATAAAAATTTACGTATTTTATAAAAATACATTAAAAATGTAAACATATTTACAAAAATTTTTAATTTAAACCGACAAATCCAACAACGCACACTGCTACTAAAATCTATTTTGTACCATTAACATATGACTCCTTATCACGATCATATCCACCTGTGCATCATTACATTGTTACCCCAACCTATATAAGCTTGTGTCTTTCAATCAGTCGTTGTCACTGTGAGGATGTAGCATATGTTTTGCCTTGATTTCCTTGTGTGTCTTGTGTCATCTTGTTTTATTAAAATACTGCTTGCATTTGGATCCAGCCTCTCCTCTTCCCTGCATTGACTACGTTACAGTACGACTGACCATAAATGGATATAGCAGCAGTAAATCTGGATTTGGCTGGCCATGACCTAGTCTCAGCCTCAGACATCACGCCCATGGACCATTGGCTGAACATCTGATGCATACGGCACACTTAACTGGAAACACTTCGAGTTTCAAAATCGTCATCTGGTTGGTTGAATTCTATAGGATGTCCGGGAGACGCACGTGTCACGTTCTTTAACAGTCCACCTGGAAACAAATACTGCAACGCTAAACCCCCTTGTGGAAGAAGAATGTTGTTGTGTTTACAAGTGCTTACCATGACCTGACTGACTAACTCATGAAGATCCTGACCTAGAGAGGCCACAGCTTAACCATCACAGTTCCAGTGAGAGAAAGTCTCCGGTCTAGTCTTGTCATGGCTGCCATTCTAGAGGAAATGAATGATTTCAAACACAATTCATTAACATATAACCTATATTTAATGCCTATTTATGTATGTAGTTTCAGACTTCGTGAATGGTAATCGGGAGGCGGTAAAGACAGTGAAGGAGGGAGAAGTTCTGACTCTACATACAGGAGCT
This sequence comes from Culter alburnus, assembly GCA_028476615.1. Lineage (NCBI taxonomy): Eukaryota > Metazoa > Chordata > Actinopteri > Cypriniformes > Xenocyprididae > Culter > Culter alburnus. The sequence continues at coordinate 307,040 of JAOTNS010000003.1, forward strand.
CAACTGAAGAGAGACTCTGAGACAACGTGGCTTTTTAAAAGTGGCACCCAAACCAGCCGTATAGCACAGATAAATAATGGAAAGGTTTTTACCAGTTTTGAAGAGAGATTTGCTGGCAGATTGCATCTAGATCAAGAGAACGGATCATTGACCATTCGGAATATCAGTACCAGTGATTCTGGACTTTATGAAGTATCTTTCACCATCACGTTACACATCTCTGAGAAGAAGTTCAAAGTTAATGTATATGGTAAGTTACAGCTGCTGCACATTATTATACCTTACATTTATACCATAATGTTGTAGATAAAGGAAGTTACTTAATGAATAAATCTCAAGGTTTCTGCAAAATGGGCTTATTAAAAGATGTACATGTTTCCTCTTGTCCTAAAGCACCTGTCTCTGTACCTGCTATTGAGTGTAACTCATTGGTTACTGCGCACCAATCTTCAGGTGAGTCTTTTAAAGTCAGTTTATTCAGTTGCTCTCTTGTCCTGTAGGGTCCTGACCTCTAAATCATCGCTGGGCAAAAGGGGCGGGAGCTTATTTCGGAGTCATTAAAGCCATAAACTGAGAATAAAGACCTCCTGAACATTGAAATGTAACCTATACACAACAAATCTCTACCAGGCACTTTGAAGCAGCCAGGAGAAGTAGAAGATTTCTGCTCTGTGCTCTGCTCTGTGAGAAATGATCGAGACGTGTCCATCTCCTGGTATAAAGGGAATGAAATGGTGAATCAGACCAGCAATCCTGATCTCAGCATCAAGCTCAATTTACCATTAGAGCTTCATTATAATGATTCAGAGATCTACAGCTGCACGGCTGCAAATCCAGTGAGCAACAAGAGCGTCAGTCTTCACATGAACGAGATCTGCCCACGACATGAAGGTACGAGAACTCAAACTATATTTAACACAAAACACCCTTCCTGCCACAGTGACCTCTGTGCAGCTTCTGTTTTTCCACAGGAAAAAACCTTTAATGAGACAGAAAATGTTTCTGAACAAGTCTCTTATCTTTCAGATTTGTCTGGATCATTGTGGCGTCACTGAAGCTCTGATTCGACTGGTTTTGTCTGGTCCTGGTGGGAATCGCCACTGTTTTCTTTCTGGTTGAGCATGTGAAGATCTCCTCATCTCAGAGAAGAGCTGCTGCTGCTGTGTGATGATGATGATACTTTCATGAGAGTTTGGAAGCTGTGAACTTTGACATTTAAGGAGGTTTGCAGGGTAAAGAGTTTAAAGTGTAAAGCACCTCATTTATTACTTTGGATAAAGGTAGCCTGTGTGCTAAAATGATGTGTAGTAGGCGAAGTGTGACCAGTATGCTTTGCAGGTTACATAAAATGCACACAAACTTTTACTAAACTAAATATATTTATGTGTATGAATTTTTAATTTTTTTGGCGGTTTGACTGTTATAATCATTAATAATGTATTAAAGTTTTGCTTGTAACTTTAATAGCTTAATTTTCTTCAGTGTTTCAGAGTAAAACACTATTAAAATAAAATTAGCAGACAGCATGAAGATCCCGGCTTTTTTTTTTAATCAAGTATGGTTGATCTAGATAAAAAAAGTTTTTACCCTCGTCAATGTTTTATTAATTAAACGTCTATTAAAGTTTCCTCAATTTCATTATTCAGATAAAAGATGGTCAAGAACGCTGCCTGAACAATAAATCGAGGGGCCCGTTCAAGAACAAACCGGTGCGCAACGTTTGGTTTCCGGGTTGAACGACATGTTTCCTTGAATCAGTGTGCAACCAGGGCTGCATTCAGCCCCGACAAAACGTTGCAAAAGGTTTTTTAAACAGAAGCGGTGGTGCGTGGAACACCCTGTTTTGATGACAGACGCAAGAGTTGCAACTATGGCAGCTGAGAAGGACATTCTTTGTGTTCTTTTTGAAGAATTTTCAGAGCCTGATGAAATCAGTATCAAACGTGTTTAATGCTGCAAAATACACTCAATGTTACAGTCTCTGCCCTTGCCATTCAGAATAAAGAAAACACAGTTGTAAATGACTTTACTTGCACCCATTGTGCGAGCTGTCTCTTTAATACCGAGTGGTTTTATTTACATGTTGCTGCTGATTGGGTTGACATTTTTGACACACCCACCAAACAAGCATACCTCAAACACGTTGCACACTGTTTCCAGGAAACATGTCGTTCAACCCCGAAACCGTAGCAAAATGTTGCGCACCGGTTTGAGCTTGAACATGCCCCTGGTGCAACGGGGTTTGAGATACGTCTTCTCTTGTTTGGTGGGTGTGTCAAAAATGTCAGCCCAATCAGCAGCAACATGTAAATAAACCACTCAGTATTAAAGAGACAGCTCGCACAGTGGGTCCAAGTAAAGTCGTTACAAATGTGTTCTGTTTTATTCTGGACGGCAAGGGCAGTGACTGTAACTTCGAGCGTATTTTGCAGTATTAAACACGTATTCCCAACAGTGATTCACAAACCTTTTTACACCAAGGCCCCCTCCTCTCCGAATCAATACTGCACTCCCCCCCCCCCCGCCTTTTTTTTTTACTTCACAAAAATATTTGTATTGTAGTGTTATTACTTTTCAACCCCATGTTATTATTTCTTTAAAGAAGAAACTTTAAGATAGATTTAAACCTTATTTTTTAGTTATTTTTTGCAAACATGCAGACATTCTTTGCAACTTAAAAGTACTTACTCTGCTCAGTAATACAGTAACTTAAAGGGTTAATTCACCCAAAAATGAAAATTCTGTCATTTATTACTCACCCTCATGTCGTTCCACACCCGAAAGACCTTTGTTAATCTTCAGAACACAAATTAAGATATTTTTGATGAAATCCGATGGCTCAGTGAGGCCTCCATAGCCAGCAATGACATTTCCTCTCTCAAGATCCATTAATGTACTAAAAACATATTTAAATCAGTTCATGTGAGTACAGTGGTTCAATATTAATATTATAGAATATTATAGAATTATAGTGAATACATCTATCAAATCAACAACATATAAAACTTTTTCTCATACACTCTTATTTGAATAATGTCTTCCTATTTACTGTAATGTTCTATTATTCCACAAGGGGGAGCCATGAGGAGTTAACCTTTTAATCAGTTGAGGAAAAGTCTTCTTCTGGTGTGCTCTTACAGACAACACAGGAATAGTCAGTGGGTGTAATAAAGTAAGAAAATGTAAGTGTCAAATGAGATTTTAATATTTCTTTGCGAATACAACTAAGTCTAAATTGCTGATCAGTTTATTTAGGTATTTTGATGTTACCACTTTGGCAGATAAGAACAAGGCCTGGGAAACTCATGAAAATGAATAAAAACTTTTTCATGAAACTTGGTACACTTAAACAGTTTGGGGACCTGAACCATTTCAGAAATGAAGCCATCGCAAAAAGCCATTTTAATGTTCTGCCATAACCAAATGAGCTTACATAGGCCTATTTTGTATCTCATCTCCTAAATCAAACATGATAACACAGAAAAGGTGTCTACTATATTTTGATGTCAAGGATTACAATGATATAAAACATCATAAACTGTTCAGGTGAATATTAATGGTGAATTCAGTGACATTGTGAGAATGATTAAAATGAATTTGCAGTATCTGAGAAGATGCAGAATTTTTTTTCAAGCATATTTTCATGTACTCTTAGTTTACAATCACTGTCTGGGACTGTCTACAAGGGGGAAGCATTTATTTTCAATTGATACTTCTCAGTACAGGCTTCCCTCTCGATGAACTGTCACTATACTGTCACCAAGAGAGAAGTGAGGAAAGCGGACAAAAAGAAGGGTGGATGAAAAAAAACAAGTTACCAAACAACTGGAAAGGCTTCCTGAGAGTTTCATTTTCATTTCATTTCCACTTGTGTGATACGTGAAAATGCATGTAAGTTGGTCCACTTGTGCAGTTTGAGAGTCAGCTAATGAACCATGTAAGGGAACAGGTTTTTCTGAAAAATGTCTTTCTGTTTTCTAAAATGTAGATTTATTCACTTCAACTTCATTTGTATCAGATTTGACAAAAACTGACAGAGCTGACAAAGGTTCAACTGAGGTTAACTGATTGACAAGACAACAAATAAAGACAACTATTAAAACAAAAAACTAATATTTAACAATTGACCCTTTGCAGGGAGTTTGATTGACAGGTGATCTAACCAATCATAACGGCAAACCACCGCTATGTCCAACAAAGCAGTCAAGGAGTTAGTTATGTTGTCTGAAAAAGCACACCACCAGAGGGAGGGATGTTGATTTTCCCAGTTATTCAAATAATAGGAGATGAACATCAGGTAAGGAATCTTTAGGTGATTCACATCAGGAGGTGGATCATAGACGAGACTAGACAGGAGTGTGTGTGTGGAGAGTCCTTAGTTATAACAGTGCAGGTGATGAGTGAGTAAAAGGAGGGATGATGGGATCCTAAAATTCGTCACGCACAGAGACCTTGCACACTGAGTCCGATGCATATTAATGATTCCGTTGTCCTCTCTCTTCTTAAAAAGAGAAAAAGAAAGGGGAAATATTGGGTACATCCAATCCCGAGATTGCATAGAGATGAAGGAGAGTTCACCTCATCAAGGAGCTGCGTGATTATCCCGAGCGTTTCAAAGTTACTTCAGGATGTCAGAGGCTCAGTTTGATGCTTTGCTACTGGCACAATCTGACTTTATATCCTGTCTCTTTGTATTCTGCACTTTGTTTGTCATACAGTGCTTTGTGCTGTAGACGACGTGGATCAACTTGTCAGATGGCATTCGGGATTTTGGCGTTCGCTTGTACGGTGGCTCTGAATGATCAAAACGTCTCTCAAAATGCATGCCACGGATGCGAAAAATGCAGAAAATCAAACCTGATCCAAATTTTTTATGACGGACGAAAGTTTCGGAGGCAGTGTGTAAACGTGATTGACACAACGTGAGGTCGTATTTATTTTTTAACGTGTGAAAATTGGTGTGCAAAGGCCTTTAGTCTTCCTACAAGGCCTTGGCGTTAGCCGTCAGAGCTTTGAATGTTTCCTCCCTGCTCTCGGATTACCAGGCCTAGCTTCTCATTGACATGAGTCAGCGGTTGGAGAAAGGGTCTGCCCATCCGTGGCCAGACATGCTGCTGCTCTACACATTTCGTCCCCTTTGCCTCATAACGCTGACTCTGGCCAGGGTGAGAGAACAGAGTTTGACTATGATTTTAATAGCTCTCAGGTGGCCCAAAGCACCATGACTTGCAGAGATTATTCCTCTGCTGTATGCCCAGCCGTGGCTCCTCCTATTAAACATGGACCTCTTGTCCCAGGCGAAGGGGGAAATCTACCACCCTCATCCAGACAGGGTGGCCCTCTGACAGAGGACAACTTAAACACATTGCAGCTCCCCCCATGTGTTATCGCATCTGTTCAGAGTGCTAGATCTTAAGTGGCGTGTGTTTGAAGAGTGAAGAGCGGTAGTTGACATCATATCAGTGTTCAGTTGTTGATATTTTAAGCTTTTTGCAGGACCTTATCTATGGTGGAAAGTAATCTTTTTCTACTATTAAGGTCTATCTATCCATGTCATGTGGGTTTGGTGGTGCTACAGTGGGGCAACACCCCCTTATTCGTAGAATCTCTTCCAGTCTGTGATATTACCTGTGCAATACAGTAAGTAACACAAATGCAATAGCATGTCATAAAAGCTGACAACATGACAACTTATAACCGTAAACTAAACTATACCTGTTCTATCTTAAAGGTGCCCTTGAACTTTTTTTAAAAAGATGTAATATTAGTCTAAGGTGTCCCCTGAATGTGTCTGGGAAGTTTCAGCTCAAAATACCCCATAGATTTTTTTAAACTAATTTTTTTAACTGCCTATTTTGGGGCATCATTATAAATGAGCCGATTCAGGGCTACTGGCCCTTTAATTCTCGTGCTTCACGCCCACGGAGCTCGCGCTTGCCTTGAACAGTGCATAAACAAAGTTTACACAGCTAATATAACCCTCAAAATGGATCTTTACAAAGTGTTCGTCATGCATGCGTCGGATTATGTGAGTATTGTATACTGTTATATTGTTTACATTTGATTCTGAATGAATTTGAGGCTGTGCTCTGTGGCTAACGGCTAATGCTACACTGTTGGAGAGATTTATAAAGAATGAAGTTGTGTTTATGAATTATACAGACTGCAAGTGTTTAATAATGAAAATAGCGATGGCTCTTGTCTCTGTGAATACAGTAAGAAACGATGGTAACTTTAACCACATTTAACAGTACATTAGCAACATGCTAATGAAACATTTAGAAAGACAATTTACAAATATCACTAAAAATATCATGATATTATGGATCATGTCAGTTATTATCGCTCCATCTGCCATTTTTCGCTATTGTTCTTGCTTGCTTACCCAGTCTGTTGATTCACCTGTGCAGATCCAGATGTTACTGGCTGCCCTTGTCTAAAGCCTTTCATAATGTGGGACATGGGCTGGCATATGCAAATATTGGGGGTACACCTGACTGTTACGTACAGTCGGTGTTATGTTGAGATTCGCCTGTTCTTCGGAGGTCTTTTAAACAAATGAGATTTATATAAGAGGAGGAAACAATGGAGTTTGAGACTCATTATGTCATTTCCATGTACTGAACTCTTGTTATTTGACTATGCCAAGATAAATTCAGTTTTTCATTCGAGGGCACCTTTAATGCAGCATATATTCTCTGGCTCTGTAGGCATCTTACAAAAGTTCCCACATGAGCGATTTATAGATTATCATGACAGAATATGCTAATTAATGACTTTAAGATAACTCCACATCAGCTACATAAATTCACCCATTAACCGTTCAGAAATGTCCTGTTGCATTCTACATGTTGTCACTTCTTCTTGAGTCTCCATCATTGTCCAACTTTGGTTTGAACATAAAAGGCTGAACAGTTTCTGACATTTTTAGTGAGTCTGCGTGAGGTATCAGCGCTGCTAACAGGAGCAGAGCCGTTGAAAAACAGGAGCTCTTGAAGCCCCGCCCTCTTCTTGGGATCAGCAGCTCATTTGCATTTAAAGGGACACACACAAAAACTGAGTGTTTTTGCTAACCCTCAAAAAGTGACAAATTTAACATGCTATAAAAAATGATCTGTATGGTATTCAGAGCTAAAACTTCACATACACACTCTGGGGACATCGGAGACTTATATTACATCTTGTAAAAGTGGCATTATATGACCCCTTTAATAAAATATAATTGTTAATTTCTTAATTAGTAGTTTACCACACACACAAAAAAAACAATAGAAAAACCATATATGTCATCTAATGGTAAATTCTTGTGACACTGTACATGTAATAATCCTGTTATAATTAGCTTTGCTCATCTGTTGTGTGTGTAACAGGTACAGAAAGCTTCATAGAATTCATATATAATTGCCTAATTGAACGTGAGTGCTTTCCCCTTTAATTGTGGTGATGTCATCATGAGCCAACATAATTTCCTGTTCTGTCCCCTCCTCTTCTCTTGGCATTGTGATTGCATGGAAGAGAGCATGATAAGGGCGAGTCACTCATAGAGCCTGCTTTTCTGTTGTTTTAACATCAGTAAAAGATAAGCGAAACTGCTGCTTGCTGTCCCATGTCTGTCTCCACAACGCTTCAAAACTCAACGCAGAAAACCGACCAGTTACATGTGCTAAGCATTTGTTGTAGGCTCTACTATTGCATTAGGCCTACAGGTTATAACTGGTCAAGTGCTTAGTGTGTTTGTCTCGAGAATGTGGTTTTGCACACACACAACAGCTGTTCTTAAGCATCCTTCACTATGGCAAACAGAGATGTTAAACAAGCCTTGATAACCACTAGATAAACTGTGGTTTTCCTGAGACACAAATGCAGTCACACAATGCTTATGTGAAGACATGTCCTCTACCAGAGTGATCTCTCATGATTTTTGCCAAATAACCAAATTTAGATCAATTATTTCCCCTTCTTTTATAAATACTAGAAGTATGCACATCCTAACATAAATCATGATGCATTGATCTGATTGAGCTGTAGAAGCATTCGTTCATCTCTGACACATCAAACCTGCAATCCCATCAATAATTGGGCTCAGCTGCGGGAGATTATGTTGAGGAGCGGGAACTCTTAAATGCTGAGAAAGCAGAGCTACTTGTGTAAGTGTCGTAGAGCTCTGCTGTAGCGGTCGCTGCCATTCTGCCCTCCGTCTCATGCCGCAGACTTCCTTTTCCTGTTTTATAGTGCGGTAGCTCTTGGCCCAGTTACCAAAAGGATGTGGGTCACTTCAGGCAATGATGCAAGACTGCAGGTCTTCTTATGGCCCGGACAAAATGTATGTGAGCCTTGAGTGGCCTACATGTAACATGCCAAATATGGCCTAAATATTTTAAAATGACTTTCTCCTGTTTATTGGGTATAGATGATGATCTATGGTGACTCCCCATCCCTGTGTCACCCTGGAAACCCTATTTGTTGTATGTAGTTTTCCGATAGAAAGGCTTTTTAAGTGTAATGGTAGGTTTTGAGTGTTTCAGGAAGATTTTAGGTGTGTTTCAGGTATAAGGGTAGGTTTTGAGTGTGTTTCAGGTGTAAAGTTAGGTTTTAGGTGACTTTCAGTGTGGTCTTTCAAAGAAAACCAAATATATTAAGTAAATGATAAAGTATTGGGTAAGTCTTGTCGATGTTCAAAGTTAATGAGGATAAGCGAGACTTTTCCCCAAACCACTTAACCAGAAATCCACCTAATTTCATTTGTTAAAGGGATAGTTCACCCAAAAAATCTGTTTATCTGCTTACCCCCATTGCATCCAAGCTGTAGGTGACTTTGTTTCTTCAGTAGAACACAAATGATGATTTTTAACTCCAACCATTGCGGTCTGTCAGTCGTATAATGTGTGTCAATGGGAACTTCGTCTATAAGAGTAATAAAAACATGCACGGACAAATCCAAAATAAACCCTGCGACTCATGACGGCACATTGATGTCCTAAGACACGAAACGATCGGTTTGTGCGAGAAACCGAACAGTATTTATTAGGGCTGTGACGGTGGCAAATCTTTACTACCGCGGTGGTAAATCATCAACAACCGCCGGTGTTGCGGTGGTGGGGTCCGAAGGGGGGCGGGGTTTGTTTATATATATATATATATATATATATATATATATATGCGTTAGACTTGCGTTTCGCCGTCATTTTGATGGACAGGATCGTAAAAAAAAATCCATCATAATCAATATTACCCGTCATTTTAATTTTTATATTTTAATGATAAGACATTTTATTCACGAACTTACAGGATAAGCAAATAGGCATAGGCTTGCATTTATTTATACTATGAAAAGAAAGTTGGTCAAAGACGAGCTGCGTCACTTTCAGTTTTCATCTTCTTGTCACGGATTGTGAGTGAATGCGATCATCCTTTCCTCTTTACTACTGTACAGAACGAAATAAACATGAATGAAAATAAAAAAATATATATGTTGAAAGATACAGTAGCTTACCGAAATCTGTATCACATCAGTTCAGTCAGTGTTCCCAACAATGTCACCTAACATTATACCTCAGAAAAACCATTCGTTGAAAAATAAAAAAAACTTAATTAAGTAAGCATGCATAAGTAACTTTATCATTATACAATTTACTTAAAAGTGCATATTGCAGGTTTAACATTTTTTCGATGAATATATAACCTTGTACAAAAATACCATATAAAAAGGTACTGCAGGGTTTAAAAATGTTTTGCGAGACATAAGGGCATTAATTTAGTAGATAAAGTGACGGTCTCTGTAAAAACCGCTTTTTTTTTCAGCGTCGCGTCATTTTACGTCACTACAGGGAGATGTTCGCAGAGCTCTGTGTTGATTCAGTGCAGAATATATTGGTATTTAGCAACAGCGGCCGTGAATCAGTGTGTTTTCGGTAGTTTTTGTATTCTATTATCATCGTAATGGTAAATTATTGTGTTTGTGGAGGTTGCACAAACTTCAGCCTGTCAGGACATCGAGTACAGAGGTTTACTAACAAGAAAAACTACGCTGCTATCTTCTGTGCCGGGGTTTGTTTTGTGCAGGTGAAGAGACGGGACTTCACTTCTGCATCTGCGTCGAAAAACGCGTTCATTTTAGACTGGAGGATTATCATCCTGGCGATATGATGGAGTTCAACATTGTAATACTTCTGTAAATGATTATATTAAATTAATAAACTTACACACGCTATGCTTCTTCACCGTTTTTACTTGAATCAATTTCAACACTGATGAATACAAATTATGTACACATGCATACAGTCTCACACACACACAAAACAGTTTTGAATTATGTGCTGGTAATGTAAATACTCCAATTTCATGCATGCCATGTATGTAAACTTATATACATTCAAGTTCACACAACTATATAATCATGGCGTCATGATTCCTCACACCAGGGGCGATTCTAGGATTTTGATTTAGGGGGGCTCAGCCCCAATAAGGGTATGATTAAAAAAATATTATTTGACTGACTGTTGCTCATTTGCAGACCTACTCCCGCATGACAAGAAAAAATGTCGTATATCTACAATGAATATAAATTATTTTAGTTTTTAGCTTTTTAGCCTTATAATCAACAATACGGTTGGATATTCATAAAGTCACCCCATGAAAATTGATGTCATTTTAAGTATTTTAACTAACCAGCTAATATTCATTAAGAATATAGACAAACCATGTATTAATGTAATTGTCTATTGGCAATATGATTAATCTGTTCTATATTTATTTCTATTTATTAAAAATAACAACATGAATTATCAATTTGCCACTTCTATAAATCAAGTACAAATCTAGTATAATAGTATAAAATCAAGAAAATCAAAAATCCCTTTACTCTACGCTTACTCTAATTTATGTATCATGACACTCCTCCTGATTCATTATTACTTAATACAAAACTATATTTAATAATACAAAACAAAATAACTCCACATTCTCTCTCTGGGCCATCTAGTGCTTTCAGACAATGATGTGTGTCATTTCTGTGCATGGCTGCATAATGTAATGTCAAAATACATTATAATATGTCTGTAATTGTAAAAAGTAAATTAAAAATCATGATCGTTTTGAATCTAAAGTATGTTTTCATGGGTGTTAATCACTTCATTTTTGTAGGAATAAAAAACAACTATCACACAAGGGCTGAAGGTGAACGCAGCGAAACGTATTGGTATTGGATGAGAAACCGAGCCGTCCCGTGTGCTCCCAATGCTCCAGTAACATTACATTATGTAAACTGCAATGCATTTATGACAAAGAACTGCACCGATGCAGATGTAATATCATAGCATTAGCAATCTATCAATAAATGCACGCACACACGACACACACCTTGTGCTCTCTGATGTTCGCTCTGCTCGGCGCCCCTGCAGATTGAAAAAGCGCTAAATCCAAGCAGACTCAGATAAGGGGAGGAGCCGAAACTTGACGCAGCTTGCCGACGAGTTTTTTTAAAGGGGACTGAAGCGATCAAAAATTTATTAATCAAATATTTTTTTTAGGGGGGCTGGGCAGAAGTTTAAAAAGGGCCTAGTGACGCCCCTGCCTCACACTATCAGTGAATGGGCACGGAATAAACTCATAACACAGAATTAATGAATAAAGGATAACATGAAACACATACTGTAATGTTTGGCCGCCGGCAGGAGACATGATCACGGATCCGTCAGAGATGCAGCTCGATGAAGACTTACGGTGCACATTTTAAGTTTTGTGTTTGATTATTACATTTGCTAACTACCAAATCAGTCGTGATGAGAAACTGCTATATCACGTAACGTTAGTGTGGACGGATATTAACGCGTGTGACATACGCTTGATCAAAGTTTATTCGTTTCTGTTATTAGTAATCAGTTACTCCTAGATGACCAATAGCTTTGCTATTGCCTGATTCATGATAATAATCTGTACAATATTGTGATCTGAGCACATGTCGTTACCTAACGTAATCTATAAGCTAACACCGGGGGTATTCCAGAAAGCAGGTTATGTGACATACCTGGGTATGTTTAAGAGTAAGTAAGCGGATAACCTCAACTTTCGGTTCCAAAAACGGAGGTAACTTTTAGGGTATGTAAGTAACCATAGCAACTTGCTCTCTGAACATAACCTGCTCCTGAGCAGGTTATGTTAAAGGGTTAGTAGTTTAAGAGGAATTCAGATGCATGTTATATTATCAATATGGTTATATTAATGTATCTAAATTTGTTATATAGTTACAGTTATACACAATGTTATATTATACAATATCTGCTTTTTATCCTTTATAACAGGACATTTTCTATGGTATAATTTCTATAATAAAATACATATCATATATGTGATATCTTATTTAATAATTAGCATCAAACAATATTAAGAATAAAAAAAAATGATTGCATAACCACCCAATAGTTGGTGATGTGCACCAGGTAGGTTATGTAAATCGCCATTAAACAAAAGAAGAAGAATGAAGTAGAATGGCGCGCTTTTTCTTAGCGTCTGTTTCCATGGTGAATCATCAATTCGTCGCTCTGTTGAGAATGTCTTGTGTGTTAACCGGGAACATACTCTGGGTTGGCTGAACTTACTCCCGGAAGCATTTTTGGAACCAGCATACCACGAATAAGCAAGGTTTGGGTTAATCAACCGAGAGTTCAGGGTATATGTGACAGTAAGTTAACCCTGCTTTCTGGAATACACCCCAGGTTTTTTCCGTTGATGGCAACATTGCTTAAAAAGTTGCCCCATGTATCATCATCTTAAGTGTGGTTAGGCAGAGACAGACAGAGTGGACTGTGTGGAAGTCTTTCCTCTTGTGTTATTCCTTTTTTGTTCTCATGGGTGAATTCCCCACAAAATACCATCAACACAGTCACACCAAAGTGTGTGAAACGTGAAGGGTTTTTTTCAGTGTGACTGCAGTACTTCTTATTAATGCCTGACCACTGATTTATACTGGCATCTAAATATATTGCACATATGGTATCGAAAGGTAAATTCTTGTGATACTATACATCCTGTTATAATTTGCTCTGCTTGTAAGAGATGGCCCAGTGATCAGAGGGAATAATTACAATCAAGCTGGTCAGAGGTTTAGTGGTGGTTTATTACTGTGAGGTGGGGAAAAATTACATGGTCACAACTGTACAAAATAAAACTGCAACAATGTGCAAATAAAGGTTGCACCAAATGCGTCCAATTTGCAACAGGGTCTCTCCTTTAGCTTTCAACAAACAAGACTGACCTGACAAGCTCTATAGCTCCTTATTCATAAGGACTAGCTCCCTCTTCAGACTGTACCAAATGAACAAGCAGGGTCCGTACATACAATACATTATACACAAAAGTAAAAAAAATAGTGAAACATTACACATATACACAAATTACAATCTGTGTAAACCCATTGGTACTTAAAGGGGTCATGAACTGTGTTGTTTTATTGTTTTTATGTTTCCTGGGGTGCACTTATAATGTTAGTATGCTTTTTATATCCAAAATTGTCATAATTTAGAAACTAAAGGCATTTTTCCTACCCTGATTTTATCCTCTGGTTTGAACGCTCTGTTTTAAGGGGCGTGTCTGCCGTGAGAGTTCATTGGAAACGCTCACTGCTGTGATTGGTGACATCTTTGCTTATTAAATGGCAAAATATTACTCTCTCAAAAACTTTTAGCATGTTTTCACTATTACAGCTCTTACGGTTATCTAATCGTGAAAAGTGTTGCGACAAAAACAGTATCATACTCTTATGAAACAGGCAAAACAATTACAAAACTGATGATTTAAAAGATAGTGAATGCTGCTGTAATCAAGTAATGATGTGTGCATGTACAGGTGCTGGTCATATAATTAGAATATCGTGAAAAAGTTCATTTTTTTATTGTAAATTATTTTTAAAAATGAAACTTTCTTATATTCTATTCCCTACATGTAAAGTAAAACATTTCAAACGTTTTTTTTTTTTTTTTTTTTTTTTATGATTTTGATGATTAGAGCGTACAGCTCATGAAAGTCCAAAATCCAGTATCTCAAAATATTAGAATATTTCCTAAGATCATTCAAAAAATGGATTTTCAAAACAGAAAAGTTCAAGTTCTTTAAGGTATGTTCATTTGTACACTCAATACTTGGTCGGCAGCACATAATACAGCAAATGACTTGCTCCTAGCACAAATTACAGCATCAGTGAAGTGTGGCATGGAAGTGATCAGCCTGTGGCACTGCTGAGGCCATTGAGCCTTCAGATCATCTGTATATTGTTGGATCGACTGTTTCTCATCTTTCTCTTGAAAATATCCCATAGATTCAGGGGTCAGGCATGTTGGCTGGCCAATAAAACACAGTAATATCATGGTCAGCAAACCACTGTGGGCTGTGGGCAGGTGTTAAAGTCCTGCTGGAAAAGGAAATCAGCATCTCCATAAAGCTTGTCAGCAGATGGAAGCATAAAGTGCTCCAAAATCTCCTGGAAGATGGCTGCATTGACTTTGCACTTGATGAAACACAATGGACCAACACCAGCAGATGTCACGGCCCCCCAAATCATTACTAACTTCAGAAACTTCCCCTAGACTTCAAGCAGCTTGGATTCTGTGCCTCTCCAGTCTTCCTTCAGACTCTGGGACCATGATTTCAACATGAAATGCAAAATTTACTTTTATCTGAAAAGAGGACTTTCGACCACTGTTCACTGTCCAGTTCTTTTTCTCCTTAGCCCAGGTAAGATGCTTCTGCCGTTGTTTCTGTTTCAGAAGTGGCTTGGTAGTCCTTTTCCTGAAGATGTCTGAGTGTGGTGACTCTTGATGTGCTGACTCCGGCTTCATTTGACTCATTGTGAAGCTCTCCAAGTGTTTGAATCGGCTTTACTTGACAGCATTCTCAAGCTTGTGGTCATCCCTGTTGCTTGTGCACCTTTGCCTACCCAATTTCTTCCTTCTAGTCAACTTTGCATTTAATATGCTTTGATACATCACTCTGTAAACAGCCACCACATTCAGTAATGACCATCTGTGACTTACTCTCTTTGTGGAGGGTGTCAATGATTGTCTCCTGGACCATTGCCAAGTCAGCAGTCTGCCCCATTAGTGTGGTTTCAAAGAACAAGAGATACCCGGAATTTATATTGTAGGGATGGTCATTTAATGAAACTCAAATGTAAATATTCTAATATTTTGAGATACTGGATTTTGGACTTTCATTAGCTGTACGCTCTAATCAACAATTAAAAAAAAAAAAAAAAAAAACTTTTGAAATGTTTTACTTTACATGTAGGGAATCTAGTATAAATGAAAGTTTCATTTTTTAAATAATTTACAATAAAAAAATTAACTTTTTCACGATACTCTAATATATGACCAGCACCTGTATTTCTTGAAATTCTGTAATTCTTGTCTGTCACCAAGCTTGTCTTGTGAAACTGCTCATGTGGTTTTTGTTGTACTGATGCATTAACATGCATTGACGTTCTTGAGCCAGTTTTTGTAGATCATGAGGAAGTGGTTTTGCTTGCATGCAACTAAGAGTGGTCATGTGATGATTAAGTGAGATGTGTGCTTTAACTGTGATCTCTCTTCATGTCAACTACACATCAGGTAGTAGGTCTGTTTTTGCCAAATAACCAAATTCAGATCTATTATTTCCCTTTTATAAATATATGCAAATATATATATGTATCCTGAGGTACATCATTGATCTGATTGAAGATCAGAGCTGTAGAAGCATTTGTTCATCTCTGACACATCAAACCTGTAGCCTCTACAATACAGTAAGTTGTATAACTGTACTTCCTAAAAATATTAAAAATTCAAATCAATACCAGCACACAGGTACAAATGAACATAATTCTTGTAGTGAATGTGTAAATACACATTTTCATGAAATAAATTTAATCTGTATTCAAGTCTGATTGAATATTGTATTGTATGAATATATGATGTCATCTTAAACCGTACACACTATGGGCCCTATTTTAACGATCTAAACGCAAAGTGTAAAGCGCACAGCGCAGGTGCACTCAGGGCGTGTCCAAATCTACTTTTGCTATTTTAACGACGGAAAAACGGTCCGTGCGCCAGGGCGCATTTTTGAAATGGGTTGTCCCTATTCTCTTAATGAGTAATGGGAGTGTCAGAGTGTCATCTCCCATTCCCTTTAAGAGCGAGATGCGCTCGCGCCATGGCGGATTGCTATTTACATGGCGGAATTTGTTGGCGGAAAAGCTGAACGCTTTTCAAGCGAAGAAACCGATCTGCTCGTGCGCGAAGTTAAAGCGGGCTTGCAAATGCAGGCTTTCAAATAGCTCCACGCGATGAGTCAGTTAATATATATGTGTGTGTATTGGCACGATTGTTCAATTAATTAGCCAATTTCGTTCATCATTATAAGTAGTAATAGGCTGAATTGAAAATAGGTAGCCTAATTCTAATACACGCAATGACTATTCATCATTACATTTTTATATTTATGTAGCCTACACAATAATATTCTTTTACACTGTAATCCTTTTGTTTTTAATATTTGGCATGTTTGTGTGATGCGCATCCCTGTGTGTAATAAGCAAAGTCAACGCGCACTGTGGACGCGCC
This sequence comes from Culter alburnus, assembly GCA_028476615.1. Lineage (NCBI taxonomy): Eukaryota > Metazoa > Chordata > Actinopteri > Cypriniformes > Xenocyprididae > Culter > Culter alburnus. Next base: position 323,632 of record JAOTNS010000003.1, read on the forward strand.
CAGAGGCGCAGTTTCTACCAATGCGCTCTAACAAAAAAATATTGCGCCATTGACTTTAGACTTTAGACCAGGTTTGAGTTGGTCTATGGCGCAGTCTATTTTCAGCTCCTTAAAATAGCAATGCGCCGGCAATGCGCCTGAACACACCTCTTTTTGAGGCCAGCACGCCTATGGGCGCACTAACTGGCGCAAATGCATTTACTAATTTAAGGACGTGGCGCTGAACGTGAAAACGCGAACGGCGCCGGACGCAAACTAGCAAACACACTTGGGCTGCGCCTTGCGTCACATTGCGCCGGGTGTATTATACACTGTAAGAAAAAATACACCATATCTACTCAATAAAAATGAGGCAACAGATTACAAGCAATATTATTAATTAAATTTCACAAGGTTTGGTATTGAGTAAATATTAATTAAAAGAAACCCTTAATAGTTATCCATTTAATATTAGTAGATTTGAATAGAAAACAGTACAGAATTAATTAGAACCTAAACAAAAATATTGAGTTGAATTGAAAAAGATAAACTCCCTAATGTGTAAATAGTACTAATAAAAATTAATTTAATTTTACTCAAATAAGAATTTAATTAACAATTCACTTTTGTGCTTTACACAGCAAAAACTGCAGTGTTAAATTAACTCTCCTGAGAGTACATGTGAGACCATACTCAAGAGTATTAAAGTATTAAAATACAAGTGTTAAATGAACACTGAAGCGACATCAAGAATCAGCCTGTGAATCTCAACGACGGTGACAAGCAACATATTCTGATCAACAGATCAACCCTGAACATTAGAAAACAAGCTACTAAAAAGTCGCATAAACAGAACAAAATAAAATATGAGAATAAAGGAAATTACTAAGACAATTCAGATCATAATTTATTCATGCAGCAATGCATGATGGGAGCCATGGATGCATTTTGATTGGTGGCACACAGAATGCATGCGTTCTTCTTACTAGCCCAGTGATAACAAAATAAGTTTTCTTACCTAAAGTCAACCAGTTAAATTTTGCAAGATGAGCAATATAGAAGAAAACGAACATTCACTGTCTGTAGCCTAACGTTACTCTCTTCAGATGTCTTGTAGGCCTGCTGCATAAAAAAGGTGCACTTTGACAGGAAGTGCTTTTCAATTAAAAATTGCCTGATTACATTAATTTGAATTCACTCAATATTCTCTCCATTTGGGATTAGGTAAATATAATGCTTATGTTTTATTTAACTACAATGGGTAGATTTTATTCCAACCATTTTTATTTGAAATAATTAAATATTAATTAAATATTTGCCTCAAAATCATAAACACAATTATATTGAATACATTTTAACCAAAAACATTAATTCAAATCTACATGACCACAGAATCATTTCTTACAGTGTAAGTTAATGTGTATTGTTTAACTGTTATGATATATTACTCTCACAGTGAAGCTGATAAGTGAATTTAACCAGTCAGATGAGAAAACACCAGTCAAACATTGACAAGAAATGATTTTGGAATGATAATTATGCAAATATTTTTACTTACAAATTTGTGCCCACTTACACAAAAATACAAAATCTTTAATTTTTGCACTTGCAAAAGTAAATAAATGTTACTTCATACGTATCTCATCACAGATAGTGTGAACACAGTCCATTGACTGATTTATTAATATTGCACACATAACTGGAAACAGCCTGACTCGACAGTTAGGCACTTGTGTTTTTTGTTCATATTATGAATTGTACGTGTGCTTAAAGGTGCCATCGAATTTTTTTACAAGATGTAATAGTCTAAGGTGTCCCCTGAATGTGTCTGTGAAGTTTCAGCTCAAAATACCCCATAGATTTTTTTAATTAATTTTTTAACTGCCTATTTTGGGGAATCATTAAATATGAGCCGATTTATGCTGTGCGGCCCCTTTAAATGCTGACGCTCCCCGCCCACGGAGCTCGCGCTTGCCTTAAACAGTGCCGAACAAAGTTTACACAGCTAATATAACCCTCAAATGGATCTTTACAAAGTGTTCGTCATGCATGTGTCGGATTATGTGAGTATTGTATACTGTTATATTGTTTACATTTGATTCTGAATGAATCTGAGGCTGTGCTCCGTGGCTAACGGCTAATGCTACACTGTTGGAGAGATTTATAAAGAATGAAGTTGTGTTTATGAATTATACAGACTGCAAGTGTTTAATAATAAAAATAGTGACGGCTCTCTTGTCCCCGTGAATACAGTAAGAAACGATGGTAACTTTAACCACATTTAACAGTACATTAGCAACATGCTAACGAAACATTTAGAAAGACAATTTACAAATATCACTAAAAATATCATGTTATCATGGATCATGTCAGTTATTATTGCTCCATCTGCCATTTTTCATTATTGTTCTTGCTTGCTTACCTAGCCTGATGATTCAGCTGTGCAGATCCAGACGTTAATACTGGCTGCCCTTGTGTAATGCCTTGAACATGGGCTGGCATATGCAAATATTGGGGTCATACATATTAATGATCCTGACTGTTACGTAACAGTCGGTGTTATGTTGAGATTCGCCTGTTCTTCTGAGGTCTTTTAAACAAATGAGATTTCTATAAGAAGGAGGAAACAATGGAGTTTGAGACTCACTGTATGTCATTTCCATGTACTGAACTCTTGTTATTTAACTATGCCAAGGTAAATTCAATTTTTCATTCGAGGGCACCTTTAAGAAAAATTAACCGCATCTGACAGTTCAGCAGGTTCATTGGCTTTAAAGGCAACGTTCACACTGTCAGTCAAATCTGATGTCTGTATCCGACTGGAATATGATCTAAATTAGGGCTATTACTGTACCAAAATTTCATCAGTCGGTACCAATAACAGTCAAATTTCACAGTTCTTGGGACCAACTTTGCCACATGCACACACAAAAAAAATCGAAAATAGCTTTTAATTTGAATGTTTTTAATGACTATAAATAAATACGTGAAAACTTTGGTATGTTGCCTTCAAATACTGTTCAGTTAATAAGAAAACTTAGTAGAACAAGCAGAAGCTTTATTGCACTTCCACAGCAAGACTTAATGCACAGATCTATTTTGACACATCTGACCATCACTGCTGTGGTTTTCACTGTCAAACAGATCCAATCCCACAATTTAATACAGTTGTCACTCCTGAAATTGAGATGTGTACTTAGTGACATGAAAAATAAGCTTATATTTATATTATAAATGGGTTATACACAGAGAGCAAGCAAAGAGCGCAGCCTTTATAATCTATAAAGCTGACATCAATTGAGCCGAACTGAAGTAATATCAGCTTTTTAGATTATAAAGGCTGCACTCTTACTTTTTTTTTTCCAAGTTCACACTTACTATATATATGATCGGATATGCATAAAAATCAGGTTTGGACTGACAGTTTGAACACAGCTTCAAGTGTTTGAAATAATATCCCCCCATGCATGTTTGAGCTGTTTTAACTGAAAGCAGCTTGTTCTGACATTATCTTAAATTATGTCACTGCCATTGTTTCACCTCAAGATGCACACAGTGTTGTTTTTGTCTAAGGCACATTTGTAAAACCTAGTTAAATGTCCTAAGTGAATGAAGGCTTAATCTAAACCCTGTCTGTGAAACCAGGCCTGCGTGTTTTAAGACACTGTGAGCAGATCTTCAGTGTTTTCTCCACAACTGTTCATGGAGATTGCTATTGCTTTCCCAATTCTTTCTTTTGCACACACTGGATCTGTGAAGAAAAAAAAACAGAAAACTCCTTAGTGAGGCACAACATGGCAAAGTGAAACATCCTTTATGGAAAATGTCATTCGACACATCAAAACACCTGAAACATTCATACACAAGTGAAAGGCTTCATACTTGGAGACAGCAGAGGTTTCTGTGGCTTCAACATCCGCTGCTGACTCATGTTTCTGACTGTCAAAAACACAATTACAAGTCATGTAAACTAAATAAAAAGCTGCTGTTGCTGAATATGGAAATGATCATATTCATCAATACAAGAATAAATGTAAGCAGTACTTGCCCTCCAGCATTTACAGAAGTAAACAACACCCTGAGATGACGAGAGGAATTAATGCACAAAGCCAGAGGAGTTGAGACGAGTTTTTGAGAGGTTTTGGGGTGGAGGAAAATGCTGCTTCTGTAGGACACAACAAGAACAGAAAATGATAAAGGGTTATACTCTGCAAATCAAATGACTCTGACCATCACACAAACCTAGTACATCTGTACATCTCAGGCAAACAGACGTAACAGACAAATTATAGTAACATACTCACTCACCATTGACAACCAGCACAGCATTCACCTCAGACACATTCTTTCCAAAGAAGGCTTGTGCTGTATAGAGTCCAGAGTTTCTGGAGATGCTGACATTCTGAATGGTTACAGACAAGCGTCTTTTCTCGACCAGCAGTGAAACTCCAGCTGGAGGGTTTTCATCATAGGTCCAAGGGCGCTGCGCAATAACACTGGGCTTTTCCTTGTCTTTTTTAAAAGTAATCTTCACTGGATCGGCTGTCTCCACATCATCTATGTCAAAGTATATTGTAAATATTCTGTCCCTCGGTTGCCTCAAACGTCGACCCAGCAACAATCAGAGCTGGAAATCAGAACCACTGCATTAGAAGAACAGAAACTGACAGCACCGTATCTTTTGGTTATATGAGTATCCGCTCATTAAATCAATCGACCTACCTGAAAGAAGTGCCAAACTGATAGTGACAATGGTTTTCATCTTTAAGATTAAAATTCCTGAAAATGACCAAGATTAGCTCTGAAAAATTCTTCCACAGAAGAATTACTAATGTTTTAAAGCATTAGGCTGAGAAGCTCCGTCTTTTCTAGCTATGCAGAATGCATTCATACATTCATTAAGTTAAATCTATGTAAAGTTCAGTTCAATGTAGAAACAGTGGCTGCAAGCTGTCGCAGACTGAACTGAACTACATGCTTCCCACAACCATATTGGTTTGGCTCACTGATGATGTCAAATCACCACAGCCAATCACTAGGTCTTAACCAGTTCTCTGGGGTGGAGTCTGGGTCGAGCTCCACCCATTTGGCTCTTAAATACTTGGACATGAAATCTTGGGTTTGGGTATTTCACAATAAGTTTCTTTCCTACACAAAATCTCATAAGATGATGGAGAAAAAAAAAAACTAAACAAAAAACAGTTTGGTTATAATAGAAAAACAAGTCGCTAATGTGCCTCTTGAGACCAGGGGAGAGTGAGGTTTTACTTGCACAGCTCTTTACTAACTGGCCTCCTTTACACACCCCCCCTAAACCTCACTCCCATCCGGGTCACGGCACCAATGTAACTGGTCTCTTATCGTCTTTGCATTGTGTCAATAAAGCTTGTGATTCAAGAAATCATCTCTCATCAATTTATTCACTGAGAAATCACTGATAACATGTATTATAATATAATATATTAACTCACTCTGAACACAGAAGAACTAATTTCCTTGTACATTTCTTCAGTAATACTATATTGAAATGTATTGGCTTAATTTTTTTAGGATGTGTGCGGCATTGCTCTGACTGGTTTTACTGAGGTTTACTGGCAGGGCAGGGCCCAGGCCACTACACACACACAAAAACACACTCACTGATCGCCACCTAGTGGTGTAATGCTGTAACTCACAGAAAGAGTCACTGAATTCATCTTTTTAGCGAGTGTGGATTCAACATATTTGATTAACTGGGATAATCAATGTCCCTGCAGTGTCTTCATCTGGTGTTGTGTTGTGAAAATGTAAGCGTCTACAATTTAGAATTTATGGGAAGAAGTGTCAAATGAGATTTGAATATTAGCCTATAGCGATTAGGACTATCAGTTTATTTAATTTTGATGTTACCTCCTTGGCAGATGATAGCAAGGCCTGGGAAACTCATGGAAAAAAGAATAAAAACTTAAAACTTATTTTTTCAAATGTGAAGGAACCCTGTAGAACCTGTGTTTTATCTTAGTTTTAAAGTTTAAATTAGAATTTAAAACTTTTATTTTGTAGACAAACATGGTCTCTGTGAAACCATGAATCACGATCGCCCCCCAGCGGCGAATCACTGAATACACGTCTGTGGTTTTTACCTTATCTCTGATCAGTTTTATACATTTGTAGACGTTTTAATTAAAAGGAATAATAGTAGTTAAGTCTCTTATTGTCCTGTTTAGCTAGCTATCCATAGAACAAACCAAATGCGCTCTGAAAATTTATGAAACAACAAACATCATACAGACACTTCATATTAGTTAATTGCATTTGATTATAAATTATACTTTCAATAATACATTTGCAATGGGTTTGTAAAAGGTGTTTTTATGCATGTTTGGCCTAAGTTTTTGTTGCATTTACACTGTTCTGACCAGCAGGGGTCACCAGCGGGTGGCGTTTTAAAGCATTAAGCCCCAGGAAGCCATGGTTTACAGTGAATTTATAACAGGGGTGTTGTTAGGCACGATGTGGATATATGTATCAATTCAACTTTCATGAAGTAGAACCATTAAAAGGCTTCTTTCTGCTGGAAAAATAGTCCCACCGTGAACAGCAACAGAAGTTACATTGATTATGCTATTAGATGGCGGCAAAGATTGTTTATATAAGCATGTTACTCAGTCGCAAAGACTTTTATATTGAAACTTGTTGTGAACACGGAACAAGACGCAAATGACAAATGCTTTGACTAGTGCTGTCAGTGTCAGCAGGGCACGGGAAAACCCATTAAATGTTAAAAGGACATGATCGCAGCGGACATTCAAATGGATTTTTATTATAACTGACCTGAAGGAAGGAATAAGCTACATCTGAATGACACTCGGTCACTCGATATCTCTCTCACAACAATAATGCAGTAAGCTTCAACAAAATCAAGAGAGAACAAACATATGTTTACATTGTTAAGAGTGGTTGCTAAGACAGACTCAGCAACATATTGACGCAGTGATACTTATGTAATGTGGTCAGCTGCAGTGTTGCCAAGTCCACGGTTTTCCCACAGAATTGGGCTGCTTTTACACTGTTGCTGCAGGCTGTTTTTTCACGTCTGCGGGTTGACTTGACCCAAAATAACGTGATATTTAGCTAGTGAAATGTGAATTTTACCAGGGGAGCCCTGCCAAAAATGCAAATTTTGCCTCCCAGAAAGCCTTTTTTTACATGGGACCTGCCTGAAATGCGATTGGTTTAGTTTTGAGGAGCACGTTTGAGCTTCAGCAAGAACAAATGAGGTTCATTCTCGTGTTTCGCAGCACATTTGAGCTTCACAAGAACGAATGAGGTTCATTCTCGTGTAAGCACGTTCTTTGAGGTTCATTCAGTTCAGCTTGAGGTGTTTCGCAGCACGTTCTGAGGTTACGCAGCACCTTCACAAGAACCAATGAGGTTCATTCTCTTTGAGCTTCACAAGAGAGGTTCATTCTCGTGTTACGCAGCACATTTGAGCTTCACAAGAACCAATGAGGTTCACACGTTTGAGCTTCACAAGAACCAATGAGGTTCATTCTTGTGTTACGCAGCAACTTTGAGCTTCACAAGAACAATGAGGTTCATTTGTGTTACACCTTCACAAGAACCAATGAGGTTCATTCTCGTGTTACGCAGCACGTTTGAGCTTCACAAGAACCAATGAGGTTCATTCTCATGTGTTACGCAGCACGTTTGAGCTTCACAAGAACCATGAGGTTCATTCTCGTGTTACGCAGCACGTTTGAGTTTTCACAAGAACCAATGAGGTTCATTCTGTCGCAGCACGTTTGAGTTTCACAAAAACCAATGAGGTTCATAAACGCTTTCGTGTTTTTGAGCTTCACAAGAACCAATGAGGTTCATTCCCATGTTACGCAGCACATTTGAGCTTCACAAGAACCAATGAGGTTCATTCCCGTGTTATGCAGCACGTTTGAGCTTCACAAGAACCAATGAGGTTCATTCTTGTGTTCCCAGGTGAAAAAGGGTACTTAATATACTAAAAATTAGAGCTTCATTATAATGATCCAGAGATCTACAGCTGCACGGCTGCAAATCCAGTGAGCAACAAGAGCATCAGTCTTCACAGGAACGAGATCTGCCAACGATATGAGGGTACAAAAACAACATTTACCACAAAACACTCTTCCTGCCACAGTGACCGCTGTGCGGCTTCTTTTTTTTTCCACAAACAAACACATTTGAGACAGAAGATGTTTATGAATAAGTCTCTTATCTTTCAGATTGTCTGGATCATTGTGGCGTCACTGAAGCTCTGATTCGACTGGTTTTGTCTGGTCTGGTGGGAATCGCCACTGTTTTCTTTCTGGTTGATCATGTGAGGATCTCCTCACCTCAGAGAAGAGCTGCTGCTGCTGTGTGATCATGATACTTTCATGAGAGTTTGTAGGCTGTGAACTTTGATACTTTGAGGTTTGCAGGGTAAAGAGTCGAGGTGTGAAGCACTTATTTGGATAAAGTCATCATCTTCTAAAATGATATGTAGTAGGCTAAGTGTGACCAGTATGCTTTGCAGGTTACATAAAATGCACACAAACTTTTGTACATACTACCCTGAATATATTTGTGTGTTTATATTCATTTTTATGTTTATGTTTCATTCATTTTGTATCTTTGGCGGTTTGACTGTTAACATCATTAATAATGTATTAAAGTTTTGGCTATAACTTTAATAGCTTAATTTTGTTCAGTGTTAAATGCGACATTAAAATAGCATTAGCAGACCGCACAAAGATCCCTCCTTTTTTTAATCAAGTATGATTGATCTACATAAAAATATTTCACCCAAAGTATGTTATTAATTAAACGTCAATTAAAGTTTCCTCAATGCCATAGTTGCAACTCTTGCGTCATCAGAACAGGGTGTTCAACGCACCACTGTTTCCATTTAAAAACCGCTTTGCAACGTTTTGTCGGGGCTGAACATAGCCCTGGCCTGAAGATATCTACATGCCAATATTCAGTTACAGTCATAGCGCCACCTGCTGGCAACAGGAAATGCCAATTTTTTACACTGAGATTAACTCATAGAGAGATTTAATCAGATCAACATCATATTTGGTCAGTCTAATCTTAAGGCCTTTGTGATGTTAAATTGTGAAGATCTTGAGTTTTCGCTGAAGGGCGTGTCTGTGTCTGATGTTTCGCCATTATACAGGAAGTTGTTGTACTATATTTGACTACGTTATCAAACAGCTAATAATGTGTTGCTAATGTTACACACTCCGTTCCTGTTCTTCATCTTAGAGTCAGACAGCTGCCTTCTAACAATCAGTATCCTTACAAACGCTTTGAACAACTCAGAACATCAGTGGAGAAAGGCATATAGTTCATCATAACATCGTAATAGACTTGCTATATTGATAAATCTACACAATTTTTCATATCAACAGAAAATATACCAGGATAACCTGGCTTCTCTCGAGACTTTACTGCTTCAGAGTGCTCATAGTTAATGATATGCTAAAGCCTGCCAGCACGTTCTTGTGATTGGTTACTAGGTAGTCTGTGACGTCACAAACACTACCGATTTCAAACCGCGTTTTTTTTTTTTTGGTTTACTGCAGTTTCAAACATAAAATACTCAGCAATGGTGTTGATTTATGAATTTGCACATGGTATGTCTTAAAGCATATTAAAAACACTACATAGAATATAAACAACATTAAAAAATTGATTGTCACCACAAGGGGTCTTTAAATTCTCTGAAGGAAAGAATGAATTATAGTGAATACATCTATCAAATCAACAGCATATAAAACTTTTTTGTCATACACTCTTGTTTGAACTGTCTTCCTGTTTACTGTAATGTTCTATTATTCCACAGGGTGTAGTTGTGAAGAGTTAAACTTTTAATTAGTCGAGGAGGTCTTCCTCTGACAACACAGGAATAGTCAGTGGGTGTAATAAAGTAAGAAATTTATAAATTTATGGGAAGAAGTGTCAAATGAGATTTTAATATTTCTTAGCGAATACAACTAAGTCTAAATTGCTGATCAGTTTATTTAGGTATTTTGATGTTACCAATTTAAAAAAGAAGCCTGGGAACTCATGAAAATGAATAAAAACTTTTCCATGAAACTTGGTACATTTGAACAGTTTGGGGACCTGAACCATTTCAGAAATGAAGCCATTGCAAAAAAGCCATTTTAATGTTCTGCCATAACCAAATGAGCTTACATAGGTCTATTTTGTATCTCATCTCCTAAATCAAACATGATAACACAGAAAATGTGTCTACTATGTTTTGATGGTCAAGGATTACAATGATATTCAACATCATAAACTGTTCAGGTGAATATTAATGGTGAATTCAATGACATTTTGAGAAGGATTAAAATGAATTTGCTGTATCTGAGAAGATGCAGAAAAAATGTTCATGCATATTTCATGTATTAATTTAATTTACAATCACTCTCTGGGACCAGAGTTGTCTATTATGTTAGTGTCCACAAGGGGGAAGCATTTCAGGTAATACTTCTCAGTACAGGCTTCCCTCCTGATGAACTGTCACTAAGACAGACTGAAACAGGGAAAGTGGACAAGAAGATGAATGATGGATGAAAAAAAACAAGTTACCAAACAACTGAAAGGCCTCCTATGAGTAGAACAAAAAAAAACAAAGAGCTCTTTCATTTTCTGACGTGGAAATGTCGACTTGTTTCCACTTGTGTGATGTGAAAATGATGTTCACTTTTTAGCATGAAAGCTGGTCCACTTGTACAGTTTGAGAGTCAGCTAATGAACCATGTAAGGGAACAGGTTTTTCTGAGAAAGTTTTTCTTTTTTCTAAAAAATAACTTGTTTTGTTTCAACTTCATCAGACACATTAAAAAGCATGCTATTTTAATTTGATCCATCCAACAACAGTGTAAAGTCTTTAGTTATGTAATAATGGTCTTCAGCCAAGTGATTTTTTTTTCTTCCTGTTTTAGGGTTATTATGATCAATCCAGTTCCTAATACATTAATTCTCTAACCTCCTTTTTAAAATCAAACATATATAGCCAATCAATCAACTGATTGACAAGACAACAAATTAAGACAACTATTTTTTATTTTCTTTAAAAAAAGAAAAGAAAAAAATACATTTAAATTAATACAATTCTTCCAGTGGTTTGCTTTTCTCCTTTTAGCGGTACAGTATGTCTCATTCTGGATCTTCAGTAGCTCACAGAATACAAGAAGTGTATTAAGATGAGTATAAGGGAAACTGGCATGTTTGCTCTCTATAGCCCTGGACACGCCAAACCAAATAACTAAAGGCGACTGGCAACTATTTGCATTCTTGCGCGTACGTGTAAAGGCTCGTTCACACCAAGAACGATAACTATAAAATAGCCAGTGACATAAATTTGTTTTAAAAAGTGGGTGGGGGGGGGGTGTATTGTAATTGCATTATCACAATAATAAATGCACAAAATTGATTGATAGACCTCATGTTTAATATGATAGTTTCATCCTTACATCTACTATAATACAATTATTCAAAGTCAGATTGTCCTGATGGACTAGTCGTAGAATTTTTGTTCAGCGTGCCAGAGGTTCTGGGTTACTATCCGCCTTAATGTATTGCATTTAATTTTTTTTATTATTAAACCTTCGTTCATCTTCGGAACCCAAATTAAGATATTTTTGATGAAATCCAATGGCTCAGTGAGGCCTCCATTGCCAGCAAGACAATTAACCTATTCAGATGCCCAGGAAGGTACTAAAGACGTATTTAAAACAGTCACGTGACCACAGTGGTTCAACCTTAATGTTATGAAGCAACGACAATACCTTTTGTGTGCCAAAAAAAGACAAAATGACGACTTAAGCCAGAGCTTTCCCTATCCGATCTTTTTTTTTCTCGTCTATTAATTATGCAACTATCATATTATTTATTAAAGCTTAGGTAGCTTCTGCAGCACGAACACAAGCATATTAGCGGCGTCTGACTAGGGTCAACATGTGGGGTGATGATCATCGTTTCACAAAATATATGTATAATCTGTAAACACGAAAATGCAAAGGCCGTCATTTTTAGATTTATTCACTCTGGGACTCTGTTTCAAAAAATAGCAGTTTCACCTTCTGAAAACACCGGATCTGTGTGGACAAAACGCCTATACGATACAAAATTTACAGCTAAACTTGTCTCCATGTGGACGGGAATAAGCATATACATTTGTATTTTTTTATGAGTGAAAATGAGTGATGGTTTCTCTAGATAAGACTCTTATTTCTCGTCTGGTATCATTTAAAGCCCTTTGAAGCTGCACTGAAACTGTAATTTTGACCTTCAGCCGTTTGGAGGCCATTGAAGTCCACTATAAGGAGAATAATACTGGAATGTTTTCATCAAAAACCTTAATTTCTTTTAGACTGAAGAAAGAACAACATGAACATCTTGGATGACATGAATTATCAGGATAATTTTATTTGAAAGTGAACTAATCCTTTAAGGACTACAACAAATGCAAACAAGCATGTCATAAAAGCAAGATGACAACATAAGTTATAAATGATGTTTTATTAACAAAGTTCGGGAGGAACATTCAAATGATCGAGCTAATCATCACATCACTCCAACCAGTAGTCAGCAATCAGCAATCAACATGTCTACCCAATCAGCATGAGTGGAAACCTATACATATACGCAGTCAACCTCTGTTTCTCAACAGTTTTCAGCATTTGGCCCCGCCCTAAGTTCTCAAAATATCAGAAACAGAGCTCTTCCCATCTGTTGAAGAATATTTCAAAACTTTCTCCACTGCTACAGCAGTGATGTTCCTTCACGCTCACGCAGGAGCACAAGAATCGGAATCAAGAAGCAGAATTGGAATCACTAAAATTCAAATGATAACCTTGATTATCATGATCATCATCATCGCCCACTATTATTATCATCATCATCTTCATCATCTTCATCTTCAACAGCGAACATCATCATCACTAGCTTTATGACCATCATTACCATCAGTCAACAACATACAGTAATTATGACGATCATCATGATCGTCTCTCAACGTCGTCAACAGTGATGTTCCCTCTGCTCCCACAGGAGCTCAGTTTCTTTTGAAATTTTTCCACTACCGCAGCAGTGATGTTCCTACATGCTCCTGCAAGAGCTCTGGCAAATTCTACACCCTGCACCAATGTTTCTCTTGGAAATTAAAAAAAAATAATAATTATCCACTGTTGCAGCTGTGGTGCTCCTTCACGCCTCATTCATGTGCAACCTTCCATAGCCGACTACCAGCAAGGCTCACCTTACTGATGACATGATCAAACAAGCACACTTTCAGCTTTGCACTCTGCAAGTTTTTGGGAGTTATCAATGTTATTTCCAGCTGCTGTCCTTTGTTAGTTAACTTTTTGAACAGCCTCGAACAGCACGCCAAATATGCATACTATTACTGATCTGATTATTTGTAAGTATGACCTTGTGAAATTATGTTTTATTAACAAAGTTTGGGAGGAACAAATGATCATTTGATTGAACTAATCATCACATGACTCCAACCAGCAGTCAGCAATCAGTAATCAACATGTCTACCCAATCAGCATGAGTGGAGACCTATGCATATACGCAGTCAACCTATGTTTCTCAACAGTTTTCAGCACCCCTCCATCACCCTGTCTCCTCTCACTCGCCTGGTTTCTTTCCTAAACCAGAGAAATGGGGGGAGTACTCTGGGTTTGAGCTCGGAGCCCTCTCCTCGAACAGCACACCAAATACGCATACTATAAACTATCTGTTGCGGATGCTATTAACTATATGATTATCTGTACATTCTGCATGTCACTTCTTCCTGAGTCTCTGCACAATTGTCTGACTCCGGTTTGAAACATTTTCAGTGAGTCAGTGCTTCTAACAATTGCTGCGTTCCGAAAACTTGAAAATGCGGCCTTCGGAGGACACATTTCAAGGTAGGAAGACATCAAGGCACGTCCAAATCCAATGTTAGCTTCACTTCCTGTCTCTTGAGATATCATCTCATCGATTTCTGAAGGCAGCATACATATATCCTTTGATATCCCACAATCCTGTGCATCCATTCTGTGACAGCTGAGCTAGAAAAATAAAGATGGCATCCAAAAGTTGAGTTTGTTGGCCAGTTTGTGAGTAAATGTACATATTTGACCAACATTTCTAGCGAGAAATTACTACTGTAGTAATTAAATATTTGTTTAGATCTCACCAAAGCTCGCGCTATATTGCTGTAGATCATTAAACTGTTACGATGCCTCAGAAGTCTGTCTGAAATCAGTTTCATGATGCCTTCATGCACAAACGCTGCCTTACAAGTCATTGCTTAAGAAAGGGGTAGCAAGTCAGCCATCTAGGTTTTCAGACACAGCCAGTATGTGCTAACTCTAGCTTTTGAAACTCCGCCCTCTTCTTGGGAGCAGCAGCTCATTTGCATTTAAAGGGACACCCAAAAATGGAGTGTTTTTGCTCACCCTCAAAAAGTGACAAATTTAACATGCTATAAAAGATGATCTGTGGGGTATTTTGAGCTAAAACATCACATACACACTCTGCGGACATCAGATATATATATATATATATATATATATATATATATATATATATGGTATAAATCTGGTAAAAGTGGCATTATATGACCCCTTTGACTGCATTTATTAATCTTTGTTAATGTTATTTAATAAAATACAATTGTTAATTTCTTAATTAGTAGGTTACCACACACTCACACCCAAAACATAAAAACAATAAAAAACATATATGGCATCTAATGGTAAATTCTTGTGACACTGTACATGCGATAATCCTGTTATAATTAGCTTTGCTCATTTAATGTGTGTTAAGCGTTTGTTGAAGGCTATGTACTGCATTAGGCCTACAGGTTATAACTGGTCGAGTGCTTAGTGTGTTTGACTTGAGAATGTGATTTGGCACACGCAACAGCTTTTCTTAAGCAGTCCTTCACTATGGCAAACACAGAGATGTGAAACAAGCCTGATAACCACAAGATAATCACAGTTTTTCCCGAGACACAAACGCAGTCACACAATGCTTATGTGAAAAAATGTCTACCTGAGTGATCACTCTTGATTTTTGCCAAATAACCAAATTCAGATCAATTATTTTCCCTTCTTTTTTACTGGAAGTATGCATATCCTAACATAAATCATGATGTGTTGATCTGATTGAAGTTCGCATTTGTTCATCTCTGTTACATCAGACCTGCAATCTCAACAATACAGGTGCTGGTCATATAATTAGAATATCATCAAAAAGTTGATTTATTTCACTAATTACATTCAAAAAGTGAAACTTGTATATTATATTCATCCATTACACACAGACTGATATATTTCAAATGTTTACTTCTTTTAATTTTGATGATTATAACTGACAACTAAGGAAAATCCCAAATTCAGTATCTCAGAAAATTAGAATATTGTGAAAAGGTTCAATATTGAAGACACCTGGTGCCACACTCTAATCAGCTAATTAACTCAAAACACCTGCAAAGGCCTTTAAATGGTCTCTCATTCTAGTTCTGTAGGCTACACAATCATGGGGAAGACTGCTGACTTGACAGTTGTCCAAAAGACGACCATTGACACCTTGCACGAGGAGGGCAAGACACAAAAGGTCATTGCAAAAGAGGCTGGCTGTTCACAGAGCTCTGTGTCCAAGCACATTAATAGAGAGGTGAAGGGAAGGAAAAGATGTGGTAGAAAAAAGTGTACAAGCAATAGGGATAACCGCACCCTGGAGAGGATTGTGAAACAAAACCCATTCAAAAATGTGGGGGAGATTCACAAAGAGTGGACTGCAGCTGGAGTCAGTGCTTCAAGAACCACTACGCACAGACGTATGCAAGACATGGGTTTCAGCTGTCACATTCCTTGTGTCAAGCCACTCTTGAACAACAGACAGCGTCAGAAGCGTCTAAAGACAAAAAGGACTGGACTGCTGCTGAGTGGTCCAAAGTTATGTTCTCTGATGAAAGTAAATTTTGCATTTCATTTGGAAATCAGGGTCCCAGAGTCTGGAGGAAGAGAGGAGAGGCACACAATCCACGTTGCTTGAGGTCCAGTGTAAAGTTTCCACAGTCAGTGATGGTTTGGGGTGCCATGTCATCTGCTGGTGTTGGTCCACTGTGTTTTCTGAGGTCCAAGGTCAACGCAGCCGTATACCAGGAGGTTTTAGAGCACTTCATGCTTCCTGCTGCTGATCAACTTTATGGAGATGCAGATTTCATTTTCCAACAGGACTTGGCACCTGCACACAGTGCCAAAGCTACCAGTACCTGGTTTAAGGACCATGGTATCCCTGTTCTTAATTGGCCAGCAAACTCGCCTGACCTTAACCCCATAGAAAATCTATGGGGCATTGTGAAGAGGAAGATGCGATATGCCAGACCCAACAATGCAGAAGAGCTGAAGGCCACTATCAGAGCAACCTGGGCTCTCATAACACCTGAGCAGTGCCACAGACTGATCGACTCCATGCCACGCCGCATTTCTGCAGTAATTCAGGCAAAAGGAGCCCCAACTAAGTATTGAGTGCTGTACATGCTCATACTTTTCATGTTCATACTTTTCAGTTGGCCAAGATTTCTAAAAATCCTTTCTTTGTATTGGTCTTAAGTAATATTCTAATTTTCTGAGATACTGAATTTGGGATTTTCCTTAGTTGTCAGTTATAATCATCAAAATTAAAAGAAATAACATTTGAAAATATCAGTCTGTGTGTAATGAATGAATATAATATACAAGTTTCACATTTTGAATGGAATTAGTGAAATAAATCAACTTTTTGATGATATTCTAATTATATGACCAGCACCTGTATGTCACGGTTCACTAATCCGCTGTCTCATACTGTTGTCTGTGTGTAGGTTTTGGGATGTGTCACTTGATTGTTCTGTGTGGGCGTCGCCGCTGATTGCTGATCAGCGGCAGCTGTGGATCATTACACCTGCCTATATAACGCCTTGTCTTTCGTCTCATGTTTGTCAGATCGTTTGTTGAAGTCCTGGTGTTGTCCTGTTGTTTCTCGTGTTTCTTGTTCCTGGATTGGATTCTCGTCGCTGTTCCCTGTTACCTGTCTGTCTCGTTGGATTACTCGTTCTGGATTTCATTCACGGATACTCACACGGACACACGGACTCACCATTCAGGACCATCATTCATCACGGACACTTCATCGCCCATCGAAGTCCCTGTGTTACCCCTCTCCTGCTGTCTGTGTTGCTGCTGTGTGTTTTGTTGTCTACTTACCTGGCGTGAAGCTCTATTAAAGAGATATTAACTTGCATTTGTATCCAGTCTTCTTTTCCGTGACACTGTACAGTAAGTTGTATAACTGTGCTTCTTAAAAATGGTTAAAAATACAAATTCTTAGCATGCATACCAGCATACAAGTATATTAACAATATAATTCTTGTTCAATCTGTATTACTTCAAGTCTGAATCTCAACATAACACCGACTGTTACGCAACAGTCGGGATCATTAATATGTACGCCCCCAATATTTGCATATGTCAGCTCATGTTCAAAGCATTACACAAGGGCAGCCAGTATTAACGTCTGGATCTGTGCACAGCTGAATCATCAGGCTAGGTAAGCAAGCAAGGACAACAGCAAAAAATGGCAGATGGAGCAATAATAACTGACATGATCCATGATATCATGATATTTTTAGTGATATTTGTAAACTGTCTTTCTAAATGTTTCGTTAACATGTTGCTAATGTACTGTTAAATGTGGTTAAACTTACTATTGTTTCTTACTGTATTAACAGAGACGTTGTGTTATTTTTATTATTAAACACTTGCAGTCTGTTTAATTCATAAAGACATCTTCATTCTTTATAAATCTCTCCAACAGTGTGTAATGTTAGCTTTGGCCACGGAGCACAGTCTCAAACTCATTCAGAATCAAATGTAAACATCCAAATAAATACTATACTTACAGGATCTGATGTATGCATGCAGCATGCATGACAAACATTTTGTAAAGATCGATTATGAGGGTTATATTAGCTGTGTGAACTTTTGTTTATGCAATGTATTATAGAGTTGCGAGCTCGGGGGCGGGGAGCGCGAGCATTTAAAAGGGAAGCGTGCTGAATCGGCACATTTATAATGATGCCCCAAATTAGGCAGATAAAAAAATTAATAAAAATAAAATCTATGGGGTATTTTGAGCTGAAACTTTACAAACACATTCAGGGGACACCTTAGACTTATATTACATCTTGTGAAAAAGCATTCTATGGCACCTTTAAACAAATTTGTATTGTGTGAATATGTGATCTGTCATGTATGATATGTCATCTTAAACTGTACACACTATATTAATGTGTATTATTTAACATTTATGCTATATTAGTCTGACAGTGAAGTGAAGCTGATGAGTGAATTTAACCAGTCAGATGAGAAAACACCAGTCAAAGCTGTGGGAAAATATACAAGTGGGGAAAAAAGATACATTTATTTTTGAAATATAGAGATAGACATGGGCAAGAAATGAATTAGGATACAAATGTATGCAAATATTTTACACTTCATACACTATTATATCTCATCCACAGATAGCATGAGCACTGTCCATTGATTGATTCATTATATTGCACACAACTGGAAACACCAATCATAGCCTGACTCTACAATGTGGCACTTGTGTTTTTTGTGCATATTATTAATTGTACGTGTGCTTAAGAAAAATTAACCGCATCTGACAGTTCAGCAGGTTCATTGGCTTTAAAGGCAACGTTCACACTGTCAGTCAAATCTGATTATTTCTGTATCCGATTGGAATATGATCTAAATTAGTGTTATTACTGTACCAAAATTTCATCAGCCGGTACCAATAACAGTCAAATTTCACGGTTCTTGGGACCAACTTTGCCACACACACACACACACACACACACACACACACACACAAAAAAAACAATGTGACCCTTTGAAAATAAAAAAATATATATATAAAAAAATTGAAATTAGCTTTTAACTTTAATGCTTTTAATGACTATAAATAAATAGATGCAAACTTTGGTATGTAGCCTTCAAATACTGTTCAGGTAAGAAGAAATGTTAGTAATAAAATGAAAATCAAAGAAACACATTACAGGTAACAGAACAAGCAGAAGCTTTATTGCAAGACTTAATGCACAGATCTATTTTGACACATCTGACCATCATTGCTGTGGTTTTCACTGTCAAACAGATCCAATCCCACAATTTAATACAGTTGTCACTCCTGAAATTTTGCAGTGCGTGCTTATCGACATGAAAAATAAATTTAATTTAATTATACTTAAATTATGAATGGGTTATATACGGAAAGCAAGCAAAGAGCGCAGCTTTTTATAATCAAAGCTGACATCACTTGAGCCGAACTGAAGTGATATCAGCTTTATAGATTATAAAGGCTGTGCTCTTTGCTTGCTTTCTGTGTATAACCTAAACTGACATATAGGCAAAAAAGCTACACTGTCAGATTAAAACGGATTTCCAGAGATGACATTTGAAGAGGATATCAAACAAATATGAACATATCTTGAAACAAATTTGTAAAAAAAAAAAAAGGTTTTTGAAGTTCACACTAAATATATATGATCAGATATGCACAAAAATCGGGTTTGGACTGACAGTTTGAACACAGCTTCAAGTGTTTGAAATAATATATCCCCCCAATGCATGTTTGAGCTGATTTAACTTGAAAGCAGACATTATCTTAAAATATGTCACTCACTGCCATTGTTTCACCTCAAGATGCACACAGTGTTGTTTTTGTCTAAGGCACATTTGTAAAACCTATTTAAATGTCCTAACTAAATGAAGGCTTAATCTAAACCCTGTCTGTGAAACCAGGCCTGCGTGTTTTAAGACACTGTGAGCAGATCTTCAGTGTTTTCTCCACAACTGTTCATGGAGATTGCTATTGCTTTCCCAATTCTTTCTTTTGCACACACTGGATCTGTAAAGAAAACAGAAAACTGTCCTTAGTGAGGCACAACATGGCAAAGTGAAACATCCTTTATGGAAAATGTCATTCGACACATCAAAACACCTGAAACATTCATACACAAGTGAAAGGCTTCATACTTGGAGACAGCAGAGGTTTCTGTGGCTTCAACATCCGCTGCTGACTCATGTTTCTGTCTGTCAAAAACACAATTACAAGTCATGTAAACTAAATAAAAAGCTGCTGTTTGGTGAATATGGACTCAGAAAGAATCACAGAAATGATCATATATTTATTGATACAAGAATAAACGCAAGCAGTACTTGCCCTCCAGCATTTACAGAAGTAAACAACCCCCTGAGATGACGAGAGGAATTAATGCACATAGCCAGAGGAGTTGAGACGAGTTTTTGAGAAGTTTTGGGGGTGGAGGCAAATGCTTCTGTAGGACACAACAAAAACGATAAAGAAAATGATAGAGGGTTATACTCTGCAAATCAAATGACTCTGACCATCACACAAACTTGATTCTAGTACATTACAGGCAAACAGACGTAACAGACAAATTATAGTAACACACTCACTCACCAATGACAACAAGCACAGCATTCACCTCAGACACCTTATTTCCAAAGAAGGCTTGTGCTGTATAGAGTCCAGAGTTTCTGGAGATGCTGACATTCTGAATGGTTACAGACAAGCGTCTTTTCTCGACCAGCAGTGAAACTCCAGCTGGAGGGTTTTCATCATGGTTCCAAGGCTCCTCAGCAATAACAACAGCATATTCCTTGTCATCTTGTTTAAAAGTAATCCTCACTGGATCGGCTCTCTCCACATCATCTATGTCAAAGTATATTGTAATATTCTGTCCCTCGGTTGCCTCAAACGTCGACCCAGCAACAATCAGAGCTGGAAATCAGAACCACCGCATTAGAAGAACAGAAACTGACAGTACCGTATCTTTTGGTTATACGAGTATGCGCTCATTAAATCAATCGACCTACCTGAAAGAAGTGCCAAACTGATAGTGACAATGGTTTTCATCTTTAAGATTAAAATTCCAGAAAATAACCAAAATTAGCTCCGCAGAAGAATTAAGTTTGTTTTAAAGCATTAGGCTGAGGAGCTCCTTTGCTAGCTCTGCAGACCACATTCATTAATTGAGTTAAATCTATGTAAAGTCCTGTTCAATTAAATAGCGGCTTGCTCAAAGCTCTGCAAGCTGTCATAGACTGAACTGCACTTTCTGCCTACATGCTTCCCACAACCATATTGGCTTGGCTCATTTATGATGTCAAATCATTGCAGTCAATCGCTAAGTCTTAACCAGTTCTCTGGGGTGGAGTCTGGGTCGAGCTCCACCCAACTGGCTCTTAAATACTTGGAAGTGAAACCTAGAGTTATGGTATTTCACAAGAAGTTTCTTTTGTATACAAAATCTCTTAAGATGACAGAGGGTAAAAAACAGTTATATTAGAAGGATTTGATTTAAAAAAAAATAATCCTTAGCTTATTTATCTTTATTTTTTATTCTTATTATTGGTCTATTTCCTTGTAATTTACTCTTGCACCTGATCCAGCTGTTATTATGTAATGTTTTGTTGTCGCCATGTTTTTACAAGATTGTTCAATTAGTTAAAAAAAAAAAGACTTACTGCCCTGTCCCTCTACTTTCGGCTAATCACTATAGTGATCACAGATTGCAGAACTCTTCCTGTTTGTTTTCCCTCAATTTAAAGTATTTCAATGATGAATCTCAAGAGTTTTTATTTTATTTTATTGCAGGGATACTGTCAGGGTAGTGTATCTGTAATAACGCATGACGTATCAGTGGCGCCTGCAGCCGTACAGCTGTACACACTATGCGTACCATGAGAGGGCGCTAATGCCGTTTTTATTTTTTTACATAATTTATAAATTCATTATTAAAATCTATCTGCATACACTCATAACATATTAAGAAAGCAAGAGAGAATGAGAATAAATAAAGGTGTGCATTTGTGTGTTGTAAAGACAAATGTGTGTATGTGCGTGCATGGGTGGGCGTGGGGGATTTAGGTTAAAAGAAATCTGATTGACTAATTTAGTTTTGTTGCTTTTTCCCACACATGAACAATGACATTACAGATAGTTAATGTTTAGAAACAGGCTCAAAATGAGTAAACGCTCTCTAAAACAGCTACATTAAATTGAAACATTTGCAAAAAGGCCTAAAACTATTGAGTAGGGATGAAGAAAATGAAGCCTATTAAATCTTTGAAGCTTTTCTCTAAATGTTTCAGGAAAAGTTTCAAAGCATCAAGAGTGTTGAAAACAGTGGGTAAAATAGAATCATATAGAATCATGCTCAGGTGCCGCCCCGACACTCTCACGTCGCCATCCTATGCTGACGGACACGCCATCTGCTCCTCAGATTTTCTGCCTTCACATGGCGGCCATTTTAGCCCTTCTGCTGCAGTTTATCTGGCCCGAATTTCGAATTGTTATTCGAGTGTTTCTTCATCTGCATTTCAGCGACTGCGATAGTGGAACTCAGTTCTCCTTGTGGTGAAGCGCCCATGGAGTTTCTTTGGCGTATTCTGCCGTGTTCTCGCTTCATTGCGAGTGACAACCCACACAGTAAGTGTGTTAAATGTTTGGGTTTTTCAAACGCACACGAGGCTGTTCATGGCGCTTCTGATTGTAAATTCTGTGAAAATCTCCTTCTCAAAACTCTCTGTTCTAGACTTGCAGTTTTTGAGAAAGGGTCATCTGTTTTTCCTCGTCGCGCTCACAAAGCTGTCGAGGCTTCACGTGAATCCGCGACCTGGGGTTCAGATGTAGAGCTCGAGGACATGGAGAGTGAGTAGACGGGCCTCGCCCTTTCTCTCCCTCCCTCTCCTGAGCACATGCACGGGGTTTTGCCAGTCGAATTCTCGCATGATTATATGTGCCCTTGCCCGGAGGCAAGCGAGATAGTTTCCTTCACGCTAGACAATGTTATTTACACCACAGCGTCCGACTCTGAGGATTTCGGGCCTGCTTCAGCTGACGCTCTCCCGCTCGGCGGCCAGGAAGCGTGGCCTTCTGCGGCCTACTCAGAGCTTATCGACATGCTTTCGCGTGCTACAGAGAAGCTTGTTATTGATTGGCCCGATGAGGCCCCGCGAATCTCAATCGTCTAAACTGGATGAGAGGTTTTTGAGCGGCCCCAGTTCTAGGCCAGTACGGAGAAAGCTGCTCTTTTTCAGTGATCTGCATAGTGAGATTTCCAGATCCTGGAAGCAGCCGTTTTCCACCCGCTTGATGCTGCAGCCGCTGACTTCACCAACCTCGTTGGTTCTGTGGAGCAGGGCTATACCGCCACTCCAGCAATTGAAAACACGCTGGCTACACACCTCTCTCCATTTTCGGCTCCTTCTTGGAAGCCCCCTCCTTCCATCTAAACTGTGCAGGACTACTTCCGCCCTTATCGGAAAGTCCTACATAGCAGCTGGAGAGGCTGGCAAGGCCCTTCATACAATGGCCATTCTCCAAGCCTACCAGGCGGATGTTTTGAAAGAAATGGACGAGGGCGATGGTCTGATGCCAGAAGCGGTCAAGGAGCTCTGCAGAGCCACAGATTTGCCCCTAAGAGCCACTAAACATACCGTGCGTGCTATAGGGCACTCCATGGTGGGCTCGGTGGCTGCAGAGCGCCATCTATGGCTCAATCTTATGGAAATCCATGATAAGGAGAAGTTGTTCCTCATGGATGCCCCTATCTCTCAGTCTGGTTTGTTCTGGGAGGCGGTCAATTTTGGGCTGCCAAGTCCCAGTCGGCTGCTCTCAGGCAGTTGCCCAGGAGAGTTAGGGACTCTTCCATTCCCTCCTCTTCTCTACCCAGAGAGAGCTCCTCGCATAGAAATAATAGGAGAAGTGACCCGGTTCATCCCCCCATGACTACGGATACTCTAATACAGGTATGTCCTCTTCATTGCGACACACTGGTGGTCTGCCCTGTGGGTTCAGTGCTGGAGTTCCTGCAAGAGAAATCTGCTGCAGGGGCAGCTGCTACTACACTGAGAGTTTATGTCGCAGCCGTTGCTGCTCAAAGGGAGTCAGATGAAATTCCCCTGGGCAAACATAGATTGGTCTAGGTGTTTATGCATGCCTGAAGCCAGCACGCCCCCTGGAATTCCTTCTTGGGATCTGTAAGTCGTCCTGGAGGGCTTGATGGAGGCTCATTTTGAGCCCTTGGAGTCAGCTCAGAGCGGATTCTGACTCTTGAGGTTGCTCTTTTCTTGGCTCTAACTTCTTTAAAGCGAGTTTGGGATTTGCAAGCTCTCTCTGTTAGTGAGGCGTGTATGGACTTTGTCCCTGGTATAGTTAAGGTAACCTTAAGACCCAGGCCAGGATATGTGCCCAAGGTCTTGTCTACACCGTTTAGCTCTCAAGTTATCACCCTTCACTCATTCCATCCTCCTCCTTTCACCTCTGATGAGGATGAAAAACTTCACTTGCTTTGCCCTGCTCGAGCTCTGAAGTCTTACATAGATCTCTCTAGCAGTTGGAGAAGAATGAATCAGCTTTTGGTATGTTTTGGTGTTGGCTGCCACGGACTTGTCAGTATAGAATAGCGATGTAAGAGCATTCGGGCAGCGCCCGCACCATCAGCCAATGAATTGGCGTGATTTTATACAGGCTTCAGACAATCAGCACATCCAGAGGGTGTTCTCATTGCACCATAGCTACGCAGCATCTCGTTCACTATTCAGAGAACATAGGTTATGCCAGTAACCTGAGATGTTTGTGTGACTCTGGACCACAAAATCGGTCATAAGTTTCCATTTTTTGAAATTGAGATTTATACATCATCTGAAAGCTGAAAAAATTAGCTTTCCATTGATGTATGGTTTGTTAGGATATATAATAAATATATATTGTTAGAATATATATAAATAATAATACTAATAATTGCCTACCTACTGAGTTGTTTGAGGCAAGTAAATTGTGCTGTTATTTTATTGTTTTTATACTAGTTATATGACAGAACATATGATAATTAGGGCTGCACAATATATCGCATGCGATTGTCACGCGCATTTCGTCAGTAAAGCCGGTTCCCTGATTACCGCTAAATCGCCATCACCTGCTTTCAAATGGAGCGGCATTTAATAGACAGAGCCGTAGATCACTGATAAGCCACGCAATATCGCGTTCATATCGCAGATGAATCGCCTTCGATAATGAACGTGATATTGCGTGGTTTGTCAGTGAACTACGGCTCTGTCTATTAAATGCCGCTCCATTTGAAAGCAGGTGATGGCGATTTAGCGGTAATCAGGGAACCGGCTTTACTGACGAAATGCGCGTGACAATCGCATGCGATATATCGTGCAGCCCTAAATAATGTAATATATGCCACAGGCTTATATATTTAAAATGTTAGTAAATGGACTTGAACTGAACTTCCATATACCTGTATAGTAGTGTTCTGGCTTCAAACATTCCACCATGCAAAGTGAAGCATTCAAGTGACTGGAAAGAAAGGGAGGCTTTGTTTTTCGTTAAACACGTGTTTCTCTGAAAAAAAAAAATACTCACATTTTTGAGACAAACCCACTCAGAGATAACATCTAGTATCTACACAAGCACATCAGGTTGCATCAGATTAGAAAAAAGACAGTCAGGTGGGTGCTAGTTCTATTCATACATGCATAGAATCCTGCAGGCGCACATGTGACAAATGGCTATGTGGCCAAAACAAAACTGGGCCGATATGCCCTCATCTTTTATAAGCAATTCTAAATTCCTACTTTTTAAAAGCAAAACCTGTTTGTTTTCTTGTTAACAATTTAGAGGGTTGATGTGAACTTATTGCACATTCCCTACTGCTGTTTGTTAAACAGCAGTAGGGAATATATTAGTCTGCCTAAGCGTGAACAGATTCACACTTAGATTAAAGGTAATTTTTGTATTATCAATCTACTGCGTTTCTTAAAGGGGGGGGGGGGGGGGGGGGTATCAGACACAGTTTCTGCCAATCTCATGTTAATCTTGAGTAAATATAGAGTAGTATAGCATCCTTCATATCGCCGAAAAGTCTTTAGTTTTATCATATTTATAAAAGATAAATATGCTGTACCAAGTCTTTCTGAAAGCAGCCGAGCTCCTGGAGGCGTGCAAAAAAAAAAAAAAAAAAAAATATTGAGAAAATGTTTGATATATTTACAGTAGGAAATTTATCAAATATCTTCATGGAACATGATCTTTACTTAATATCCTAATGATTTTTGGCATAAAAGAAAAATCTATAATTTTGACCCATACAATGTATTGCTGGCTATTGCTACAAATATACCTGTGTCACTTATGACTGGTTTTGTACTCCAGGGTCACAAATATGTTTAAAATATCACTAAAATAAATAAATTTTTCTTGTGCTTAATTTTGAGTGCTTATATTATAAAACTATTCATTTTACATGTTAATGATTCTCAATTTATACAGAATCATGCAGCTCTACTTCCACTGTAACTTTATACCTGTGTTAACTTCAACTTGGAGTGGGAGAGACAGAGAGCTGTAAAGTCCCATCCCAGCTAGTGAACAGAACCAATCAGAGATGAGGCTCTCTGAGTTGAAGTTAGTGTAACCCCTCCAGTTCTACTTGCACCGCTCTGAGCGGGATTCAAACCGCCGTTTCCAGCATGGGAGGTGGGCAGGCTAATGTGGACGCTAAAGACCCTAGATTTTAGCGTCAGTCACTAATGTGCCTCTTGAGACCAGGGGAGTGAGGTTTTATTTGCACAGCTCTTTACTAACCTTTACTAACCTTAAACCTCACTCCCATCTGGGTCACGGCACCAGTGTAACTGGTCTCTTATCCTCTTTGCTTTGTGTTGTGTCAATAAAGCTCATGCTTCAAGAAATCTCTCATCAATTTATTCACTGAAAAAGCACCACAACACAGAGTGAGTTAATATATTCCAGCATATTCAACACCCCTTGTGTTGGCGCTACAATAAAACACACATTTTGTCACTGTCACTATTTGGGTGAAGCCTGTATGCAACCTGTTTAAATAATATTATTGCCAACTGAATATACTGAATTATTATACTGAATAGACTTTTCAGTTTGCATGTTTACTTAAATGTAAACTTAAGTTAAATTTAACATAATACAAACTGAAGAACTAATTTGCTAGTACATTTCTTCAGTAATACTATATTGATATGTATTGGCTTAATTTTTTAGGATGTGTGCAGCATTGCTCTGACTGGTTTTACTGAGGTTTACTGGCAGGGCAGGGCCCAGGTCTCGCTACACGCACACAAAAATACTGATCACACACACTCACTGATCACCACCTAGTGGTGTAATGCTGTAACCTATGGAAAGAGTCACTGAATTCATCTTTTTATTGAGTGTGGATTCAACATATTTGATTAACTGGGATAATCAATGTCCCTATGTCTTCCTCTGGTGTTGTGCTTTTACAGATTACGTAGGAATAGTCAGTGGGTGTAAGAAAATAAGAAAATGTAAGAGTCTACAATTTATAATTTATGGGAAGAACTAAGTGTCAAATGAGATTTGAATATTAGCCTACTTAGTGGGTCAGCCACTACTTAGGACTATCAGTTTATTTCATTTTGATGTTACCTCCTTGGCAGATGATAGCAAGGCCTGGGAAACTCATGGAAAGAATAAAAACTTAAAAAGTCATATTTTTTAGAGAAAATGCAATTTTGTAAAATATTATCTCCAAAATATTATATTAGTTTCTAAACAACAACCAAAAGTGAAAATTAATTTTTCAAATGTGAAGGAACCCTGTATACCCTGTGTTCTACCTTAGTTTTAAAGTTACCAAACTCCAAGATTAGGCTAAG
Source organism: Culter alburnus (assembly GCA_028476615.1). Classification (NCBI taxonomy): domain Eukaryota; kingdom Metazoa; phylum Chordata; class Actinopteri; order Cypriniformes; family Xenocyprididae; genus Culter; species Culter alburnus. Next base: position 351,426 of record JAOTNS010000003.1, read on the forward strand.
TAGAATTTAATACTTATTTTGTAGGCAAACGGTGGCGATGGTCTCTGTGGTTGTGAACCCATGATTCACGATCACCCCCCAGCGGCGAATAATTGAACACGCGTCTATGGTTTTTACCTTATCTCTGATCAGTTTTATACATTTGTAGACTTTTTAATGAGATGTTTAGTATAATTAAAAGGAATAATAGTAGTCTCTTATTGTCCTGTTTAGCTAGCTATCCATAGAACAAACCAAACACGCACTGAAAATTTATGAAACAACAAACATTATACAGACACTTCATATTTTAATTTTATTAGTTAATTGCATTTGATTATAAATTATATTTTCAATAAAACATTTGCAATGGGTTGAATGAATGAATGTTTGCCTTTATGAATGTTTACACTGTTCTGACCAGCAGAGGTCACCAGCGTGTGGCGTTTTAAAGCAATAAGTGACAATTGTCATTATTGTCATATCATAACAATAAAACAAAGAGTCCAACAGTTTTTCAGTGCAGATTACAGCCACTGTTCTCATAGCTTTCAAGTTTTTAGAAAAAACTCAGATTCAAAAAACATTTTCATCTCATGTTTTAATCTTAAAAAAGAGGTTTGTATTTAGTAAATTTACATTTATGAATGTGATATTTAGCTAACAGAAAAATAAGGTTTAAAAATGCTGTATTATGCATGCCAGACAAGTTGGTGATGTCACTTTGTAAAGAAAGACTACACGTCTGCGCATACACATTCCTTAGCACCAAACACACATGCCTATCCACCATAATTATACACTAAATATTTTACATCATAAATTGTATTTATTTTTCCTTTTTTTTAACAGATAATGCATGATTGCCGTTAACTTTTATTGAAAACAATGGTAGCTTAATGAGTATTTGTGTTGAATGTTGAACTGGGTCTTGTATGGCAAAGTGATTGAAGTTATCGTGAAATTGTGCTTCACTTTGTTTGTTTGTTTGTGTGTTTGTTTTTTGTCAGTTGTGGACTGACGAACTACAGGGGGTTCTTTTTATATATTGTATGGTTTACTCTGTTCAGGTCGGGGGAACAAGTTGTACTGGTTTGATTTGGGGATTGTTGCTTTTGAGTATAAAATGAATTTGGTTTGTTTTATTTGTGATGGAGTGAAAGTGTGCACTTATTGGCAGAGTATGTGCTCAGGCTTATGATACAATTGGGAACTCCTGGTCTGTAGGTTTATTATTGGTGGGGTTTTTTTCTTTTTTGTCTATTCGGTGTATTTGCCAATTCCACTTATCATTGGGGCTACTTTGATTATTGTTAAATAAACATTGTTATTTGCAAGAAACTTCTCCTCATCTCTTGCGAAATGCTGGGGTTACACATGCACACAATATGTCACATAATCTTGAAACTTTGCAGTCCATCCTCGACCTAACCACAGGCTCTTAACCACAATGGTAACCTGCAAAACTGCAACATAACAGAAACCTCTATAAATCATAACACAACAGAAGAGTAAACACAAATATATCCTTATATTAATCTTGTGCCAAAATACACAAAATAATTTCAACATGTAGGCTGCATCCGAAATCGCATACTTCCCTACAAGGCCTATATAGTAGGCGAAATACAGTATGTGACAAAAGAACTGTCTGAACTCGCAGTAATCATAAAAGAGTCTGCAAAAAGACCCCGGATGACCAATTACTTCTGCCGAGATTCTGAAGTGCGCATACAATGGACAATTTACTATCCCATGAGGCCAAGGTCGAGGAAGCAGAGAAAGAGTTGGTTTCATTTCTGGTTTTCAAGTTGAAAGTGTGTTTGTAGTGGATATTTAGATCTGGTGACTTTGTTCATACATTCTTTGTTCAGCTCACGGGCAGCAACATGAACACCTGTAGGGGGATAAAAGCTGATATATTTCGCATATTTAGAGGGGACTTAGAAAAAGTAAAAAAAAAGTTGTTGTTAAGCGTTAGCTTATTAAGTTTATATTGAAATTTTATTAATTTATTTACATTTTCCATAATCTGTCTGTAAATGTTTGTATCTCAGGGGATATGCTACCCTTAAAGGGTTAATGATCTCTTCTGAGGCTTGAAAGTGCAGATGTGTACCTGTTAACAGAGGGACAGAAAGCAGTGTGATTTTGTTAAATGAATAGCAGACATGATTTCAAACATGGTTTAAAGAGTTTAATATTGTTTTACAGCAAGTTGGTGTAACTGATTTTATGGTCACTTCCTGATGAAACTGAATGTCTTCAGTGAGATGTCGTCACATGTTCACACTGCTCGAGTGAGCTCCAGATGAGACATCAACAGAAGACACAAACTGATGAATATTTATCAGGATGTGGGTTTTCATTGTGTTTTTCATCAGTGTTAAAGGTAAGATATCTAAAACCTCATATTGTTTTTTTTTCTTTCATTTCTTTCATTAGATTTTTTTCCATTGTTCTCTCTAGTTGCTCATACTGAAATACATTTAGTAGTCGGTAGTCTGCACTAATTTTGTACCTTTTTGTAGTCTTCTATTATGGAAATGTGGCATTGCAGCGCTGCTAATATTTCTGGCACCTTTATGTTTTTTCTTTGGCTTTTGGCCATGTGAAATATCCTTATACAATTTTCACAGTAAATGTGTTTAATAAAGCTGTTCACAGTATGTTATGTTCAGTAATTTTGATGCACAAGCTAAGCAAGTAATGAGGATTTCCTTTTGTGGTTCAGAGATCTTGCCTACAGTGAAAACAATAAAGGAAGTGAAATTATCTTCAAGAGAGAAATATAGACCAAATTATTAACTAAATCATGAGGTGGTTATTTAGTTGTTCTTGGGAGATACTGTCTTAGAAATATGACTTGTACTGGTAGTTAAGAATACCAGTCAAAAGACATTCTAGTTTATGACAAATAGCTAGCGAAATTCCTATTTTGTAAGTAAAGAGAAAAGGTGCAATTGCTTTTCTGCACACTGATACAAATAAAATGGAAGCATTTAAGTACAAATAAACAGATGTATCCTCCATACAAATACTGTTTCAAATACATATCAAATGACTTGCCATTTCAACTGGGAATATCTGCATTTCTGCAGCAGAGCATTGTCAGAAGTTCTTTATTTAACAATTGTAAATGTATCTGTCATGTCCAACAACATATAACCTATATTTAATGCATATTCATATTGTTTCAGATCTTGTGAATGGTAATCAGGATGAGGTAAAGACAGTGATGGAGGGAGACGTTCTGACTCTACATACAGGAGCTCAACTGAAGACAAACACTGCGACAATCTGGCTTTTTAAAAGTGACAATCTTACCACCCGTATAGCACAGATGAATAATGGGAATATTTTTACCAGTTTTGAAGAGAGATTTGCTGGCAGATTGCATCTAGATCAAGAGAACGGATCACTGACCATTCGGAATATCAGTACCAGTGATTCTGGACTTTATAAAGTATCATTTATCATCAGGTTACACATCTCTGAGAAGAAGTTCAAAGTTAATGTATATGGTAAGTTACAGCTGCTGCACATTATTAAACATTACATTATTATCATTAGTTGAAGATAAAGGAAGTCACTTAAAGGGTTAGTTCACCCCAAAATGAAAGTTCTTTCATTAATTTCTCACCCTTCTGTCGTTCCACACCTGTAAGACTTTTGTTCATCTTAAGAACACAAATGAAGATTTGTGAAATCTGAGAGCTTTCTGTTCCTCCATAGATAGCTACGCAACTACCATTTTGACGCTTCAAAAAGTTTAGTCCAAGATTTTCTGAAGAGACATGATTCTCTAGACATGCGAGAACCAATGAGGTTCATTCTCATGTTACGTAGCACGATTGAGCTTCAGCAAGAACCAATGAGGTTCATTCTCGTGTTACGCAGCACGCTTGAGCTTCAGCAAGAACCAATGAGGTTCATTCTTGTGTTACGCAGCACGTTTGAGCTTCAGCAAGAACCAATGTGGTTCATTTTCATGTTACGCAGCACGATTGAGCTTCAGCAAGAACCAATGAGGTTCATTCTCGTGTTTCGCAGAGCTTCAGCAAAACCAATGCAAGCAGCAGAACCAATGATTCTGTTACGCAGCACGTTTGCTTCAGCAAGAACCAATGAGGTTCATTCTCGTGTTACGCAGCACGATTGAGCTTCAGCAAGAACCAATGAGGTTCATTCTCGTGTTACGCAGCACGTTTGAGCTTCAGCAAGAACCAATGAGGTTCATTCTCGTGTTACGCAGCACGTTGAGCTTCAGCAAGAACCAATGAGGTTCATTCTCGTGTTACGCAGCACGTTTGAGCTTCAGCAAGAACCAATGAGGTTCATTCTCGCACGCATTGAGCTTCAGCAAGAACCAATGAGGTTCATTCTTGTGTTACGCAGCACGTTTGAGCTTCAGCAAGAACCAATGAGGTTCATTCTCGTGTTACGCAGCACGTTTGAGCTTCAGCAAGAACCAATGAGGTTCATTCTCGTGTTACGCAGCACGATTGAGCTTCAGCAAGAACCAATGAGGTTCATTCTCGTGTTACGCAGCACGTTTGAGCTTCAGCAGAGGTTCATTCTCGTGTTACGCAGCACGATTGAGCTTCAGCTGAGGTACGCAGCACGATTGAGCTTCAGCAAGAACCAATGAGGTTCATTCTCGTGTTACGCAGCACGCTTGAGCTTCAGCAAGAACCAATGAGGTTCATTCTCGTGATACTCAGCACGTTTGAGCTTCAATTAGTCCAAAATGCAGCTGCTAGAGTTCCTACCAAGTCAAGAATATATGATCATATAACACCATTTTTGTCATCTCTATACACTGGTTACCTATTAAGTAATTAATTAAAGAATTTTCATTTTTGTGTAAACTATCCCTTTAATTAATAAATCTCATATGATTTCTACAAAATTAGATTATTAAAAGATTGATGTTTCCTCTTGTCCTAAAGCACCTGTCTCTGTACCTACTATTGAGAAGAACTCGCAAGCAGTAGAAGATTTCTGCTCTGTGTTCTGCTCTGTGAGAAATGATCGAGACGTGTTCATCTCGTGGTATAAAGGGAATGAAATGGTGAATCAAACCAGCAATCCTGATCTCAGCATCAAGCTCAGTTTACCATTAGAGCTTCATTATAATGATTCAGAGATCTACAGCTGCACGGCTGCAAATCCAGTGAGCAACAAGAGCGTCAGTCTTCACATGAACGAGATCTGCCAACGATCTGAGGGTACAAAAACAACGTTTACCACAAAACACTCTTCCTGCCACAGTGACCGCTGTGCGGCTTCTGTTTTTTCCACAGACAGACATTGAATAACACAGATGTTTATAAATAAGTCTCTTTTGTTTCAGATTGTCTGGATCATTGTGGCGTCACTGAAGCTCTGATTCGACTGGTTTTGTCTGGTCTGGTGGGAATCGCCACTGTTTTCTTTCTGGTTGATCATGTGAGGATCTCCTCACCTCAGAGAAGAGCTGCTGCTGCTGTGTGATGATGATACTTTCATGAGAGTTTGTAGGGTGTGAACTTTGACACTTTGAGATTTGCAGGGTAAAGAGTCGAGGTGTGAAGCACCTCATTTATTACTTTGGATAAAGGTAGCCTGTCTACTAAAATGATATGTAGTAGGCTACGTGTGACCAGTATGCTTTATGCAGGTTACATAAAATGCACACAAACTTTTGTACATACTACCCTTGAATATATTTGTGTGTGTATATATGCATTTTTAATTTGTATGTTTATACTGTTAACATCATTAATAATGTATTAGAGTTTTGGCTATAACTTTAATAGCTTAATTTTGTTCAGTGTTTCGCTGTTAAACGCGATATTAAAATAGCATTATCAGACAGCACGAAGATCCCGCCTTTTTTTAATCAAGTATGATTGATCTAGATAAAAAAATATTTTACTCAAAGTATTTTATTAATTAAACGTCGATTAAAATTTCCTACATTTCAATACTCAGATATAAAAAAATTGTCAAGAACGCTGCCTGAACAATAAATCGAGGACTTTGCTCACGTGATGTCTGTTACTTTTCTCCGCAATAATCCGTATGAACGAATCACTGTTGTTTATGATTACTATATGAAGCCCTTTTAAAAAAGCACTACACATTGCAATCCTTAGCGAATTTTCATATTTGTGACATAAACAGATCTGTAAAATGAGTAGGTATAGAAAGATTATACTCATTCTCATACAAACATCTGCAATAAAGACCAAACCGTCCTGATTTTTTGAATGCATCTCAATAGAGAACAGTCTCTCTGAGCCTTCGAGCGCCGCCTGGTGGAATAACGACTGTATGTCTCACATGAAACGGACTTTGGATCGAGTGGAAGGGCGGATTTCAGTACAGCGTCTTTGATGACGTGTTGCCGTGAAGATGGCGGAAGTTCATTCCTGATCTGAGCCGGAGTCGCTTGGTACGGATTCTGTAATAAACTATTTCAGGACGGATCGGTTCGGCTTCACGTCTCTCATCTGACCCAGAGACACATTCGGGTAAGACACGGACATCTGATCGAGGCTGTGCTGTAGTTTACCGTGTATCTATGTGCGTTGCGTTACAGTGACACTGAGTCGTGTTGACAGGTTAACTAATCACTTTGACTATTTAAATCTTATATAAAATAGCTCAGATCTGACAATGAGAGTCAGGGGGAATCAACAAGGTGCCTGAATATGTATCTGTGGGTTTGTTGTTCACTGGTCATGTTCGGGTCATGTATGAACACATGTGTTATGTTAATACCCCCATGTCAGATGTACAGCTTTGAGTTTGTTGTTGGTTTTGGTTTCAGCTGATTTGATGATTTAAATATTTCCTAGCGAAACAGGTTTGTCCTGAAGCTGCTCACCTGTCCACCATTATCATTTGCTAAAAATACCGCGGTATTATTTTTCTAAAAAACTTCCTAGTTACTACCGTGTTGTTATTTGTGATTAGCCTCAACTGTCATCCAAAACAGAATTGTAATTCTTTGATATACACCATGCTATTAAAATGACCATGGTAATTACATGGTATTCCTAGATTAAGGCGTTTTAAATCTTCTATATAAAAAGATTAAATTCAAAAGGCAGCATATTTTCCTAAATATGAATACCGTGAAAAATTTTTTATAATAAATGTGTAAAACGTAGTTTTTATTGCATTATCATTGTGTTTTTTTATTCATTGTAGTACTTTATTTTTTATGAAATTTGTATAAAACATAATAATTGATTATTCATTTATTTAAATAAGATATTTATATTTTTTAATCAATTTATTTAGTTATTTAGTCATTTTTACATATTTGCACTACTTTTCTTATGTTTAGAGTTGTTTATTTTAATATTTGTTATTTTAATAAATGTATTTTAATGTATTAAACAATTATTTAAATAAATAGTTAATGCATTAACTTATAAGAACTAACAATAAGCAATACATTCTTACAAAATGTATTAACTTTTGTTAATGTTTTATGTACATTTTCGCGTTCATATTCACAATGCATTAACTAATGTTAATAGATACAACTTTTGCTTCCTAGATTAAGGAGTTTTCAATCTTTTAAACAAGGACACCCAAAATAAGATCATCCTAAAATTCAAAAGGCAGCTACATATTTTCATGTATAAAGACTATAATACCGTGAAAAAAAAAAAATTATATTATCAGTGTGTAAAACATGTAGTTTCTATTACATTATCATTACAACTTTACTTGTTGGTGTGTTAGCTTTTTTTCTGAAATTGTTTTCATAAAATGTATTTATTATTAATTTAGATTTTATATATTTTTAATCAAATTATTTAGTTTATTTATTTTACATATTTGCACTACTTACATTTAGGGTTAGCATTATTTATTTTAATGCAATTTTAATCAATTTCTTTTAATGTATTAAATTCTTTTATTTAAATAAATAAATAATAATTAGTTAATGCAAATAACTTTCAATAACTAACAATAAGCAATATACTTTTTTACAAAATTGATAACTTTCGTTAATGTTTTATATACATTTTCACATTCATGTTCACAATGCATCAACTAACTAATAAATACAACTTTTGAGTGTTGATATTAGCATTTACTAAGATTAATACATGCTGAAGAAGTACTGTTTATGCCTACTAATGTTAACTAATATAGTTACCTGATTATCTTAAAATGTTATTGGAAAATGTGTCTTTATCTCCCAATTAATCGAGGAAACAATCGACAGATTAATCATATGCCAAAATAATCAATAGTTTCAGACCGAGATTTGATTATAAAATGCAGTCACAATCAAATATTCCAGACTTTTTTATAACAGTATTGTTGTGTTTTGATAGATAAATGAGATTCAGTTTGTTTTTCCGATTAAAAAGTGCATTGCTATGCTGTTGCTAGGGTGTTCTGTGTAGTTGCTAGGTGGCAAATTTCTGATATTGCTTGGGTTCTTCTGTGGGTGTTTTGTCGTCACAAACACTCCCGCCTTCTGACAGGTAGCCCCGCCCCCAAAATCACGCTAACGGTCGAGTCAGAAGTTGACATGTCGGGTCGCGCAAACTAACAGATCGGTATTTTGAGTGTTTTGACTTCTCAGGAAGTCAAACCTACAAATGATTAACCTTGACTGAACATTACAGACAGTGTTGGTGTTGAGAAGGCGACACACAGCACCTTTCAGAGGGAATATCAGACAGAATTAGATCTTTGTGTTTCCTGTGCAGATTCTCTCGATGTCTGACTGACATTTAGATCATGAATTACCGTGTCTGTCGTAATCTCTAACCTGGAGGTTTAAAAACATGTCGGTGTTTCCTCTGGATTCGGCCCGTCGACTGTTATTGAGGAGCGACACACGATCAGCGATGAATAATTAACCCAGAGATCAGCTCGAGTGAAAGTTTATTCAGATCTCACTCTTGTGCGAGACACACGTGAGCGTCAGTTTGATTGTGGATGACGTCGTGACGTAACCGGAGGAGAAGTTATCGAGCGCCTGTAATCTGGGATCTCTTTACAACAGAAACGGAGAAAGAAAGCGAACAACACTTTTCATTGATAGTATATGAAAGCACAAGAAAAATTTTTCCCCACTTCTCAAAAGATGTTGTTGCACTGATTGTGGATTTAGTTTCATCATTTTGGAATATGGTGAGTTTGATTTGTTTCAGTTCCTCTGTCATGCTGGATATTCCTTGAAAAAATTACATAATTGTTTTACTGTGTCGTGAAAGTCATCCAATCTGACCCAGTTTACTTAGAAACATTTACTGTTTTACTTCTTAGATTAAACATGTGACAATAATGATTGTTCTTCTAAATAAAATAAATAATCAATCCTTTAAAAAATATTATATATATATATATATATATATATATATAATATATAATAAATATATTATAATAAGTATACTGAAAAGTATAGTCAAAAGTCTGACAGATCTTTAATAATGTTTTTAAAATGTTTTTAAATTAAAAAAATGTTTTTTTAAATGTATACTTTTATTCATTAAGGATGCATTCAGTTTTGACATTAAATACATTGATAATTTCTGTGTCAAATAAGTGCTGCTCTTTTGAACTTCATATTCATGAAAAGAATCATGAAAACATGTTTCCACAAGAATATGAATCAGCACATCCGTTTTCAACATTGATAATAATCAGAAATGTTTCTTGAGTATCAAATCATCATATCAGAATGATTTCTGAAGGATCATGTGACACTGAAGACTGGAGTAATGATGCTGAAAATTCAGATTTGATCACAGGAATAAATTACATTTTAACATATATTCACATAGAAAACAGTTATTTAAATTGGAAAAATATTTTACAATTTTTACAGTATTTTTGATCAATGAAATGCAGCTTTTGTGGGCAGAAGAGACTTCTTTACAAAACATTATTCTCCAGTAAATGAAAAGATGTTAAAGGTGCAATATGTAAGATTTTTGCAGTTAAATATCTAAAAACCACTAGGCCAGTGTTATATATTTTGTTCACTTCAGTACTTGCAATATCCCAAATGTTTGCAACTATTTGTAAATCGTGAGAAAATTGCAATTTTAACCAAGGCTCCGGGAAGTGTGAGGAGTCGCCTGTCAGTTGCGTCATACCCGCTTTCCCCTCTCGGTTTCCAGTTTTATTTTGTAGAAACCATGGAAACACCAAAGACGCTTTAATATATTACATATTTTAATAGACAAGGGAACAACTGTTTTGATATATTTATAGACAGAAAACTAATTATTGTTATATAGCTCAACACATTTAGTCTTATTGTTTAAATCTAATTTTCTTGATTTTTTGCGAGTACCATGCTTTACCATGCCTCAGAGAAAACACTATTTTGTCAAGTAGCTAACATAGCATAATCAGATGCAGCTTTATTTTTAGTAACAGTAATACGGCATTTTCTCCATCATACAATACGTTTTAAATTAATTGCATGCCATTTATCAACACAAGCCATCCAGCATTTAATATGATATTGTAAAATCGATCTATCTTACTGCAGTGTGTAACAGTGTCTCACAGCAGCCGCCGAGTGAACGCACAGAGTAACGTTATAACATCATTTTCAACACTCTCAAATGTATCTAATATGATAAACAGAGCTGCGTTACCTCATATTCATGACCGGAATAGCGGAAGCGGCGCCGGCGACTGCGGCATAATAAAAGTCCCGCTGCTCGTGAGGCGTGTGTTGATCAATCGCTCCAGCTCATCGTTCAGCTCCACAACACTCGCTCCTGCTCTGCTTCATATTACAGTAACGTTAATTATCACATCCATGAACATGATTTCTTCCCGAGTCCAATCCCTATTCTTTTCCACCGTCCGTTGAGGTGAAGACCACATGTCCCAAGATTCCACGCTCAAACTTGGCATCATCAAGCTACGCCTTTGTTTTGAATAGGCCTCTAGCGACCTCTAGCGGACATAAAATCTTACATATTGAACCTTTAAGGTAGGGCTGGGCGATATATCGAATGCTTTTGTCACGCGCATTTTGTCAGTAAAGCCGGTTCTGTCTATTAAATGGCGCTCCATTTGAAAGCAGGTGATGGCGATTTAGCGGCAATCAGGGAACCAGCTTTACTGACAAAATGCGCGTGACAATCGCATGCGATATATCGCCCAGCCCTCCTTTAAGGTGTCTTTTGAAGTTAAATTTTATTAGGGCTATTAATTTCTACATATTGCATACCAAAATCTGTTGTAGAATAAGTGGGTTACAAGATTCATGCCATCAGATCTTTGAAAGACACTTGTCAATAAATTGCAGAAGTGTATATTGCTATGTCTGACACTTTATACCCAACCAATCACGTTTGAAAGATACACAGATGTGTGTGTTCCTTGTCCAGAATCAGATCAATGTTCATTATTAATATCTCTGTGTGTGTGTGTGTGTGTGTGTTGCTCTGTTTGCAGGTCTCAGCGTAGCTCTATGTCATGGCCTGCAGTGTCGCTAAAGCAGGTCCTGCTAATGGCTTCCCTATGAAAGCACAGCTGCAGATCATGGGTATGTTTGCATGTTTCCACCTGTGATTTATCTGATGGGACATTCTTCCTCATCAGCTGACCGCTTTAATATATGCTAATATTTCACTTCTAACAGTGGTGCACAGATCACAGTTTTGTATCTCTAATAAAAGCCCAAATTGTTTCGCTTTAAATCATTGGGGATCTCCAAACTCAGGAAACTATCTTCAGGAAATGTGCATGCTGTTTGTGCTTGACTGTCATTAATAAGTTAATGTAGCCAATACTAAATGTTACTTTCTATATAATACAGAAAGTTAGTAAACTTCTTAATAGTTTAAATAAGTTAACATTTGCTTTCTGTGGCTTTGCTGAATTGTATAAAACACTAAACTACTTAACAATATTAATTGGATGATGACTGGCAGACCAACTTTGACCAAACAAAAAAACTTCATCTTAATTTCAAACATGTTTGTTTCAGTTAGCACAAAAATGTCTTGAAATTTTGCTCATATAGTGATCATAATATATTCAATGCTTCTGAATAATTTTACATTTTGTGAAATTACTTGTCATTATCAGAGGAGTTTTTTTAAATTATAAATTTGAGCCATTTGTATTATTTAAAAATGTTTTATTATAATAAAAAGATTTTAATGAAAGCTTTTTTTAAAAGGGCTAAACATTTTGTGTTTAAAAACCATTTGATGAAAGGTTCTGCTATTTAGTAATTTATCACATTAAAGCAAAAAGTCACATTTTCACTTTTGTAACAAAATGCAAATTTATGCATATTTTTTGCACATAATTTTTAAGAGGTACAGAGACCCGTAATTTTACATTTAGCCTGTAAAATAAATGAATGGTAATTAATGGCAACAAATTAAAATGTTTTAATATAAAAAAAAAAAGTTTTAATAAAATAGAACATTTTTATAATATTTTTTTCCACAGTTTCTGTGGAGTACATCACTTTTGTAATAATATGCAAATTTATGCATATTTTCTCTGCCTTATTTGTAAAAGGTACAGAGATGCGTAATTTTAAATTTAGCCTTGAAAATGAATTAATTATTAGAGGAATTTGTATTATTAGCAATTTATGAGACTTTAATATTTAAATTATATTTAAATATATATAGTTTTCATATATATATATATATATATATATATATATATATATAAAAACATGTTTATTCACATGCATGCTTTATTAAAAATATTATTTAAAACATTTGAATTAATTTATAGTTTAATTATAAAATAAAAATGTTTTTTTCCACATTTTCTGTGGAGCCTCCTCAATAACAGCTGCTTTTCTAATGTTTAGGGTCACTTGCGTTTGCAGAAATCCATCAGAAATCATGTTGTTTTGACCATGTGTTCTTCCTGTTTGCAGTGATCTCTGCCAAACTCAAGGACAACAAGAAGAACTGGTTCGGCCCGAGTCCGTACGTGGAGGTGTGTGTGGACGGCCAGTCCAAAAAGACGGAGAAATGCACCAACACACACTCGCCCAAATGGAAGCAGTCGCTCACTGTGTGAGTGTGATTTGATTTAGTACCAGTGCTAACGAGCGTTTGTATATAGCAAACACAGGCTTCACCGGCACATTGTCATGTGACTCAATTCTCTAGTAATGCTTTTATCCTCCCGACATGAAGTGATTGTTAAGAATGACGTCAGAACAGACTATAGACTCCATTATTAGTGGTGTTTGCCAAGTGCAGTTGTGTGACTGTTTGTTAAAGTTGAGTGTTTTCTTCCTCTCTAGATCTGCTTTCCAGGTTTATAATGTCTGTGTTGTGTTTGTCCATCAGGATCGTCACTCCATTCAGCAAACTGATCTTCCGTGTTTGGAGTCACCAGACGCTGAAGTCGGACGTTCTGTTGGGCATGGCCACCCTCGATGTCAGCGAGACGCTCAAGTCACATGACATGAAGAGTGAGTTTCTATGCTCTGCCCCCAGAGCCACATTAACCACATTAAAGAGTGCAGTGATCTATCAGCAGCCTGAGATCGAGTACTAGAGGCTTATTCTGTCTTGTTTTAAAAGGAAATGAAAATCACTGAACCTACATGAATTCTCCCTCCATTTTTTTTAGCTAAAGTCATCATTTTTTTGTTTCAGAATGTCATATATTCATGTTTACCAGCTCGGACAGGAATTATATTATTGGACAGACAAGATTAGTATGTGATTTATATTGATTTTTGTTGTTTCGTTCAGTCTGTGAGGTTGTGCAGACGCTGCAGCTGTGCGCAGACAGAGATCAGACTGATAACATTGGCGATCTGTCCATATGTTTGGACGGTCTACAGGTGGATCCCGAAACGTTTCAGTTGGCCGAGGCCAACAGCCAGAGTCAGTCACTCTATTCGTTTGTATAACAATGCTATTTTAAGATTTTACACTGAAGAGACCACAAATGACTCTTGTTATTTTTTCCAGGTTCTTTAAATGGCGAGTTGGAGCTTAATGAAGACTCCAGCAGAAGGTAATTCATATCAGTCATTAATTAACAGAAGTGTAAATGAAGAACTGGTCGTCTGTATACTGTTTCTTGTTGTTAGTGTGCTGATGGCAGTTTGATTGTACCAAAAATCATGAATGGAACCTGTGATTGGTTGAGGAGCATCACATGTCTGTAATCATACGTGGTTTCGGATTTCTCCTGCTGATCTCCGGTGTCTCTCTCTCTCTCTGCAGTAGCAGGGATCCATCCCCAACGGTCTCAGAGGGTATGGATCGGCCGTCTGCTCCTAACGGCCGTGTGAATGGAATGGACTCTCCCTCAGGGTCAGCCAGAGGGTCTCGAAGCCAGAGACCGCCACGACCCTCACGACCTCCCCCGCCAACCCCACGCAGACCCACATCTTCCCCAGGTGAGACCGTCTGCTCATACACATTTAGGGCCTAAAACTAGCTTTTTGCCACACCTGCCAATGGCTGGTCACTTAAGAAAATGTACCGGCCATAAATATTTTTCACCGGCCATAAAACCGTTTTTGAAAAAGCACAGTAAAATTTTAGATAACAGTGAAAATTAATAATTTTCAGGTACAGAATTTTAAGTAATCAAATGTAATATTGAATGATTTTTCCTTGTCTTTTGTTCGGTTATTGACATGGACAGCAGCAGGTTTATTAGGCTGCTGTCACTTTAACCCTCTGGAGTCTGAGACTGATTTGGGGGCTTGGAGAAGTTTTGACATGCCCTGACATTTGTGCTTTTTTCAGTTGTTCATAAACATATAAATGACAAAAGTGTCATTACACTGTATTCAGCACAAACTAGGCTACAATAATATGTGAGGAACATGTATGTACATGTTTGTATTTTTGAAGGAATAATGTTTATGCGTGGTTATTGAAAAAAACAAAAAACTTAAGTCACTGAAATAATGCCAAAAAAAGTATATTAAATATGTGTTCACAAGACTTCTGGGTATTGGAGGTTGTAGACTAGAGTTTTTCAATATATTGATTTAGTTTTTGTAAGACACTTTTTGTCAAGAAACACAGTATGCGTGGAGGCGTGAATCATCATGAATAATGGGCCATTTACACCTGAGAAGACAAAAGAATCGCATAATAATGACCTGAAATGACTTGCATATTAATGAGGCCTTTCAGTCAGGTAGGCTGTGAAAAAACCCCTCTGTAATAATGTCTCAGCTCATCATAAACAGCAATACTGTGAAATATTATTACAATTTAAAATAATGGTATTCTATTATATTCTTTAAAATATAATGTATTTCTGTGATGCAAAGTGACTGAACAATTATGTTACCTCTATGGCATTTCATATAGGCTTTTAGCTTAAAAGCATGCACATTTGGAGAAATATTGATGGATTCTTATATATTTATGTCAATTTTCTATACTGAGAAGTAATATTTATTGTCATCACTATGAGTGCTGGATACTGTGTTTCCAATTCATACTTGCAGCC
Organism: Culter alburnus; assembly: GCA_028476615.1. Taxonomy (NCBI): domain Eukaryota; kingdom Metazoa; phylum Chordata; class Actinopteri; order Cypriniformes; family Xenocyprididae; genus Culter; species Culter alburnus. The sequence goes on from JAOTNS010000003.1 coordinate 366,861, forward strand.
GGAGGGCGCTCTGTACACCTTTAGGCCACAAATTCATATAAAGAAGAAAAGGAACTAGGAACTAACGGCATGTCTTCTAGAGATCACTAACCATGGCTTTAACATCCAAATAAACACTTTTCAAGACAATAAATACACGATTGAGACGATGTATACATGTATTGCCTCTGAATTTGCGTCTGAATAGCGCTGGCTCCGTGGGCGTGGCCGCATTAGCGGGTAATGAGCTGAATCACAGACTTCTGACATGGCTCTCTTTTCATACAGATTACATAAACACAGAATGATTGTTTTCGATTTGACTTGCACGATTTAAAACCTGACATTTCAACGTTTCTTTAGACATAAGTGTCATTTTTTTTGTCATTAGTATTCATAAGTTACAGTTCATTTTCTGAGAACTATCAGATTGGACTTCATTCAGAGGGAGACGAGAGATCACGCATCATGTTAGTTTTCTTTATTTTACAAAAAGCACAACATTGTGTTTTTACTCTGAGTGTACACAAATAAAAGAAGACATTCTATAGTTTCAATTGATATATTACTTATGTCTCTATGACAAGAAATGACGGAGTTTTTTAAGTCTGTTTTGCTGCAATGTGAAAAAAAATCCTGCAAAACGCGCCGGCGCGTTTTCAGACCTCAGGGAGTTAAGAGCTGCACGGATCCAATATACTGATACACATGCGCTTTCTTTCTCAACTGTTTATGTTCGAGACATAACTGACTGTTTTTATGAGGATACTCTTCAATACAGGCATTTTCAAGTGCAAGAAGACATGAAAGAGAGTTTAATTCAGTATTCACGTGCCATCTTGGGATGTGGCTTTCTGGGCTCGCTCTTCGGATGTTTGCGCACGGAAACCTTCCCATTTAATTTTGCAAGGCTTAAACTGTCCCAAGCGTCGTTCACGTTCATGTTCTCACAACGTTGCATTGCTGAAATTCATAAAAATATTACAGTCCAACTGGCAATTGACACCGTTTTGTATACTCGCCAACACTGATTTTTACTCGCATTTAGTCTTGGTTAGTGTTAATTTTAGGACCTGCACGTTTTGTTTCGATGTTTAATGTTCTCCTTTTGCATGTTAAAATATATTAAAAAATCAAAAACAAAGTCAGAAAAGTCCAAAATATCATCCAGACTGATTGGCCTCTTAACAGAAGTATGTAATTTCCAAAATCTACCATTAGTTTTGCCAATCAGTAATGCATTTTGTGAATTTTTAGTAAATATTATGTCAAATAAATGTGCATTTAATTTCATTATTTTTTGCTTTAACATTATATACGCACTGCCGTTTCTTAAAGAAGTCTCTTCTGCTCACCAACGCTGTATTCATTTGATCAAAAATACAGTAAAAATTGTGAAATAGTATTACAATTTAAAATAGATGTTTTCTATGTCAATATATGTTAAAATGTAATTTATTCCTGTGATCAAAGCTGAATTTTCAGCATCATTACTCCAGTCTTCAGTGTCACATGATCCTTCAGAAATCATTCTGATATGATGATTTGCTTCTCAAGAAACATTCTGATTATTATCTATGTTGAAAACAGTTGTGCTGCTTCATATTTTGTCTGTTTGTGTAATTGAAAAAATCTGAGCTGACCACTATTGTGAAATGTTTGTTTTTTTTATTCCCTCATTGTTTTTGGAAGATTGCATTATGAAAATGTTGGTGAAATCCCCCCTCCCCCTCCTCTTTGCAGCTTCCTCTACTGGATCTTTTCCTGACGGCAGCGATTCGTCTCGTTCAGACACTCCAGTTCGTAATCCCTCTGGGGGAGGAGCCTCAGAGATTCTAGCCCCGCCCCCACAGTGGAGCAGCCTGGTAGGACGGCTCTCAGTGTAGTCCCCGCCCCCAGCAGGATTCCCAGCATGGTCAACACCGGACCTCTGCCGCCCGGGTATGACATTCATATGAACCAGAAACCGTTTGAGAGAATCTGCACGAGCCGTAACTGCACGTTTGGTTAATAAACAGAAGTGCCGGTTCCTACTTACGTCACTTCCCAAAATACTTGTTTTCCCTTTATATTAAGTTTATTTTTCTTACCCCATTGGTGGATATTTTTCCTTGTTTTAAGCATAAAGTCACTTAATTTTTATCAATATTTCAGGAAACAAGACATATGCTTCTCAAGTAAATGTATCTTAATTTAAGAATGATTAGATATTTGTACTGGAAAACAAAACAAAAATACTGAGAAATCTATATATATATATATATATACTAACTGTAGTGTGTGTGTGTGTGTGTGTGTTTGCAGTTGGGAGCAGCGTGTCGATCAGAACGGCCGTCTGTATTTTGTTGACCATGTGGAAAAGAGGACGACTTGGGAAAGACCGGAGCCTCTGCCAACAGGGTAGGAAACTCAGTAATGGGACACGCCCTTAAAAGTATGCACCATGCATACTTGACGCATGCCTTTAGCATATTTAAACGGTAGTCAGAGCTTGTCTATTTCAGATCGAGTTGCTTAATAGTTCATGATCTGGACTGTTAATAAAGGCTTTATGTTTGGACAAATAAAATATTTTAAGAAAATTCAGCCTATATTTTTAGGATCACCTTTTTTTCCACAGTGATTAAGGGATTTGTAAAACTGCATATTTGCCTGAAAATATGCCTGAAAAACAAGTTGACTAATCAACTTGTAATTAGGCTGGTTTCACCTGACCCACATTTCTTAGGGTGCGTTCACATGAAACACGTTCTTGGCTAGACGAGCAGTGACTATATTATATTTAATGTTGTTTAAAATGTTAATGCTTAAATATTTTGGGCCTCAAAAGAGCTTCTCTCTTGTAGCTGGGAGCGGCGTGTGGATCAGATGGGACGGGTGTATTTTGTGGACCACATTACCAGAACCACAACATGGCAGCGGCCCACGATGGAAACGGTGCGCAACTACGAGCAGTGGCAGCACCAGCGCAGTCAGCTGCAGGGAGCCATGCAGCAGTTCAACCAACGGTTCATCATCGGGGTGAGCAACTTAAACACACTGATAGATCTGAAATATGAAGAAGACCTGGTATTAAGATGTGTTTTGGTTGATTGGATCACAAGCAGATGAGGGAGACACATTCCCATTTACAACTGGTGTTTTAATCCATCTCTTTTGTCCATTTTCGACCATTTCTGTCTTGATTTCTTTGAGGGGTGGGGAAATATATGGGTTTTTTCAGATCTTTTGATCTAATGGATGAAATAAGCTTGCGCAATTTACATATGAACATGACCGGAGATGACGGAAAAACATACAAAGAGCATCAGCTTTCGTTTCTGCTCTGATGAGCCGAAAGACTAGCCAAATGCTGTGTGTGTTTAATCAGGACTGGTGAGAGAACATTGTGTCTTAAAACTAAACTTGCGTCTTCAGCCAACAAAGTGTCTAATCTGGCTAGAGCTCTTCCTGTAATGTTTACGCATTAGGTTACTAGGCAGAGAGTAGATTGTCTTTTGTGGTGTTTTTCAGGAGTTGGGCTAGACCTCTTACTTCCAGTGAGGAGAAATCTCCAAGACATTTTAGACAATGCTATTTTTCCAACATTGTGGGATCAGTTTGGGGAAGACCCTTTTCTTTTCCAGCGCGACAAAACAAGGTTCATAAAGACATGGTTGTATGAGTTTTGTGTAAAAGAACTTGACTGGCCAGCACAGAGCCTTTGGAAATATCCAAACCCCATCCAACACCTTTGTAATAAAATGGAATGTGGATTTTTAGCCTGGTCTTTTCATCCAACATCAGTGCTTGACCTTACAAATGCTCTATTGGATTAGCAAAAATTCCTACAGAAACGCACTAAAATCTTGTGGAAAGCTTTCCCAGAAGAGTGGAAGCTGTTATAGCTGCAAAAGGGGAACCAACTCCATATTAAAAAAGGACCTCCCCTTCTACAACATGTAATATAAGTCTCTGGTGTCCCCAGAATGTGTCTGTGAAGTTTCAGCTCAAAATCCCCCACAGATCATTTATTATAGCTTGTCAAATTTGCCCCTATTTGGGTGTGAGCAAAAACACACCATTTGTGTGTGTCCCTTTAAATGCAAATGAGCTGCTGCTCCCCGCCCCCTTTCCAGAAGAGGGCGGAGCTTTAACAGCTCAACAACAACAAAGCTGGAGAATCTCACGCAGCCAAAATGAGGATTGTCAGTAACGGTGTTCAGCCTTACATTGTTCAAACCGGAGTCGACACTGATGGAGAGACTCAGGAAGAAGTTACAACTTTTAGAATGAAACTGGACGTTTCTGAATGGTTAGTGGATAAATTTATGTAGTTGCTGTGGAGTTGATTCAACTCATCCACTAGCATGTGCCGTCATGTTCATCTTTTGTGTTGAATTGACCCTCGTTTGTGAAGCAGTCCGGCGTAAAATGACGGCATGTCAACAACACTCTACTACAACAACTCTTCCTCTTCTCTAAAGCAGCCCAACATGGCCCCGCCCCCTTTGTTGAGTGTTCTTGGGGGTGGGGTTTATGTAAATTTTGGGGTTTGTGATGTCACAACCCAGGAAGAAGCTCGTTGTAGTCCCTACCAGCCGTTTGTTGTAGTCCTTAAAAATTGATTTCTGTAAAAGAAAATATCTCCCTTTGCATTGAACTTTGAGTGTCATAACTTTGCAGATGTTGTTTATGCTCAAACAGCAACATTACACACTAACTAAAGTTAAAAAAGTGAAATCATAATCAAGGAACTCTTTAATGTCTATGTGAGGTCAGTCCCTGTTGGTGTAATGGTCAGATGTCCCAATAGTTTTGTCCATATAGTGTATGTATTATGCAGTTAGCTATAATATTTCCTTTGTTTTATTCTGTAGCTGCAGGATCAGGCTTCAGCCACCCAGAATAAGGAGTTTGACCCGGCTGGGACCTCTGCCACACGGATGGGGTGAGAGAGCGACAAACTTTCCTTTCATCATCAGGAGAAACCGCTGTGAAAACCTCTGTAAAATGCTGGACTAGCAGCCCCTCTTTATTGTTCTGGTATCATCTGCACCTGCAAAGCAGCACTAAAATTAGCCACTACATCCTTCAGTGTCCCAATTTAACAAATGAGAACCGCTTGCTCCATGCTGCAAACCAGCTGGTGAAAATAGCTCAGAAGCTGAAAATAGCTTTGAATGATTTGTTTGAGGCAAAGTTTGCAAAGGTTTAATCACATCTTTCTTGGCTCCATTATTTCTTACTGTCATCCTGGTATCTCCTTCTGTCTCTCTCTCAGAGAAGAGAACCGACTCTAATGGCAGAGTTTACTTTGTTCATCACCCGACCAGAACGACGCAGTGGGAGGATCCGCGCACTCAAGGGTCAGATCCTCTTTATCTTTTTCCTCTGAACGGTTAATACTCACTAATGAATAGTTAGCCTTATCTAAAGCAATAATCCACAAGAGACTGTGTTATTCATATTTACAATGGTGTTTAAAACCCTCCAAAATGCCACAGAGAGACACAATAAAGCACTCTGGACATTTATGACCTTCAATGTAAAATAACTCATCCGACAACTCGTATATCAACTGCTTTAATGCTAAGCTTCAGAAACTTGACTCAGAAGTTTTCTTGTTGGTCTGTGAGTTAATCTTCCACAAAATGTGGACATTGTCCTGTAATTTCTGCCAGCGGTGTGAATATGCCCAAAATAATACATTGACTCGTTGAGTCATTAAAGCTGTTAAACTGTTGCTTATTAAAGTGTTATCATGGCTCTATTTTTGTGTTGTGCAGTTTGCTAAATGAGAAGGCACTGCCTGAAGGTTGGGAGATGAGGTTTACGGTCGATGGCATCCCTTACTTCGTAGATCATAACCGGAGAACCACCACTTACATCGACCCACGGACTGGAAAGTCCTCCCTGTAAGTGCAAATCTCCATCAAACACTTAGTGGTTGATAAACCTGCAGAGAAAATTTATGAAATTTACATCACACAGTTAGAGGATCTGAGAAGTTGTCAGTTTATCACACTGAGCATCTATAATGGCTAGTGCTGTCAAAATTAGCATGTTAATGCATGCAATTATTTTTATCAGTTTAAAACGTTAAAAAATATTTAATGCATTTAACGCAAGCATCCATTTTTCCATCATAATTTGGCTAGCATTACATTATATGATCACACTCTTATTCACGTGAATACTTTTAAACCATTCAAGCCCCACAAGACAAATGAGAACGTGCTGTCTGTGAATGTCATGTCATGTGACACACACACGACTCGTGTGCACAGAAATCGAACCCTTTAAGCCGATTTCGCTTCTCTGTTTGCAATCAGATCATTTTAAGCCGCTAAACTGCGGGAAAGAGATGATACGTAAACTAGGCCGTATAAAGCAAACCAGCGTCTCGCTAGTAAAGTTTTAATGAATGAGGATTGCAATCAAGGTAAAGATGATTGTGGTGACATAAAAGAGTCATACAGTAAGCACACGTGAGTTTGTTATATTGATGTGCAAACAAACGGTGTATGTGTGCTCTCGACTAAACACAGCATCATACACATGACAAATCAAAACATGATCCTGAATGTGTGTGGAAACAATGTGAATGTACTGAAATGTGTCTGTGCAACATTCACAGTTTCCACACACATTTAGGATAATGTTTTGATTTGTCATGTGTATGATGCTGTGTTTAGTAATTCTGAATGGATCCGTGTACTGTAGTATATGCAGTCAGGTCAAGGCGGTTGCTTGTTTTTTTTTTTTTGGCATCTTCATATGGTCCTGTTTAGTATCGCAATTTGACACGTCTAAAATGTAAACGCGCTCTAAACAAGCTCTTTGCTGTTGCCCTGTACACATAAGTTTATGAAATTATACGGACTTATTATATCATTTGGTTATTAGGTGTACTTTTGGAGTCTCCAAGTGTCCTTTTTTGGAAAGACGCCTATATTTACCTTAAAAAAAGCTAGAAAATACAGTTTTGTGAGAATCACCCTTCAATCCGATAGTTTACTTGGCTGGATATAGCAAATAATCACAAAGTAAATGTATTAAACAAGATAAATGATGTATGCTTAATTTCACGATCAGTATGCGATAAAAAATTTAAATCTATTGACAGTCCTAGTATAAATCATATACATGTAATTTATGACCTTGAGGCTGGCCTAGAGATTCATAGTGCCTGTTCATTTGATTTAGCTTAGAGATGCACAATGATTTCTTTGTGCATCATCATAACAGGAAAAACGGGTTTGTGTGTGAAACTGCATTCGATTGTTATCTTCCGTGATGAGTCAGCTCAGAGAACGCAAACGCACCTCTCGCTGTCAAGCTGGAGAATGTGTGCGTTGATTAACATAAAGTGTTTTTAAGGTACAAAGCGATCCTCTACGTCAGAGGAATGTGAGACGTGCTTCTGATGACGCAATATTCTCAGGAAAACAAACATCTGTGCTCGCCGTTACCCATCATGAGCGTCAGAATAAAGGCTCACGGAATCTAGATAAGACTTTTATTAGAATTTTTTTTCACCATAAGAATGAGTGATTCAGCTGTTCTGGGTTCAGTTCCAGGATGTTTGTGAAGTAACCAGGCAGGTTTAGCAGGCAAAGCAATTTTGCTAAAGTCATTTTCATATTTTGATGTTAAATGAAGACATGATAGAGACAACCAAACACTTTTGTGAATGTGTAATTTTTCACATTACAATAAATGTATTGAAAATTTAAGATTCAATACATTTAGACAAATTCAGCAAGTAATTTGTTTCTGATTACTTGTTTACAATTTTTTTTTGTGATTTACAGTTTAATTCATTTCTGAAATCCAATTCAAATGGATGACTTCATTGCATGTTTATTTCTGTGTGCAAACCAGTGAGGACTACAGAATAGAAACAGGAAACGTTTTTTCATTTTTCACTGAGTCTTTGTGTCATATCACATTAAATTTACAATGAAGAATCACAACCAGCCTTAAAAAAAATCTTTTTTGCCATGGTGCTGTAGATTTAGTGGTTTGGTGACTGTACAGATCAAGCTAGGACTAGTCCTGAACAAAATATAAAGCTGTTTTTAACAGATATTATCTTTGATTCTCTTTATTTAATTAACTATTTCACTCTTTCCTTCCCCTCAGTGAGAACGGCCCTCAAATCACATACGTACGAGACTTCAAAGCCAAAGTTCAGTACTTCAAATTCTGGTGTCAGGTGAGGGTTTCCTTCAGTTCTGCATATTTCGTCCAAATGTGTTATTATTGATGGATAAATACAAAAAAAATAATGAAAAAAAATTATGATAATAAAATTTTGTTTTGTTTTTAATTTTTCATTATAGCAATTAGCAATGCCACAGCACATAAAGATCACCGTCAGCCGCAAAACGCTGTTTGAAGACTCGTTCCAGCAGGTACTGCAGCCCAAGTTCAAAAATAAACCATGGTTATGGTAAAGCCATGCTGCTTTGTAAAACCAGATCACTGACATATCCCAGTGTTAAAAGGTTCTCAGTGGAGCTGTAATCCAGGAGCAGGTTTAACCTGTGACTGTGGAGCATGTACATTTCTTTAAACGCTTCAGGCGTCTGCACAGTTTGCAGCTCGAGTCTCTGAGATGTGAAATGACATTGTTCTGGTGTCTGTCTGCAGATCATGAGTTTCAGTGCTCAAGATCTCCGCCGCAGGCTGTGGATCATCTTCCCCGGGGAAGAGGGGCTTGACTATGGAGGCGTGGCAAGGCAGGTTTCATATTTCACTCTTTCTGGAGAAGAAATGCCTAATCAAACCATTATGTGCCTGCTGACAAATATTTTGGATATTTTGGCTAGACTATCTGCAGTGATGTTATATACATATATATAATATACATATTATTATTTTTTTAATTAGTTAATTTAAATTAATCGAATAAATGTAAGTTATTCCTGTGATCAAAGTTGAATTTTCAGCATCATTACTCCAGTCTTCGGTGTCACATGATCCTTTAGAAATTTTGCAGATTTGCTGCTCAAGAAACATTTCTGATTATTATTATTCAAGTATTTATATCATTAATACAAGCTGATATGGAGTTGGTGTGGAAAGGAGCATTGTGTTGAGAACGGATATAGAGTAGGGTGTCATCTGCATAGCAATGGAAGTTAAAGCCATGATGATGGATAATATATTACCTAAAGGAGAAGCATGAAGATGTTGAACTGTAAAGGCCCGAGAACAGAACCCTGGGGAACACCGTGTGAGACAGGGGCAGTAGTGGACTTAGCCTGGCAGTTAGAGATGTAATGCTGATGGTCAGACAGGTAGGAAGTGGACCAGTTCCAGAAATACCAAGAGCAGAGAGTTGTGAAATGAGAATACTGTAAGAAATTGTGTCAAAAGCAGAGGAAAGAGCAGCGACAACTTTTTCATGCAGCTTCGAAAGAAACGGAAGATTTGAGATTGGTCTGTAATTGGCCATGTCAGAAGGGTTGAGGGTTTCTTTATGACAGGTGTGACAGCTGCAGTTTTATATAGCATCACTTGTGTGTAGACCTCGTGCAATACTTTAAAAATAATGCTTGTTGTCTGTTTCGTGCAGGGAATGGTTCTTCCTGTTATCCCACGAGGTGTTGAACCCCATGTACTGCCTGTTTGAGTACGCTGGCAAAGACAACTACTGCCTTCAGATAAACCCCGCCTCCTACATCAACCCCGACCACCTCAAATACTTCAAGTTCATTGGACGCTTCATCGCCATGGTAATGTTTTTTTTTCGCCACATTTAGTCATTGTCAGATTGTATTCCAAGTGAGGAGATTATTTTTTTGTTTGATAACTGGATTTCATAACTGGAATGAAACTCTGTGGTGCCAATTTAACTTTTTTTTTTTTCCTGATTCCTGTAGGCCTTGTTTCATGGAAAATTCATTGACACAGGCTTCTCGTTGCCGTTCTACAAGCGCATCCTAAACAAGCCTTGGGCTCTGAAAGACCTGGAGTCCATTGACCCGGAGTTCTACAACTCCCTCATCTGGATTAAGTCAGTTTACCTGCTTTACTGTACTCATGAATATTCATTAAGAATAAGTATAATGAATTAAAGTCTGAATGCGGTACTATGGAACTTCAATATATAGGCTTCCATAGTTCTGACTGATTACCATATTCAAGCATGAATGATATTTACATAGTACTCTAAGGTACTTTTTTTATAAATATATACACATTCATATAAATATAAGTTTTTAGATTATTTACAGACAATCAATAAATACCATCCATTCATACACCCATTCAAATGATCGCCCCAAATCATTGTATATGGATACTTTTGTTAGTGCTATGAGCTATTATGAATTCCTGAGTCTTTTCTTGAATCTGAGTCATGAACGCCTCTCAAAGTGTATATGTGTGTTGTGTCAGGGATAATAACATCGAGGAGTGTGGGGTCTGGAGATGTTTTTCTCTGTGGATAAGGAGATCCTGGGTGAGGTGTCTACTCACGAGCTGAAGCCGGATGGCGGGAACATCCAGGTCACAGAGGAGAACAAGGAGGAGTACATCAGGTGCCGCTCTGCCCGTCTCTCAGTTTCACAATTAAACGCTCTTGACGCTAATTAAAGCCAAGCCCCACACTGACACACATAAGGCCCTCTAGATGCTTTAGTACAGCTGATGTTGTTGTTATTATTATTTTATAGGGTTTTATTCTAGATCTGTTCCAAAACGTGTATAATATAAAGTTGTTTGTTGGTAGTAAATGTAATAATATAAATAATATAAATAATATAAAGTTGTTTGTTGGTAGTAAATGTCCTGTTGTGTGTGTTCAGGCTGGTGGCGGAGTGGCGGCTGTCTCGTGGTGTCGAAGAACAAACTCAAGCATTCTTTGAAGGATTTAATGAGGTTCTTCCGCAGCAGTACCTGCAGTATTTCGATGCCAAAGAGCTGGAGGTAAGAGACGCTGATTTAAAATCCCATAAATCCCAGCTGCCTTAACAATAAAATTTAAAGGGGACCTATTACGCCCTCTTTTGGTCTCTACTAGAACAGTTTTTCATGCTTGAATGTTCAAAAACCACATTATTTTCTCCATATTCTCCATTGTTGCAGTTCCACTCTTCCCAGTCTGTCAGTAACGCTCTGTTTAGTTCCTGTCTCTATGAAGTCCCCTCCTTCTGAAAAGCACAATGTGCTCTGATTGGTCGGCTGGAGCAGTGTGTTGTGATTGGTCAAGCGATTCGAGTGTGTTTGGGAAATGTCCCGCCCCTTACCATAACTGACAGTTTCAACACTCTACTAACTAACTCAACCAGGCCCCGCCCCTTTATTCTGCATATGAATTATTTAAATGAGGAATATTGTGACGTGTTCGTTCCCAGAAGAAAACTCAAGACTACAATGGAGGCGTTTCAGGGGGTTCAGAAACAGTAACACCGATATAGAGAATAACTCCCCCTAGAGCAGATCTTTTTCGTGCTCAAACAGCAACATTACACACTAAAGAAAGATGAACAAAGAAAAAAGCATAAGAGGTCCTCTTTAAGCATATCGTTAAGTCATTAAATTGGATAACAAAATGCAGTGACATTAAGATATATTTACAGTAAGTGTGCAAATAAATTTCTTTTGCAAGTATTCAGTATTTAACTTTTTTTTTTTTTTTTTTGTATTGTAGGTGATGTTGTGTGGTATGCAAGAAATAGATCTGAATGACTGGCAGAGAAACACCATCTACAGACATTACACCTCCTCCAGTAAACAGATTTTGTGGTTCTGGCAGGTACTGACACAATTATCTCCTTAAAACAGTGAAGTATTTTAAATTAGAAATCATTTAGTTTGCTCCGAGTTTTAATACAATCTATCTTTCTCTCCAGTTTATTAAAGAGATGGACAATGAGAAGCGCATGAGACTGTTGCAGTTTGTCACCGGTACCTGTCGTCTGCCTGTGGGAGGCTTTGCAGACCTGATGGGTGAGTTATTTTGGATGCACATCTGTTTTTATTTACATAACAACATGAAATAGCATGCTCTATGCATGCATTAACTTCTATAATGTGAGTTACAGCAAGACACTACAGGTGAAAAGGGTAAAAAAAAAAAAAAAAAAAAAATTTATAGATATAACCCTACTTTCACCAGTCATTACTTAATCACAGTACATGAAGACAGTTGTTTTGTTTTACAAGTTTTCTGAAATGTTATGTTTAAATATGCAAATGATAAAAATATGCACTAATTTGCATACATTTTCAGAAAATAAATCTGAACATTGGATAAAGCCAGGTTCAAAATTCTTGTTTGATTTTGTTGACATATTAGAGTTAAAGGTTTTTACTGAGGGGATTTTGGATATCTCTTTTTATCAATCAGTAAATCAGAAAATACTGTCAACAGCCAGAAAAAATAAGTTTTCACCATATATTTATGAATAATATGTTGTATAAAACCAGGTGAATGATGTATGAATAAACCCCACAGTAAAAACCTTCAGAATATTGATAGGAATAAAACTCTAAAATTTGGTGTATGTAAGTGCTGCTGAAGTGGAGAAAAAAACTTTTAAATATAAGTATTGTAACTGAAATCTACAGACGCAAATACATAAACTTAGGTGTGTATTTTTGTTTCCACATGTCTAAAATAAAACACAAGCAAAATAGCCAAACATCTCACAACTGACCAGTGCATTAAGACAGTGGTAACAGTGGTTTTGCCTGTAGTGTCTTTCCTTAAACTGTAAAATAATGTAGGATTGGACTTTATCCAATCAAGATTTGATTGAATCATGGATGATAGGCCGTTAGTTTAATATTATTTTGTCCTGCCAACATAGCCTTGGTTATGTCAGCAGATAACAAATGTTTCATATTTTGATGAATGGTTATGATAAACATTTATTTGGAATGTAAATAGCATCAGTTCTCTGTTTTAGGGACATTTTGCAATAGGTCACAAAAAACTGCTCTTGGTCTTTAAAAAAAAAAAAAAGAGACCTCTATAAAGATATATTTTAGTGTAGAGATTAGTTTGAGTTTTGTTTGTTTGGTCACAGGGAGTAACGGAGCACAGAAGTTCTGCATCGAGAAGGTCGGGAAAGAGAACTGGCTTCCCCGCAGCCACACATGGTACATAACCTCACTTCATCTGAAAAGAGCTGTTCACGTTTCGTATGATGTAATCTGTTATTGAATAGTTTTGTTGTTTAACCATTATTGTGGTTGATGTTATTATTATAATTTTAAAATATTTATATATTTTTATAATTATGTATATTTATATATTTTTTATATATTAGTGCTTTATTGTTTATATGGTAACACTTTACAAAAAGATCCCTTTAGTTAACTTTAGTTAATGTATAAACTAATATTAACTTTGTTAACGTTATTTAATAAAAATAAAACCGTTTACTGTTAGTTCATGTTAGCTCAGGTCTATTAAATAATATATAATATATATTATTATTATAAATTAAATTATAATAAAATAACAGATACAACTTTTGATTTTAATAATGTATTAAAATAAAAGACTTTTGAAGTGTTTCTCATCGTTAGTTCACATTAACTAATATAGTTAACAAATGAAAACCTTATTGTAAAGTTTTACTATTTACATTTAGTTTTATGAATTTACTAATTTTGTCTAATTATTTGTTTATTCAATAATTATTATATAAATTGTTAAATAATTATTGAATGTAATTAGTTGTAAATCTTAAAGTATTTTTATTTACTACTTTATTTTGAAATTAATAAATTGATAACTCATTCCTCATTGTTGACACTATGTTTCATATACTTATGTAATTCTTTACACATTTGCATTATGTATTCATACTTGTATAGTGCATATAATAATCATCTTAAATACCACCAATAATTATTCAGATTATAGTGCAGCATATACAGTAGTCAGACCTGTAAATGTTCCTGCTTTTCTTTCTGCTCCAGTTTCAATCGTCTGGATCTTCCGCCGTACCGGAGCTACGAGCAGCTGAAGGAGAAGCTGATGTTTGCCATTGAGGAGACGGAAGGATTCGGACAGGAGTGAGATGCTAACACACACACACACTCTAATTTAACTGAGAGGACAGACCATGACTCGATGATCCGGCACACCGGTGCATTATGGGATAATGGGGGTTTCTGCACTCACCTGTCACTTGGTATTCATTTTTATATTCCCCGTGAGACGAAGAGGGCCTTATGCAAGCGTGTAAGATACGTGACTTTGATGTTTCTACATGTGATTAATCCATCAAGACTTCTGAAGTACGGAGAGCTTTCCTCTACGACTCCAGGTGAAAGACCAGAACGATCGTACTGATTCACGAGAGCTCTGTGAATGTGTGTTTTTATGTTTGCAACCCTATGACGGGTCTCCTCCTCGTGCCTTTTTTCCTCACTGTCATCCAAAACAACTGGGTTGTTAAAGTGTAGCACTCTAAAACAGCAGGAGCGTCAGTCCAGAACCTGATCGCTTGTTGCACGAATGACCAAAATATTCATTCAAACTGTCAAGAAATGCCCGTTTTCATCCCAAAATCAAAATCAAAAATTAAGAAAATCTATTTTGCATTGAAATTGGGGACCATTTAGATATTTTGCATTGTGACTTTGATATATAATAAATATTTTTTATTTTATATATAAATATAATAAAAAATATCTTTTTTCTTTTTTTTAATTTATATTTCTTGATTTTGTGGTGAAATATGGCCTTGACATTTCTAAAATTATGAAAAAAAAATACTAAAAGTTCCAGTGATTTAGAAGTAGAGCCTGAAGTTCTTGCACGTCGCCTCTGGTGCGTTTAATTTCACGCTCTGGTTCTTGAGCACAGATTCACATTACTGAATTATTTCTCTGAAATTGTGTCATTTTTGATGCACAACAGACGTGGCACTGGCCTTGAATCCCTGAAGCGCTAATGTGAGTTTATTTTGGGACTAAAATTGGGAGAGTGCAGTATTTATTACAGGTACACGCGTCAGACTGACAGCGGAGTATCGAGCGCTCTAGTTCTATAGGGCGGTTGCTTTTTAACACATTTCTGGAAGCTCTTTGGCTGTTCAGACTGTAGTTTATTTCATGTTTTATCAATTATTTGAAGTGATACTTGTCTAAACCACTGGAGCACAAAAGCCCCGCTAATAGTGTACAGCTGTGGTTCGGTGCATTGCATTATGGGTAGTAATATCAAGGCTCATATGGATGACTGTTTGAATTTCAGAAAAAAAAAAAAAACCAACATCAAATATTTATTTAAATAGTTCTTTTTATCCAAATTACCCTGTTTGAATGAGTATTTAACTAGTGAAATCCCCGGGACGATGGTTTATAAACTGACATGGCTTTCATTTTGACTTTTATTTCCGACTGATCCTTGTAAACCAAACCACTTTAACTCTGTATATGAACTGAATCCTGTACATGTGTGAATACTCTCCTCTCTGTTCTGATGAAAAATTATGATTTTAGTATTAAAGTAGAAGCGACTGCTTTCACTGTCGTTTCAGAGTTTATTTACTAGAATTGATTTGTATGTATAGTCAAATGTGAAAAGATGTTCAGCAGCAGAATAAAGAATTCTATGGGAAATGTCTTGTTTGGTGTGTTTTTTTTATTTATGAGACCTGGAGTCTGTTCGTAATGTGAGAAAAGGAAAAATCCACATGGGATGAGATGTTATTTTAAAAGTTGAAGTGCTATTAACTCGATACGGAATCTTAAAAACACTTAAAACCTTACAAAACGATCCACAGACAGCCAATGAAAGACTATCCAGAGACACATTTTTTTTTCTTTTAAGCTTTACTTTTTATTTTAGTTTCAGTAATTTTATTACTCAAACTTAAAAAACAAAAATTAGAAATGTTACCTTGGCAAATAACTGAAATAAAATGTATTAATATTTTATAAAAAATATATTAATATTTAGTTTTTTTTAGATGTAGATTATTTAATTTTTATTTTATAAATAGTAATTATAATATATATAATATATATTTAGAATTAACTTATTTTTTTAGCTTTAATTTAGTTTTAGTAATTATGTGCATATATATATATATATATATATATATATATATATATATATATTAAAATCAGGGCTGGGCATTGATACGAAATTTCACAATTTGATTTCGATTCAGTATATTGATTAATTGGGGACTATCAGGTACAGTACACGGCAGATAAAATATGCTTAAGTTAAAGTTTTGCATCTAATATTTATATACCAAAATTTATTTTAAAGTTTTAGCAACTTTAACAACAGCGTTTTGTCCAGTTTTTGGTCAGTATCCCATAAATTGCATGATTTATGGACAAACAATAAAACAAGACATGATAACCGTACTGAAAACGTGCAGAAATTCAGCTCAATATTTTATTTGAAACTGTATTGATTAGTTTACAGTCTGAGTTCATCTCAACAAATGCAAGAAAAAATAAATTAGCTTACAAGAGTGTTTTAAAATAAAACAAATCAAATATTTAAGATCAGCAACAGGGATTTTTGTCCCCTTGACAATGATAGAAAACATCTTTTATACTTTTAAAGATAACTGTGCAAGTCAACGCTATAGAGTGCTGCAGCGATGATGTATTTTTATAGGCCAAAACCTGGAAATGAGTCAGTGGGTTTTTGCCTAAAATGCCTGAAATAAGGTCTGTGGTTAACATAAGCTCACTCTACTTTCAGGTTTCATTCTACAAAATACATCAGTAATACCCACTTGTGATTTTTTTTAAGCTGTTATGTATCTTGAAAAAGGCGGTTTCTAGGTTGTCAGACATCAAACATCATCATCTGAACAGGTAAACTCATCTACTCATTATGTTTATAATCACGCTCTTTCTTCTAACTCAAACTGTCAGGGAAAATGTTTGTAAATAAAGACTGAAAGAGTTGTTGAAGCTTAATGGCAGTGATGTTGAAGTCATGTGACCATGGTGTAGTTCGTTTATAGACTACGTTTAGCTTTTTACCTTTTTTAAAATTCATAAAAGTTTGTGAAAATGATCTTGATAGACAAAATGTGTAAGTATCATAAACTTTTGTTGATCACAGATATTCTGCAATAATCCTAAAGCCTATGGAAAAATCCTATTGGGTTTTTGTTGAGGGAACATCCGGGTTGGCCCACAAATTTACATCATCCCTGCACCGCTCTATTGGTAAACAACATGACGCAAGTGTGTGAATTCTGGGAAATACAAGTAGAAAGTTCACTGCAGCTTGACTCTTCTTCAGTCCACCGTCTGGAAGCACATGGGTTCAGAGAGCAGTCTGACGGCTCGGTCTTCTTCCTGCATGTGATCCAGTCTCGTCTCATCATTCCTCTCTTCCTCCTCCTCCTCTTCTCTCATCTGCTTCTCTCCTCCATCCATTCCCATCATTCCATCCTGCTGCGTCTCGCCATCATTATCCTCGCCCTCCTCTTCGGTTTCTCCACGTTCGTCAGGCTCCACGGCAGGAGATCCGTCCCCTGAAGTTTTAATAAAAAGTATATAGATTAAAAACTCATACATACAAATATATTCATTTGTGTGTGCGTGTGTGTGCGTACCCTCGCTGCTGTTGTCTCGTCCCTGCATCCTTCAGCACCCCGCGCGTCTCCTGCCGCGCCCCCCGCCAGCGGACACTTGTGATCTCGGTAGTATTTCTGGCGGGTGAAGCCTTTGTTGCAGGCGGAGCAGCGGAAGCGGTAGTTGTCGGTGTGTGAGCGCTGGTGTTCCAGCATGTGAGCTCGACGACTGAACGACTTCTGACAGAACTGACACTTGTAAGGCTTAATTCCTGCAGGACGGAGAAAAACATACATTATTATACACTTCCACATTATTATAACATGAAAATGGATATTTAAAAGCTTGTTGTCAGAGAATGTTTTCTGAATATAAATATTTTTTCTAAATTATTTTTAATTAACTCGTTAGGAAAAAAGAAAAAAAAAAATATATAAAATATATTTATATTGCATATGTAATATGTACAGTATATTATAGTTTTTAATAAAATAATATATATTAATTTATATATATATATATATATATATATATATATATACACTAATAATACACTTACATTAATAAAGTAATAATACACTAAATATATATTAGGGCTTTCAAGCAATTAAATTGGCACATCAAATTTGGAAGAGAAATTTCTCCCAAAAACATCATTTAAAGTCATTATTGTGTTAAATGAGAAAAGCATTAAATAAACATTACAAAAAGTAGTTTAGAAAGAAATATTTTAACTAGAATAAACTGTAAATACCTAGAATTTAACACAAACTTTTTAGGCTTCAACAGCCATGATTTCTTTTTCAGAAGCTGTGTCTGAATTGGTATTTAGATATATTTATGTATCAAAGTATCTTCTTTATGTTATGCAAAGATAAAAGTCATAAAGGTTTTAAACAAACATGAGTAAATATAAATAAACTGAAACTTTCCCCAAAATATTAAATTTTTTTAATGGAATGATACTCTAAATAAGAAACTAAAACTGCCAGTAGGTGGCAGTAAATGTCTAAATGAATAAGTCATTGAATCATTCACTCATTCGATTCATTCAAACAGTTGATTCATTCAGCAATGAAGTACATGGCTCTCTTTATGAATGAATCATTGAATCATTGATTCACTCAAAACAGATTCATTCAGAAAGAAACACCACTGTATGTTCGACTTGAAGCGGTGCTGCACAGACAGATCGGTGTATGACATCAAAATACCGCAAGAGTGATTCGTACGCCAACTATATCTATATATCTTGAGACGTGATGATCATTCTCACCTGAATGAGAGAGAATATGAGCTTTGAGTTTGTCCGGCCTGTTAAACTCTTTGGTGCAGCCCACATGAGTCCTGCAGAGGAGAGACGACAGAAATAATGAAACATGTTCACGTCAGATTGATGTTCTCTGTGGCGATCTGACACCTGTCACTCACCTGAAGGGACACTTGTACTTCTTGAAGGGTTCGTGAATCAGCATGTGCCTCTTTACTTTGTCCTTCCTGTTGAACGTGGCCTCACAGACGGAGCACTTGTACGGTTTCTCTCCTGCAAAACAACAAAACCAATCACTGTAATTAATAATTACTAAATTTAATTAATAAAATTAATAATTTCTGATGCAACTCATATACCAATGATATAATACATAATAAACCTGCATTTACGAGTGCAGGACATTTCCACCGAATAAAGCGTCACACCTGAGTGGATCTGTGTGTGGAGTTTGAGGTAGTGCTCAGTTTTGAAGAACTTTTTACAGATCTGACACTTGAATTTGCCGCCGACGCCGTGAGTGGAGAGATGCCTCCGGAAATACCTCTCGCACGGAAACACCTGCACACAAAAACACACTGACACCTGACGTCTGCGTCTCTAACCATTCTTCATTCTTCTCACACCGACTCCTGCAGTGATGCTGTCGTGAACTGAAACTAAAGTAAAACTATTAAAGCTGCAATAAAATAAAATATGTATATTAGATGAAAAACTTAAACTAACAAAACTTTAATTTTCTAAATTTAAGTTTTTTTAAATTAGAAATGTTGCCTTGGCAACTAACTGAAGTAAGTTTAAGCTGAAGTACTAAAATTACTAAAAATGAAATAAAAAGAAAACAAATTTATAAAAATTACTTAAGATACATTTAAAATAAAAAACTGTAAATTTCAAATTCAAATTATTAATAAACACTATAATAGTATTAATACTAAAACTCTAAAAATAATTTTGCTAATTGAAATAAAATGAAATGAAAAACTTAAAATAAAAATGAAATGTAGAAATGTTGCCTTGTCAACTAACTGAAATAAGATGAAGTATTAAAATTAATAAAAGTAAAACTGAAATAAAAATCAAATATTAAAAATCTAATAAAAATGACAAAAGCACATAAATTACTAAGACAAACTAAAATTAAAAAGAAAACTAAATATAAAACTAAAAGCTAATTCAAAATATTAATAAATACTATAACAGTGTATGAGTAATAATACAAATATTAAAATTCATTTTTGGTTACTGAAATAAAATATGAATATTAGATGAAAAACTTAAAGCAAAAATTATAAATGTTGCCTTAGAAAGAAACTGTAATAAGTTTTAGGTGAAATACTAAAATTACTAAAACTGAAATAAAAGTAAATTAAAGCTAAATGTATAAAAAAACTAGTAAAAACAACAAAAGCACATAAAAAATGACTAAAAATTAAAATGAAAGCTAATTCAACATAGTAATATTATAACAGGTTATGAATAATAATAAAACTAAAACAATTAACAATAAAGCAAAAGTAAGTTATTTTAAAAAGTTAAAAGTTGAAATAATTAAATGAAAGGTAATTAGAAATATTTTAAAAAACTGACATAAAACAAAAAAAAACTGACAAAAGCACATAACACAATTACTAAAACTTAAACTGAAATTAAACTAAAAATATAAAATTAAAAATAAATAATACTATAAAAGTATATGAATAATTCTAAAACTATTAAAAAACATTTTTGTTAACTGAAATAAAGCTGAAATAAAATATGAATATTAAATGAAAAACTTAAACTGAAGTACTAAAATTACTAAAGTAATCTGAAATAAAATAAATGTAAAAAAATAACTAGAATAGAATATTAAATATATATATAAAAGGGCAACAGCACATAACTTAATTACAAAAACTTAAAGTAAAATGAAGATGAAAAGAGAAAATCTAAATTCGAGGTAACTGCAGTATTAGAGGAGTACCTTCATGCAGTGTGGACAGGGGTAGTTGTGTGTGTGCGTTCAGCAGATGCTGCTCCAGAGCTTCCTGTGTGGAATATTTACTCTGACACTTCATACATCTGAACACAAGAACAAACACGACACGCTCAGTTCAAACTGCAGCACCTGACATTCAAATCTCTTCAACCTAAAATATCATCAGTGACCTGTAGAAGATGTTGTCATATTTGCTGAATGAATCCAATACTTGTTTCCTGCTCATTTTAGGGAGTTGATTCCAAAAATAGGCCTTTGGTGACTTTCTGGAAATGCACTTCAAAAAATGATATTCTTCATTCCTTTTGTCTTCAAGTACAAATATCTAAACTTAAAATCAAGATTTACTTGAGAAGCAAAATTACATATTAGTCTTGTTTTCTGAAAAATCCATCAAAATTAAGTGAGATTTTGCTGAAAACAAGAACAAAAATGTGCCAATGGGGACAGAAAATTAAACTTGTTTTCCCTTTGAATTAAGCACATTGTATTGTTTTAAAGGGTTAATTCACCCAAAAATGAAAATTCTGTCATTTATTACTCACGCTCATGTCGTTCCACACCCGTAAGACCTTCATTCATCTTCAGAACACAAATTAAGATATTTTAGTTGAAATCCGATGGCTCAGTGAGGCCTCTATAGCCAGCAATGACATTTCCTCTCTCAAGATCCATTAATGTACTAAAAACATATTTAAATCAGTTCATGTGAGTACAGTGTTCAATATTATATTATAAAGCGATGAGAATATTTTTGGTGCGCCAAAAAAACAAATAATGACTTATACAGTGATGGCCGATTTCAAAACACTGCTTCAGGAAGCTTCGGAGCGTTATGAATCTTTTGTGTCGAATCATGATTCAGATCGCCAAAGTCACGTGATTTCAGCAGTTTGGCGGTTTGACATGCGATCCGAATCATGATACGATACACTGATTCATTTGTGCTCCGAAGCTTCATGAAGCATTGTTTTGAAATCGGCCATCACTAAATAAGTCGTTATTTTGTTTTTTTGGCGCTCCAAAAATATTCGTCGCTTTATAATATTAATATTGAGCCACTGTACTCACATGAACTGATTTAAATATGTTTTTAGTACATTAATGGATCTTGAGAGAGGAAATGTCATTGCTGGCTATGCAGGCCTCACTGAGCCATTGGATTTCATCAAAAATATCTTAATTTGTGTTCTGAAGATCAATGAAGGTCTTACAGGTGTGGAACGACATGAGTGAGTAATAAATAGGGATGGGCGATATGGCCTAAAAAAATTATCACGATAATTTCAGGTATTTATTGCGATAACGATACCAATGACGATAATTTATATATATATAATATATATATATATATATATATAAAATATATATATATATACCATAACTTGATGATCATTAGTCAGCAAGAAAAATAAGAAAACAAACCATTTAAAACAAAACGAACTGGATTAGAAACTGAATTATTTAAGTATAAGTATCATAACTTTATTATTATAAAATATACCTAAACTGAGTGCTTGTAATCAAACGCATCATTTTATTCTGGAGACTGAACTCGCGCTCTGCTGCCACACTGGAGCGCGCTCACCACCTACTGGGCAGGGGTGGGAATTACATTTACAAGCTACATCGCCTCAGTAATCTGACGGACGGCCTTCATATTTTTTCCGTCATTGCTAAAAAACAAAAACAGTTAACGCGACCTCATATATATATATATATATATATATATATATATATATATATATATTATATATAATGTCACACGACCGCGGTGGCGCGATTGTCATGCCGACCGTAACAGCCCTAACTGTATCAAAAAGTAACAATCCCAACTATGTCTTCAGATAGTTTACAAAATATATCTGACGCAGCTCTCCGTGTACGCGCTTCGGATGAGTACACACAAATCTCCTCACAGCGCGCGCAAGTTCTCTTTTGCGTCTTACAGTTGAATGTTTAAAGTGGCAACTGGCAAGGTTTAAATGAGTTTAGTTTAAACAGTAGCAACGTGAGATGTTCAGGTCTCACCTGCACTCGCGCGCTATCAAAACCCGGGTGATGATGGCGTGAATGACATACGGCTCATTCATTGAACATTTGTTTATAGTGATTACCGTAGTTTGCTCCACATCTGATTTTCTATAACCAAACCAGTTCCAAATTGTGAAGGGAACTCTTCGCTTAACAACAAGCTGCTCCTCAGCCTCACGTCTTTCGTCATGCTTGTTTTAACTCCACACGTGAACAGTGAATCGGTCGCGCACGAAATACGTCAACAACTAGACTTATCGTAATTATCGCGAGGAGACAAATTTTTATCGTGAGGAGAATTTTCAACGGTATTTATCGCAAACGATAATATCGCCCATCCCTAGTAATAAATGACAGAAATTTCATTTTTGGGTCAACTAACCCTTTAATGATAAACTCACTTCATATTTTAAGTCATTTTGCTTCTCCAGTAAATGTATCTTGATTTGAGGATGTTTACATATTGTACTGGAAAACAAGACAAAAACACTGAGGAAAATTCATTTTTGCAGCGTATTAGACCATTCTTCTCAAGATGCGGGGCTGAGTTAGTGTTGTGTGTGTGTGTGTGAGACCTGTAGTAGTTGGTCTCTTTGCGTTGGTTCTGCTGCGGACAGAAGCTGTGTGAGTACTGGTGAAGGCCGAGCTCGAAGAGCGACGGGAAGACTTTACTGCACTGGTGACAGCGGTACGTCAGCTGCTCCTGGTGCGTGTGGATGTGCTCCAGAAACTGATCCAGCTTCTGGAAGGTCTGAGAGCAGCTCTTCACCACACAGCGGTACACCTGCACAACAACTCGGTTACTACAACTTTTCACCATCCACTACTTTTCACTCATCCAAACACAATTTTCAACCATAAATCTACGATGAAAGATGACATTTCATATTTTCAGCAAGCACCTTTGTCCTGTTTCTGTAAAAATATTGGCAACACTTTGCTTTTGTCTCTCCTGACTGTGAATGTTTTAGTCCATGTGGTACCTGTTCGTTTTTGTGCTGGGTCATGTGAGACTTCAGCTGGAAGTAGGTGCTGAATTTGGCCGAGCAGAACTGGCACTGGTACGAGCTGTCGATGAGGATGATCTGCTTGTTCTGGTTGGTCCCGTCGCTCTGTTTCCCCTCCGCCGGACCCTGCGTCTCCTGGACCTCCGCGTCCGGCTCTTCGATGGCTAAAGACGAGGCCAGACCAATGAGCTTGAGCTTGCTATCAGATATAACATCATTTCATAGATAATATAATTTCAGAGAACATTCAGAAACAACATTTTCATAACTTAAGGACGTATTTTTGTTAGCTGGGAAACAGCATAGACTAAAAGATCGATCTTGGGATTTAAAGTCACCATGAAATCAAAATGGATGATTCTTGGTTTTTATGGAATATTGCAGTATTTATTATAAATTATTTTATGTGCACATCATTATTGTTTTAAATTCATCTTGAATCAGAATCTCTTCTCTGATGACGAGGGCGGGGCAAACTCACTCACATGAGTTCCACCAATAGCAAACCACAACCATCCAAACAATTCCACAAGCCCCGCCCCACATTTGTTCTTGTTTGAGAAGCAGTTTCACTCAGATACACTGCCCTCCAAAAGTTTGGAAACACCCCTGGCAAAGTGTGGTTTTGGACGATATCAGCATAAATCCTGATCATTTTTTGGTCCAAATAGTAACTTGACATTATCATTGAAGACCAGCAATAATAATTTTCATTTTGATTACATAATAATGGCAATATCTACATGTCAAAGTCAGACATGCCCCTTTGCCAGCTGTGATGCTGGTTACTGGTTTAAACTTGGCCCAGGTTTGTAAGATGTTTGGGTCAGCAAACCTTAATAGCTTCAACAATTGATTGCCAATTAAGTTTAGAATATAATGAACCAATCAGAACCCAGTTTAGGTCAGATAGCTGCTAATGCTGGATATTTTGATGAATCGAAAATTTAATTTTTTTTCTATGTATAAACTGTTTATGCAATAAAATATGTATTCATAGTTTGTGTTGTCCCTTATCAGCGCAAAATTATCACAAATTAAAAAGGATTCATGCCAATATTGTCCACTTTTCTAGGGCGTTTCCAAACTTTTGGAGGGCAGTGTACGTCACAATAGAGAACTAAAGGCTATCACGACTTCCATTTCTCTCACCTTGCTCGTGCTCCTCTTCCTCCGTCTGCTGCGAGTTTTCGTGGTTGTTTAGAGGAAGCACACGGACGGTGATGGGCATCCTGGAGGCGGTGCTGTGAACTCCAGCGGGCCAAACCTTGTGCGTCTGCATGTGTTTCTTCACATTAGACTTCTGAGCGAAGGCACGGCCGCACACGATACACTGAAACGGCTTTTCACCCGTGTGACTGCAGAAAAGAGCGTCACGATGGATCACAGTGCTGTCACGTTTATTTGAACAAGTGAATTTTGTGCCGTTAATATCACGGTGTGGATATAAATCTTCTCATTTACCTTCTCTAATATGCTGCTGGAGGTCAAAGTTCTTGGTAAACACTTTGTCACAGTAATTGCACTTGAGCTTCTGGGCTTTTCCTTTAGTTTGTCCTGCTGAAACAACATGAGCTTGTTTTCACTTCTAAATAAAGCAGTAATTTAAGCTGGTGTAGATGATGTATGAACGGTGTGAACTACCATCCTGTGTTTTCTTGGAGCTTCTGGCCCTCTTAGGGATGATAACCTTGTCATATTCGCCCAGCTCGGAGAGGTTTGTGCTGATGGTGCAGCTCTTGTTTTTGGCAGTCTGTTTTCCTGGGCTGTAAACCGGAGCGGCGCTGAACACCTGACCCTCCACACACTGACTGGGGACCTGTCACATCAGGTGAATAAATGATCAATAATCAGATAAACCTGCATTAGTAAATATAGAATATATATATATATATATATATATATATATATATATGCGCATTTGTTTTTATTTAATAACCAGACAAGGCCTAGATTCATTAATAATAATGAATCTTTATTTATATGTTATAAATTAAAAGCTGTTTACAAAGACTTTTAAATGGAATATTAATTGCATCTAACATAAAAGTATGTAAATATGTGTGTATGTATATATACACACACACACATTATATATTAACAAATGCTTATGTTAGATGTGATTATTGTGATAGAAATCGATTAATCGTGAATAATCACATCTAACATAAAAGTATCTAAATGTGTGTGTGTGTGTGTGTGTGTGTGTGTGTGGTGTGTATATATATATATATATATATACATATACACACACATATTTACAAATGTTTATGCTAGATGTGATTAATCGATTTCTATCAAATCGATTAATCATGAATAATCGCATCTAACATAAACATTTGTAAATATGTGTATGTATATATAATTACAACCGTTTATGTTAGATGCAATTAATCGATTTGACAGAACTAATATACTTATAGAAAATTTACTTACAAATGCATACTTTTATTTTTAGACAGTGTTTTTTTTAACTAAAACTAAAATTATTAAAAAATCGTTATAATTGTAATTGAATAAAAAATATAATAATAAAATAAAATAAAAATATTAGATGAAAACTTAAAAATGTTGCAAGTAATGTTAAAGTACTAAAATTACCAAAACTAAAACTAAATAAATTAAAGCTAAATAGAAATAAAAACTATTAGCAGTTATTGTTGTTATTGTTAACTAACACTTAAACTAAACTAAAATAGACTAAACTAAACTAAAATAGACTAACTATTAAACTATTAATTACATAGAGATGAAAAAAAAATTACATGAAAAACCTAAAATTACAAAAAAATTTATGAAATTATGTGTTGAATATTTCCTTCGCAACTAACTGAAATTTAAATAGTCTAAGCTGAAGCATTAAAATTACTAAAATTGAAATAAAATAAATTAAAGCTAAATAAAAATATAAAACAAATAAAATAACAAAAGGACATAAAATTACTAAACAACTTAAATGAAAACTGGAAATATAAAAATAAAAGCTAATT
Organism: Culter alburnus; assembly: GCA_028476615.1. Taxonomy (NCBI): domain Eukaryota; kingdom Metazoa; phylum Chordata; class Actinopteri; order Cypriniformes; family Xenocyprididae; genus Culter; species Culter alburnus. Next base: position 393,630 of record JAOTNS010000003.1, read on the forward strand.
CAAAATATTACTAAATACCTTAATAATATATAATTAATACTAAAATTACACTTCCTAAGTAACAAAATTACTAAACCTTAAAGTTAAATAAAAATAATAGCTAATTCAAAATATTTCACTATTTTAATACTGGTGAAATTTACATGACTTTTGTGAGCGTGTGAATAAATTAACAGCGCTGCACCTGAATGGACTGAAACGACTGCAGCCCCAGTGCGGGCACCTCTGCAGTACCGCCGCCGGCCATAGAGGGCAGTGTGCTGTACACCTGCACCACTGAATTACTGTTACTGGAGGGCACCTGTGAAGAAAGGGGCGTGGCCTGTGTTTGAGGGAGGGGCTGTGGAGGCTGCTGATGGTGCTGGAGGTACGAGGTTCCCGCGTGCATGCTGAGATTGCTCTGAAAAACACCAGGTCAAAGGTCACCATTTTACACACACATATATATGCCTCTGGCAGATATATCTCTGATGACGAGGGCGGGGCAACCTGTCACTCACATGAGATCCACCAATAGCAAACCACAATCAATTCCCTAATGGACAAAATCAAGCCCCGCCCTACATTTGTTCTTGTTTGTGAAGCGGTTTCACTCGTATGTAAGTCACAATAGAGAAGACTATCACGACTGCCATTTCACTCAGTGTTTACCTGTGCGGATCCCTGCATGGCTGCCATTGGCTGATCCAGAGAGCTGAACGCTGATATGGCTGACATCAGAACCTCATCACTGACCAACACGTTTCCCTGGACCAGCGTGTGTGTGAGCGGAGACTGCGGCACAGTGATGTACGACACCTTGAGGAATACACAAAGCAAATAAATATCAGTGATACGCAGTCATATGGATGGTGGCGTTTCAGCAGGTGTGCCGTACCTGTCTGTTGGTGGGCAGCTGCGCTCCCGTGCTGATGGACGGTACGGAGGTGTAGGCGTTGTTGGAGGCCAGAGAGACGGTGGCCAGTGACGGCGTGTTGGACTGACACTGTTCACGCTTGTGAGTCATGAACGCCGGCAAAGAGTTGAACTGCTTCTTATTTCCCACACAGAAACACGTCATCATCGTCTGCAGATGTGATGTGATGGACAGGAATAATAATACAGGAGGTTTAAGAAAAAGAACTGACTAAAAAATAATTACTATGTACAGTATAAACAAATCAGTGTTGTTAATGTTAACTAAAGCTAATTGATTTAAGTATTTGAAATAAAGATGAAATAAAATAAATGTTAGACAACTAGCTGAAATAAGTAAGTTTAGGTTGAAGTGAAAAAATTACTAAAACTAAAAAAAAAATAAAAATAAACTAAAAAAAAGAAAACTGAAAATAAAATAATATAATATATATATATATATATATATATATATATATATATATATTTTAAAAAATCATTAATGTATTTACAACTCAGTGTTATTATCGTTAAATAAACTATTATTAATCCTTTAGGTAATTAAAATGAAGCTGAAATAAAATAGATATAAATGAAAAAAAATTAAAAAACATAAATTAGAACTGGAATATATAAGTAGAAGTACTAAAATAACTAAATCTGAATAATCTGAATAAAACAAAAAAACTTACTAAAACTGAAATAAAAATAAATGACAGCTAAATAGAAATATAAAAAAATAAAAATGCAAAAATGCATAACAAAATTCCTAAAACTTAAACTGAAATAACAATTAAAATTGAAAATATAAAAAAAATTTAAAAATCAACACTATGTATATACAAATCAGTGTTATCATTAACTACAACTAAAACAATTACTAACTGAACTGTAATAAAATAAGTTAAAATTGAAAAATAAATTCATTGTAAATATATATATAAAAATGACAAAAACGCATAAAATTACTAATCTTACACTAAAATTAAAATATAAAAAAAAAATAAAAAAGCTAATTCAAAATATTAATAAATATAAATAAAACAGTATATAAATAATACTAAAATAACACTGATACAAGTGCACACTTTGCCTTTGACAGAGAGGCATTATGTTAAACTGGAATATGGTATATAATCATATAAATGCATGAATAAGTCTCACCCATTGGCTGGATGGTCGTTCCTGAGACGTTTTGTGTGCCCGGATCCAAACACCACCCTGACCATCTAACAATGACTGGACATTGAGCACCGTCTGATTGTCCATGCCTTAACAAGAAGACAAATATGACTTAATCAATAAATAGACAGTCACTTCCATTTCAGTACCGTTACTTGAGTTATATAGTATTAATAATCATTATTGCATGACTCTCTGCAGTACATCATTCTGATTGGTCAAAAATATTTTATATTGTATAATGACACTAAACTGTTTCTCAAGCACTGGTTTCCTGCGTATCTGTGCTAGTTAGTTGTCTGGAAGTCCCTTTCTTTGCAGATATTATGATTATTGAAACTAAAACCTATATTTCACACCCATATTTATTTATTTGCGACCAAAAATTATTCAGGCACTTTGACCTGACCATGTTTTGCTTAAGTGTCATCTGACATAATTTTTGACAGTTTAATATTTATTACCATTTTTTAAGTGAATAAACTGTATTAATGAATGAAATGTTCAAGGTGTCTGAATACATTTTGGTTTGACTCTATCTTTATTATACATTTATCATTTATTTGTTTTATATATTTATATATACAATGTGTGTGTTAGTGCTGTCAAATCTATTAATCGCGCATATTACACATATTATACTTACAAACTTATGTTAGATGCGATTAATCGTGATTGTTTCGACAGCACTTATATATATACAGTGTTGAGTATAATGCAATTTATTACTGTAATATAATTACTTTTCCCTTGAAAAAGTAAAGTAAGGGTTTACTCTTAATTTTCAGTAATTTAATTACAGTTATTTCTGATGTAACTGCATTAAATACTGTATACAGAACAATTCTATATAAAACAATAGTGGATTTAACATCAGATTTTAACATTTAATGTTAAATGTATGTTTTTAAAGGGTTAGTTCATGCAAAAATGAAAATAATGTCATTAATTACTCACCCTCATGTCGTTCCACACCCGTAAGACCTTCGTTGATCTTCGGAACACAAATTAAGATATTTTGATGAAATCCGATGGCTCAGTGAGGCCTTCATACGGAGCAATGACATTTCCTCTCTCAAGATCCATTAATGTACTAAAAACATATTTAAATCAGTTCATGTGAGTACAGTGGTTCAATATTAATATTATAAAGTGACAAGAATATTTTTGGTGTGCCAAAAAAACAAAATAACGACTTATATAGTGATGGCCGATTTTAAAACACTGCTTCATGAAGCTTCGGAGCGTTATGAATCTTTTGTGTCGAATCATGATTCGGGTCACGTGTCAAACTGCCAAACTGCTGAAATCACGTGACTTTGGCGCTCCAAACCGCTGATTCGACACGCTGATTCATAACGCTCCGAATCTTCCTGAAGCAGTGTTTTGAAATCGGCCATCACTAATTAAGTCGTTATTTTGTTTTTTGGCACACCAAAAATATTCTCGTGGCTTTATAATATTAATATTGAACCACTGTACTCACATGAACTGATTTAAATATGTTTTTAGTACCTTTATGGATCTTGAGAGAGGAAATGTCATTGCTGGCTATGAAGGCCTCACTGAGTCATCGGATTTCATCAAAAATATCTTAATTTGTGTTCTGAAGATGAACGAATGTCTTACGGGTGTGAAACGACATGAGAGTGAGTAATAAATGACATTATTTTCATTTTTGGGTGAACTAACCCTTTAATGTAACCTTCTTCCTTTAAATACTTTGGGCAGTTAATAATAATTCATGCAATTTTATATTATTTATTTGAAAGAATTAAGAGCCGTTTCATGTTATCGTTGTATTGTTCAACTGTTCAAGGTTAATATGGGATTTAGAAAGTAATTAATAAGTAATCCAATACTTTTTAGACAGAGTAACTAGTAAAGAAATCCAGTTACACTGCTGAAGACGTAATTAATCAGTAGCTACTAATTAATATTACATACATACATATATATATATATATATATATACACACACACACACACACACACACACACACACACCAATCATTTAAAAGATTATCATTGAATCATGACCATTTCCTTCTATCATACCAAGTGCTATCAGTTTAGGGAAAAAAAACATCTGCAACACAAAAACAAACAAATGTGGACACAAATATAGCTACTTATACCAAATATCAATTGCTACTTTCACACTGAACATGACAGTGTTAGTGTATAATAATGCAATAAAGTATTTGAGCAGATGTAAGGCTGTTCTGTGGCTTTTCCCCTGACGTGTCTCTCTCCCTCCGCCATGATCCGCGGCACGAGGCTGTTGTTCCAATCGCTCTTCCTCCCTCCTCTACATCAATCTCTCTGCTCAGCTACATTAAAGTGAAGACATCAAATCTCCCGCGATCCTGCGCTAATATTATTATTTATATTTAAAAAAAATATCATTCTTTTACTATTCAAACACAGTGACAATTACATGAACCGAAACAACTGTGTAAAATGTGTTTCTCTGCTCTGCTCGTCTCTCGTGCGCGCATGCATTCTCACTGAAAACATAAAATAATACATTATAGCTTGTGCATATGCTGAAGGATCTCAAATAAAGTGCATTAATACCTTCCAGAACCTCAAATATTGCCTGCGCCATCTTGTAGCTCCTGTGCATAACGCCAGCAGTGGGCGGGGCTTATTACAATCACACTGAATAGAAAGTTTACATGTTTGATACCATAGATAGATAGATAGATAGATGTTTTCATGACATCAGCATTTTATGTTTTTAAATATGTATTCATATCTGTACACTGTAATTTGTCAATTTTCTATATCTTATATTTTGCTATAACGTGAAACAAAGCATACTATGGATTTGGTATTTTTATACATGGGTCAGTGATGTGACAGGTCATTTTATTGTCCAAAGACCTTAATAATAATAATAAAAAACAAAGATATGACATCCAAAGTATGTAAGGTAGATCTCTTTTATTGAATCCCAAAGGTTTTAATTATATTTTGCTTCATATAAAGTTATTTTAAAGATTTTGAAGTGTCAAAAGGTCATTTGGTTTAACCGTCCAAAGGCCAATACAGCCATTTCATTTGTGATTAAAATATCTAAAAATGTAATAAATGTATATATTTTTTATTCTGGCATGATTTTATAACATCATATAAACAGTATTAAAATTATATGTAGAAGTCGTTGCTTTGTTATGAATTTCAATGAATTTCATTAATGTCATTTGGAGTAACCAATATAAAGGGACCATTTTGGATCAAGTCATGCGGTCAAAATCATGTGACAAGATGTGACATCATTCAGACACCTGCAAAGGACCACATGGTCATGAAGCAAATTAACTATATAAAAAATTCATGTTTTCACTTGCTCATACGCATGTCCCGAAACATCAGGTCATTCGGTACAACCGCTATAAAACATGGAAAATGTTGTAATATTTTAAAAACCTGTACTAAATATAAAATATTTGATTGTCCTTTTGCTAGATATCAGCCTGTTAGCATTGTTTGAAAATATCGTCATTCGGTATAACCAAAAGTGTCATTCGGTAAAACCGAAATTTTGGTTAAACCAAATGACTTTGTTGGTGGCAATTTTGTCCGTCTTGTAAAAAATGACAAAAGCAGTGTTAATTGATTATAAAAACCACGAAATCTCATTGTTAACACTTAATAAAACTTCAAAATTAATTATATCTCAATTTTGTTTGTTTTCTTACACTTTTAAAAACCGTATTTGCCACTGACCCACATAAAGGAATTTAACATTTGCTGTGAATAAAGTAATAAAATAAATACAATAAAGGCGGAATAGATTAATATAGATTTAATTAGTCTAAAGCAACTAATTTGTTCTATTTAAATCTTGGAGCTATTCCAATAATTTGTCTAAAATTATATTTTTTAAGCTTTATTAAACGATTAAACAATAGCTTACTGAGCACAAACAAGATTCTTTTATTTTTATACAAATAATGACATTTCTAACGGATCGAAGTTATTTTCATAGGGACATTGTTTATTCATCACCATTAGTTACTAAAAAAAAACAACAAATCAAAAGGCGAGCGTGAAAATGTAGTTTTCCATTCAAACAACTCTTATTTTTAAAACAAAATAACGCAAAGAGAGAGAAAAGAGGACGCTGTTGACTTTGAGTGACAGCCGCTCCAGCCAACCAACGGCCTGGGAACTCTGACGCGAGGCGCGAAGGACGCAACTTCTCAGCCAATCAGTGGGCGGCACGCTGGCACGTGCCAGTTTCGCGGCAAAAAAGATTTGGCGCGTAAAACCTTAGAGCAGGTTCCGATCAGCTGGAACACAAAAAAACAACAACAACAAAAGTGATTCCGGCTGCGTCGCGCGCAGAGACCGTCGGGCCGCACCTTCCCTCTGTTTCAATGGATTTATGCATTAAATGAGCGAGGATCTGAGCATTATCTGGAGTTAATGACAATACTTCCTGGATGGAGTCATTAAAAAGGACAAAAGCGAAGGATATTTTGGATTAAAGTGTCAGATGAGAAAAGAAACCGGACTTTGGCTTTGTTCTGCATCTGAATCGGGTTAAACGGTTATATTTACTTCATCTACAGCATGTTTACTATGTTAATTACATCTTTCTAACACGTTTACCAATGCACATGTGAGAACAAACTCAGTTTCTCTTGAAAATATCGCAACAATATTAATCATTTGTTGATTATACTTAATAATTTCATGTTTATGCACTTTAAAAGTTGAAATTGCATTGCATTTTGTTTGTGATGTTATTTATAGTGGACTTTATTTGTTATGTTTTGCTGCCATTTTCAAAAGCACTTCCTTAAACAAAGGATTCACAACTGAACTCATCATGCATGTGAAAAACATCTGAAATGTTTATAAATAACATGTATGGTCTTATTCTTTACTTTTGCTAATGTAAAGTTGATCATTTTTGTTTTGCAAACTGAAGTTGACCTACATTCTGGCCTGGCTGTGGTTTGGGAGTCTCACCCATATGTTCAGTCAAGGCCTGTTTTTAACATGCTTCTCAGTGTGCACTTCTCAGAAACCTGTCAGAACATGGTTTTTCCAACTCTTCTGCGTGCAATTTGAAAAGCAGCCTGTTTCCATGCACTGAAGGCCATCAGGACAGAAAATAAACCCAGAGACCAAGTAACCCCTGCTGTTTTAGCACGATATGTCTGAGAGTTTTATATCAGGTCAGACCTCAGAGGATCTGCTGGCTGATTTTGAGTCTCTCTTGAACAATGGCAGTATTGATCTTAGTGAAGATCATCAAATCGTCATCATCTCCACGCCCGGCACGGCCACGGCCAGCACTGCTGCGGGGGACATCCTTCTGTTTGCCACCCCACATCACACTGCCACCACCACCACAACCCTGCCCGACCACAGGAGACCCACTCTGGGCAGACCGCCGGTACGGCTTCAGTCTCTGGTGAACTACAGCCTTTGGGGTTCCACCTCAGATCTTGAGCATTCCATTTTTGAATTTTCACCTTTGGAAATTCCATTCCATAATGTGGCTCAAAGATCTGACCTGGTAACCCAAATGTTGTAGGCTCAAATTCCTGAAGGAGTGGTTCATGACCTTCAGCATAAGTCAATTACAGCTTGATTTTATGGTTTTATGTTGTTATTAATGTAGCATTATTGTTTTATGACACATGCATTGTTGGATCGATTTGTTGATTGCACTACAGGGTCATGAGCTATGCTTTCTTTGTGTTTTTTGACTTTAGGTAAAGAGGAAGTTGGATTTAGACAGTGATCATCAATACATCTGCACCTCCCGATCTGCTTCACACGGACCCGCACCTCCGGCTACACCCGCACCACCCAGAGGTACGAATGAAAAACTGCTGAATATAAATGGATACACTAGCATTCAAACATTTGAGGTCGGTAAGATTTCAAAACATGTTCTTGAAGTCTATTCTGCTGCATTTATTTATATAGAAAAAAACTGTAATATTGAAAAATATTATTACAATTTAAAATAGCTGTATTCTATTTGAATATATAGTAATAGTAACTGTAATTTATTCATGTGATCAAAGCTGAATTTTCAGCATCATTATTCCAGTCTTCAGTGTCACATGATCCTTCAGAAATCATTCTAATATGATTATGTGCTGCTCAAGAAACATTTCTGATTATTAATGTTGAAAACAGTTGTGCTGATTTTTTTCAGGATACTATAATAAATGGAAAGTTCCAAAGAACTATGGACTTTTTAAAGACGGAATTGCGCGATATAAAGTCGCAATTCTGACCTTTTTTATCACGCAATTCTGACTTTTTTGTGAGTTATGAAGTCAGAACTGCGAGTTATAAAGTCAGAACTGTTAATTATAAAGTCAGAACTGCGAGTTATAAAGTCAGAACTGTTAATTATAAAGTCAGAACTGTTAATTATAAAGTCAGAACTGCGAGTTATAAAGTCAGAACTGTTAAAAGTCAGAACTGTTAGTTATAAAGTCAGAAAGTTATAAAGTCAGAACAAGTCATCAGAACTGGTCAGAACTTTATAAAGTCCGAGTTATAAGTCAGAACTCAGAACTCTTTATAAAGTCAGAACTGCGAGTTATAAAGTCAGAACTGTTAATTATAAAGTCAGAACTGTTAATTATAAAGTCAGAACTTATAAAGTCAGAACATTATAAAGTCAGAACTGCGAGTTATAAAGTCAGAACTGCGAGTTATAAAGTCAGAACTGCAGAACTGTCAGAACTGTCAGAACTGGTCAGAACTGCAGTTATAAAGTCAGAACTGTCAGAACTGTTTATAAAGTCTTTATAAAGTCAGAATATTATAAAGTCAGAACTGCGAACTGCAGAACTGTTATAAAGTCAGAACTGTTATTATAAAGTCAGAACTGCGAGTTATAAAGTCAGAACTGCGAGTTATAAAGTCAGAACTGTTAATTATAAAGTCAGAACTGCGAGTTATAAAGTCAGAACTTTATAAAGTCAGAACAGAACTGTGTCAGAACTGGTCAGAGGTCAGAACTGTTAATTATAAAGTCAGACTGCGAGTTTATAAAGTCAGAACTGCTGTTAATAAAGTCAGAACAGAACTGCTTTATAAAGTCAGAACTGCGAGTTATAAAGTCAGAACTGCGAGTTATAAAGTCAGAACTGTTAATTATAAAGTCAGAACTGCGAGTTATAAAGTCAGAACTGTTATAAAGTCAGAACTGCGAGTTATAAAGTCAGAACTGCGAGTTATAAAGTCAGAACTTTATAATTTTATAAAGTCACTCAGAACTTTAAAGTCAGAACGCAGATTCTTTATTATAAAGTCAGAATCGGCAATTCTGAATATATAAAAGAATCGTCAGAATTGTGAGATATAAACTCGCAATTATCTTTTTTTTATTTCGTGGTGGAACCAAGCCTCCATAAAGAACAGCTTTTTTTTTTTTGAAGTAGAATCTTTTGTAACATTATAAATGTCACTTTTGATTAACTTAATGCATCATTATTGAATAAAAGTATTTGTTTTAGTCCCTAAACTAGCTACGGAGAAATCCCGCTACGACACGTCTCTGAATCTGACCACCAAACGCTTCCTGGACCTTCTGGCTCAGTCTCCGGACGGCGTGGTCGACCTGAACTGGGCCTCTCAGGTGCTGGACGTCCAGAAACGCCGCATCTACGACATCACCAACGTCCTGGAGGGAATTCATCTGATCTCCAAGAAGTCCAAGAACAACATTCAGTGGCTGTAGGTTCTTTAGAGTGATATTGATTTATTCACAGGTGACTATATAGATTTATAGATTTGTCTGCATGTGTGTCATGTTTTGCGTGATGTTCTCAGGGGGAATCGTATCGACGGGGCGTCCGTGGCCAGATTTCAGGAGCTGCAGAAGGAAGTGTCTGAGCTGACGGAGGCTGAGGAGAAACTTGACGAGCTCATTAACAAATGCAGCTTACAACTACGGCTCCTCACAGAGGACACACACAACAAGAAATATCCTTCATCTCAATGTGTACGTGTAGATAGATCTTCTCAAAATGTCCTTTAGCTTTTTATTGTAGACTTTCTTCATAGATTTAAGTGGTTTTGGAGATGAAATTAGGCCTGGGAATGGAAAATGGGGATCTAAGCAGCTCAAGTAGACTAACATGTTTAATTTGTGGATACTGTGATCTTTAACGCAAAGTCAAGCTTGGGTATGTTAGATGCCAGGACCTGCGTAATACAGTCAACCCTCCGGACCAGATCATCATGGTGATTCGAGCTCCACCAGAGACGCAGATGCAGGTGTCTGAACCCAGTGAGGTGAGCAAACACAGACAAAAATGCCTCTTGAGTTTTTGTCTCATATTTATATCATGATAGTTAAGCAATATCACACGAGTGCTGTTTTTGGACCGAATGGCATGAGTGCAAATGTGATTCTCATTTTATACAACAGTTCAATAAATATTAATTTTAATATTGTGTTATATTTTAGACACAATATTGTCTGTTTTTACTAAAATATTACCTATAAAACCAGAGCAGAACTGTTTTGAGCAAATCAATCGAGTAAATAAATGATTCAATGACTCATTTATAAAGAGAGCCATTTACTTCATTCCTGAATGAATCAGCCTTTTGAACGAATCGAATGAATGAATGACTCTTTTAATGAATGACACCATTCAACCCACCACCCCTGAATTGGCGCTAATTCAAAAGTGAAAGTAAAATGCGCAGAGCCGCACGAGCATTTATAATGGTGCGTGTCCACTAGCGCGGAGCAGTTTTAGTTAATTAATTAAAAAAGCTCGCTCGGCTCCACACCAGAATGCCTGTGCCAGCGTGTGCATTTTTATTAGCCCAGTTAGCGCCAATTTTGGGGCGGCTGGTTGAATGGTGTGTTCATTATAATAATAATAATAATAATGAAAAACACAGTAACTAGAGAAACACAACTAATTCCTTGCAGGTTCCCTATTAGCACTGGGTTTAAATCCAAAATATTGCCAAATAGGTGCTTTTACATTTCGCTTTGAAACCAAATCTTCTGCCATCATCTTGTCGGTCAGCTCCTCACTCTCATGATAAATGAAATCTGACTCCTGACAAATTAACGATTTAAAAGTGAGGTGCAAAAGAGGGAAATTTTGCAAATTTTATTAGCTATTACTAATTTCTTTGCTAATTTCTTTACTGTTTTTCAGAGTCATTTCTTTTATTTTATTTTTTAATAACGTGTTGCACATTTTATGTCTGCATTGTCTGTTATAGGAGATATTTTCAGTGCTTGAGTTTAAGATTTTAAAATGTCTCTGTCTCTTTAAATGTGTTAAATTCGTCCTCTGTCTGTATTTCAGGGTTACCAGATTTCTCTCAAGAGCTCCAAAGGCCCGATCGACGTGTTTCTGTGTCCGGAGGACAGTTCTGGGGTCTGTAGTCCCGTCACTGATTGTAGTCCAGCAAAATCGTCCTGTCAGAGCCCCCCGCAGTCTGATCTCGTCTCACAGGAAGTGGCATCGTCAACGCCGGCTACTCTGCCTAGCTCCTCCCCTCTGCCTTTGGGTACAGACTCGGGTAATCATTGTCTTGTTTGTCACTTTAGCACAACAAATAGCAATTTTGCCTGATTTACTGTATTTCAGCAAGTGTTACATTTTCCAAATGTATAATTTTTAAACATTTTATAATATATTATACATATTTAGGGAAAAAATTGTGAATATGAAAGTAAATCTTTATATAGAAATGCTAACATTAAATCTAAATGTACATTTTAAATATAAATCTTACATGTAAAGTCCAAATATAAAACATTAAAGGTATTTTAAAATTAAATAAATGTTTTAAGTATTAAAAGTAAATCGTAATCATGTTAAATCACAATATAAAATTTGTGAAAAATTTTACATATTAAAGTATTTTAGAATATTAAATATAAAAATGTGATATTAAATGTAAATCTTTAGCTGTAAATGTTAATTCCAATATAAAATTTCTGATTTACATTTAGATTTAACATATATATTTATGTGAAATCATTTTAAATGTAAATTCCAAATTTACTTATTAAAGGTATTTTGAAATATTAAGTACAAATGTGATTTTTAAATGCAAACCTTAGGCATAAATATTAAATCTAAATATAACATTTGTGATTTTATATTTTACAATATTTTTTTTTTTTATATTTTTTAAAAAAAATGTGTGTATATATATATATATATATATATATATATATATATAATATATATATATAACACACACACACACTTGAAAAAAAATGTGCAAAATTTAATAAAATTAATTTCACTTTTTAATAAATGATCCAAAATATTTTTTTCCCCATGATTTTAAGTTCTCGTTTGTTCAATCATTCATTTCAGAGTCATTTCTGGACTCGTTTTCTGGTATTTGCGAGATGCCAGATTTCGACTTGTCTCCTCTGGGTTCGTCTGACTTCCTGCTGGAGCGTGGCGGTGCGGCGGACGCTATCGGCCTCCCGCTGGACGGCTTCATCTGCCTGTCTCCGCCACACAGCCAGGACTATCACTTCGGCCTGGAGGATCACGAGGGCGTCAGCGAGCTGTTCGACTGCGACTTCGGCGACCTCGGCCCTCTGGAGTTTTGATAGACAGATCCGAGTGTGAACGGGAAACCGGTTCCACATCGCTTCACTTTTGAATCCAGATTTGCTCGGGAGGCTCCGAGCGCTGCCATTTAATTTATTAATAGAAATAAGTCACCTTTAATCTCTTTGGTTTCATGTTTATTGGAATTTATTGTAAATCTAATGTCGTTTTTGAAGGTTTTAGGATGTCGTACTGGATAGAGTTTGAATATAAACTGACAGGTTTTATGGACTATTTCTCAGGTGAGTGATTACGTGCTAGTTACCGTGTGTATTTAGGGTCTGGTTATGTTGCATATGTTGGTTATGCATGCTGCGCGATAATCAATCCGCCATCACTCGCATGGCGACCGAGAGGATTTACAGAAAAACTTTTCACAGTCGTGATATCAATATTTCTAATCACAATTACATCCACCCGTTCCATACAAATGTTCATCATGTCACCGATTCTCTCGTGTTCGTGAAGTTCTGCATCTTTTAAAGCATTGTGTGTGTAGGCTTGTGTGATCTTTATCGCTGTTACAGGAGACGTTCTGTATTTATTTGCATTGATATCTGATCCTGGTACAGTAAATGCCTAGTTATATATATATATATATAAATATAGTCCCCTAAGAATTCACTTGTCTTATTTTTTGTTGTTTTTCCTGTGCATGTGTGTAAAAATACATATCCTTTCCAGCCTCATCGTAAATATTAATCTTTGATATTTAAAAAAAAAAGCACTATAATTTTGTTGTTGTTTTTGTTTATTCCTACTAGGATTCCTTCTAGTCCAGGTCTAGAAATAATATTTTCTTTCTGGAGTTGTTCTTCTCTGGTGATCATTTGTGATCTTTTTATAGCGTTTGGTGTTTTAGAGTCATAACTCCACTTCAGTACGTCAGACGAAGTATGTATGTATAGTCATGTGAAAGGATTATAATGATATAATGTCATTTTAGTGGAATATATAAAAGCATTTTGGTAGAGTACCGGTAGGTTTGATTCTAAAGGGCTCTGAAGTTCATGAGGACACTGTTTGATAAGCTCTTCATCTTATAAAATGTATAATTTAATGCAGATTGACCTTTTGCGTGTAGATTTTCCCGGGATTTGCTTTATTCTGAAGGCAGCTTTTGTCTTTTGGTTGAATGTGGTATTTGTCTGTTAGACGGAGACATGGCTGTAAATCATAAATGTGCATGTGTGAGTCCTAGTTTTGTGTGTTTTGATGTTTGCATGTGAATTGTCTTGTTGATTTTGTTCTTTTGCGAGGTTGAGTTGTCTGGGACAATTCTTATGACCGGATCAAGCGCTTCGGTGAGTGTGATTCGTGTTTATGTGGTTGTACAATAGCAATATTTTTGTAATAGGGCTTTTTTTTCTTTCTTTTTTTTTTTGCATAATTGGTTTTCCAGTTGACTTTATATAAGCCACTAAAAAAGTGGACAACGGCACAGTGAACGTATATACTTTTAAAATTAAGTACAAATTCCGATTTTGAACTAAAGTCTGTTTAAATTGACTCGAATTATGGGTTTAAATTCCATTTGCAGTGTTTTTAGTTTTAAAGGTTTGAAGTTTGAGATTTAAAGGTTGTAATATTGTTTTTGTTGAGCACTGATTCATAGTTTCAGCAGCAGAAGGGATGATAATGTTTGTGATGTGATCTCATGTCAATATTTCAGATTATCACCTGTCAATCACAGACTGATGGATTGTCTTTGTTCTGACAACATAAATAAACCTTTTGACTTAAAATCACTCATGATCTTGCAGAATCTCTTGCTGAACATCATGCTGTAATTGCTCTGAATTGTCTTCCATAAGATCATTTTAATGGTTTAAATCAAATTTAACTTAAATTTGTTTGCATGAAGATAGAACTATTTGACATTGCATACTGTTTTACACTATTTTTTACAAAATATTAAGCAATATGCAGTATACACTGTGCAGTATGCAAGAAGAAGCCTTTGAAATCAGTATTGCGTAGCTGAAACTGTAAACACATTGGTGACCAGCAGAGGGCGCTCTTATCAAACACATCTGGCAGGAGTTTAAACTTGCTTTTGCTAGTGATAATATCAGATGGAAATACAATGTGGTTTAATTTATATATATATATATATATATATATATATATATATATATATACCATTTCACCTCAGTCCAATAAAACCAGAGTCGGGCAGATAGATTTAATCAGCGAATGATTAACCTGCAGGTGCAAATAATTGCCCTCATTAAAACTGATCTGGAACATTAATAAACCTCACAATGCTAATTTCTTTGTGCCGACTAATGGCTAATTTGCATTTTTCTCTGGGTTTTAATTTGTGGTTATGAGGACTCAGGGAATCCCACGAAGGGCCGGTGCTGTTTTCACCTCTACAGACGAACCCCACAGAACCTGCTGATGGAGGAGTTTAATACAGACCGATGCCTCCAGAGACTGACAATAACCAAGAGAAAAATAACATGAACCATCAGCAAACACAAACTCTGTCTGTGCTCACATTGGCTGATAAATCATGTTTGAGATAAGCATTTGTCTTGTGAAAAATCTGACCTCTGACCTAGAGTCACTAGACCTTCATCCTGCAGAGGAGAGACTGAACCTCTCTCTCTCTCTCTCTCTCTGTGGATGTACAGTAGCTGCAGCGGGTGTGTAATGCAGAGGAAGGTTACCTTTACGCCCACTGCTCTTGGCTCTTGGTGTAACATTCACAAGCTGCTCCATCGTCGCCATGACACCATCACCAACATCATTGTCACTGCCAGTATTATCATCATTACCGCCATCACATCACCAGCCACCATAATATCTAACACTACTAAAGTCACTATCACATTATCATCCTCACCAAAAATAACTTCATGACCACCGTCATCACATTATCACCACCATAACCATAACATTACCATCACAATCATCATCATCATCATCATAATCCCTTACATTATCACCACCATCAACATAACATGACCATTATTATCATCACATTATCACCATGATCATCATCGGCATAACATCCTTATTATAAACATCATCACATCATTACCACCAACATCACCACCACCACCACCATCATCATCATCACATTATCACCATTATCATCATCATTACATGGTGATGTTATGGCAATGATAACAGCCGCATTATCATCATCACCATAACATCACCATTATAATATCCTCTTCATAACATTATCACAACATCACCATCGCATAACAGTAGCATTATCATCACATTATCACCACTACCATAACATCACCATTACCATAATCCTCTTCCTCATATCACCATCATCACCACAAATCACCATTATCATCATCAACACCACCATTGCCATAACATCAGCATTATTATCATCACATTATAGCCACTATCACTATAACATCATATCACATAATCACCATCATCATCATCATCCTCTTCCTCACATTATCACCATCACAACATCATCATCACCACCACCACCACTGCCATAACAGCAGCATCATCACCATTATAATATCCTATTCACCATTATCATCATCACCATTGCGATAACATCAGCATTATCATTATCACATGATAGCCACTATCACTATAACATCACATCACACAATCACCATCATCACAACATCCCCATCATCATCATCATCATCATCACATTATCACCATCAACATCATCATCATTATCATCATCACCACCACCACCATAACGTCACCATTATAATATCCTATTCATATCATTATCATCATCATCACATCACTAT
The DNA here is from genome assembly GCA_028476615.1 of Culter alburnus. NCBI lineage: Eukaryota > Metazoa > Chordata > Actinopteri > Cypriniformes > Xenocyprididae > Culter > Culter alburnus. The sequence continues at coordinate 410,053 of JAOTNS010000003.1, forward strand.
CACCGTAACAGCAGCATTATAATCACATTATCACCACCACCATAACATCACCATTATCACCATCATCACATCACCATTGCCATAACAGCAGAATTATAATCACATTATCACCAGGCACCATTATCACCATCATCACATCACCATCACCGTAACAGCAGAATTATAATCACATTATCACCACCACCATAACATCACCATTATCATCATCATCACATCACCATCACCGTAACAGCAGAATTATAATCACATTATCACCACCACCATAACATCACCATTATCATCATCATCACATCACATCACCGTAACAGCAGAATATAATCACATTATCACCACCACCATCATCATCATCATCACATCACCGTAACAGCCAGCATCATCACCACATAACAGCAGAATTATAATCACATTATCACCACCACCATAACATCATATCACCATCATCACACAGCACACACCATAACATCACCATTATCACATCACACATCACCATCACCGTAACAGCAGAATTATAATCACATTATCACCACCACCATAACATCACCATTATCATCATCATCACATCACCATCACCGTAACAGCAGAATTATAATCACATTATCACCACCACCATAACATCACCATTATCATCATCACATCACCATCCACCGTAACAGCAGAATTATAATCACATTATCACACCACCATACTTATCAATCATCACATCACCATCACTGTAACAGCAGCATTATAATCACATTATCACCACCACCATAACATCACCATTATCATCATCATCACATCACCATTGCCATAACAGCAGCATTATAATCACATTATCACCACACATAACATAACATCATCACATCATCCATTATCATCATTATCACCACCACCATAACATCACCATTATCACCATCATCAAATCACCGTAACAGCAGCATTATAATCACATTATCACCACCACCATAACATCACCATTAACAACATTAACAGCATTATTACAACCATTTACCATAACATTGTCATCACCACGGAAATGTCAAAAGGAAATATCATCGGAAATTCTAAGATGTCACTTTTGCAGTAATCAAACTCTGCAACCTAATTCAGTTTTTATTTTGTTACCCATTATCTTTGGAGTTCTTCTCCAACTCATTTCCCTCATTTTTTTCAATCTGCCAGAAGTGCACTTTGCAACAACATGAGATCAGTTTTGCAGTTTATTTAATGACGTGAAGAATCCAAGCATTAGTTTAGGATATATTCATTCAATGACCTCACATCTGGACGCCTTTCTTGACTCAATTACTACACCATCTCACCGCTTGAAGGCGCTATTGAGTCAACTGCTGCTTTTGCGCCATATAAAACAGCTCAATGTCATTCAGTCTCAGGTCAAAGTTGAGCACACACCCACTGTCTTTACTCTACATTAAACACCACAATTTCCATTTCACGACTCATTTACAATCAAATGCATCCTAAACGACCCTCGTATCATTCAGTAGAAACGCATATATCATCAGGGCTTTATATCTGCTCAAGGTAGAACCTAAAATAATGAGATCTATAACATATATTTCATACTTTTGGTTCACTGACAGACTGCACAAATCATTTATACTGTCCCACTCACACATAGAGCAGTATATCAGAGGATGTTGTTAAATGATCCAATAAAAATGTGCTACAGTATATATCAATGCAAATATTAATAATCTACCTGCAGACACAAAATTTGACTTATCTGCAATTGGCTTCTTTCACGTGGATGCATGTGCAATTTAAATCACAATATAGTCCTTTCAAAAAGTACTATGGCAGTACCATGGTATGCCTAATTTGATATATGCAGTGGCCTACATGCATGAAATAACATTTTAAATAGAATTTTAAGAATACCATGTTATTAACATCAAGTTAATGTCCTTGCTTTACCATGCAAGGCTATGTTTGTTGTGATAATGCCACAGTTAAATCATTTTTCATGAACAGAAGCATCAGGACGATCATATGCAAACACAACCTGATCAGATGTGTCATTATTTTCCGATGGGTTGTGATATTGACAGTGTTTCAGATGTTCAGTGATGGTGAAAGCACAGATTTGTGGAGGGATGCGGGTCGTGGAGATAATCAGACTTGCACGCTTGCTGATTTTCAGACAAATTAAATGTCAGGGGAAACGGGACTCGCTCGAGTACTTTGAAAAGCTGAGACTATCATAAATTATTAAGGCCTCCTTTACTTTTCCCGAGCCTCTGAGATCCGTCATACCGAAGCTCAAGCCTCCCAACTTTATTCCAGAGTGAGGAATTAACAGACTTCAGGACCTGATTTCAAACACTTCCCAGAATGCAACCTCAACAACCTGGGCACATAGTTTGCACCATTTGTTTTTTCCTTTGAATGATATCTAATACCTTACTTTAGGGGAAAATTGCATTTGTCACTGTTACAGTGAGACAGCAATGAGAAGTGAGAAACCAGTCGAGAGGAATAAACAAAATACAATAACAAAATGGAATAAAAAGTAAATAACAAATAAAATTATTAACAGAAAAAAAATAATAGTAAAAGAAAAAAATAAAAATAAATAAAAATTAGAATAGAATAAATTAAAAAATAAATAAAAATAAAAAACAAATAACAAAAGTAAAAGAATAACATAAAATAACAAAATAAAATAACAAATGACAAAATAAAATAATTAACAAAAATAAAATGAAAAAATTAAAATAGAAAAATAGAATTAAAAAATAAAATAAATAAATAAATAAATAAATAACAAAATCAAATAACAAAATAGAATAGAATAAAATAAAATAACAAAATAAAATAAAAAGTAAATGACAAAAATAACAAAAAAATTAACAAAAATAAAATGAAAAAATAAAGAACAAAATTAAAATATCGTAAAATAGAATTTAAAAAATAAAAATTAATATATAAATAACAGCAAAATAAAATAACAAAATAAAAGAAGGAAAATTTTAAATAAATAAAAATAGAACAGAATAAATTAAAATAGATAATTTTATAAATATCATATAATATAATAGAATAAATAAGAAAATAAAAATAAACTAAAATATTAACAAAATAATACAAAAAAGGAAATTACAAAAAAATAATATAAAAAATGAATGAACAACATCAAAACATCATAAAATAGAATTGAATAAAATAAGACAAAGAAAATGAATCAATAACAACAAAATAAAACAGAATAAAATAAAATATCAGTATTAAATTCCCTGGCACTTCATAGTTGGTCAACCTTGGTCTCAAGGCAGGCTTGTCATGTTAAGTTAAACTGTAAAAGTATATAATTTAGATGGCACAACTCAATTTTTCAACACTCAAATACATTATTTATATTACATGTGCTTTAAAATCACCTCATCAAACTGTGAAGTGTGCCTGTTTCAGTGTCTGATCCACTGGTTGGTGTAAAACACCACAACTGAAATACAGTCAGATTAAAATAGCTTGCATTCATTTTGCTCTGTAAATCTGCATGCTTTAGTAGTGCTCAGAAGTGTGTTAACTAGATCTTCTTGACAGCAATAATGAGTCTATCGTGACCCCATTCATCGCCATTATTAACAGGTCAATACTGGACTCAATATCCCATTATAAACGCAATTCTAATGCGACGCTGAGCCACCGGCCGGCCTGAGCCATTTATATCTAGTCACATTACTGCCTTTTTGTTCTGTCAGAAACAACATTCATCTCTGCTGGATTCTTTTCATCTGTGTTTGGAGAGCTGACTGGGCCGGAATGAATTTTTCCCCCACATAACAAGAAAAAAAAGTGTTTTCATTCACCATTGAGTCAAAAAGTTAAACTGAACAAATGCAAAATAAAGCAATAAGCCATGAGAGACTGTGATTCACTGTAACAACTGAAAACTGTTGTAGCTGTTTCATGTACATCTGAGATTGTGTCCAAACCTGCTGTGACAAGAAATGAACGACAGGACATTTTAAATCATGTATTAAAAAAAAAAAAAATAATAATTAATACAAATAAAATAAAATAAATAATAATAAAAATAACAAAATACACTGCATTCCAAATTATTATGCAAGTGACATATCTGTAAGGTTTCAGTACAATAAATATTCAGATTTTAGTTTTTCTAAGAAAATGTTTGTTTGTTTATTTATCCATGTCTTTTTAGATAACTGGTATCAATCTCAGACAAAATAATTTGCCAGGTTTATGGAAACCCTACTTAGAGGTTGTTCCACATTATTAAGCAAGTCACAGTTCTTATGCAATATGGGAGGAAGAAAGATCTTTCTGAAGATGAAAAGCATGAAATGGTGAAATGTTGTGCAAAAGGCATGAAAACAACTAATATTGTGTGAAAACTGAATGGAGATTAGGGTTAGGGTTAGGGTTAGCACAGCAGAACTCGGTCAGAAAAAGGCTTATTAATGAAAGTTCCTGTCAAAAAAATGAATTGTATTAAAAGGGCAGCTAAAAAAAAGCCAGTGTTGAGCAGCAAACGGGTATTTGAAGCTGCTGGTGTCTCTGGAGTCTCAAGAAGCTCTCCATGCAGGCTGGCAGTTGTGCGTAAAGATGCATTTCGCGGTGAACGCGGTGTATAATAGAATAGATTACAATAAAATAAATAAAAATAAAATAAAAAATAATAAAATAACAAAAAATAAACATTAAATAAATATCAATAAGATAAAATGCAATTTGGTGCAGATGCTGATATTAATATAGAAAAGAAGAAATTCTAATGCTTGTAATGAGATCTTTAAATGCATATAAATATGTCATTACTCCATATCTGCCAAGAATATGTCTTAGTAAGATATTTAATGCTTAGTTTTATGATCAAAGCTCTATATATGATACTCAACAACAAAATTTTTTTTAAATATATTTTGTATAAGTTTCAATAAACTTTCTGATTATTATTTCATATGGTTTATTTTCACTCTACCATTAAAAAAAAAAAATTCAAAAAAGAATGCAGCATTAAAATTCAAAAAGCACAAAACCAGATCTGTGCACTAGAAGTCAAAATCATAAAACTAAAGAACTACTTGTCAACCATTTTCTGAATATTTGCTAGGCTAGATGTCTGTTCTGTGTGTGCTGAAAAAAAATATTGTGTTTGTACAAAGTCCTCCTGTCTGTGTAAATAGGAGAAAAAACTAGACTAAGTGGATCGGACCGATCAAATTGAACGACAAAACACTAGCCAATCAGCAAAGGGGGCGTGTCCGTTCATGAGGCGGGAGGAGAGAGAGCAAGCGGGACATTTGTAGAAAGACAGAAAGAATTATGGGTAAAATATTACCAAAGAGGAAACGGTCAGAGGAATATAACTGGACTTATTCCTCGTCTGGTATCGTTTAAAGCTCTTTGAAGCTGCACTGAAACTAATTTTGACCTTCAACTGTTTGGAGGCCATTGAAGTCCACTATAAAGAGAATAATCCTGGAGTGTTTTCCTCAAAAACCTTCATTTCTTTTCGACTGAAGAAAGAAAGACATCTTGGATGATGTGGGGGTGAGTAAATTATCAGGAAAGTGTATTTGAAAGTGAATTAATCTTTTAGACAAGACTATAGACAAAGTCCCTTTAAGACAAGTCATTTCACTCGGCGGCCATCTTTGAAACGCCTCTCGGGCATCCTGGGCATCATGCAGCTCCAAAGCTGTTTACCAAGCTTTCGATTAAATTTCATATTTGAAATCACCAATGAAATCTGACAACAACTGCCTCATAATTTTTTTTCCAAACGCTCGAATCATGAAAAAACCTTGTATTTTTATGCTGGATGCGCTAATGCGCATGCGCAGACCTAAATGCGCGTCTCTTGTGCCTCATTTCGGAGGCGCGCGTCTGACTGTTTCTATAGAAACCGATGCTTCTAACGGCCGCTGCAGTGACGCGATGACTTTACCAATCAGCGATTGGCTCTTATTTAGAAGGCGGGACTTATTCCGCCATATTGCGCGTTACACTTTCTCCCATTCAAAACAATAGAGTGCCCCAGGGATGACGCGTTTTTGTAGGCAAAACCCGGAAGCGAGTTAGCATTTTAGGACTTCCGGTTCCAACGCCGTAAAGTCTATGGGTTTTTTGAATGGGTTTTTGCTAAATCGCCTGAAATAAGGTCTGTGGTTAACAAAGCCTCTAAATACTTTCACGTTTTGATCTATGACATAAAACACACCAGTTATAACCCACTTGTGATTTTTTAAACTTTTACTGTGTCTTCAAATCGGCGGTTGCTAACATATTGCTAAAAGGGACTACTTCCTTTGGCGGGGACTTTAGACGTCATCATTAAAAACGGGACATTTGGACAGCATTTCTCATGAAAAAGTGGACAAGTATTCATACACAGCGCAGATCATAATCAGTGAGCATGTTTTTAAATAGAGTTGTTTTCTAAATACAGTTTGAAGAAGCTTGGTGGTGACGACGTTGATCCGCGACCATGGTGTGCTGTAGTCCGTTTATAGCCTACTGTTAGCCTTTTATATCTGACGACTTTATTTAGGCTTCAAAATCTATAAATGTTGTGTTACTTGTAAAGATTATCTTGATAGACAAACATGTAAGTGTCATAACCCTTTGTTAAACACAGAGCTTATTTTCTGCGATTTTCCAAAAGTCTATGGGAAAAATGAATAGGCTTTCAGTCGAGGGAACCCGTGCGCCGCTAACTTCCGGGTTGGCCTACAAAAACGCGTCATCCCTGGGGCACTCTATACGGGTGACACGTCTTGTGTTATTCTATAGTCTTTGCTATAGATATAAAAAGACGGTTCACTCCTATTATATGGCGGAATACGCCCCGCCTTCTAAGTAAAAGAGCCAATCGCTGATTGATAAAATGATTGCATCACTGCAGCTGCCGTTAGAGGCTCCGGTTCCCACGGAAACCTGAGACTGGCGTTTATGACTGCACATGCGCATTGGCTTGTCTTGTCTGAAAAATAACCCTTTAACGCTATTTGAGCATAAGAAAATACATTTATGAGACAGTTCATGTCAGATTTTGTTGCTGATTTGAAATATGTTATTTAATTATGAGTTTGCCAAGCAGTTTTTGAGATTTCAGGATTCCCCCATTCAAATAGGACTTGGATGCCCGAAATAGCTAACCGAAGGCGTTGCAAATATGGCCGCCGAGTGAACAGACTTTATTGGAAAAGCTTTTCAGCGCTGGAGAGCCGTTACAGAGCGGGAAGGCCTAAAAAACGGACACTGAGGTTGCTGTTTCTGCTCCATATGTGAGTAACATTGGTTTTGCTGTTTGACAGAATCAAGAAATGGTGATTCATGCATACTTGTGCGATCTGTCTGATATTAGTCAGCTGTTGCATCATAGCGTTCGTTATTTTCGGGGCGGAGCAATGAAGGGAGGGGTGTGATTGTTTTAGTGTTGAATTCAAATATCAACAGTGTTTCTCAGAAATCGCTTACAGCACCTTTAATAAATAAAATCATATATTTATCATTGCGTCTTTTATTATATTGCATTTGTCATGTGTGTTATAAAAGCAATATGAGAGAAGCTTAAAGGTGCCCTAGAACGTCTTTTTAAAAGATGTAATATAAGTCTAAGGTGTCCCCTGAATGTGTCTGTGAAGTTTCAGCTCAAAATACCCCATAGATTTTTTTTTAATTCATTTTTTTAACTGCCTATTTTGGGGCATCATTAACTATGCACTGATATATAGGTTGCGGCCCCTTTAAATCTCCCGCTCCCCCGCTCCCCCGCTCCCCCGCCCCGGAGCTCGCACTTGCCTTGAACAGCATAAAAACAGTTCACACAGCTAATATAACCCTCAAAATGGATCTTTACAAGATGTTCGTCATGCATGCTGCATGCACGCGTTTGATTATGTGAGTATAGTATTTATTTGGATGTATTACATTTGATTCTGAATGAGTTTGATAGTGCTCCGTGGCTAAAGCTAACATTACACACTGTTGGAGAGATTTATAAAGAATGAAGTTGTGTTTATGAATTATACAGACTGCAAGTGTTTAAAAATGAAAATAGCGATGGCTCTCTTGTCTCCGTGAATACAGTAATAAACAATGGTAACTTTAACCACATTTAACAGTACATTAGCAACATGCTAACGAAACATTTAGAAAGACATTTCACAAATATCACTAAAAATATCATGATATCATGGATCATGTCAGTTATTATCGCTCCATCTGCCATTTTTCGCTATTGTTCTTGCTTGCTTACCTAGTCTGATGATTCAGCTGTGCACATTCAGACGTTCTGCCCTTGTGTAATGCCTTTCATAATGTTGGGAACATGGGCTGGCATATGCAAATATTGGGGGCGTACACCCCGACTGTTACGTAACAGTCGGTGTTATGTTGAGATTCGCCTGTTCTTCGGAGGTCTTTTAAACAAATGAGATTTATATAAGAAGGAGGAAACAATGGAGTTTGAAACTCAGTGTATGTCTTTTCCATGTACTGAACTCTTGTTATTCAACTATGCCAAGGTAAATTCAATATTTAATTCTAGGGCACCTTTAATGGCTTATTGCTTTTTAGCTTTATTTAGCTTCCTTGTGTAGGAGAGACAAATGTTCAGACTGTATGAAGCTGTGCAGATTCAGAACCGCTGGATCCGCCGGCGTCATGATTATCTCAGGATGAAGCACCTGAGTGTGGAGAACAACAGAGACGGGAGTTAATGGGATGAGATGAACGGACCCGCCGCTGGGACTCGCCTGCCGTACCATCAGTCAACGCAATGACACACTATACTGAGAGAAACACACCATGTGTAGATGTCTTGATTGTCGTTTCTGTGATGCAGGTGATTTGAATGAACCTTTATGTGCTCTCATTGGAATTTTGATGCTGATTAAGTAGTAATTGATTTGCACAAACAATCACACTGACAACTGGACCTGAGCAGAATATTTGCATGTTTATGCTCATGAATATTTAATGATGTAATGCGTGGATGTCATATTTCAGAGGCGCTGTTATGGATGCACGTGGCCATCCTGCACCAGAGATGGGCCTCAGGGTGTCATTATGACCCTCGGTTGATGAGAAACTCATCCATCTGTGGATGTTTTACAGCAGACAGCGTCAGACTCATCAGAAGGCAAGTTTATCACAGTCCTTGTCGTTTTACATTACACACTGAAATGAACATGTATTTTTCATTTTAAAGGGCCTTTCACAGAAAAAATGAAAATTCAATCTATATATATGCTGGTTACCCAGCATGCTTTGTACTAAATGAGTGAATTTGATCTGATTGCTCAGTTGGAATATAAAAGTGTGTGAAACAGGTTTAGGAGGGTTTTTATTGCTGGTTGTAGGTTTACTTTTCACTGTAATATTGCATGTTGTTATTATTATTGAACGATATAATCCAAAATGTGTAGTACTAGACTTTATTTAGAATAGTGCAAGCATACTATTTTTGTGTTATTTTAGTAGTATTTATATACTCTAAGTATTTATTAATATTTTGAATTTAAATATTTTGATTAATTTTAGTTTAAATTTGAATAATTTTGTTATTTACTATTGTCATTATTTTTCTTTCTTTTTCTTTTTAAAAAAATATCCATGAAAGCCCATTTCCACTGCATAAGAACAATTATGAGATAAAAAGTCAAAATTATGAGATAAAATAATAATAATGACATAAAAACATCCTTTTTTTACTTTTGCCTCAAAATTGACTTAATATGTCATAATTTAGACTTTTTAGTATCATAATTTAAATTTTTTAATCTAATAATTTTGATTTTGTCACAATTATGACATAATGTGATAAAAGGTCAAAATAATGAGATAAAAAAGTCAATTGTGACATCAAAATTGACAGATATAATAATTTAGACTTTTTTATCACAATTCTATCAATAATTATGGCTTGTCATTTAGTTTTTTATGTAATTTAGACTTTTTGTTATAATTGTAACTTTTTAGCTAATAATTCTGACATAACTCTTAATTATAATTTTGCCTTTTCAGTCTCATAATTTTAACTTTTTGTCATATTTCATTTTTATATGAATTCTAACTTTTTTCCACATAACTTTGAATTTTTATCTCACCTTTTTGACTTCATTCTTTTATCATTTTATAATTTAAATTTTTTTAATGTAATTTAGACTTTTTGTCATCATTTAAACCTGTGATTTTGACTTTTATCTCCTAATTATGACTTAATATGTCAGTTTTGACTTTTTATTTCATAATCATACTTAGTAAGTCATAATTCTTAACTTTCAACTCTCAAATTTCAAATATTTCATAATTTCGACTTTTTAATCTCAATTCTTCCCTCATTACTTTGACTTTTTAAATCATAATTTCAGGTTTTTAATGTCATAAATTTGACTTTTTGACTTTAAGTTTTAGTCATTTTAGTACTTAAACCTCTTTTATTTCAGGCAGTCTCTAATTTTCATTTAAGTTTTTGAAGTGCAAATTTTTCATCTAATAATTTCATTTCATTTTAATTCATATTTATTTAGAATAATAAAATTTATTTCAAAATATTTTCACTATTCTTCATTACATATTTTCTCTATTGAATACCCAGATGATCTGCAGACGACTGAAGGTTTTTCTGTCACCATTGAGACTTTTCATTGACTTCTACTGTTTTTAATGCTTCTAATAATATTTTTCTCAATCGTAAATCTAAACTTTCTGCATCTGAAGTCATTTAGTATGTTTATTCACTATTTTCAGTGTAGCTGATGTCAGGTTTTTGCTGCCCTTGACGTTTGGTCAGACACTTTTTCTCGTCTACAGGCACCTTGAGGTCCAAAGCCATTTTCTCGACATATCTTTGAGCACACAGAGGGCAAATGTCACCGTTATCTCCATGTTATTCCCGCAGCATTTTGACCTCACGGTTTAAAGCGGCCCTTGTGTCCCATTCGGAGGTAACGCACCGCGCCGCGGTCTATCAGCTCTCCTGCAGGCCGCCGCAGGAAATGGGTGTTTTATGAGAACGATACATCACCGGCCGGCAACAGCAGCGACTGACACCTGCGATTTTTCTTCGGGCTTAAAGAAACGAAAGGAAATAAATGGACAAGAACAGGCCCGTGTTTGTGGGAAAGGTTGAATGGTCATCCGAGCTGACAGAAGAGCTGAAGAGGAACAACAGCCCTGACAGCATATTTCAATGTGTGTTTAATTAAATCAATACAGCAGTGAGTCTGTGCGCTCGCCCGGCCCCAGATTTACCTCCAGGAAGGTGAGGCCAGGAAAGCTGATACAAGTAGAAAGGGTGAAAACAATGTCACGAGAGCTCAGTGATTACAACACAACACGCTCGAGCCTGAGGGGTGCGCTGGGGCTCTCATTCAACATATTCACTCTGGAGCCCGAAATAATGCTGCATGATTACAGTGATCCAGAAAAACATGTTCACTGTAAGCCATTTTACATCTGTCATATTTAAGAGCAAAACAACATATTCTGATAGAAGTCTGGGGAGAGACTTGATTCTATCCAACTGAGCCCATTTCAGAATTATGACTTAATATTGACTTAGTATCAGTTTGACTTTAATATCCCTCACATAAGAAAAAAAAATCGGTAAATGATCAAAAAGTCAGAATTATGACATAAGTCATATGTGATAAAAAGTCAAAATGATGAGATAAAAGTAAATTGTGACAAATTAATGCATAAAAATATAATAATTTTGACTTTTTATGTCATAATTATGGCTTAGTATGTCATGATTTTTATTTATTTAATGTCATTTAGACTTTTGTTGTCATTTTTATATAACAATTTCAATGTTTATCACTTAATTATGACTTAATTTCACTTTATCTCATAATTATTATTGTCATAATTTAGAATTCGATTTATGTCATATTCGATTTTTTAATCTCAATTTTTACCCCCCCCCCCCCCAAATAATTTGACTTTTTATCTTTTTATAATTTTGAATTTTTTTTAAATGTAATTACGCCTTTATCATGATCATGATTTAAACTTTTTAGCTAATAATTTTGACATGATTGCTTTGGTAAATGATAATTTTATTGGTTTGTCATCAATTGTACTTGCTATGTCATACACTATTGACATTTAACTCTTAATTATGACTTGGTATGTCATAATTTTGACTTTTTAATCTCATAATTTCAACTTTTTATGTCATATTTCAATTTTTTAATATGAATTTTCACTTTTTTTCACATAACTTTGACTTTATTTCACCTTTTTGACTTAACTTTTATCTTTTTATCATTTTGATTTTTAAAATGTAATTTAGACTTTTTTGTCATTAACTTTTAGCTAATAATTTTAATAACTTATTTATGACTTAATATGTCAATTTTGTTTCATAGTCATACTTAGTAAGTCATATTTTTTTCACTTTTAAATTTCAACTTTATTTCATAATTTTGACTTTCTCTATTTCAACTTTCTCCTCACAATTTTGACTCTTTATCTTATAATTATTATTTACTAAAGCATGATTTTTTTCTCATGTGGTGGAAATGGGCTTCCATAGACATCAGCTGGAAAGGAAAGTGATTTGAGAGATGAAGCAAGATTGTTCTCTTTGGAATAATATGCAGTGATGAATAATTTACAATAAGACCAGAAAAATCCTTTAAAGTAAATGGAGTCCATTTTCATTTCTAGTATGACTTACATGGTGCAGAATTACAACAACAGTTAACAGAAGAATGGAAGAGTGGGCGTAATTTACGAGGACTCGATGACCTGAAGGAGTCGGTCCTGGTTCCTCTTTGATAATTAACAGTGACTCATGGACACTAAAGGTGGAAGCAGCTTTTCTTGTGAGGGGAAAGTAAATGTAATCGCATCAAGTTTTACCGCTTGGGATGAGCTGCAACCTCGGATGAGAAACACATTTATATTAGAGCCAGAACTCCTTGTCTTTAATTTCACGCTGGGTGCGTCTCCATGAGAAAAATAAGGCTTAATTTTCTGCCGTGTTTTCTAAACCGCTGGAAATGAAAAGGTTGCCTCAGGAAAGGCTGCCATTTGTGGCCTGTTTGTCCAATTATATCTTACTGCTGATATAATTAACAGGATACTGAATTGTCACTGATTTATGAATTATATGGTGTGCTGGAATGATATTTGCTTGTTAAGGCTGTTAGTAGACATTTTTGCTCTGATCTTTAACCCCAAAACACTTTGATTTGTAACAAATTTTTCAATGTGTGAGGTATTATAACTTATTTCATTACAATACAAATTATAGTATCTCATCACTAGAGTCTCATGATCACTGTCACTAGAAATATACAATCAGGCTCAGCAATCATATTTACATCAAAACTTCTCTTTGTTTTATTTATTCTTGCTTTATTTCCAAGTTTAAAGGGGCTTTACTGTATGTAGAATTAAGAAACCCTTGTTATTAGCGCTACCTGTGGCCGTTAGGTGAACTGCAGCTACTGCTCGTGCTCGTGCACACACAACACTTGTGCACGCACAAGAGACTGAACGTGATTCAAGGCCGCGATATAGGCTACTTTGCTCAAGTAAAAAGATGTAAATACATTTGCAGCGACATGACGGCAGTTAGAAAGCATCTGATCATAGCGATGCGGATGTTTGCATCAGTTCTGCAGTTCCCCGGCATCATGTCGACAGATGAGGTAATTAAAACTGTTACTATAGTTTGATTATTAAGTATTTTTGAGACTATAGACTATATATTGGCCTTGCTATGTGAGAATATAGTTTGAATTAATTGCTTTTCTTTGCATTTCACCGGCATCGCGTCGACAGATGCGGCCATAAAATTACACTGTTATGATAGTTTGATTATTATAATGGCTTTGCGAGACTATAGTTTGAATCAATCTTCTTTGCATGACACATTAAAATTACAGTACAGTATGGCTCTTCCAGCATTATCCTGAACATTTTATAAGCATTCGTATCATGTAACATTAAACGGAAGAGAGGAAGCACGTAACCGTCAATGTTTCGATTTTCCCGGCAAAAACGACCCGAGTCCTTCACATAAAAATCAGCCTATGGCTTTCATAGACAGCCTAGGAAGTTGGGGAAGTTCTCATTTTTTAAGTTTTCTTAAGCTGTTCACACATAAAAAAGCGATTAATACACTTTAAAAAATGCTGGGTTAAAAACAACCCAAGTTGGGTTGAAAATGGACAAACCAATCGATTGGGTTGTTTTAACCAAGCAGTTGGGTTAAATTTTTGCCCAATGTGCTGGGTAGTTTTATTTAACTCTACTATTGTTTACAAATTACTGTATTGTTTGCTTAAAATGAACCCAAAATATGTTGGAAATTAACATTTATTAATATGTTAAATGAGATGAATAATTCAACAATAAACATTTCTAAATTGCTTATTAATAAATGTTCACCTTTTGATTATTATTGTTTCCTCTAGTAATTATGTGTCTGATTTTTAATTTCCAACATATTTTGGGTTAATTTTAAGCCAGACATATAGTAATTTTTAACAATAGTTGGGTTAAATAAAACTGCCCTGCACGTTGGGCAAACATTTAACCCAACCGCTGGGTTAAAACAACCCGATCACAGACATTCTAAAAAATGCTGGGTTAAAAAACCCAAGTTGGGTTGAAAATGGACAACCCAGCAATTGGGTTGTTTTAACCCAGTGGTTGGGTTAAATGTTTGCCCAACGTGCTGGGTAGTTTTATTTAACTCAACTGTTGTATAAAAATTACTGTATTGCTTGCTTAAAATGAACCCAAAATATGCTGGAAATTAACATTTATTAATATGTTTAATAAATGAGCATTTATTAATAAGATAATGAATAATAAACAATAAACATTTATTAAATTGCTTATTAATAAATGTACACCTTTTGATTATTATTGTTGCCTCTAGTAATTATGTGTCTGATTTTTAATTTCTCACCTATTTTGGATTCATTTTAAGCCAGCCATATAGTCATTTTTAATCAGTAGTTGGGTTAAATAAAACTACCCAGCAGGTTGGGCAAACATTTAACCCAACCACTGGGTTAAAACAACCCAATTGCTGGGTTTGTCCATTTTCAACCCAACTTGGGTTGTTTTTAACCCAGCATTTTTTAGAGTGAGGGTTTATCCATTTTCAACCCAGCATTTTTTTAGAGTGTAGTCCCTTTAAACGAAAAGAATCACAGATTCATCATTTCATAACTATTACACAGATACCCGAGGTTTGACTGCATGCGGTTTTCTTGTCTTTTTTTGTCAGGTCACTTTGACACCATCTTTCTGTTGATGTGTTTAAATGACTGCCTTTCCCTCTCTGCATCTGGGTTTCTTGAAGCTTTGATAGAAGGCCGTGATTCAGCTGCTAACCCGAGCATCGCTCACGGATGGAGAGAGACTGCGGCTGAAATCTCTCCTGCGGCTCTGATTGATGGAGGAGTTGAATAGACGAGTTGGCAGCAAAGTTGAGTAGCGTTCATTGTAATGTGTTCGCTCTGAAAAAATGCCCTGAATATGAGCACGACTTTGCTGCATTTTACACTTCATCAGATTTTTTTCCTGCACAAGTCAAAGTGAAATAAAAGACAAACGCATAAGTGCACTTACACTGCAGCTAGTTCACCAAAAACTGTTCTAAATTAGTTTTTATGTTCATTATCCACCCTTCTATCTGACCTTTTACCATTAAATATTGTTTTTGCACACTTTAAAATAATGATATGATCAATAAGTTATGACAACATGCTTTTTCCACACTGTAAAAATGATTGTTGGTTTAACTTAAAAACGTAAGTTTGACTTAAAATTTTTGAGTTAATACAAAGAAAGATTTTGGTTTAACCAACAGAAACTCAAAAACAATGTTATCTGAACAACATTAGTTGATTTGCCAAAAGAAAAGAAGTTGTGATACAAAATGATTATACAAATTATACAAAATAATTTTTTAGGGGTACTAAAAAATTTGGCTGCAACTAATCTTAAGTTATCAAGTTGAATTAGGGGATTTCTTTTTTTTTTTTTTTTTTACATATGTTAATTTTTAAATGTCATTTTTGCAGCTTATTTTCAATAAATGTTCTTTTAGTATATGGCATGTTGTGAATGTTTTATGTAGAGTATATCCATACAGTACATCAAACTCTTTTATTTCGAAAGATCAAGAAAAATCTTATTTTCCATTATGTGAAATACACCTGAAAATAATGAAATGACCAAAGCGGATAGAGTGTCCCCGAAACACACAGCTGATGGATTGTGTGTTGTGATAATCTCATAAACATTCATGTCCAAACCTCAAATCAATAAGAGCCTGAAGCACATGAACTATAAATATCTGTTTTGTAGTAATGCGCTGTTTTGTCATATTTGCATTTTTTGGCAACCAAAACCCTTGTAATCAGCAAACATTTACTTGGCCGTATTCCCAAGAGGATATTTTACATTCTGTGCCATACTGAGTTGAACAGGTTGTATATGTGGCTGATGATTAAGTCAACATGTCTGTCACATCCTAAATAAACAGCTGCCGGATTTAAAATAAACTGTTTTGTTCCCTCGTTCCCAGTGAATGTTGTTGCTTCTCTTGCCATGTGAAATTAAACACAATCTGTCCTGAACGAATCAGATGACAGGAGAGTTCAGATTCACGTACACACTATAAAGTTTCAGGACTTTTTTAAATACGGGAGTGAATCCCCTAAATTATCGCTCCATGTGTGTACGGAACACGACTCACTCCCGAAACTGAGATGACTGACACCGTGGTAACAATAGCAACGTTCTGACGTCTTGCGCATTTGGAAAGAAATATTACGGTGACAAAACAACTAATTAACTAATGCTGCGTTCCAGACTTGGTTGGATGTGGGATATCCCAATTTAAATGTCCCACATCACCCTGTTTTTATGATCATTTTGAAGTATCACATCAGAAACGAGTGGGTAGAAATGTCGAATTCCCGAAAAAAAATCCCTTAATTCGCAAAAAGTTTTTACGCTCATTTTTTGACTTCTGCGAAAAAGAGTTAACATGAATAATGGGAGATGGAAACATGACTAATTGGTGGTTTCCATTGATGTTTTGTTTACTGTTGGTTACTAAGTTACCAATACCACCATCATCCGCTTGAACAACTTGATGGAAACACACCTAATTTGCATTTTTTTTTTTCGAACTTTCAAAAGATTTGCTTCATGTTTGAATGGAAACCAAGTTCCAGGCAATCAGACATCATGTTCACATGTTGACCACATGATGTTGCCATGACACACCAAGAGCATATCTTATTTTTGTGTCAATTACGGCAAAAACAGAATAAAAACAACATAAAATTGATTTGAAAACAGCTGACGAAAAGCAAAAACAAAGGTATTATTACATAAACTTAATGTTTAATGTTAAAGTTTGTTTTTACGTTTAAGCTCATTGGAAGTATTTTGGATTTTTTGAAAAACCTACTTTTGCGAACTAGTCCTATTGGTTTTTGGTCCGATCAGAAATAAACCAGTGCAGCGAGATTCTCCGGAGACCGATTGTCAATAATTATAAAAAAAAAAAAAGTTGAAATTTTGATTCATGGTCCCAAGGTCCGTTTGAAGTGGGTGGAGCCACTTTTAGTAAAATGAATTTAGCTTGTGAAGGGAATAAAATATTTTCACCAAACTCAACACACCGATGTAAGAGCTCATTCTGAGCTTGTGTGAAAAAGGACAAGGCAACTGGCCACTTGGTGGTGCTATAACAACAAAAAACATGAAAACGGCTATAACTACTTGACCGTTAGTCCGATTTACTTGAAAATTGGCACGCAGTGTCTTTGTCCGAGGTGCCATGACTGTCTATGAGGACATTGCCGGATCTCAAAAAACATGGCCGCCATCGGCCAATGAATTTTGAGCAGCTATCAGACAACATTAACAGAGGCCAATCGGAATGAAACTCGCTGAGCCTGTTTGACTCACGGACCTAGAGGCCTGTGAGAAATAAGAAAGAAATCGGCCACCAGGAGGGGGCGCCTTCGCGTTTTTCACCTGCATAAAGGATTGTGTATCGTGCGATTTTTCACACATGCCCACAACAGTCATACCACATGGTAGAACTCCTCATTCTGAGCAACTTTGCCTCTAGGATCGCTGCTGTCCATCGAATCGTTTGTTACATATTGCAGATTATTTCAAAAACTAGTCCTAGGTTTTTGGCTCAACCTCTATAAAACCACTGCGGCACAATTCTCTGGACTATCTAGGTCAATAGTTATCAGTTAAACTTTACCCTTTGGGTAGCTATAACGGGGTCATTTAGAAAAGGGTGTGGCCAAGTGCTTACAAAAGCCTATAACTTCAAAACGAAAACTTGGAGCTTCACGAAAATAGGTGAGCATATGCGACATATGATTCTAAACATTTTATGGAGATCGGACTATAGGTGCTGCTACAACTGTTAAAAAGCTTTAAAATCCATATATTTCCAATGGTAAATTGGCTGTAAATGGTCTTTTCCTTCTATGTTTTAAGTGGTTACTTGCTTGCTAAATAAAATGTAATATCTTTTTGCGCAAGTGCTTAAAGGCCTTAAAGTGCTTGAACCTCGATAATTGCTGCTCGCAGCAATTTTTTTGCTTATTGTTGCAGGTCTTTTCAAGATTGGAGACTCAGTATTTATGAATTCAGACCAAGACAAGCGCTCAAGTGGTGCTCACTGCAGAGCCAAATGATGTCATGCGATAGGAGGCGTGGCTAATGTGAACACCAAGTGAAGCGAAGTGACTTCGATTCGTCTTATAAAGTAAGTTCTTGAGTTCAGTTGTTCATTGAGTTCATTCTACTTCACATTATGGCCTCTAAAACAACCCTCACGTCTAAACACTCGTTCATTTCTTCTATCTATTCTCTCGGCTCATTTTCAAAACAAACATGTTCTTTTGCGCTCGTTGTTGCAGTATTTATCAGCGCTGTCAGTCTCAGGAGTTGTTGTTGGGTTCAGGTGAGGGCGCGTGTTATCGGAGCGCTGCAGCCGCGCGTCTGTCAGCGCAGGCCTCGCCTGTCCGGCCTGCTTTAGTTGTGGGTGTTTAAAATTAGATTTAACATCTATCATTTCTGTTGGCTGAATGGCTCGGTGTCAGGGTTTGGCAGAGGCCATCCGTCACCGACCGTGTGTCTGCTCCATCCCACCAGACCATCCGTCAAGCAGCAGCATCCCGCTCCGCAGCGGCAGGAGAGAGGAAACATCACCGCGGGTCAAACGCAAACACGCATGCATTCACGAGAGCACACGTGTGCTGGACAAAACATGCAGTACACACAAAGGGGGTTTTGTCTGCAGTGTTATGCACAGACATCCCTTGATCATATTTCAACCCAGAATGTAAGGGAAAAATTAACTTACATTTTGCGTAAATAAAATGAAGCTTATTTTTAGAACCATGAAGATTTTTTTAAATGTTATTTCCTTGACAAGATGAAATTAATTAATCTGTTTGTCTCAGTCTCAATGGTGATCATGTATTACTGTAATACAT
This sequence comes from Culter alburnus, assembly GCA_028476615.1. NCBI lineage: Eukaryota > Metazoa > Chordata > Actinopteri > Cypriniformes > Xenocyprididae > Culter > Culter alburnus. The sequence goes on from JAOTNS010000003.1 coordinate 429,543, forward strand.
ATTTTACTATATTGAAGTATAATTTAATATGTTTTAAATAATTAAAATTTCAATAATTGTAATTAAAAATTAACTTTTTATTTTTGCGAGTATAATTAAAACTTAATAGGATTTAAATCATTATAATTTAAATTATTAATATTATTTTTTCTCATTCCCATGAGTATGATTAAAAATATATAATTTTATCTACTATTTATTATAATTTAATATATAAAATTAATATAATTAAAATTATCATTTAAAATTATAAGCTAATTTAAACATTTTTTTTGCTAATATGAGTATAATTAAGTATTTTTAATTCTAATCTTTAAAATTGTAATTATTTTACTTTTAATCACCAAATACTATGACATATGAATTTATCAGTCTTATATTTGTATAATAATATATTACTTTGATCATACTTTTGTTTAGGGTCCAATTCTCACTATTAGCTACGACTTTTGCCTCAATAAACTCCTAATTACTGCTTATTAATAGTTAGTAAGGTACACAGCAAAATCCCCAGAGTTAAATCAACTCTGCTCAGATTACATATGGTCTCTCCTATATAGTGTTAAAGTAACACTGAAGCAGAGTGAAAGTTAATGAGATAATTAAGTTAATAATTAAGTTATGATTGAGCATTAGTGATGAACGCCTGCTGTTAACAAGCATAATCACTGAAGAGAAACACAATAACTACAAATGACTTCCAGCCACAGCCTTATGAAAACAACTGAAGATAAAAGACATTAAATCTCTCAAGATCTGAATAAACAACTCCACAAAAAGCATATAATATGTGCTTTATATGTACTAATAAACAGCCAATATCCTTAAATGCATGCTAATAAACAACTAGTTAATAGTGAGAATTGGACCATAAACTGAAGTATTACCATGTGCTTGTGACATTATTTTCAAGCTATTTACTATTTTATAATAAAGTTTATTATAAAATAAACCTTTTGGTTTCAGTGGAATATGATCTAGACATGTCCTTGACAGGTTTCATGAGACTCGTCCCCGTACAGGACCACACAACTGAAAGCACACATGTATTCGCAATGAAACTTCAGTATGTACACAAACACACTAAACACACAGTGGAGAACGTGTTTTTAATGTTACTGGTCTGCAGATGAACCTCCAGATAGTCTATAGTGAAGCACAGGGCCGGTGACACCGAGCATACTGAAGGTGATGTGTGTATTTCACAGGTCGGCCTGTGTGAGTTTGTCTTTCAGACGGATGAACCGTGTCTCTGACCTCCTGACTGCAGAGATAAAGATTTCAGAGTGTCACGACTCTCTGTGTAGAGCTTTATGGGGGGAATCAGTCATACTGAAGCCCTCCAGACCTCACAGTCATATTCTACTGTAACGTAAAATTAATTACAATGACTATAGGCCCGTTTACGCCAAGGGCGATAACTATGATGATACGATAAAGACATAGTTCTAAACAACTCTTCTAATACAACTATAATGATAATGGCAGAGAGGAACAACATCACTGGAAATCACTTTCAGAACGATTTTTTTTCCAGCTGATGGATGATAAAAACATTGACAGCCAATCAGAATCCATCCTGCTTTAAAGAGCTTGAGCATTTAAACAAAGACTTTATATACAGAAAGACGGTGCACTCATATTATTATGAATGGGAGAAAGTGCAACGCTCAATATGGCGGAATAAGCCCCGCCTTCTAAATGAAAAAGTTTTGCATCACTGCAGCTGCTGCTAGAAGCTCCGGTTTCTATAAAAACTGTGTTTTGAGACGCGCGCTTATGACCGCACATGCACATTAGCTGCTCCAGCCTGAAAAATGCAGTTTTTTGGTCGTGTTTAAAAACATAATTTATGAGTCAATTGTTGTCACATTTCATTGGTGATTTCAAATATGAAATTTAATCATATAAGCTTGGTGAACAGCTTTGGAGAATTTGATGTTTCCCATAGGAGTTGCACTTGCATGACTGAAATATCTGACGGAGAGCGTCTCAAAGATGGCCGTCGAGTGAAATGACTTGCCTCAAAGGGACTATGATTTAAAGTGACACACGGCATAAACTTAAACGTGTGCTTTGAATAAACAGAACAATAATGTAGTTATTGTTATAGTTATCGTTCTTGGTGTGAACAGGCCTAAACTTCCTAAAAAAGATTCTGCTTAGACCAATTCGGAAAAAAATCTTTATACTGGTAAACAACACAGTGATTTTAACTGGTCACATATATTATATTATATTATATTATATTATATTATATTAATATTTTTTTCTCTGAAATGTGTCACTTTGGTTTTTCAGTGGCGTTGCATAGCTTGTATTATTTACATTAAATGGGCAAAAGTTCTGGGATGATTTATCTTTTTCCCATTTTTTACATCTCAGAAACCAGCAGTTTTAAAGGGGTGTTTGATTATGATTTCACTTTTTTAACTTTAGTTAGTGTGTAATGTTGCTGTTTGATCATAAACAACATCTGCAAAGTTACAACGCTCAAAGTTCAATGCAAAGAGAGATATTTCCTTTTACCGAAATCGCTTTTTAAGAACTACAACAAATGGCTGGTAGGGACTACAACAAGCTTCTTCCTGGGTTGGTGACATCACAAACCCTAAAATTTACATAAACCCGCCCCCGAGAACACACAACAAAGGGGGCGGGGCCATGTTGGGCTGCTTTAGAGAAGAGGAAGAGTTGTTGTAGTAGAGTGTTGTTGTCATGCCGTCATTTTACGCCGGACTGCTTCACAAACGAGGATCAATTCAACACAAAAGATTAACATGACGGCACATGCTAGTGGATGAGTTGAATCAACTCCACAGCAACTACATAAATTATCCACTAACCATTCAGAAACGTCCAGTTTCATTCTAAAAGTTGTAACTTCTTCCTGAGTCTCTCCATCAGTGTCGACTCCGGTTTGAACAATGTAAGGCTGAACACCGTTACTGACAATCCTCATTTTGGCTGCATGAGATTCTCCAGCTTTGTTGTTGTTGAGCTGTTAAAGCTCCGCCCTCTTCTGGAAAGGGGGCGGGGAGCAGCAGCTCATTTGCATTTAAAGGGACAAGCACAAAAAGGGGCAAATTTGACAAGCTATAATAAATGATCTGTGGGGTATTTTGAGCTGAAACTTCACAGACACATTCTTATATTATCTTGTAGAAGGGGCATTATAGGTCCCTTTAACAGGGGTGTGAAGACCTTTTATACCCACTGTATTTGTTGCCAAAAAACAAATGTCTTGCTTTAGATTAATGTGCATGGCTGAATCTTTCACAGTAAGAGCAGAAACATGCATTGAAGTCAATTTGGAAGTTTTTGATTTCATGTTGACTTGTATTTAGTGCGTGCATTTTTCAGTATAAACCTTATTTACAATGCTGCTGCTATTCAGCATGTACAGAAACACACAGATAAAGAGAGAGGCATGATGGGAGTTGAGACGCTCCAGCATTGATTATCCTGCAGCTCTTGCTGGGTTTGTTGATTAAATCAGTGTGCGGTCGGGAAAATCCAGCCACATCTCTGTGTGGAAAAACACCTCCAACACCTCGTCCTGAAATAACACCCCAGTTGCTTTGCTGCCGGATGAACATTATAAAAGGTCAGAACTCGACGTGTGGTCTCGCTGCGTGAGCTCTGCGCCTCAGGTGACGTCTGACTGAAGCTTCACGACACACACAGCTCTAATGACCAGACATTATGATGCACACGACAGCTCTGGAAAAGAGTTCACTTGATATTCATTGTGTGTGTGTAAATGAACGGCAGTATCTGTGTGTTCTTGATGCAGTGTCTCAGTGATGCAGATCTTCTCTCTGGATTTATTCAGCACTGTTAATCTCAGTTCTAGCAGAACCTCAAATATCTCAAATTTCTCCTGGTCAGACTCTTAAAATGGCGTTCAGTGCATGTGAAGTGATGCAACTGAACATTCATCAGTAAATCTGAAATACATTCATGATGCTTTTATGGTGTTTGTTTAGTAATTCATTCTGCCATTATGAAAAAAAAGAGTAATCAATTTAAATGATTACTATTGAATTTGTATTTGAGTATAGTTTAAATAATAATAATAAAAATTTTAATTATTTTATTGTTGCTAATATAACTATAATTTATTCATTTAACTCAGTGAGCCATTATTAAAAAAAACAGAAAGGTATAATTTTTTACACTAATTTAAATCATTATAATTTAAATGTTTAATTATTTGATTTTTTGTTTTGCTAATTTGAATATAATGTGAATTATTATAATTAAAAAATTTATTATTAATTATTATATTTGCTAATATAAGTATAGTTTAATCATTTAATTCAGTCAGCCATTATGAAAAAATAACCCAAATGATATAATTTGTTATATTAATTTAAATAATTATAATTTAAATGTTTGGAAATGTAAATATAATATAAGTTAATATAAAAATGTATACATTATATAAATATAAATTATTTAATATAAATATAATTGTATATAAAATATTAAATAATTTAATAATATAAATAATTGAAAATAAGTTAAATAATAAAATTTAAATGATTATATATTTTTTAATTATTTTATTTTAAATCACCAAATATATCCATGTTTGAAAATTTCAATTTCAAATATTTGTTTAATAATATATGACTGTAAATGACAGAAATGTATTGAATTGGAGTGAAAATGTGTTCATTAAAATTGGATTTAATGTGATGCATTTTAAAAGAAACTGAATATTCAACAGTAAATAATAAACACTTTCACAAAGCTTTCAGTGTTTAAATACATTTGTCAGCCATTATACAATAAAACAAAAAGTAGAATTTGTTAAATGAATTAAAATAATTATAATTTAAATGATAATTAAAACTTAAAATATTTTTGCTAATACAAGTATAACTTAATATAAGTTAATATAATTAAAAAATATATTAATGTAATTATTTTTTTTTAATCACCAAATATGTATGAATATTACAATTTCATATATTTGTATAATAAAATATTGCTTTTTTCATTAAAGTAGAATTAGATATGAGACGTGAGATTTTTTTAAGTCAAATTGAAGTACGTTCTTGATGCTTTTATGGTTTTTGTTTTGTAATTTAGTCAGCAATTTTCCATGTTTAAGTTAAGCTAACTTTCTTCTGTTTATTTTCTGCCTGTCATGACTTTGAGCGTGGTGTCTGTCTGACGTGTGCTGTGATTGGTGTTTTCTCACTGTCATTCGTGTCATTGGACACATTCATTTCTGCTGCTTCGAGATGTTGGGTGGAATTACATTCACTTGCGCTCGATTTCCAGCTGACATTTCTGCTTCCTATTTTTAGGCAGGTGTTCCATTTGCGCTCAGAACACACCTGTGATCGTACGGCGCTGTGATATCACTGTCACTTCACCTCTGATCTCTGTCTCTCTCAGCAGGGTACGTCTGCTTTACAGCTCTGGCTCTGTTTGACAAAGGTTTGTTCGATATTTTCTTCACACCGTCACAATGAAATATATTCACCTTCTTCCTTTGCATATTTGGCTAAAGTTTCATATTGTGAGGTTTGTGTATTCTTATCATTACAGTGACTGCTGATCGTTAAATCTGTTTTTGAGAGCATTTTAACATCCAAAGTAGGAGGATGCAAAAATAGGAACGAGGTGTCCGTCAAGCGAAGCTGCATTGCATCACAATTCACCAATGCCAGACTGGACAGCTTTATTTAAAATGAGAATATATATATAAATTTTTAAATCTCTAACCGTAAGAATGAGCAAAAGTAATGGTGGTTTTGCATCAGTCTAGCTGGATTGTAGTTGTTCTGAAGACATTGACATTAATCTGATGTTTGTGTTCATTGGTTCAGGACCAGCAGGTTCCAGATTTTAATTCAGTTAGCCATTATGATAAGTATAATTTGTTTTATTAATTACAGTTTTTTTTGCTTTTCGTATGATTAATATTTGGGGTTAGTTCACCCAAAAATACAATTTCTTTCACTAATTACTCACCCTCATGTCGTTCTACACCTGTAAGATCTTCGTTCATCAACACAAATTAAGATATTTTTGATGAAATCCAATGGCTCAGTAAGGCCTCCATTGACAGCAAGATAATTAACACTTTCAGTGTCCAGAAAGCTACTAAAGACATATTTAAAACACTTCATGTGACTACAGTGGTTCAACCTTAATGTTATGAAGCGATGAGAATATTTTTTGTGCCAAAAAAACAAAATAGCGACTTTTCAACAATATCTAGTGATGGGCGATTTCAAACACTGCTTTGAAGCTTCAAAGCTTTTTTGTTTCAAATCAGTGGTTCGGAGTGTATCAAACTGCCAAAGTAAACGAGGTTTTGTTTCGAAATTTCAATGGTTCACCACTGGGGGGCGTGACTTTGGCAGTTTGATGCATGCTCCGAACCACTGATTCAAAACAAAAGAAAACTTTGAAGCTTCATGAAGCAGTGTTTTGAAATCGCCCATCACTAGATATTGTTGAATAAAGTCGTTATTTAGTTTTTTTGGCGCACAAAAAGTATTCTTGTCACTTCATAACATTAAGGTTGAACCACTGTAGTCACATGATCTGTTTTAAATGTGTCTTTAGTACCTTTCTGGGCATTGAAAGTGTTAATTATCTTGCTGTCAATGCAGGCCTCACTGAGTCATCAGATTTTATCAAAAATATCTTAATTTGTGTTGATGAACGAAGATCTTACAGGTGTAGAACGACATGAGGTGAGTAATTAATGACAGAAATTTCATTTTTGGGTGAATTAACCCTTTAACATGTTAAATAATGCAACTTAAATGATTATTACAATTTAAATTATTGTATTTTAATCACCAAATACCATGATGTTTCATTTTTTTATATTTTTTATTATAATATGTATTGTAATTTGCATTACATTAAAGGTTCTCTAAGCGATCCTGAGCGGAGTAACTTCCTGTTGACGTTCGAAGTGTTGTCAAACAAAACAGAGGCTAGCTAGACCCTCCTCCTCCTCCTCCTCCTCCCCTCTGTGCTTCCTGAAACAGTCATGAACGCGCATTTAAAATCGTTCTTGTCGGTTATTGGCTGGAGCATGTTTATTATGATTCGTGGTCCAGGCTGCACCAGTTTGTTTTTATTGCCATTTTTGGAGCTTGTGGCGACTACAGAGACCGCATTTTTTTACAGTGTGTTCAGGGGACAGGCAGCTAGCGGATAGTGAGGAGATGTTTGCTGTATGTGACAAAAAATGTTTTGGCCTAAAAACGCGTGACATCACTTAGAGGACCTTTAATGAGAATTTTAAAGTGAAAATAGGGCCAGATTTATGCATAGACATTCTAGGCAAACAATTGCTATCTAAATCTAAAATATCTAAACAAATTTTAAAAAATTTTATCTGTCATTTTAAATCATTACTATTGGTCACCCTTTACGTATGTCTGTGGGTTTTGCACATATTTAACCAATAAAAAGAAAAGAGCTTCAGACTAAATCTCGTATCTCAGTTGGCTCGTCAAACTGTCAGTCAAACCTCATAACTCCGCCCGCCTCTATCGTGAATGAAGTGCCACACTCAGTTTGTCTCTGCTTGTTTGCAAAGCAATGAGTAAACTGGTTGTTTGAATGGGTCACTGAAGAAAAGGTTTTTAAAAGTGTAAAAAAACATAATGGAGATAATAAAGAGAATTAATTTTGAAGTTTTATTAAGTGTTAACAATGAGATTATGTTTTTTTTTATAATCAATTAACACTGCTTTTGTCATTTTTTACAAGATGGACAAAATTTGTCACCAACAAAGTCATTCAGTTTAACCAAAATTTCAGTTTTACAGAATGACACTTTTGGTTATACCGAATGACGATATTTTCAAACAATGCTAACAGGCTGATATCTAGCAAAAGGACAATCAAACATTTTATATTTAGTACAAGTTTTTAAAATATTACAACATTTTCCATGTTTTATAGCGGTCGTACCGAATGACCTAATGTTTCGGGACATGCGTATGAGCAAGTGAAAACATGAATTTTTCAAATAGTTAATTTGCTTCATGACCATGTGGTTCTTTGCAGGTGTCTGAATGATATCACATCCTGTCACATGATATTGACCACATGACTTGATCCAGAATGGTCCCTTTATATTGGTTACTCCGAATGACATCATTGAAATTCATTTTTCCGGACATTCTTTCTCAGAACAAAGAAACGACTTCTACACATAATTTTAATACCATTTTGCACTATGTTGATATATGATGTTATAAAATCATGCCAGAATAAAAAAAATATACATTTATTACATTTTAAGATATTTTAATCACAAATGAAATGGCTGTATTGGCCTTTGGACGGTTAAACCGAATGACCTTTTGACTTCAAACTCTTTAAAATACCTTTATATGTAGCAAAATATAATTAAAACCTTTTCAATATAAGAGATCTAGTTGTACTACCTTACATACTTTGGATGTCATATCTTTGTTTTTATTATCATTAAGGCTTTTGGACAATAAAAAAAGACCCGTCACATCATTGACCCGAATGAGTGCAGCATTTTCTTTACTCAAGAAACACACATTTACCATTGATTCACTGTCTTAAATACCCTGAGCAAAGCATTTCATCTTTTATAACATGAGATTTTGGACAAATGACAGAAAAAACTGAGCGCCACATATGTGGAAAAGTGGCATCAGAAATGTCAGTGAATTTACATTTCACCCAGTGTGCATTGCTCAAAGTCACGCTTAACTCATGTCTGTGTTCTCCAGTATCGTTGTATCAAAGTTGAGTATTTCTGTCATGTTTTAATCATATAATCCTGAGATGATCTCAGTTATTGTGCTCCTGCTTCGGGCCTATAGTTGAAAGTATAAAAACAAAACGCACTGTCATGCTTGTCATCACCAACTACTGAATAAATCCTCTGAACTCATTCCATTTTCCCAGCCGGCTCAGAGTGTTTTCAAGCATTCATAGTTTGGTTTGTGGATATTTGGATATATATTTTCATGCATCAGTGCTGGTTATGAAAGGCTGGTGTGTTTATTGTCTGAACGAGTGGACTGCACACAACACATCTCTCTGTAAGATTAAGGACCCCGAGCATGAAATCAGGCCTTTCTTTTCTCTAATACAGATCAGAAATATGACAATATCAAGAAATTCAGGATCAACCACATTCAGGGAGGTCAGATTCAATCCACTTCTTCTAGATTCACAGTTAGATTTGAACAATTCAAAGAGAGCTGGACTGTGACAGTGAAATTATTTTTGCTCAAAATTTTTCAAGTATTTGTATATCAGAGCCTATTTTACTCTAAATATCTTTTTACTCACTACATTTCAATAAAACATTTCTTTCCTTGCTGTTTCTAAATAGAGATGTGAAGCAGTTGTTCTTTCGAGTCGATTCTTTTCAGTGAACCGTTTAGGACTGAACGATTCACTCGCCTTTCGGACCGGGCTGCGTTTCTCAAAATCATTCTAACAATTAGAAATGATTAGAACTAATTGTCTTTACAATATCATTTTTATTATGATGTTTTTGGGAAACGCACTCATGAACTGTTTGATTCACTGAATCGATTCACTGACTCTATGCTGCATCTATGCTCAGTATAGAATAGCATACTATCATAATACTTTTACTATTTTTCCAACATATACTTATAAATCTTTTTATAGCTTAAATAGTAAGAGTAGTCCAATCTGAATTCTGATTCGAAAACAAAAGATTCGTACATGTTTCGAAGCTTCAAGAAGCGTTGTTTCGAAAGCACATCACTAACTATAAGAACTCAGTTTTAATAACCATACTTTAGTAGTATCATGAAAGAGATAGCCTACTCAAAAGAAACTTAGGCTATGTTTTATCTGGCTATCTGTACTGTACCTCAGGTACAGGATTTGTTTACGTTGTCCACTCCTGACACCAGAATCAGTCCGATTCATAAAGACATTTTCTTCCAGCAGTCTCATGATTTATTTTAGCCAGGATTGTTCATAAACCAAGTATTCAATGCTTAAACTCTGAAAGATTCTCTGCAGTTTTCTCAAACGTCAATCATTGTTTTAAGGTTTATTGAGCGTTTTACGGCCCCTGCGCTGCACACAACAGCAGGCGGCGTTTGAGATTGAAGTTCTCTCAGAAACTGTTTATACAGAGATCCCTCCAAAGAAAAGAAGAGCTGCCGAATCCTGTGGGAATTGTGGATGCTGGACAAATTCAGTGCGCAGAAGCTCCCCATGATGCCGCAGTTAAGCAGACCCAGCAGCCCGCCGATCGATCGCTTATAAATTGTTGATCAATGGCCGTGTGCCGACTCTCTCTCAAACGATCTGGACTGATTCTCGTGAGACGCCGCCTCAATAAAGCAGAGAGAGGCGCTGCATCTGAATCAGAGGCCTGAGACGCATGAGCAAATCTCCCTCTCTCTGTGATGTCGCAGCGCTCTGAAAGGCCCGTTACCACCATCAGCGCCGGGTAATGTAGAAAGACGAGGGCTGTCTGGAGCAATCTCAAAAGCTCTCAGCTCTTTTTACACTGAAAGAGAGACTAATGGAGACGCTCAATGAGATCAAGAGAGAGAGGGAGACTAAAGACTACACTCAAAAACAGAGAAAGAAAGTTAGATGGGTTGAAGTGACAAGAAAATAGGGGTTAAACGAGAGAGAGAGAGCTGGATGAGTGGCTTAAAGAAAAAAAAAAACATTTGAATTAGATGCATATTGTTCAGTATTTTATGTAATATTATCTATAAATGAATAAATCTGGTCTCACATGAGCCATATAATAATCAATAATATATGTATATGGAATAGTTCATTAATGTAAAGGAAAAACATGATGGTAGTGAAATTATATAATATTTTATAGAAAATCACTAATATACATAAAATATGTTTTATTTTTAAAAATTTTATATATATTAATATATTAATTATTAATATAATGTATAAAAATTGACATTGGATATATATATAATATATATATATATATATATATATAATATATATATAATATATAAATATATATATATATAAAGATTATATTTTAAAGGTGCTGTTAACGTCTTTTTAAAAATGTAATATAAGTCTAAGGTGTCCCCTGAATGTGTCTGTGAAGTTTCAGCTCAAAATAATTTTTTTTAATTAATTTTTTTAACTGCCTATTTTGAGGCATCATTAATATGAGCCGATTTAGGCTGCGGGCCCTTTAAATGCTCACGCTCCCCGCCCCCGGAGCTCGCGCTTGCCTTAAACAGCAAAACAAAGTTCACAACTAATATAACCCTCAAAATGGATCTTTACAAAGTGTTCGTCATGCACTGGCATGCATCAATCATAGTACAGTATTTATTTGGATGTTTACATTTGATTCTGAATGAGTTTGATAGTGCTCCTTGGCTAAAGCTAATTACACACTGTTGGATTTATAAGAATGAAGTTGTGTTTATGAATTATACAGACTGCAAGTGTTAAAAATGAAAATAACGACGGCTCTTGTCTCTGAAGTAAGAAATGATGGTAACTTTAACCACATTTAACAGTACATTAGCAACATGCTAACGAAACATTTAGAAAGACAATTTACAAATCACTAAAAATATCATGTATCATGGATCATGTCAGTTATTATTGCTCCATCTGCCATTTTTTGTATTGTTCTTGCTTGCTTACCTAGTCTGATGATTCAGCTGTGCACAGATCCAGACGTTAATACTGGCTTGTCTAATGCGTTGAACATGGGCTGGCATATGCAAATATTGGGGGCGTACATATTAATGATCCCGACTGTTACGTAACAGTGTGTTATGTTGAGATTCGCCTGTTCTTCGGAGGTCTTTTAAACAAATGAGATTTATATAAGAAGGAGGAAACAATGGAGTTTGAGACTCACTGTATGTCATTTCCATGTACTGAACTCTTGTTATTCAGCTATGCCAAGATAAATTCAATTTTTAATTCTAGGGCACCTTTAAATATATATATTTATTTATATATATATAATATATATATATTATATATAGCCAGCACTATAAATCAAATATTATATTATTTAAAAAGATTTTAAAATATATAAATTGATTTTTATATAATATTGAATAATATATATATATATATATATATATATATATACATATAATAATGTTTTATATATATTTAAAAAGATTTTATATACATTTTATGTCAAATTCCTGTTCAAAAAAAAAAAAAAAAAAAAAAAATTCCTGTTCAAAACCCTCGAATCAAGACTAATCAAGAAGCGGTTTATCAGAAGAGAGAAATGGACAGTTATGGACAGTCCAGTTTTCTCATGAGAAGATAAAAGTGTATTATATGCATCAGCTGCATCTAAATCCAGCAAAAAAAATACACTTCAATGAAATTGGCAGAACAGTGGGAATCAATGTGAAACGCTCTTAAGGTTTGGGAAGAGGTGAAACAAATTCATCAAATAATGTTTGGTAAGTGATTTCGTTCTGCGGGCGGCAATTTATCATCGTTACTGGGCGAATCAGGAGGGAAGGGAATCAAGGTAATTGGGGTGGAACGCTGACAAGACTGCTGGCTTTAAAAACACCTCCAACCCACAGACTGTGTTATTCCCTCCTGACAGCAGGCAAACTTTGTTCCTCTGCTGGATTCACTTTGCTCGAGTATAAATTCAATCTGCTTTTCAAGTAAATGTTTTATTTGTGCAGGAAAAGTAAAACTGCTACTCCATTTACAGGTGTGTATGAAATCATAAATGACATCAGTTTCATATCTGAGACGTTTCTCAATGAGATTAAATAGAGCAAAATCCAAGACTTTTGCTTCTCAGAAGTTTTTCCTGATAAAATGTTTCTCCTTAGAGTTTCAGAAGAGGTATCAACAGAGATTCGCCAGCTCTTTGAAGTCTGCAATCAAAGGTCAGAGATCTCAGTATGAGCTCAATCATTTCTGATTAGAGTCCAGATCAAATGAAAGTTAATATTTTTATTCAGCACGGATGCATTAAATTGTTCAAAAGTGACATAAAGACATTCAGAATGATTTCTGAAGGATCATGTGACACTAAAGACTGGAGTAATGATGCTGAAAATTCAGCTTTGATCACAGGAATAAATTACATTTTATAATAAATTCACATAGAAAACAGCTATTTTAAATTGTAAAAATATTTCACAATTTTTACTGTCTTTTTGATCAAATAAATGCAGTTTGGTGAGCAGAAGAGACTCTTTCAAAAACCTTACCGCCCCAAAACATTTAAACAGTAGTGTATAAACACAAACACAATTGATCTTTGAAGAACTGACACAAAGTCATCAGATCTTGTATTTCAGATGCGTATCAGCACCAGTCACGTGTTCTGTGAGGACAGTTTATCGCTCATCTTTAATAAAGGCAGTGAAATTGGAGGTCCTCTCTGCAAGCGTTTAAACAACCTTCCAATAACCTTCCTGCTGTTCTCTGACTCGTGTTGTGTTTGTGTCTGAGCTGTAGGGGCCGCTGTGAGAACTGCATGCTGGGAAACTACAGCCACACGGCAGCTCCAAACAACATCAGTGTCGGATCTGGAACACAAAGTCAAACAGCATCTGACAGGAAGAAACTGTTCACAGATCAGTGAGTGCATCTCTTCATTGACATGATGCTGCATCCCTATTTACACACTTCTACTGTCCTAAAACACAAACACGTCATTAAATCTCATCTTGATACCACGGGCTGATTTGTTGCATGCTATTTGCATTTGCATGTAAACATGAACATCGACTAAACTCATTACCTTAAAATGTGTTATTTCACTGTGGCAGCTTTGGCCGCTCATTACTCCCATTTTTACACAACTAAAGTCAAAAATGAAGCATCGTGAACTCTTCTTCAGTAATGCATGTGATTGTGGGTGATATTATCTCAAAATGCCTGTGGTTTGAAAATCTACCAGAAATGGTGAACCATCTGGGCACATAATATCATCAATATATAATGATTTGGGATGAAATAACCCTAATTTTACATGCTATTTGGCATATTATGTGTATTGGTATGCAGCCTCTGTGATGTTTCCTAGTATTGAAAGACTCTTTGTTGCCACATTATTCTTCAACTACATATTTAAAATGCATACTGTGACCCATCTACTTTTACTCAGAGCCACCAGAATGAATCAGGCACTGGTAAAACATCCACTGTAATATTTATGTTGCTTAAATTTATTCTGTCAGAAAACACAGCTATTTTTATGTGAGGCAGGGGTTTCCAATCTTTTTTGTCAGCCGAACCCCATTAGACATAAAATATTAAGACATAAAGTACCGCCTGACATTTTTAGTTAATATTTCATTGATTTAACAACACATTTACATGTTCACAATTCTCCGATGACAATAAATGGTCACATGACATGCAAGAAAACAGATAAAATATTTAATTTTAGAATTTTAAAAATGAAATTATTATTATAAGTTTAACTCTAATTGTACTGTTGTACAAAATTGAATGTTTTATAATAATTGTAACAATTATTTTATTTGACAACAAAACAAGTTAGTTACATTTGACATTGTTAAACAATTGTGAAATTAATTAATTAATTGTGTAATTAATTAGATTATGTGTATATATATATATATATATATATATATATATATATATATATATATTAGGGCTGTCAAGCAAATAAAATTTTTAATCGTCTGCCGATGTCAAATTCCCCCCAAAGATAAAGTCATTATTGTGTTAAATGAGAAAACTATTAAATAGACATTACAAAAAGTAGCTTTAGAAATATTTTCTTTGATTCAACATAGAATTTATTACATATACATTTTTATTTTGATATTTAGAATTGGTATTTAGATATATTTACAGACCGGTAAATGTCTAGATGAGTAAATCATTGAATCATTGATTAATTTGATTCGTTCAAACAGCTGATTCATTCAGGAATGAATAAATGGCTCTCTTTATGAATGAGTCATTGAATCATTGATTCACCTGATTGATTCGCTCAAAACGCGGATTCATTCAGAAACGAAACACTGCTGTGTGTTGCTCAGAGACGCACAACAGTTCTGCTGTGGCTTTATAGGTAATATTTTAGAAAAAAAATCAAAAAATCATACAGCGGCATTTTTGCCTTGATATCTTGAATTTTATGGTCATTCTAACTGCATTCTATAGGCTGATATACACACACACACACACATTTCTTGAGTGTAGACGAGTTCCCAGCTGACAGACGTGCACTAAACGCCATAAAACTCTCTTGGTTTCACAGGGTCTTTAAAGTGATTTACGAGTGATTATCAAGGCTTTATGATGGTGTTAGACAGATAATCTGGGCTCAGTCTCCGCTACCGAAAGAAAGAGGAAAAAACAAATTGTTGTTTACCGGCAGAATCCATTCAGTGACCATGGCAACCTCATTCCCACCAAACAACTGACCTAATGTAAAGGTCAAATGGTCTGTGCTCGGCGCGGCGTTATAACAGCACGGAATTTTCAATCTTCTCCACGAGCAGACGGATTCCAATGTTCCGAAACGGAACACAGAACTCGTTTTGATACCTGTTCTGGAGATTTGTTTTCCATGGTAATGAAAAAACAGCTCAGATAATGGAATAGCTTAATATATATTGATTTTATAATGTTGTGGAAAGGTTGTTTGCTAATAAGAGCTGAATTGGTTTCTTTCTCGCCGTCTGGCCTCTCCAGAAATAGCAATGTGGATCTGTGGAGAAATTTACCCAACATACCTTCTCACACACACACACACACACACACAATTTATCTCAGAGCAAATGGAAAAACCACTGAGAGAGAAAATAATTTCATCACAGCATCCTCTGCGGTTCCGAGACAATTCTGTGAATTCATCAGGGGTAAAATATTATCACAGTTTAACTCGGAGGATGAGATGATTCACTGTACAACCTAACACACTTAAACAACAGATGGACCTAAAACAGAGAGAACGAGACAGAGGATATATATAGAGAGAGATGAACATGACTCTCAGAAGATATGTGAGTCTGAAACATGCCTTTTTCAGTGATTTTTAAAGTCAGTTTTACAGTTGCGATGTAACGGAAGTTGCAAATCTTTTATTCTGTATTGTGACATGCATTTTAATAAAATAGCAAAATGTAGGGTGTGAACTTCTGTGCATCAGTTGTTGATTGGATGGAGGCAGATGTAAATTGCAGCTTGCAGATTATTATAAGAGATGGGCGGGTTTTAAGCAGACAAAATGATTGAAGTTGTGCATACGTCACCAGAGAACGCAAATAGCAAAGTATTTGATTTTAAAGGGGTCATGAAATGAGAAATCAACTTTTCCTTGAGCTTTTGATATTTAAGAGGTCATCATACTATAAGAATATCTTGTAAGTTTCAGAACTGAAAACTTCTTTGTTTGTCCAATAAAAGCTTTTATTGACAGCAGACCGAACGACTTGTCCTAAAATGTGCCTATCTATAGGTGAAACCCCGCCTCCGCAGAAGAAATCAACGCCTACTTCATCATTGCAACGTTAGCCCCGCCCACTGGCGTGTTAGTGAGATGAGGAGGAGAGAAGAGCGATACAGGACTAAAATTACATTACCTTTCAAAGGATCCTAATGTTAGGAATATGGTTATTAATTTTCAACAATGTGAATGTCTCAGTTGAGTTTTATTTATTTGTATTCAGTACATTTCACTGTGGATTCTTTGGTAAATCAATCACATTTCGGCGCAGACTTTGCAAACAGACTTTTAGGATATGGACTCAACAGTAATGCAACAACATGTAAGTAACTGTGTTCATTCTAATGCCTGATCTGATATTAATGATTCATGTACAGTCAGATGTACTTTGTCTATGTGACAGTAATAAAACCAGTGACTAAACGCTCAACTTCACCTTGTTTATTAGTAGGATGAAAATAATCTGTGATTAAATTATTTAAAGAAAGCGATCAAAGAATGCTTCCTTTACAATCACTGGAGCTGTCAATCAAACAGCGTGAGTTTATCAGTTCTGGACTTGCGCCAAAACTCCTGTTTTATTCAACAAATTTCTTAGTTACATCGTTTGCACTGTTAGTTATGATGAAAGCATTCATTAGTGTGCAGAAATTGAGTTGCAATGACGAGATCACTGTTTTCATGAACTCAACAACATGTCTGTGATCGGCTACAGTGTTCATCTCTGCAACCTTTCATGCCACGATCTAAATATAATGCTATAATCAACACTTTTAGTTAATTTTGAGAGCTGCAGTTGTAAAAACGTGCTAAAAGTTAGCTATTTCATATGCAAAGATGTCAGCCAATCACAGCAGTGGGCGTTTCCACTGAAGTCTCACAGCAGACACGCCCCTTAAAACAGAGCGTTCAAACCAGAGGGGATAAAATCAGGCTAGGAAAAATGCCTTTTATTTCTAAACTATGACATTTTTTGATGTAAAAAGCATTCTAACATTATAAGTGCACCCCAGGAAACATAAAACAATAAATGACCCCTTTAATATTATCCATATTTTGGGAACACAGCAGGCAAAAAGGCATCTGAATTTAAACAGGGTTTAAAAGCAGAAATGTGCAGCTTGTATTTTGGTGAAAGTGCTTATTTTTATAGCTCTGTAAAATTATTCAAATTTTAACTGCCTGAATCATCCTGGACTTTACAAATAGTTACATCACATCCCTTTCTGGTGTCCTGATTTCATTGAAATGGTAAATCAATTACGCCGTCCATAGAGTTGCATTTAATCTGGAATATATTATTAAAGAGGCCATATTATGTCCTTTTTCAAAGTCTTGATGTTGTTTTTGGGCTCTACTAGAACAGGTTTTCCTGCTTGAATGTTGATTATTTTCCTCATATTCTCCATTGTTGCAGCTCCTCTCTTCCCAGTCTGTCAGTAACGCTCTGTTTAGTTCCTGTCTCTATGAAGCCCCTCCTTCTGAAATGTGCTCTGATTGGTCGGCTGGAGCAGTGTGTTGTGATTGGTGTTTGGGAAATGTCCCGGCCCTTACCATAACCGCCAGTTTTTACACACTACTAACTAACTCAACCAGGCCCCGCCCCTTTATTCTGCATTTGAAGTATTTAAATGAGGAATATTGTGACGTGTTCCCGGAAGAAAACTACAATGGAGGCTTTCAGGGAGTTCAGAAACACTGACACTGATATATAGAGACGACTTTTTCATGCTCAAACAGCAACATTACACAAAGAAACATGAACATGGTAAAAAAGCATAATAGGTCCTCTTTAAGTGTTAAATATTGCCCTTTTATATCATCGTTCCATGTTCAGTTTTGTCATGCAATTAAAGGTTTATCCCCACAGATATGTAATTTGTGTTTGTGTGGCACACCTGCTGTAATTAAGACCAGCACGTGCCCTCCGACGAACCATTTAATGTGTCAGCTCAAACGGGACTTGCACGGCCCTTAACGACTTCAAACCAGACTTCACAGGCTGCTCTCATTTACATATTAATGACATTTTCATGCTACGTTTCACTTTACGCAGTGTCACTAACCGCGGAGAGACAGTGGAAGAGAATAGAAGAAAAGGCCGACGCATAATAACAAGCTGTAAAACGCTGAAGGTAGCTGTGAACAAAATCATAATTGCACGCGGGTGAATTACGTGGCCCTCCGAGCGCCTGTGGAGCTGTGAATGTACTGCAGATGGAGATGAATTATAAAAACAATAAGAGAAAAATAGTGCAAACTGGTCACAGATAAACATGAGAAGTGACAAGCGTGTGGTGTAAATATGAATGAGGGGCTGTTGGCGTGTTTCTGATAACAGTAATCCGCAAAACACTGTGTTTCCTGCTGTGATAAAGAAACTCATTCAAGGGAGGAAAAAGAAATGAAAGTGCTGAATATAAAGCAGAAAACAAATAATTATACATATGGACTATTATAGTTTTCTTGCATAACTCTAAAAGTCTTAAAGCTTTCCATTGTTTACTATGGTAAATGTTGATAAGGAGTACTTATTAAGGAGTAATAATTTATTCAAATTAGATAGTTTCAGCTCTAAAATCTGATTGGTTGAGCCATTTGTGGCTGCACTTTAATTGAATATTAAACTGTAAAATTCCCAGTTTTGTGAAGTGATTTTATATATATGTGATTTTATATTAATATTTTTAATTATCTTTTATTTTTTTTATTTTCAGTTTTCATTTTGTTTTAATATTGTTTGTAATTTTTATTACTTTTTTGTATATTTCTAAATAGCTTTAATTTATTTTTATTTAACTTTTAGTACTTCAAGTTAAACTTATTTTATTTCAGTTAATATTTGGTCAAGTTTTTCCATCTTATATTTACATTTTATTTCATCTTTATTTCAATTATTGAAAATGATATATTATTATTATACTTTTCATTCATAATTCTAAGTATTAAAGCTTTCCATGGTTTACTATGGTACATTTTTTATTAATTATACAGATTATAGATCTATATAGCTTTAATTTATTTTTATTTATGTTTTAGTAATTTTAGTACTTCAACTTAAAATAATATTTCATTTTTTGTTTGTTTTTCATTTTTATTTCAGTATATATTATTATCATATGATAATATTATAAAAATTATAATTATAAAAATATATATTATATTATCATTTATTATTATACTTTTTTTAAGCATAACTCTAAAAGTCTTAAAGCTTTCCATTGTTTACTATGGTAAATGTTTATAAGAGGTACTTTTCTTAATGAGTTATACAGTATAAGTTTTCAGAACCTTCCCTTGTCAAAGATAATTATTTAAAGGTGCCATAGAATTGAAAATTGAATTTATCTTGGCATAGTTGAATAACAAGAGTTCAGTACATGGAAATGACATACAGTGAGTCTCAAACTCCATTGTTTCCTCCTTCTTATGTAAATCTTATTTGTTTAAAAGACCTCTGAAGAACAGGCGAATCTCAACATAACACCGACTGTTACGTAACAGTCAGGATCATTAATATGTATGCCCCCAATATTTGCATATGCCAACCATTCAAGGCATTAGACAAGCCAGTATTAACGTCTGGATCTGTGCAGAGCTGAATCATCAGACTAGGTAAGCAAGCAAGAACAATAGCGAAAAATGGCAGATGGAGCAATAATAACTGACATGATCCATGATATCATGATATTTTTAGTGATATTTGTAAATTTTCTTTCTAAATGTTTCATTAGCATGTTGCTAATGTACTGTTAAATGTGATTAAAGTTACCATCGTTTCTTACTGTATTCACGGAGACAAGAGCCGTCGCTATTTTCATTATTAAACACTTGCAGTCTGTATAATTCATAAACAACTTCATTCTTTATAAATCTCTCCAACAGTGTGTAATGTTAGCTTTAGCCTGTTAGCCATGGAGCATAGCCTCAAACTCATTCAGAATCAAATGTAAACATCCAAATAAATACTATACTCACATGATCTGATGCATGCATGCAGTATGCATGACGAACACTTTGTAAAGATCCATTTTGAGGGTTATATTAGCTGTGTAAACTTTGTTTATGCAATGTATTATAGAGTTGCGAGCTCGGGGGCCGGGAGCGCGAGGATTTAAAGGGGAAGCATCCTGAATCGGTGCATATTTAATGATGCCTCAAAATAGGCAGTTAAAAAAATTAATAAAACAAAACTATGGGGTATTTTGAGCTGAAACTTCACAGACACATTCGGTGGACTCCTTAGACTTATATTACATCTTCTGAAAAAGCATTCTATGGCACCTTTAATATTGGATAATTAGGTCTTTAAAATCTGATTGGATGAGTCATTTGTGGCTGCACTTCAATTGAATTCTAATTATCCGCCAAGTTACAAGGTTGCTTGGCAACGATAAACAGCCTAAAGTGAAACTAATGAACTTATTTCAGTTGTTTATTGAATATTTCTTTGTGATAATTAGCATTAATGAATCACATTATTTGCAGTGCCTAGCAACACTTCTACAGGGATAAACCTGTGACTTTTTGCTTGGCAGTTTTCTCAGAGTAACATCTCTGAAAGGGAAAAAGAGCAAAACTTTGCGCTAACTTTTATTTTAAATTCATGCAGGTCACAGCATCCGTTAATCAGCCTCTCTCCCTCGACCACATGCTGATTTACCTGATCTGCCAATCTCTCCAACCTATTTATCAATACTTAACCGAGAAGAGACGCCGTCATTTCACAGGTCAATTCACTCTAATTATGGCGTGGCGATTTAATCTGCTTTTAAACAGCCAGACGGACACTTTAGAAAAATTTCATTAACCTCCCAATTTTCAATCTCTCCTCTTTATTAGACAGGGCATCCTGCTACCGCCGGTGCTCTGATGAACAAAAGTGATTTAGATCAGACAGACAGAGGGAAAACAAGAGAGAGAGACCAGCTTCCTGTTCAAAACCAGGTGAGCTCCCAATCTAGACAGCATTTCGAGGCATCAGATGCCAAAGTTTTTCCAGCAGAATAATCAAGATACCTTAAAAAAGTTTCAGTCACAGAGAATGCAATTACACAATGCACTGCAACAAGTGCAGGCACAAAAATGAACGCTCCAGCAGGAGTTATTCTCTAGATCAGTGACTCTGAACTCCCTGAAACGCCTCCATTGTAGTCTTGAGTTTTCTTCTGGGAACGAACACGTCACAATATTCCTCATTTAAATAATTCATATGCAAAATAAAGGGGCGGGGCCTGGTTGAGTCAGTTAGTAGTGTGTTGAAACTGGCGGTTATGGTAAGGGGCGGGACCAACTTTTTGCCACACCAGCCAATAGCCGGTGACTTAAGAAAATTTACCGGCCATAAATATTTTGACATCAAAATATATTTTGACATATATTGACATCAAAATTTTAGATATCAGTAAAAATTCACTCTTCAGATAAAGAAATTGAAAGTAATCAAATGTAAAATAACACTGGATATTAATTAAATATAGATTAATCCTTATTTAAGTTCCTAAAGTTATTCAGTCAAGAGCAGTGTGATTTTCTCTTTGTCTTTTGTCGTTTGAATAACATTAATGAGACAGACGGCAGCAGGTTTATTAGGCTGCTGTCACTTTAAGACCGAATGCACTGATCCAATATACTGTTACACATGAGTTTATTTTTCAACTGCTTAAGTCCCCTTAAAGGGTTGGTTTCACCCAAAAATGAAATTCTGTCATTAATTACTCACTCTCATGTTTCTACACCTGTAAGACCTTCATTCATCTTCGTTTTTGATGAAATCCATGGCTCAGTTAGGCCTGCATCGCCAGCAAGATAATTTACACTTTCAGTGCCCAGAACAGTTCATGTGACTACAGTGGTTGAACCTTAATGTTATGAAGTGACAAGAATAGTTTTTGTGCGCAAAAAAAAAACAAAATAACGACTTTCTTCAACAATATCTAGTGATGGGTGATTTCAAAACATTGCTTCATGAAGCTTCGAAGCTTTACGAATCTTTTGTTTTGAATCAGTGGTTCGGACCACCATCAAATGGCCAGAGTCACGCCCTCCAGTGGTGAAGCATTGAAACACTTATGATGTAACAAAGCCTCGTTTACTGAAATCACGTGACTTTGGCAGTTTGATATACGCTCCGAACCACTGATTCAAAACAAAAGATTTCATATATGCGCCAACGGCGATTTTTACTGGCATTTGTCGCTTGGCAAATGTTAATTTTTGTGCCTGGGCGTGACTTTTCCCAAATACGCTGGAAGCGCTTGACCAATCACAACACGCTGCTCCAGCCGACCAATCAGAGCACATTGTGCTTTTCAGAAGGAGGGGCTTCATAGAGACAGGATCTAAACAGAGCGTTACTGACAGACTGGGAAGAGAGGAGCTGCAACAATGGAGAATATGGAGAATAATTCAACATTCAATCATGAAAACCTGTTCTAGTAGAGCCCAACAACAAAATCGACTTTATAAAAGGGTCTTCTTTAAATACTGAAAAACATCAATACAATTTTTAAAAAATGTATCCAATATTTAAGTGTGCAGTTTTTTTTTTTTTTTTTTCTACTGGTTTTGCTGTTTCTGCTTTTTTAAGAGTCCATTTTGGGTTTAATGCACCTACTAAATCTACAACATGCAGCATGCATGACGAACACATTGTAAAGATCCATTTTGAGGGTTATATTAGCTGTGTGAACTTTGTTTATGCAATGTATTATAGAGTTGCGAGCTCGGGGGCGGGGAGTGCGAGGATTTAAAGGGGAAGCATCCTGAATTGGCGCATAGTTAATGATGCCCCAAAATAGGCAGTTAAAAAAATTAATAAAAAAAAAAATCTATGGGTATTTTGAGCTGAAACTTCACAGACACATTCAGTGGACACCTTAGACTTATATTACATCTTCTGAAAAAGCATTCTATGGCAATATTGGATAATTAAGTCTTTAAAATCTGGTTGGATGAGTCATTTGTGGCTGCACTTCAATTGAATTCTAATTATCTGCCAAGTTACAAGTTACAACATGTTGTAATTTGTGTAATTTGAAGCTACTTTCTAGAGATTTCTGGTTGGCACATTAATCCTGATGTCAGAAGTGATCCAGGAGATCCACATGCACAACTCTAATGCTGAAGTTCAGAAAGTGAGTGATTTTGCATTTGCACAAGCTGACGGCACCCCTCGACTCTATGCTTGTCAGTCTTTTAATTGAATTTCCAGTGGAAGTCTTATCAGACATTCATATACCTGATTAAATGCATGACCCTTGGAGCCTGACAGTAAAAATCACAAGTCTGATTGCTAAAAAAATGAGCAACAATAAACATTTTAGCAAATGTCAGTTAATATGAAGAACTACCTTTTTATATATATATCAGAGCTGCATGATTCTGGATGAATTGAGAATCATGATTTTCCCATGATTCTGAACAGACATTTAAACAAAATAACATGTAATTTACTAGAGGTTCTGTCAAAATGTTAATTTCTGCAATCTATTTAAAAAGTTTAATTAATCTAAAATTTTTTTTTTTTTAAAAAAAACAGTAGTTGCAGACTGCAGGACGGGCGATGGGAACAAACCCCTTTGAGTTCTCTGTCGGGTTTGTGTTTTCGTGCTGTGCTGAGGCTAATAGGCTCCGCCCCCTGAGCAGATGTTAACACCGCACCCCCTCTGACCTCTCACACCTGTTTCAATTAGAGCGCGTCACCTCGTACCCGCGCCTGCCGAGCTGAGACTGCCACAAACACACGGGTCACACACACACACACACACACACATCCTCAATGATTTAGTTTAGAAGCACTCAGACACTAACGGCTCGTGATGTCAATCACTGTTAGGAGAGAGTTACACTTAATTCTGAGTTCTATGACACAATATACAAAATATAGATATCTATCTGTCTGTCTGTTTGACTATGGTCCATTATAAGGTCTAAACTCTGTGTATAATTTGAATCCTTCATCAACCTTCGATACGATGCGTTCCAGCTTCTGTCAGTATGAGATGTTTGTGTCTCACATTCAGTATTACAGTGTAAAGTCATTATTCTCTGTCCTCTCTGAGTGTCTCTAAGAGCTTCTGCTTGTTTTCTCTTATCTGTGCCGCTTCACCAGAAACATTCGCACATCTGTCGGCTTCATCCTGGAACCAATCATGAGTTGGCATGCTTTAATTGAACAGGAAGTGTCTAACACGTGTATTCATTACAGTGTTGAACTGAAGAGAGAACAAAGACTGTCCTTGCTGTTCAAGATAATACCACATGGTGATTTGTAACTGCTGCTAAATAATATAAAATGTTATTTTTGCTGCTCTGTATTTCATATGCATCACTTTTGCATGCTTTGCAAAGGACATATATAAGAGTCAAGGATGCAGCATGTGAGATTCTTTAAATAAGTTTGTCAGGGTCGAACCTGCCACACATTCACAGAATCACATCTGAAAATGTTGCTATAGTAACCATTCATTTGGACGTGCTAAAACAGGAGGTGACATGCAAATATGGCTCTCTGCCTCCCTCGCTTTCTCCTTTATGATTCCTCCTCTTCACCTCGTTTTCTTCCTTCTATCTGTTTCTCCTGATCTCTCTCTCTGCATCAAACGGGTGGATGTTGAAGGTATAAACCCTGGTTTTGTTTGACAGCTGGGTATGATGTAGAGGTCTCTGGTCTCATTTTTCACTGCACATGTATTCATTATGCATGATATAATTCACCGGTTTTCAAATATAGATGGTTTTATACGCCGCTGGATCCGCATTGAGATTTTATAGGAGCGTGGATTCAAAGCAGTAAAGGCATAAAATTAAATTCAGTCACTGTTAAAGCACTCGCCTCACAGATGTTGGGAATATACCATCATTTCTACACAAAACGTCACTCAAAGTTTATTATTGCACATCAAAACACTGTAAAAAAAAAAAAGATTTTTCAGAGTTTATTGGAGTATGTTTTACAAGAATATACAAGTTTAGTATTTCTACTTCAAAATGTCAATGTCTTTATTCAATTGCCTTTTTTGTGAAATTCACTAAGAATTTCTAAGTGAAACTGTTTCAAAGTAAATCCTACACCAATTTTTTGAGATTTATGAACACTTCTTTTAGATAAACAGGCTGTTTTTGCTGCTGCACCTTTAAGATGTGACCTCACATTGTTGGTCAGGTATGTTAATGAGCTCATAGTTGTCATAATCATGATTATATCTGAATGAGCCGTTTTTAGTTTCATTAAATGGCCATTAAAAGTTTTGCACTTGCATCATTACCGTGGTTACCAAAGTTCAGTTATGCTCATGATGTTGATATGCATGTTATCCTTTACTGCGGAAACAATAACAAACATCTACATATTAGACTATTAACTTCATCCAAAGACTATAGAATAACACAAGACGTGTCACTCGTATAGTTTTGAATGGGAGAAAGTGTAACGCGCAATATGGCGGAATAAGTCCCGCCTTCTAATAAAAAAGCCAATCGCCGACTGGTAAAGTCATCGCGTCACTTCAGCGGCCGTTAGAATTGCCGGTTTCTATAGAAACAGTCAGACGCGCGCCTCCGAAGAGACGCGCATTTAGGTCTGCGCATGCGCATTAGCTTGATCCAGCCTGAAAAATACAGTGTTTTGTCATTATTCGAGCGTTTAGAAACTAAATTTATGAGCCGGTTGTTGTTAGATTTCATTGGTGATTTCAAATATGAAATTTAATCTTAAGGTTGGCGAACAGTTTTGGAGAATTTGATGTTTCCCCATTCAAAGAGATAGGGCATGATGCCCAGGATGCCCGAGAGGCGTTTCAAAGATGGCCGCCGAGTGAAATGACTTGTCTTAAAGGGACTTTGCTTCATCGCACACCATTGAAAAAGGAATGTCACATGGTTGCAAAGGAAAATTAAATGCATACGTACAACTCGTATTTTACATATTTACATAATGACTTGAAACCTATCAAGAACATGTCCAGCATATACACCGATCAGGCATAACATTATGAGCACTGACAGGTGAAGTGAATAACACTGATTATCTCTTCATCACGGCACCTGTTAGTGGGTGAATATATTAGGCAGCAAGTGAACATTTTGTCCTCAAAGTTGATGTGTTAGAAGCAGGAAAAAATGGGCAAGCGTAAGGATTTGAGTGAGTTTGACAAGGGCCAAATTGTGATGGCTAGACGACTGGATCAGAGCATCTCCAAAACTGCAGCTCTTGTGGGGTGTTCCCGGTCTGCAGTGGTCAGTGTCTATCAAAAGTGCTCCAAGGAAGGAACAGTGGTGAACCGGCAACAGGGTCATGGGCGGCCGAGGCTCATTGATGCACGTGTGGAGCGAAGGCTGGCCCGTGTGGTCTGATCCAACAGACGAGCTACTGTAGCTCAAAATGCTCAAGAAGTTAATGCTGGTTCTGATAGAAAGGTGTCAGAATACACATGTATGGAGCTGCATAGCTTTGGGCAATGTTCTGCTGGGAAACCTTGGGTCCTGCCATCGATGTGGATGTTACTTTGACACGTACCACCTACCTAAGCATTGTTGCAGACCATGTACACCCTTTCATGGAAACAGTATTCTCTGGTGGCTGTGGCCTCTTTCAGCAGGATAATGCTCCTGCCACAAAGCAAAAATGGTTCAGGAATGGTTTGAGGAGCACAACAATGAGTTTGAGGTGTTGACTTGACCTCCAAATTCCCAAAAACTCAATCCAATCGAGCATCTGTGGGATGTGCTCAACAAACAAGTCCGATCCATGGAGGCTCCACCTCACTACTTACAGGACTTAAAGGATCTGCTGCTAACATCTTGGTGTCAGAAACCACAGCACCCCTTCAGGGGTCTAGAGGAGTCCATGCCTCGACGGGTCAGGGCTGTTTTGGCAGCAAAAGGGGGACCAACACAATGTTAGGAAGGTGGTCATAATGTTATGCAAAATGTAATTTCTTGATTTTGTGGTGTCCTGAACATGTTTTCATGATATTCAGCCGTCTGTATGTCCTACTGTACAAATATCAGGCATCAGAATTACAGAAGAATGTGATGTCGGCTGGTAAAAGAGTAACAGCTTTTAACAGATTGAAATAGTTCTGCAATGGCAGCAGAAAGCGAGATAATGTACTCAAACACAACCCTGATCCGCCCTTCAGTACGGATTCATGACGGAATGAATATTCCATGCAGGTCGGCTGGTGAGGCAGGCGGAAAATCACCTGTTCAGTCGGCATCATTCTGGATTTATGAGTGTTGTCTCGATAGCGCCTCTGTCTTGTCAAGACTCACAAGAGCCAGTCATCCGTGACACGCAAAACAGGCCGGACAGAAGCGGCCAGAGAGAGAGAGAGAGAGAGATGCAAGAGACAGATACATAAAGCAGGCCTTTCAATCACCTCAAAAATCTGTGCATTATTTAAACATCCAGTAAATATTAATCGCCTTTAGAGCCAAAGGCCAGAAATATACAAAACCTGAATGTCTAAGTTAATATCACAAAGTTTGCAATACGTTTTACTTGCATAATCTGCATACCTGTGTTGAATTATGAATATATATCTCAGTTAACTGAATAACACTCACTGTATTAAATATTCAATATGAGGTAATCGAAAAACAGTGTTTAAAACATTTATCACTGCATAATGCATACTATTTCATATACTATAATAATGTTATGCATTATGCCATATGCAGAAAGAAGTATGCTAGTATTCCAATCTTGTGTGAATAAAGGAAAATGTTGCTGTAATCTCTGAATGTGTGAATTATTAAAGCTGTCTACTTACTCGTGTAGAGAAACAGATAAAACCCTGCAGCAAAGTTTGCATAAGCCGAACAGCACAGAATGACTGTTATAGATTTGTGCAAGAGTGATTTGAGGTGTTTCTGCTAACAATAAATGCAGCATTGCAAAAGAGGTTTAATATCCTGCTTATCCAAACTCGACATGAAATCAAAATTAGCTTTGTTTACCTTCTGAATACATGTTTCTGGTCTCATTGTGAACCATTCATTAGTTATTTCTTTGTGGCATCATGCAATGCTTTTCATAATCAGACAAATCCTGACAGATAACATCTATGTGTGTTGTCTATGTAGTGTGTGTACTGTGTAGTGTTGTAGTTTGTCCTCCTCGACTGCTGGTGTCGCTGCTGAGTTTCCTCGCTCTGCGTCTCGCGCCGGTCAATCGCGCGAAGAATAGAAATCAAGTTTTGTTCACAAGCGTGTTGTGTTTACACGCTTTTATACAAAATTATACATTTTTAAGGCTTATAACACACAGAAATCATCATGGATGTAGGAGAGCTGCTGAATTATCAGGTACTGACGCGTTTAATGTCTCACCGTGATCTTTATTCGGATGAGTTTGACACTGTTTGAACTGTTCTGCTGCTAGTGTCAATATTATCATAAACTACAATCTTTAATGCAGAAATAAACTGTTTTTAAACTATTGCAAATCATTTAAGCGTGTTTAAGGTTGTTTAAGAAGGTAAAAGCTTTAATTAACATTTTAGCCAACTAGCACATACGCATGCGGGTTATTGAGTGTTTGTTGTTAATATACATGTTTATAAATGCATTAGTTTATCTTTGAATAGCTTTCAGATTCAGTCGTTCCTCTCTGATTTAAAAGTACTGTAGTGTTATAGTTAATATTAAATTTACCATGGTACTGAATAATTACCATACCCATGCATCTTGAAATAATAACATGCTACCATTTCCAAAAACTATGGTAGCACTATGTCGTTTTTTTATTTTGTAAATTTGCTACTAAATAACTTTTTCTGCATTAAAATTGGATTAAAAAATAGGTGTCTAAGGCAAGACACCCTAGGTGACTGGGGTAATTAAATATGCAACATTTTACATTTCGAGAAAATAAATATGAACATTGGATAAAGCCAGGTTCAAAATTCTTGTTTGATTTTGTTGACATGTTAGAGTTAAATGTTTTTACTGAGGGGATTTTAGATATCTCTTTTTATGACTCCATAAAAATACTGTCAACAGCCAGAAAAAGTACATTTTCACCATGGTTTTAGGAATAAAATGTTGTATAAATTCATGTGAATGATATATGAACAAACCCCACAGTAAAAATCTTCAGAATATAGATAGGAATAAAACTGTAAATTTTGGTGTATGTAAGTGCTGCTGAAGTGGAGAAAAAAACTTTTAACTTTAAAGATATGTATTGTAATTGAAATCTACAGATGCAAATAGATAAAGTGCAATAAAATAAACATTTAAAAGTGTTGAAAGGTCAAACAGCCAAATCTCAAAATCTTGAAAAAGACCAATGTTTTGCCTTTAATGTCTTGTCTTAACAAAAGAAAAACACATTTAATTATTAATAACAAAGCTTAACAAGTATGACAGTATATTTTTGTTCTGACTTGTACCAAAATCTAGTTATAGTGACAAAAACACCTTTGTTACATAAGTAAAGTGTGGGGAAAGCTGTTATATGATCTAACTATTCTAGATTTGCATTGAGTTTGAATATAGAAATGTGTGTGATCACTAGCTATGTTTCCATCCAAAGTTGCGAATTTAACTTCATTCAAATTGGAATATTGCATAAAACATATGTGATTAAACGTAAGTAAAATGTTCAAGAGAACAAAATCTTCACTTCCTGGGAAATGGGCACAAAACATCTGTAATAAAAATTAAAGTTGCGCATGTCTTGTCAGATAAAAAAAAGTTTAGAATTCATGCACATCTTGGTGTTTCTATCCAGCATTTTTTCCCAGAATTCACATAAAAATAGTTGGATGGAAACATAGATCTTGATCTGGATCCATCTGATCTTCACTGTCATGTCAAATCTTCTTTTCAGCCTGACCGCGGAGCAAAGAGACCCAGAGAGGAAGACAGCCATGAGGAGTCCAGAAGCAAACAGAAGACAGCGGGCCGAGACGGCGGACGGGTTTGGTGAGGTCAGAGCCAGACAGTGAGGAGCCGGGAGGAGGAGACGGGGAGAAGATCCTGGAGAGACTGATGGATCAGGATGGAGAAGATCCAGAGGTGAGATCATATGGGTTTATTTTGCATGCAACAAGGAGTTAAATGTTTTTTTGAGTCGGAAAGACTGTATTTTACGAGTTGAATGCACATGAACGGCATCACAAAGTCGTAATTGGAAACAAAGTCGCAGTTGGAAACACTGAACTTTCTGTAAGCCCTGAGTTTCTGAAGTTGGGACGTGTCAAGAAAAAAACATGTTGGATGCAATGAATGCAGCATCTGTATTGATGGTACATTTTTGAAATGAATGAAGTTATTTTTTACAATAAAACTATCTAAGTTGCATGTACAAAATTTTATTATGTACAAAAGCCCTATGATTTGTTTAAAACACAATAATGCCCACAATAATATATGTTTAGTGAATAACATATTCAAGGTAGAGTGTTTTGTGCCAGTATAGTTTTAAGTATTAAGTATATTGAGTAATATATTTGGTAACACTTTAGTTTAGGGTCCAATTATCACTATTAACTAGTTGCTTATTATTATAATTATTACTTGAAAATTGGCTTTATAGCTTATTAAATTTATTAGGCTTATAAAACACATATTAATGCCTTATTCTGCATGACGATATTCTACATCCCTTAATACTAAACTTAACAACTACTTTACTATTATTAAGCAGTAATTAGTAGTTTGAGGCAAAAGTCATAGTGAATAGTGAGAATTGGACCCTAAACAAAAGTGTGGCAGTATATTTTAATAATGTATAATAAATGTTAATCAAATCAAGTCACATTGTTTCAAAGCAGCTTCAATAAAAATATTGCAGTAATAATTTATTAAACTATGTAAGGTCCTTGTTTAGCAATTCAATTAAAAGAAAATTATGCCTTAATATATTTGTGATAGAGAATTATATAATAAACAGTTTAAATGTTTCAAACAAAATATAGTTTTTTATATTTTGTGACCTATAATCAATAATTGTTTTGTGTATTATAAATAATTAAGTTTAAATTATTATTTTTTTAAGTCTGGTGCCAATAATAATAATAATAATAATAATGATGATGATGATGATGATGATGATTATTATGTAGTATGTTATGGCCAGTAACCAATTTGATTGCTGATATTATAGATATTTTTACTGTTTAACCTGTTTTTAGTCAATAATGTTTTTTATGTGGATGTTATATGGACTATTATTATTTATTTATTTAGTAAGTTATGGCCAGTAACCAATTTGATTGCTGATATTATAAATATTTACTGTTTAACCTGTTTTTAATTTTAATATTTATATATATATATATATTTTATAATATATATATATATGGATGTTATATGGACGATAATATAATACAATATTATAAATCTATACTTTTTTGCCTTTAAAAAAAATAGCATTTACACTAAAGCTCCAGTGTTGAATTGTTCATGATTCAAATGAAACTAGGCATCAATGTACAGCAGAACAGGTGAATATCTGTTAATACTTTCAGAATCTGGTGTAGAAAAAGAGTATTTTTAACTGGAAAAAAAACAGAGGCACACTGGTCCCTGTGATGAGAATCATGACCTTTGACTTTCTGTGTGTTAACAGGGGGAGCCTGTGGATGAGAGCACAGTGAAGAAAATGATCCTGACCTTTGAGAAGAGATCCTACAAAAACCAGGAGCTGAGGATCAAGTTTCCTGACAACCCGGAGAAGTGAGTTATGAAGAACCGTTCACTTTAAATCTGAAATGTGATGCAAACAGCTCTCACTGGGGCTCAAAGAGAGACTTGACATCACTTCCTGTTGTTGGCAGATTCATGGAGGCGGAGCTTGATCTGAATGACATCATCCAGGAGATGCACGTCATCGCCACTATTCCAGAGCTGTATCACCTGCTGGTGGAGCTGAACGCGGTTCACTCTCTGCTCGGCCTCCTCAGCCACGACAACACTGATATCCTGACCATCACATGACTTTAGAGTAAAGCAGGAAACCAACAGAGGTCATGTATAACAGTTATGCACAGCCTCGTGGATTATTGTTTTACAAAATGGAAGCAACAGCAATTAAGAAGCACCAGTTCTCAATAAATTATTACATTTAAGGCCCGTTCACGCCAAGGATGAGAACTATAACAATAATGATAAAGATATAGATCTAAAAATCACTCTAAATATGAAAGAATAGCAGAGTTTACACCACAACGATAACGGAACAGAGAAACAATGTAGTTGGAAGCACTTTCAGAATGATTTTTTCCAGGTTACGAGTGATTAAAAACATTGACAGCCAATCAGAATCCATCCTGCTTTAATGAGCTTGAGTATTTAAAGTGACAGAGACCACAAAAATGCAGCGTGCTTATAATAAACAGAACAATATCATCCCCTGGTGTGGATGCTAAAATAATTATACTTATCCTTGTAGTTATTATTCTTGGTGTGAACAGGCCTTTAATAGTAAGTTAGTTAAATTTGTTATTACGTACTATTAGGGATGGCCAATATTAGCATTTTCGTTTAACCTTTATTAATTAGATTTACAATTATTAATTTAGCAGATGCTTTTATCCAAAAATTCATAGAATTTTGATTATTTAAAAATTTTACTCAACCATTTAAAAACTGGGCATACAAAAAAACGTGTTAGCAGCCATAACACAATTTATTTCTGTAAACAACCTTAACATGAAGAATCGATAGTTAATAGCCGTAACACAAAAGTTTGGGGTCAGTACGTTTTTTTTTTTTTTTTTGGTGAATGTTTTTGAAGGAAGTCTTCTGACCAAGGCTGCATTTATATGATCAAAATACAGTAAAAATTGTGAAATATTATTACAATTTTTAAATATATTTAGAATATATAGTAAAATGTAATTTATTCCTGTGATCAAAGCTGAATTTTCAGCATCATTACTCCAGTCTTCAGAGTCACATGATCCTTCAGAAATCACTCTAATATGATGATTTGCTGCTCAAGAAACATTTCTGATTATTATCAATGTTGGAAACAGTTGTGCTGCTTCATATTTTTTGTGGAAACATCTTTTCATGATTCTTTGATGAATAGAAAGTTCAAAAGAACAGCATTTTTGAAATCCTTTGTGACATTATAAATGTCTTTACTTTCAGTTTTAATCAGTTTAATCCATATTTGCTGAATTAAAATATTAATTTATATAATTTCTAAAAAAAAATAAACAAACTTCCTGACCCCGCTATATATATATATATATATATATATATATATATATATATTATTGCACATAAAAAAATTATTGTTCATAAAAAAATCAATATCTGCCAATTTCTATATTGTGCATCCATATTTAAAATATGTTTGTTATCTTAATCTGTTGGTCAGTATTATACATCCTTAACGTGAATCACATATCAGCATCGCGGTGGTTGATCTCCTGCAGGAACTGACCGACATCGATACACTTCACGAGAGCGAGGAGGGGGCGGAGGTGCTTATCGACGCACTGGTATGAAAATATTTATTTAATAATCTGAGAAAAACATCATCAGTGGCGTTAGAGGAGATGATTCATGAGCGTTAGCAGGTCATGGTCCAGCAGCACAATGAGATTATTATGAGAAAATGACATGAATTACTACTATGTGTGAGAAATTTTAGTCTGGGATTGGGGCTGACATTTGCAAGAGATGGAGAGAGAGAGATGATGTTAACATTCAGACTGCTGTTGTGCTTGTGCAATCAGACGGTTTGTGTCAGATGGAGCAGAGGAAACAGGAAGAGCTAGTGAACAATCAGAGTTTGATTGAGCCGTGTGGGTCTGATTGCTGCCATCTAGTATTTGTGTTGTGCATTCAAGGAAACACTGTTGCATGCCTGTATGACTGTTTATATGCCGGACAGGCTACAAAATAGGGTTTGAAACATAGTGTGTATATATACACTACCCGGCCAAAAAAAGTTGCTGTTTGGATTTAAATAGGCAAATACTATAACTGGATCATTATTACAGTGATTATTATGTTTGGGAACAGTTCTTCTAACCCTAATGGATGGAGTGTGTAGCTTTTCATTTCTGAAGCAACCATGCAGGAAGGCCATCATGGCCATATTCCAGGATGACAAAGCCAAGATTCATCAGGCTCAAATTGTGAAAGTATGGAGTGTGCATGAAGAATAATTTCAATTTAAAGTCCAGACCTTAATTTCATTGAAAATCTTTGGGATGTGCTGGAGGAGACTTTACAGAGTGCTCACCTCTTGCATTGACAATACAAGATCTTGACCAAAAATTGATGCACCTCTTGATGGAAATAAATGTTTTTAAATTTATATATCAGTTTTTATGTTTGTTAAATGTTTTTTGTCTGTTTGTTTAGTTGGATGGTCAGGTCGTAGCTCTCATGGTGCAGAATATGGAGCGTTTGGATGAGACGGTGAAGGAGGAAGCTGATGGAGTTTATAACACTTTAGGTAAGACACCAACCCACAGACATGCACTAGTCTCAAGAGCAGGCTTCAATCTGGAGTCAGCCAATGCACATGGTTTTGTCAGTCCACTGGGAAACAGTCATGTTTACAAATTCCCAAACTATAAGAAATTAATCTGGATTTGATAAGTTAACCTTTGAAAAGTATTCACATTTTTTTGAGACACATTGTAGCAAGTAAACTAGATATTGGGGTGTAACGGCACAGAAGTCATGGTTCGGTACATACCTTGGTTTTGGGGTCACCGTTTCGGTACGATTTCGGTACAATAGTTTAGGGTCCGATTCTCACCATTAACTAACTATTAACTACGACTTCTGCTTCAATAAACTAGTAAAGTAGTTAAGTTTAGGTATTGGGTAGGATTAAGGGATGTAGAATATGGTCATGCAGAATAAGGCATTAATATGTGCTTTATAAGTACTAATAAACAGCCAATATCCTAGTAATATGCATGCTGATTAACTAGTTAATAGTGAGAATTGAACCCTAAACTAAATTATTACTGGACAAAGGTACAAATCCACAATACTAGGTTTATTTGTAACAGACAGTAGTGCAAATCTTAGTTTGTTCCACTTAGCTGCGTTTGGTCCCCTAGTTAGTACACTACAGCCTCCTTTAGTGTATTAAGCAGTAAACAGATGCACTATTGCATAGGTCATATTTTTTTGCAGGGCTGATAAAAACAAAAGTTATTTGGTCTCAATCAGCTACAAAATTGAAAATCATCTTGTGTTGCTACAAAATAGAAAGAATAATGACAAAATAAAACTTGAAATAGACAAAATAAAACATTAGATGTGTTACAATTTGCTCCACTTAAACTATATTTAAACAAAGCTTAAGCCCAACTGTCCTGTACATAATTTTGTGCGTTCTGCTCCGTTTCACGCCTTTTAAAGTATTCTCCTTTGTCCATAAGCGCAGAAAGATGCATGCGCACTACCTAGTGGACTTTGTTTTCAAGTGCTCTCAAGTCATTCGCACATGCTCTGTTCTTCTTCTACTCTTTTTCCTGTTGTGGTGGTTAGCAAACAGCATTGTATCACCATGTGCGCCCCCTTCTGGATTGGAGTGTGAATCACCTGTGACTGACTGCATTCGTTGTCTGACTATTTTGCACCGAACCGTGATGTCCGTACTGTACGGTTTGGGACGAATACATGTACCGTTACTAGATATGCACAAGCACAGTTTTATATATGCAAATCATATATAAACAAACATGTAGAAATAAACATTTTATTAAAAATATGTACTATAATTATGTATGCATTATAAATGCATATGTAGTGTTATAAAATTATATCAAATGTTTGTCTTTTAATGAGGGGGAAATGCTCAAGTGCACTTTTAAAGCAGTTTTGCGTGTTGGAAACACCGCGGCTGGCTTGTTTGCAGGTTTGGTTCTGGAAAGACACTGTTCAGCTGCAGAGAGAGATAAACGGTCTGACTGAACGGATTTAAACGGCACATTTCCTCCATGTCTTTCTCTTTCCCTGTCTTCCTCTCCCGTTCCAGTTCTTGTGTAATCTCTTCCCTTCCTCATGAGATTCTGCACCCTTTCTCTCTCTCTCTCTCTTCCTCCCACTCATTCGCTGTGAGATTTTTCTCCCATCATGCCTCTGATTGAGTTATCAGGTGTCTTCAGAGTCTTTTATAATACAGATGAGTCTCAAACTCCCTTGTGATGTGTCATATAGAGCTGTTCGCCCTTCTCGCTCTGTCCGTCTTTTTGTGGCTCGACAATGAGGATTTTTTTTTTTTTCAGCTGGTCTGGGCGGTCATTCAGATTTTTACTCATGCTGGTGACATTTTAACAGGCCCAGAGGCGAAAGGAATATATATATATATATATATATTGGTTTTTATAGCAACCTATTTTTAAATGAAGAGTCAGATGCAAAGAATATATTTGTTAAAGCAACAGTTCACCCAAAAATGAAGCATCATCTTCTCTTTTCCATACAGCAGCAGTTTATGGTGACCAAGATCCAAAAAGGACAACAAAGATACCATAAAAGTAGTCCATGTGAATCATGTGCTTTATTCCAAGTCTTTGTTGTGAGAAACTCTCCAAAAAACTTTAAACGCATCTAAAATAAAAGTTTGTCTTTACATAATATATGTGTGTGTGTACTGTGTATATTTATCATGTATATATAATTAAACACACATGCATGTATATATTTTACAAATACATACTTTACTTTAAGTTTTAAATAAAAATAATAACCTCTCTGACATCGGGTCATTGTTACTGTCGAGCCCTGATCTCTGACCGGACAGGTGGATTCTGCACTCATGCATTCATGTGTGGATGTGTTCTGATCTCACTGCAGTTTCTCCATCAGTTATCATGGCAACTAGGTGAAGCAGACTTTGCAAAAACTAGGTCATGATACAACACATGATTCACAAAAGTCTGTGTGTGTATGACAAGCTTGGACTCACAGTAACACCAGATCTCTCTGTCTGTCTGTGGCAGCTGTGATTGAGAACATGGCCGAGTTTCGTCCCGGTCTGTGTACGGAAGCGGCCCAGCAGGGTTTGATGCAGTGGCTGTTGAAGAGGATCAAGGTAAGACACCCATCCGTCACAAGTAACATCACTCCTAATTGAACCTCATTCACTGATGGGTCCTTCTGTCTTTGTGAATGGAGTCTGCTCATTAATGAAGTCTGATGATGGAGTTTGATGGCTTAACAAAACAAATGTGACTGTTATTGAGCAAACATGGCTTGAGTTTTCCCAAAATCTCTAACATGAGACCAAATTTACGTTGAGCTTTCAAACTATATCTTCATTCATTCGTCATGTTCATAGTTCATTCATTCATCATTCTTCATTCATAATATATCATTCATTCATATATATCATCATTCATCATTCATTCATTCATTTATATAATCATTCATTCATTCATATAATCATTCATTCATTCGTTTATATAATCATTCATTCATTCGTTCATATAATCATTCATTCATTCGTTCATATAATCATTCATTCATTCATTCATATAATTCATTCATTCATTCATATATCATTCATTCATTCATTCATTCATAAATTCTTTCATTCATTCATAATCATTCATAATCATTCATTCATTTTATATAATCATTCATTCATGCATTTATTCATATAATCATTCATTTCATGCATCATCATCATTCATTCATTCATTCATTCATATTCTTTAATTCATTCATTCATATCATTCTTTCATGCATTCATATATTCTTTCATTCATTCATATAATCATTCATTTATTCATTCATCCATTCATTCCTATAATCATTCATTTATATAATCATTCATTCATTCATATAATCATTCATTCATGCATTCATTCATATAATCATTCATTCATTCATTCATTCATAATCATTCATTTATTCATTCATCCATTCATTCATATAATTCATTCATATAATCATTCATTTATATAATCATTCATTCATTCACGCATTAATTCATTCATGCATTTATACACTGTCTTTGTGCAAACATGGCTTGAATTTTTCCAAAATCTCTTGCATGAGACTACATTTTCCTAAGCTTTCAAACTACATCTGGTTTATTTATGCATTTATTTTTTGCATTCATATACTGTTATTGTGCAAACATGACTTTATGCATTTATTTATTTATGCTTTTGTGTATGCACTTAAGCATTAATTATCTATTTATTGGGATTTATTTATTTAGTCATTCATTTAAAGGGTTAGTTCACCCAAAAATGAAAATTCTGTCATTAATTACTCACCCTCATGTGTTCCACACCCGTAAGACCTTCGTTCATCTTCAGAACACAAATTAAGATATTTTTGATAAAATCCAATGGCTCAGTGAGGCCTCCATTGACAGCAAGATAATTAACACTTTCATTGCCCAGAAAGGTACTAAAGACATATTTAAATCAGTTCATGTGACTACAGTGGTTCAACCTTAATATTATAAAGTGACAAGAAAAGAAGAAAAAAGACAACTTTATTCAATAATATCCAGTGATGGGCAATTTCAAAACACAGCTTCATGAAGCTTCACAAATCTTTTGTTTCGAATCAGTGGTTCGGAGCGTGTATCAAACTGCCAAAGTCACGCCCCCCAGTGGTGAACCATTGAAATTTCAAAACACTTATAAAGTAACAAAGCCTTGTTTACTGAAATCACGTGATTTTGGCAGTTTGATGCATGCAAACCACTGATTTGAAACAAGATTTTGTTTTGAAATCGTCCATCACTAGATATTGTATTTTGTTTTTTGGTGCACCAAAAGTATTCTCATCACTTCATAACATTAAGGTTTAACCACTGTGGTCACATGAGCTGTTTTAAATGCGTCTTTTAGTAGCTTTCTGGGCATTGAAAGTGTTAATCGTCCTTCTGCAGTTATTTAATCATTTGTTTATGCATTTATTTAATCCTTTAATCCTCATTATTTGCATGTACTAATTCCTGGGTCATTTTGGAGTCTGCATTTAACTTCCGTTGAAAACTCTACCTAGATCTTTTCATGCACTTCGGAGCACCCTAGCAACCACCCGCAACATCCTAGCAATACCTTGGCAACCTTTCCTTTTTTATTATTCTATAAACTCAGATGGGTCCCTCAGTGCATGTTGCAATTGTGTAATTTCTGTGAACAAAACAGAATTGCAAAAATAATGACCCCATTTGTTGAGTCATGTTGGACTACTCAAACAAACACAGCAGTATTTCAGTATTTTAAAAGCACATTAGTGTTTCCACTTTGGACATTACTTAGCGTTGACTCTGCACATTAAACCTGGATAGACATCAAAAAATTACACACTTCAACTTTAAAGCAAGAATATATATATATATATATATATATATATATATATATAATTATATAATTTATTTAAATAACTTCAGTCTTCTTTCATCGCAGTGAACAGACAGTTTGAAGTTGGCTGTACATTATGATGGGTTTAACTCAATCATTTATTATTTTTGAGCTGGATTTGAGATTTTCATAGAGCTGTAGGCCTGCTGCCACAATTCAGTGTTTTTTATCCACGTGAGGTGAAATCCTCCTCAGATTTACCGCTGGCTGCCGGAATAAGAGCGTCATGCTGTTTGAGTCTTAATGCTCCCTGAAGACTTCCATGAATCCAGCGCACCAGCAATTACACTGACAATAGAGACGACGGCGCACAGATCGAACGGGACGCTGCTGCCAAAGCCATTGAAAGTGTTTGTTTGTTGTGTTCCCAAACAGGCCAAGATGCCTTTTGATGCCAATAAGCTGTACTGCAGTGAAATACTGGCCATCCTTCTACAAAACAATGACAGTAAGTAAAAATAAGAGATGGATAGCTTTGTTTGGGGATGTGCATGGGTTTATTAACAACTCCAGTGAATTAAATCCGTTCTAGTGAATAATTACAGACTCTGTGTTGAAAATATGGAGTTGCAAACTGTTAAAGGCCTTTTCACATCAATACCAGCATTCACTGCATATTTCAGCATGGAATTCAGTGCATTTTTTTGCTTCATTCTTGATGTAAACAGGCCTTTAGCTTGACATTTTCAGTTGATATTTAAATGGATATATATTTATATTTTGTACGCATCAATTCTGTTATGAATGAGGACATCATTTATAAATGTAACAAGGAAAATCGTGACTCTTTCAGAAGTTGTTGGCCAGTGCTGATATCTAGAGAGCAGAGTGGCTGATATATTGCTGATTTTACTCTATATTTACTCTAAATATATGCAGAAATGTAATGCATTTAAGACTTTAATTCACGGAATCCAGTCATAAACATGGAACTGTTACTGTTTAATGCGGAATGTCACGGAATTTGGCGAATCTTGGATGGAGAAATCAAAGGTCTTCACTACAACTCTCCAAAATAAAAGTTTGGTTTAACTTGAAGAAGTATGATAATTTATTATAGGAGAATAAAACATTTTTTTGTCCATGTTTTAATTTAAATGAAAAACCTGTTTGTTTGACAAAAAAAATAAAAGTAATTGTTTAATTTTCATTTGACTACATTTTAAAAGATTAATTAAATTCTTTAAGGGATAGTTCACCCAGAAACTAAAATTATCCCATGATTTACTCACGCTCAAGCCAACCTACGTGTATATGACTATCTTCTTTCAGATGAACACAATTGGAGATATATTTAAAAATATCCTGACTCTTCCAAGCTTTATAATGGGAGTGAATGAGGGGTGAGATTTTGAAGCCAGAAAAAGCGCATCCATCCATCATAAAAATAATCCATACAGCTCCAGGGGGTTAATAAAGGCCTCTG
The DNA here is from genome assembly GCA_028476615.1 of Culter alburnus. Taxonomy (NCBI): domain Eukaryota; kingdom Metazoa; phylum Chordata; class Actinopteri; order Cypriniformes; family Xenocyprididae; genus Culter; species Culter alburnus. The sequence goes on from JAOTNS010000003.1 coordinate 470,746, forward strand.
TTTTGTTTTGTACTATCCTCTGTGCTTCCACTTTCATCATTATGTCATGCTTCGGGTCAGAGGTCACTGTTCCACCAGAATTCAACTTGTGTACGGCCGTTACCAGAAGCCAGAGATTACAGTTTATTAAGTTATAAATATGGATATTTTTCTTACATACCCATCACTTCCCTTCAGAAGGTCTTTATTAACCCCCTGGAGTCATATGGATTACTTTTATGATGGATTGATGTGCTTTTTTGGGCTTCAAAATCTCAGCCCCCATTCACTCCCATTATAAAGCTTGGAAGAGTCAGGATATTTTTTAATATATCTCCGATTGTGTTCGACAGAAAGAAGATAGTCATATACACCTAGGATGGCTTGAGTGTGAGTAAATCATGGGATCATTTTCATTTTTGGATGAACTATCCCTTTAAGATTTCATACATTAATTTGATTACCACTGCTTTTGATAATACATTTGTATTATATAATTAAAACACAAAATCCAGAAAGATAAAAACAGACAAAAATGTCTGAAAACATAAAACACATTATATAGGGCCTTATTATTGTTAAATTTTGATGAACTCAACTGATTAGACATGCTTTTTGATTATTATAATTAATTAAACCATTAAAACAGAATCCTTATGCTGTGATATATGGCTTTGGTAGTACAGCACTTGTTCATTGTGTGTGTTTTGTATTCATGTGCATTGCTGTGTAATTTACCTGAGTTTATCACATGCACATCTCTCTCTGTCTTTTCTATGGTTTATTAGCACACTGAACTAACATTCATCATCTCCTCTCTTTATGTCTGTCTCTCTCTAATTTCTTCCCTCCCTCTTCTATCTATTTCTCTCTCTCAGAAACAAGGGAGCTGTTGGGAGAAATGGACGGTATTGATGTACTACTGCAGCAGCTTTCAGTAAGACACTGTCTCTCTTTAAACCAGCTGCTGTCTGAAATCACAGTGTGAGACTCTTTAGAGATCATCATGACGCAGAACATACGGGCAGCTGCATTCATTGTGCTCCACGCTGCTGTTTTCTCGTTTAACAATCATTTTAAAATCCCTTTGATTACGCTTTCATGTTGCACAACATGACCAGGCAACGTTTAATCGCTTATTTGCAAATAATTTAAATGAAAATCTGTGTAAAAAAAAATAAAGAGCGGGACCAAATAAGATGGAGTGGTTTTTATTCATTATCATTTTATGCAGTTATTGGTAATGCTTCATTTTCATGCCAATTAGGCACAATGTGCTCCTAAAATCCTAATAGTCATAAAAGGCTTAATTTTCTTCATGCTTTTTATTTATTTATTAGTTCTGCTCATGTTTCTTGAATGATGTCCAATGTCTCTCACTGTCGAGTTTGATTTTAGTGAATTCTTGAACTTTGGATGGTTAATTAATAAGTTAATGACTATAATAATAATAATAATATGTATGTGTGTATATGAGTATACTTTATTTGTTTTTAAAACTGATGCTCCAGACATTTTTAGTGCGATTCATCCTATTAATGTTCTCCTCACAGGTGTTTAAACGCCATAATCCAGCAACGCCGGAGGAACAGGAAATGATGGAGAACCTGTTTGATGCCCTCTGTTCCTGCCTCATGCTTCCAGCCAATCGTGATCGTTTCCTCAGGGGGGAGGGGCTTCAGCTCATGAACCTCATGCTCAGGTCTGTCTCTGATTGATAGCAAGAGCTGATGTTCCCTTAGTTAATGATTTTCAGTATTCACTACTCGTTTGTTTATCTTTTTACTTCATTTACATTTTATCATTATTTTTTAAAATTTAATTTATTATTTTATATTTTATTTTCTTTGTTTGTCCCTTTCTCCCTCTCTCTCCGCCACTCTATTTTTCTCCTTGGCATGTGAAATATTTTCCCGCTGCGTTGATAAACTGTTGTTTGTCATTGTCGGATGAAGGAAGTGCCAGTATGACGGACAGCTACATCTCCCTTGAGTGAGGCCATGATAGTCAGCTTCCGTCTGTACAGAAGCTGTTTCAGTGTCTGACATGCGGCTTATGTCCATTTCTTGTTTTATATACATCTTCAGCAAATTTATAAAACGGTTCCCTGACTTTCAGAACAACACATGAATATTTAAAATGAAAGTCTCTTGAGAGGAAAGACAAAGGCTTTGAATGAACATCAGTTTTCTTTTTCCAAAACAAATAGAAATTTGTTCAGCTTGTGTTTCTTGAATGAAGTCTTGAATGAAACACTTTATCACTGCTTTTATTTTATAGATGTATATATTATTTAAAACCTGTAATTACATATAATTTCTTCATTAGTTTATGTATTATATAATTATTTTATTAGTTTGTAATAAAAATGTATGCAATGAAATATAATTATATTAGTGCTGTCAAATCGATTAATTGTGATTAATCACATCTTATATATACGGAAGAGGATTAGAGCCAAGCAATAATAAAAAATAAAACCCATCTCGAGATTAAAGTTGTTAAATTTCGAGAAAAAACTCGTTAAATTTCAAGAAAAAAGTCGAGATAAAATGTTGAGAATAAACTCGTTAAATTATGAGAAAAACTTGTTAAATTTCGAGAAAAAAGTCGAGATAAAATGTTGAGAATAAACTCGTTAAATAACGAGAAAGTCGTTAAATTACGAGAACAAATTCGTTAAATTATGAGAAAAACTTGTTAAATTTTGAGAAAAAAGTCGAGATAAAATGTTGAGAATAAACTCGTTAAATTACGAGAAAGTCGTTAAATTACGAGAACAAATTCGTTAAATTATGAGAAAAACTTGTTAAATTTCGAGAAAAAAGTCGAGATAAAATGTTGAGAATAAACTCGTTAAATTACGAGAAAGTCGTTAAATTACGAGAACAAATTCGTTAAATTATGAGAAAAACGTTAAATTTCGAGAAAAAAGTCGAGATAAAATGTTGAGAATAAACTCGTTAAATTAAGAAAGTTGTTAAATACGAGAAAAATTCGTTAAATTATGAGAAAAACGTTAAATTTCGAGAAAAAAGTCGACTTTTTTCTCGTAATTTAACGAGTTTATTCTCAACATTTTATCTCGACTTTTTTCTCGAAATTTAACAACTTTAATCTCGAGATGGTTTTGTTTTTTTATTATTGCTTGGCCCTAATCCTCTTCTGTATATATATATATATATATATATAATATATATATATATATATATATATATATATATATATTTGCATTATTAAATTATTTTTATTTTATTACTTTATTTGTAAATGTATGCAAATGCTTTCACTAATTTTTGTGCCAATTAAGTACTGCTCTGATTTCAAAAAATGGCAAATTTTGTCACTTAAATGACTTGTAAGTAGTTAATTGCTTCTTGTTAGTAGTTTTAGTTTAGTTAACTACTTACAGTTTAGTTTGACTGTAGTTCTTTGAGAGTGTGTCAATGAATATCTCTCATTGTGTGTCTGTGCAGGGAGAAGAAGATGTCTCGTGTCAGTGCGCTGAAGGTTCTGGATTACGGGATGATCGCAGAGGGTTCGGATAACTGTCACAAGTTTGTGGACATCCTGGGCCTCCGGACCATATTCCCTCTGTTCATGAAGACTCCCAAGAAGATGAAGAAAGTCGGAATATCGGACAAGGAGCATGAAGGTTTGTATAAACCCACAGCACTGAACTGCCTCTTTCTCTGTAGTAGTTCTGTTTTGCTTCCTATTTAATTTCTTTCTCTCCAGTTTTATTCTTTTTAAAATGGATTTAGTGTGGCGGAGTTGCTCAATTAGTGGGAGAAACACACACACAGAGCATTGTAATATGACGGCGAGTTCACAGTAATATCTTTTTCTCAGCTATTATTTACAGTTCAGCCGGCGGTTTATTCCACGGGGAGTAAACTCTGCGGCTGCTGCTCTTATTGTTTTGCCACGGCGATTCAAATAAGCTCCTCAGACTGTTCTTAATGGTTATTAGAGACCTGCAATGAGAGTGAGAGAGAATGCGCCCCACTTTATCTTATTCTACTGTAATTTTGAGCATTTGCACACTAGAGTGAGCTCTGATAGAGCGTTTGACGGAATGAGAGTGTTTTTTTTTTTAAGGGTGTGGAAAGAGCCATGTTTCAGATCAAGCTGAAATGGACCTTATTAAGGATAGATGGGGATATTTAATTTGAATGCAGGCAATGTATTTCAGAGTTTGTTTGAAGCTTTTACAGTTTTGTGAGCTGTAGTAGCCGGTACGGCAATATAAGGACATACTGCCACATTATAAAAATGCGTCTTAAAGAAAAAATGCGTTAATTCGCCCGAAAAAGAAAATTCTGTCATTAATTACTTACCCTCATGTCGTTCCAAACTCGTTAGACCTTTGTTCATCTTCAGAACACAAATTAAGGTATTTTTGATGAAATCTGAGATGTACACTGCCCTCCAAAAGTTTGGAAACACCCCTGGCAAAGTGTGGTTTTGGACGATATCAGCATAAATCCTTATCATTTTTTGGTGCAAATACATTAAAGTAACTTGACATTATCATTGAAGACCAGCAATAATAGTTTTCATTTTGATTACATAATAATGGCAATATCTACATGTCAAAGTCAGACACGCCCCTTTGCCAGCTGTGATGCTGGTTACTGGTTTAAACTTGGCCCAGGTTTGTGAAAGATTTTTGGCTCAGCACACCTTAATAGCTTCAACAATTGACTGCCAATCAAGTTTAGAATACAATGAACCAATCAGAACCCAGTTTAGGTCAGATAGCTGCTAATGCTGGATATTTTGATGAATCGAAAATTTAAGTTTTTTTTCTATGTATAAACTGTTTATGCAATAAAATATGTTTTTGTAGTTTGTGTTGTCCCTTATCAGAGCAAAATTATCACAAATTAAAAAGGATTCATGCCAATATTGTCCAAAACCCCACTTTTCTAGAGCGTTTCCAAACTTTTGGAGGGCAGTGTATATAACTCCTCCATAGACAGCAATTTAACCACCACTTTTAAGGTCCAGAAAGCTACTGAAGACATCGTTAAAACAGTCATGTGACGGCAGTGGTTCAACCTTAATGTTATGAAGAGACGAGAATACTTTTTGTGCCCAAAAACAAACCAAAAATAATGACTAGAGCTTATTTTCTTTATGCCCAATATAATTCGCATTACTTTCTTTTTGGGAAGAAATATGATTTGGAATTTTAGGATGAAATATGACCTCGACATTTCTTCCTATCAGATTTGCCCTCTAGTCATACTATTTTTAACATACTGTGATTTGAGACCCGTTGGCTCTAATCTTGCATACTATTTCAGACAGATAGTATCAGAAATGTTGCTGTAAGATCTCTGATCACCTGAGCTGGTTAGTGCTGTGAGTCTTCATCTGTTGACAGAGTTTAACTCTTAGATGCCTTTCAGTCAAGCAAGGACAGATTGGAAATTCATCTGTACAAAGAGGCAGAATAAATTAACCTGTGGCCCCCGGTATCTTACATAGGAAGTGCAAGAATATAAGACAAGTTACTTTTAGACAGCTTATATGTCTAAAATTTAAGATATTTTTAGATTATTAAGTTTGTTAAAACTGCCTGTGGTGCTTTAGCAAGTCTGGCTTTAGCATTAAATGTGTGCCCTTTTTGTGCCCATTAAAGTCTATTTTTTGGACCATTAGCTTTTGCATGACAATTAAGCACATTTCTGCCTGAAATTCTAATTGCTGTAAAGGAGAAAACAGGATATATTATATAAAAGGAAAAAGATATTTCCCAAGGTGCAATTTTAAATATTTATCATTGCAGTATTTGTTGCAATTACTTAAAGGACCTATAATGCCCCTTTTCACAAGATGTAATATAAGTCTCTGGTGTCTCCAGAATGTGTCTGAAGTTTCAGCTCAAAATACCCCACAGATCATTTATTATAGCTTGTCAAAAATTGGGTGTGAGCAAAAACACGCCGTTTTTGTGTGTGTCCCTTTAAATGCAAATGAGCTGCTGCTCCCCGCCCCCTTTCCAGAAGAGGGCGGAGCTTTAATAGCTCAACAACAACAAAGCTGGAGAATCTCATGCAGTCAAAATGAGGATTGTCAGTAACGGTGTTCAGCCTTACATTGTTCAAACCGGAGTCGACACTGATGGAGAGACTCAAGAAGAAGTTACAACTTTTAGACGTTTCTGAATGGTTAGTGGATAAATTTATGTAGTTTGCTGTGGAGTTGATTCAACTCATCCACTAGCATGTGCCGTCATGTTAAACTTTTGTGCAAATCCAGCATTGATTTGATCCTCGTTTGTGAAGCAGTCCGGCGTAAAATGACAGCATGACAACAACACTCTACTACAACAACTCTTCCTCTTCTCTAAAGCAGCCCAACATGGCCACGCCCCCTTTGTTGAGTGTCCTTGGGGGCGGGGTTAACCCGGGAAGGAGCTCGTTGTAGTCCCTACCAGCCATTTGTTGTAGTCCTTAAAAAGCGATTTCTGTAAAAGAAGAAGCCATGCAAATATCATTGTATCTCTGTTGCAAAATTAATTATTAGCTAAATTTGCATATTTTATGCATGCAACAAAATGTTCTGGCGTAGCAGATTTGTTCTCATCAGAATCTCTTTATCCTTCAAAATTAAAACATTTGTGCACATTTTTATTTTGCATAAATTGGTTTGTTTGTTTGGTCGTATTGTGACGTAATCATGTGAAATATGGTTGGTGTGAGATTACGCCCCATCAATCAGCTGTTAGCGTCTTAATTCTTTACATCCGAGGTGCTTATGAAGACACAGCCCCATCAAACTGATTAATTAATTATCAGCTTTGACGATGCAGAGTTTGAGTAATTAAACAGCTAAGCTCTTACGGTCCATCGAGAAACTTCAGACTGATCCCTGTAAAACCCCTCTGAAGCGCATTCGACTCCATGACGAGGGACCGCGTGCTCGCATTAGCATTGCTAATTAGCTGATTAGAAAACGCGCTTTCCATTTGCAAACAGAGAAGAAAGGTTTACCAAGGAGAAATAATGTGTTCTGCCACATTGCATTGTGTGCACTAAGTCTTTTATTGATGGATAATGGTTTAAAAGAAATGAGAAGAAGAACAACAATAAAAAAGTTTCATTAAAACTTCTGCGCCGTTAAACACCAAACAAATTTACAGCATCCTCCTTTTGTGTGAGGAACTTAAATGGGCCGTCCGCAGGTAAACAATCCTGACAGGCACAAAGAGAAGAGACGACGTTAATCTTCAGCTCGAGCACAACCGTGTGAAAGGAAGTTTGGGCGCTTTCTCCTCACAAGAGCTGTTCTGGCAGAATAATTACACGTCGTTGAGCTGGGAAGCGGAAGAATTGAGAAATTGTCAGGATGTGTTTTAGCTAATGATGTGTTAGGAGTGAAATAAGAGTCGTGACACGCCGAACGTCTGTCTCTCAGTCGCAGTGAACTTTGAACTCCGCTGCCAATTTAAACTTCCACTCTTACAAACTTCTTGAATGCGGTTTGGCCGCTTTCTTTAGAGAGAGAAGATTGTGTGTGTGTGTCGTTGAGAAATTGCTCTGAAGTAGATGAAGATTTGGGTTTGGTCCTGCCGCAGGGATGAAGGTCACGGCAGTATCGCTCCAGGTTCTGGAAGATGAACATCCTCGGGATACAACAGAGTAAAGTCGAGACTAGCCGACAGGGACTAATAATTCTGCATAATTCTGACCACTATAATAATACCTTGAATTAGTTTTTATTTTCATATTTCAAAGTTTTTACATTTTGTTATTTCAAGAAACTAAATTTTTCTTGTGGTTTTAGTGGATTTTAATATAGTTTTTTAATAGTGTTTTTGTTTTACTTTCAGCCATTTTGGTAACACTACAATAAGGTTCATTATTTAAACATTAGTTAATGTATTAACTAACATGAACTAACAATGAACAATACATTTATTACAGTGTTTACTAATCTTTGTTAATGTTAGTTAATAAAAATACTGTCGTTCATTGTTTGTTCATGTTAGTTCACAGTGCATTAACTAATGTTAACTTTTGATTTTAATAATGTATTATTAAATGTTGAAATGAACATTAACTAAGATGGTAACACTTCAGTATAGGGAACACATATAAACTATTAACTATGACTTTTCCCTCAATAAACTCCTAATTACTGCTTATTAATAGTTAGTAAGATAGTTAAGTTTAGATTAAGGGATATAGAATAAGGTCATGCAGAATAAGGCATTAATATGTGCTTAAGTACTAATAAATAGTTAATATTGTAGTAAATATGCATGCTAATAAGCAACTAGTTAAAAGACCCTAAAATAAAGTGTTACCACTAAGATTAATAAATGCTGTCGAGTGTTGTTAATTCTTAGTTCATGTTAACTAATGAAACCTTACTGTAAAGTGTTACTGTTATTTTAGTACATCATTAATGAAAATGAGAAATAAAAATAAAAGTTTTTATGTTATTTCAGTTAATTTTAAGTCAAGCAACTTGACAGATGTTTGTTTTTAGTTTTACTGGTTAAATACTGAAATTTTTGTATTATTGAGGTACTATTATAGTTTAGTAACACTTTAGTATAGGGAACATATTCATTATTAACTATTTCCCTCAATAAACTCCTAATTTATTGTTTATTAATAGTTCGGTAGTTGTTAAGTTTAGGTGTTGGATTAAGCATGTAGAATAAGGTCATGTAGAATAAGGCATTAATATGTGCTTATTAATTACTAATAAAAAGCCAATATTGTAGTAATATGCATGCTAATAAGCAACTAGTTAAAAGATCATAAAATAAAGTGTATATATATATATTATACAAATTTTTAATTTTTTATAGTTTTTATTTTTATATTTGCTTTTTCCATTTTAATATTAGGCATAGTTTGAGTTTTTTTTTTTTTTTTTTTTTTGTCATTTTATGCATTTTTAATTTTTTTTTTTAAATGTCTCTATATATTTTTTAGTTTTATTTTAGTACATCAAGTTAAACTAAATAAAAATGTGAAATGCTGGCTTGGCAACTAGCTGAAATAAAATAAATTTGTTTTTTATATTTTATTTCATTTCAGTTAACTTATATCAAGCAACTAAACAATTTTTATGGTTTTTTTTACTGGATAATTCTGAAATATTAGTATTATTGAGAAACCATATAGTTTAGTAATATTTTGAATTAGTTTTTTTTTTTTCCTGTTTCTGTTTTAATATTATGTATAGTTTTAGTCATTTTTGATGGTTTTTAAAGGTGCAATGTGTAAATTTGAGAGGATCTGCTGACAGAAATGCAATATAATATCCATAACTATGTACCTTACATAATGAACCGTTAGAATGAGTAATTTCTATCTCATACATTTTGCGCCGGCATATTTCTACAGTAGCCCTAAATGGACAATCTGCTGAGTGCGTTTGCTTGACTGGCTACTCTCTGCTGTCTCAGATGACGACATCTTTGTCCTGTGTCAGCCACCGTAGCTTCTCTATATTGCAATTCGCAAAATTTACACACTGCACCTTTAATGTGTCTACATAGTTTTTTACTTTTTTTTTGTTTGTTTTGTTTTATTTTAGTACATCAAGTTAAACTAAATAAAAATGTGAAATGTTGCCTTGGCAACTTGCTGAAATAAGTTTGTTTTTTATATTTTATTTTAGTTAATTTTTATATTGAGCAATTAAACTGATTTATGGGTTTAGTTTTACTGGATAATTCTGAAATTTTACTATTATTGAGATACTATTATAGTTTTAAATTGGGTTTTTATTTGTATATTTACAGTTTTTTTTAATATTAGATTTTTTTTTTGGTCATTTTGTGTTTTTATAGTTAATTTTTATTACAGCTGTACTTTATTTTAAATGAAAATGAGTCTTCTTCGTCTAAACACTAGTCGTGTGGCTGTCGCTCTGTCTGGCTGATTATTTATTAGTCTTTATCGGGTCATTTTAGACTAAATTACTCGAGTGGTTTGTCCAAATGTCTCCCGTTACAGAGGATAATGATTCTTTGGAGAGATGTAAGACAACGTTTGAGACAAACCCATTTGCTTTGACGTCTCGGCTGCGACTCAAAATTGGCCAAATGTGAACCTAACAAATGGCGGGGGGGAGCAGCAGCAGTTCATTTATTTCTAATGATTGTCTTTTAACTGCTTTTTAATCTCTACCGGACACGTAATAATTGCGGGAAGTGCTGGAATTGCTGTGCTAAATTGGATCAAAAGCGTTGGTGTAATTGCGCTGATCTCCAGAGCTCTGTTAATTCTCCCGTTTGAAATGAAACTTGGAATCGGATCATTGTTCTGCCGTTCTCAGAGGTTTCGCTAATGGATTCATTATTGAAAATTAGCTGTTCTTTTGCTGCAGATTCGCATGTTGATAATGTGATAATCCACTTTGTTTGAAGGGATTTTCTTGAACTGTAACAAAACACCTTTGTCTTCTCTCTGCAGAAAGAGCGCGCATGTTTTGATGGAGAAACATCACATACAACCACATATATTAGCTTGCTTTCTGTCTCTTCATGTGGTGTTTCATAAGGCATTCAAATGTAATTATGTGAGTAATATTTTCTGCTGGGTGTTTGAAAGCAGTTTTGAAATCCCAGGTCAGATTTCAAAGGGATTTTTCACCAAAAAATGTCACCCTCATGTTGTTGCAAACCGGTATGACTTTCTTTTCTCTGTCAACCATTACTGAGTTTATCAAGCTACAGAAAGGACAACAAAAAAACAAAACAAAACCAATGTTGGAGCACAGTAAACACTGTTCTTGTGCACCGTTTCATGTCTTCATCTGTATTATATGAGAGAAACCCTGATATTTCATTGCTCTCAAATCAAAAATGGTGTCATTGACCCCAGTGACATTTGGTTGAGAGCCCGTGTTTAATGTTAATGGTGCCAGTGTGACATTTTCTAATCCATTTAAGCTTTGGCGGAGAGTAATATCACTGAATGAAGACTTTAAATTTCACTCTGTTCCTCATACAGAGCTTATGTATGACTTCCAAAGGTTTGGAATATTTTATGAAAATTTTGTAAATATTAATTTTTTTTTTTGTGTGTGTGAATTATTCTTTTAAATAAACAACTACTTCTACGCAAAATCATGTGATCATAAATGACAGAATTACTGTATCTATGTGAGTATGCACATATATTTACAAACTGTTAGATGCGATTAATACTTTTATAAAACTGCTTTTATAAATTTTATAATATATAAATTCTGTAAAATTAATAAATTTAAATATATAAATTGTGTATGATTAATAAAAACATTTATTATATATTTTTTTATAAATTAAATTTATAAAAGTATTTTCAATTATTATATATGTAAATTAAATATATATAAATTTATTAATTATATTATATTTTTTAATTTTAAATTTATTTTAATTTAACTTGTTAAATTGTGTATAATTAATAAAAACACATATATTTATTAATTGTATACATGATTAGAAATTATTACATTTATAAGATTTCATTATTATATATACTCTATTTTTAAATTATATATATAAATATTTTATGAATTATATTTTTAAATACATTTTTCAATTATTTAAATTTTTTATAAATTATTTATTGTATTGTATAATTTAAAAATATATATTTATTAATTATACACATTTTTTATAAATATTAAAATAAAGTATTCATAATATATACCGTGATATATGTATATAATATATATACCCATACATACATACCTTTTGTCTATCATTTGTAATAAGGCACCAAACAGAGTACCTATTAAAAAAAAAAATAAAGAAAATAAATTAAATTTTTTAAAAATGATAGATATATATTATATATATATATATATATTTATATAATTTACAATATATATAATTTACAATATATATAATTAATTATATAATATATATAATTAATTATATATATATATATATTTTTAAATGGGTACTCTGTTTGGTGCTTTATTACAGATGATAGAAAATCACTTTACAGTGTATTAATTTAATTATAAAAATGTTAACATCTTTCATATCGCATTTCACAATATATTACAAGCTAAAAATGGTCAAATTACACTTTTCCCGATTCTTTGTATTTTCATTGACTCTTCTATTCTCCTAAGGGCCTTTCATGAAGGGACTTTATTGCTCATTTGTGTTGGTCCCACATAGAGTACTGCCCCCTACTGGACGCCCCGCCGCATTCTCGTCCTGTTAGCCAATGGCCAATCTCCCTGTTGCCACGACGACCTGGAGTGATGTAGTTGGTTAGCCGAGTCTTCTTTCCTGTGTGTAATGATGACAAAAGCTTTCCCGAGGCAGAGCTGGGAGATAACGCACTTATCTCAGACCTCTAGCCTGCACCTCTCTGCTCTCATCCGCTCCCTGTGGCTGTATTCCTCACCCCAGACAGTTTATTCCGCCGCTAATAACGTTCACTTTTTTCCTCTCCCTTCGCTCCTGGTGGCCACGAGTCGCCTTGAAGACCCGCGACATCGCAGTGCTGACCGAGCGTTTCCTCTCTCCGTCTGTTGATTAATGCATCTCCTTGCTTTACCCGCCGCATTAGAATGCATGTGTTGGTGAAGAGATGCACACGGACTGATGTTTAAACTCACGCCGTCTCATTTATATTCAGCGGCGGTGAAGGCCAAGGCCAAATTAAATAGTTTTATCAAGGCCGTCTGATTATATGCTGTGAGTGTTTGTGCGAGATGGTGTTTAAATATTGATTTTTAACCTGATGAAGAACAAGTCTCATGGACGTGCCGGTTTAGAAGACGTTACATCTTTTTACTGTATAACCACCTGATGCAGTGGATTTGACGTGTGTTGCTACAGTAATTAAAGTTCAAACAATGTAGAAGAGCATTAGCATTAATAATCTGCCCCAATAAACCATAAATAAATAAAATCTCAATAAAAGTCAGATTGTGATGTGATTTATTATTCCCTGTTACATGAATTAACATACTCAACTCAGATTTTCTCTTGTAGTTCTTTGTTGATTGCTTTTCATTTTTTTTTTTCTTTTTTTTTTTTTCTCTTTTTTTTTTTTTGCTGGTTTTTCTTTAGTCATTTTTTTATTTATTGGTTCTTTGTGTCACCCATGTTTGTGATTTGTTCTTCATTATTTTATTGCTAGTTTTATCTTCGCTTTTGTTCGTTTTTTTTTTTGTTGTGTTTTTTTGTTCGGTTTTGTGCTTTCGTACGGAAGAGGATTAGGGCCAAGCAATAATAAAAAATAAAACCATCTCGAGATTAAAGTTGTTAAATTTGAGGAAAAACTCGTTAAATTTTGAGAAAAAAGTCGAAATAAAGTTGAGAATAAAATTTGTTTTCGAGAAAAACTCGTCGTTAAATTACGAGATAAACTCGTGAGAAAAAAGTCGATTACGAGAAAAAAGTCGTTAAATTACGAGAACAAATTCATTAAATTACGAGAATAAATTAATTAATTTAATTAAAAGTCCCTGTTACTTGAAGTTAATTTAATTAACTAATTACGAGTTTTTTCTCGTAATTTAATGAGTTTATTCAACATTTTATCTCAACGTTTTTCTCGAAATTTAACGAGTTTTTTCTCGAATTAACAACTTTAATCTCGAGATGGTTTTATTTTTTTATTATTGCTTGGCCCTAATCCTCTTCCGTACTTTAATTCGTTCACGTTCATTTTCATTAACTGTTTTTTGCAGTGAAAGAACTAACAAACAAAAAATGAAGAAAATATTTCGCTGCCATATGCATTAAACTCAACTCAAATTTTCGCATGTTCGCTTGTAATTCTTTGTTGATTGGCTTTTTTGCATTGTTTTTGTTCTCTTTTTTTGTTTGCTGGTTTTTCTTTCATTATTTTTCTCTCTTGGTTCTTTGCGTCCCCGATGTTTGGTTTATTCTTTATTTTTTTCACTAGTTTTATCTTTTGCTCTCGTTCTATCTCATTTTTATTTGTTTTTTTGTTCGGTTTGCACTTTCGTTCGCTTCCCTGCCATATGCATTTCGTTTCGCTGCCATATGCATTAAACTCTACACAAATTTTTGCACGTTCGCTTGTAATTCTTTGTTTGGCTTTTTTGTGTTGTTTTTTGTTTGTTTGTTTTGCTGGTTTCTCTTTCATTTTCTCTTTCTTAGTTATTTGCGTAAACCATGTTTGGTTTGTTCTTCGTTATTTTGTGCGCTAGTTTTCTTCCACTTTTGTTTGCTCATCTGTTTTGTTTTTGGGTTTTTTGTTTTTGTTCAGTTCATGTTTTGGTTTGTTCTCTTTCATTTTCATTTTTTTTTTGAGTGAAAACTAACAAACAAAATAAAGCGCTGCCATATGCATTAACAAACTTAACACAAATTTTCACATTTACTTGTAATTTGCTGGCTTTTTTTTACATTGTTTTTTTGTTCCCTTATTTTTGGTTGTTGGTTTTTCTTTCATTATTTATTTCTTGGTTCTTTGCGTCACCCATGTTTATTGATTTGTTCGTTAGTTTTATCGCTGGTTTTATCTTTTAGCTTTTGTTTGCTCTCATTTTGTTTGTTTGTTCCTTTTGTTTATTTCACACTTTTGTTCACTCATTTTCATACATCGTTTTTTCCAGTGAAGGAACTAACAAACAAAAAAATGAGGAAAAGAACATGAACAGTTTACATTAGGGTTTTTTTTTAATCAACATTAGTTAACTACATTAGTTAACATGAACTAACAATGAGCAATACTTCTACAGCATTTATTAACATTTACTAATAATCAAAAGCTGTATCTTTTAACAATAATACACTGTGAAAAAATTATTATATTTATTATGCATCTCATCACCTGTATAGCATATCAAACACTCAGTCTTATGTTATTAAGTTTTTATTGATAATCACAATAAAACCCTTAATCAAATTGTACAGCCATCAAATTTTTCTGCGACAGGCTTTAAAGGAATAGTTCACCTAAAAAGTAAAATTGACATTTTGAATACATTCTTTTTTTTGTCTATACAATGAAAGTAAATGGGTCCAGTGTTGTTATTGTTGACTCTTGAAAATATGTATTTTTTGTGTTCATTAGAAGAAAGTCTTACAGGTTTGCATTTTTGAATGATCAATCCCTTTAACATGTTGATGTTTTTCTTTCTTTTAAAGTGCCAGAGTCTTGTGTGATGGACTCAATCTTACAGTAAATTTTACTTGTTCCTGTTTGGAGGGAAACAAGCCGTCCGATCAGATTTGCAGCTGCGTCTGATGTCTTGTTGCGTGTCTCTTCCCTCTGCTCTAATGCTTCTTCATTAGTGTGTTTTTATAGGCGACAGCAGCGTGCAAAGACTTTCATGCACTTCACTCCACATTCATTAAAGCTTTTAGTGCAGCCTCGTATTTTCCATTTGCAGCAGTTATCTAAGGCAGTCACAGACTTGCTCGCCAATATTTGTGCAGTTTCTCCTTTTATATCTAAGTAAATTACAACTTTTGACTCTGTGTTGATACTTTCTATTAAATGGATAAAAAAACAGTAAGACATGTTTGTATATTTCTGTGCAACATGTCTAAATCAATAGTTTTTTTCTTGTCTTTTACATTGATAATAATCAGAAATGTTTCTTTAGCAGCAAATCAGCATATTAGAATGATTTCTGAAGGATCATGTGACACTGAAGACTGGAGTAGTAATGATGCTGAAAATTCAGCTTTGATCACAGAAATAAATTACATTTTAACATATTTCACATAGAAAACGATATTTTAAACTGTAATAATTTTTCACATTTTTTAGTGTATTTTGCAGCCTTGGTTAGCAGAAGAGCTTTCAAAAACAAAATGGTATTTTATAAAAGCCACAAGGCTTATGTGTAACTCTTATATCCAGGTTTGTTCTGCAGTTTCTTGAGTCAACTTTACTTTTCATGAGCAAAAATCAGCTGGAATCACTCTGACAGAGAGAGTTTGAAATGTACTTTTAAAACTGCAGGAGAACTTGTGTGAACCATGGATGTCTAATCTCTTCGTTGTTTTGCGGACAGTTTCATGTTCTTAGTCTAGAAAAGCACATTGCCATTCGGCGGATGTCACCTCCCACTCATTGCTCGGTGTTTTTACTTTATTTAACGTGAATGTATGACACGAGTGTGTTAAATCAAGACACTAAAGCCTTGTTTTCTTCTCTCAGAGCATGTGTGTTCCATCATCGCCTCCATGCTGAGGAACCTCAAAGGGCAGCAGAGAAGTCGTCTCCTCAGCAAGTTCACAGAGAACGACTGCGAGAAGGTAAAAATAAGACAGCTGACGGTACGGCTTTATTATCTTCTGCTTCTAAAAATGGCAGAGTGACGACAAAAGAGCGCTTGAGGAGAGTTCGCTGGCAGATGGGTTTAATGCTACCATAAAGATAATATAGAACATGCTGTGCTACTTACTGACACCATGAACATGAAGACAAATTCATGTAGAAACACAACAGAACCGTCTTGGTTATAAATATCAGTTATTATATTTGTTTATTGTTGTTTTTTTTATTTTTTTGAATGATTATAATTGTAACCCTTTACTATAAGGTTTTTTCTTTTACAAAACATGTAAAAGAAATGTATTTTAAATAATTGCAAATACATTTTAAATAAATTCTGAACCATTATCAAGTTAAACATCATCTTTTTTGCTTTTTCTTTCATTTTTTTACTTTTGTTTCTTATTCATTAACAACACTGTTTGTATCTTTTTTGGTTCATTCGTGCTTTTTGTTGGTTGGCTTTCTTTTATTCTTTCAGTCGTTTGTTTGCTTTTTTTGTTTTATTCATTGGTTTGCTTTTTTGTTTGCTCTTGTTGGTTTTTGTTCATTTTCTTTTTTCTTTTTCTTTTGTTTGTTCCTTGTTTTCTATTCATTTTTTTTCAATCTATTTCAATCTATTGTTTATTTCTTTTTTGGCTTGTTGGTTTGTTCACCCATTTTCATTTATTTTTTTCTTTCGTTTGGTGTTCTTTATTTCCTGTGATTTTGGTTTTTGTTTTTGTTTTGTTTGCTCTTGTTGGTTGATTTTTGTTCATTCTTTCTCTTTCCTCTGTGGTTTTGTTCATTCATTTGTTTTTTATTCATTCTTTCAGTCTAACATTGATTTCCTTTTCAGTTTGTTCACCCATTTTCATTTATTCTTTTCTTTCGTTTGATGTTCTTTATTTCCTGTGATTTTGTTTTTTGTCTGTTCTTGTTTTTTGTTCATTCTGTCTCTTTTTTTGTTCATTAGTTTTTTATTCATTCTTTTATTAATTCTTTCAGTCTATTGTTTATTTCTTTTTTTGTGGTGTCCTTTTTCGTTATTCTTTTGTTAGTTTTTTCATTTGTCCTTTTATTTCCTTGTGTTTTGTTAGTTTGTTCACCTGTTTTTGTTTGTTCCTTATTTCCTTGTTTTGTTTTGCTGGGTTTGATTTTTGTTCACTTTCTTCTTTTTATCGCTCATTTGTTTTTATATTTTTGTTTTGTTTAGCATTTTTTAATTGTTCTTTTATTTGTTGTTCTTTATTTCCTTCTGTGTTGTTTTTGCCGTTTTGTTCGCATTTGGCTTTTGTTTTGCTCGTTTTGTCTATTAATTCTTTTATTAATTCTTTCAGTCTATCATTTCTTTCTTTCTTGGATTGTTCCCCTTTTTTCATTTATTCTTTTTTGTTTTTCCATTCGTTGGTCTTTATTTTACTTTAGTTTTGTTGTCAAGCTGTTTTGTTTGCTTTTGTTGGTTGGTTTTTTGTTGTTGTTGTTGTTTTTATTCTTTCTCTTTCCTCTGTGGTTTTGTTCATTCATTTGTTTTTTTATTCATTCTTTCAGTCTAACATTGATTTCTTTTTCAGTTTGTTCACCCAATTTCATTTATTCTTTTGTTGCTCTTTCATTTTTATTTCCTGCCTTTTCGTTTTGTTTGGTCTTGTTGGTTGTTTTTGTTCATTCTGTCTCTTTTTTTTTTGTTCATTAGTTTTTTTATTCATTCTTTTATTCTTTCAGTCTATTGGTTATTTCTTTTTTTTTGGTGTGTTAGTTTTTTCATTTGTCCTTTTATTTCCTTGTGTTTTGTTAGTTTGTTCACCTGTTTTCGTTTGTTCCTTATTTCCTTGTTTTGTTTTGCTGGGTTTGATTTTTGTTCACTTCTTTTTATCGCTCATTTGTTTTTTATATTTTTTTTGTTTAGCATTTTTTATTTGTTCTTTCATTTGTTGTTCTTTATTTCCTTTTGTTTTGTTATGCTGTTTTGTTCCCATTTTGGCTTTTGTTTTGCTCGTTTTGTCTATTAATTCTTTTATTAATTCTTTCAGTCTATCATTTATTTCTTTCTTGGATTGTTCCCCTTTTTTCATTTATTCTTTTGTTTTGTTTTTTCCATTCGTTGGTCTTTATTTCCTTCAGTTTTGTTATCAAGCTGTTTTGTTTGCTTTTGTTAGTTGATTTATGTTTTTCAGTTTGGCTCTTTTCTTTTACTTCACTTGTTTTGTTTGCTTTTTCTTGTTTTCTTTCTTCCTTGCTTTCCCATTGTTTCAGTCAGTCGTGCATCAGTGTAATGTTTCATGCGTGTGTTGTTTGGACTGTGTTGATGCGGTTCGCTCCATCTTGTGTCGTATGTCTCCTTTAGTCTCGGTCGGGGGTCTCCATACATCACCTGGACGGACACGTGTGCTGTTATCGCTCAGCAGTCACTACTCTTAAAATAACCCTCACAGTCCTGCCGGGCCCTGTTTCATCACTCTGACAGGAGCAGTGCATTATTGGTAGTTTCACGAGCTAAAAGATTTCGGCCATATGGGCATCATCATGCCTCAGTTCTGTTTGTCTTCAGATTGTCACAGGAATTCGCTAGAAAGAGGATGACGAATGTCTCATTTTGTCTTAAAATAACACAACCGCCATTCGTCTTGTGTGGGATTCCGTCGCCGCCACAGTTAAATATGAATATCATTTACATAACGTGAATTTTGGTCCTAAAGCACATCTCTTCTTGCCAGCGGTGGTGTGTTCATGTGGCGTTTCGGTGCATTTGTAACGTATGCTCACCCTCGCTCTCTTTCTGCAGGTTGACAGACTCATGGAGCTGCATTTTAAGTACCTGGAAGCCGTTCAGCTCGCAGACAAGAGGATCGAAGGAGAGAAGCATGTAAGATTCACGCACACACATTCACGCTTGATTGGCAGTATCTCCTCTGCGAGGGCAGATCTGCGTGTGAAGATAAGAGCAGACCTACCAGACTCAAACGTCACTGTGGGATCTGCAGGTCGGACACTCGACACGCTTCTCTGTTGGTCCGCTCGCCTTTAGAGCCAACCGCTGTTAAACTTTTACACTGAGCAGTGATTGCGCACACATTCCATCAGCCCTTGCAGGACCTAGAGTCTGTGTAGGCACACCTCAACAAACACCCAAACAAAAACCTCATCATTGGGTTGGTCTTGCTATATCTAAAATGTTACATTGGAAACGGCTTGTGTTAGCATCAAGAATCTGATCCAAATGCATCTGATCCAAATGCAAAATTCATTATAAACAATATAACAGCAACAAAAAAATAGAAAAAAAGCCTGTTTTTTCCCATTCATTTTTTTTGTAAAAATTGTATAGGGTCGCTAACAAACCGAGGAGTATAACTGAAAGTATATTTATTCTGCACAACAATAATTGAATCTTTGATGACTGAATAAGTGCAATTCACCTTTATTCCACAAGGTAGCGATGTCTGATACACAATGATGAAGTGACGTTTCACTCATAGTTAGTGCAGGCAGAAAATAAAAGAATACACGAGTATCTTCAGCAAACCTTGAAATGGCTCAGTGATTTGCGCAATGAAAAATTGTCACTATCACTTGATAGTGTGGATCTTGTCAAGATCAAAATAATGATTTGGAAGATGTTGAAAATGTAGTTTTGAGGATATGTTTGAGATGGCAAATAGAGCCAGATGCTGAATGTACTGGGAAATGAGCTCTGACGAGGACAGTGCTGATAGAATAAACATCTGCTCAAGCTGAATACTTCCAAGCTCCAAAAAGATAACAAATTATGCTTTATTTTATTCTTCTGTAATTGTAACTCTAATATCAGGAGAGTTTTATATTATCGCGACAGGTAGAGATCCATCCGTGTTAGATATATAGGGCCCTATAAAATCTGTTTTATTTTTTCCCAAATTCCGTTTTTTTTTTTTTTTTTTTCCTTTTTTTTTTCTGGATTCCGTTTTTTGTTTTTATTTATTTTTTGACTCCATTTTAATGGTTAAATTAAATTTAGTAATCAAAAAGCATGTCTAATTTATTGAAATAATGAATCTTGTCCAATTTACCAACAATTTAATAAAAGTTTAACAAAAAAATTACATTTTTTTAGGGCCCTATTTTATTCTTTCCCCTTAAATTTTATTTTTAGCAAATTCTGTTTTCTGGATTCCATTTTAATGGAATGGATTCCATTTCCATTTTAATAATTAAAAAATGTCTAATTAATTGAATTCTTAAAAACAACAATATTAATTAGTAAAAAAAATATATTTTTTGATTTTTTTTTCTTCAGAAGTTCTGTTGTGTATTTAAATTTTTTTCTGGCAATCAAATGAACGCATACCATTTAATTTATCTTAATCATGAAATTAAACTTTTTTGTCAACAATGTGCTGCACAACAGAGCTTTACTGTTAAAATTCAAACATGGAAGAAACACTGAGATTATTTAAAATATATTTTAATAATTTATTATTAAATTAATTTATCTAAATTCTACTGTACAACAGTAATATGTTTGTCAAGTTAAATCAAACTTTTATTTTGATGGTTTGCCTAGAGCTTTGAGTTTCTCTGTGTTTATGACAGTAGTTTTCTCAAACGAAGCGGTTAAATGCTGATGAAGTGACTTTCAGAGCAGCTCTGGAGATGAATTCGTACGTTCATATAGTGAGGCGACAGAGGACGAAAACACATCGCATGTGTTCACATATCACACTGTTGCATGTGCTTCAGCGTGCGTCCCCGCGCGAGTGTGTGTGAGGCGGTGTGAGGTAAATGAAACCGCACTTCCGCATCATTCATTTCAGAGGCACAAAGGCATGCAGGATTCATGTTTAAATAGTCTTTTTGCGGTTTAATATTCACAGACACTAGTCTATATCACGATTTAATTTACGTGTACTGACCTGCTTTTAATTCATTCATCAAATTTGACAAATTCCGTGACATTCCGCGTTCTATAGTAAATTCCGTTTTTATGACTGGATTCCGCGATTCCGTGATCGCGGAAATTATAGGGCCCTAGATATAGACCCGTGTCGCTAAAGACCTGAATATGTTAGAATGTTTGAAGAAACATTCATGTATTGAAGGATTGATAATAATTGTTTGTTTTATTAATATGCAGCAGTCATATATACATAAATATGACTGCTGCATTTTAAAAAAAATATTTATTTATTTATCTATATACTGATGAGCCAAAACATAATGAGCAGTCACAGGTGAAGCGAATATTTTTGATCATCTAACAAGGTCACATATCAAGGTCTGGGTAGATTAGATGGTAAGCAAACAATCGGCTCTCATAACCAGCGTGTTGCATGCGGGAGAAATGGGCAGGAATAAAGATCTGAGGGACTTTGACAAGGGCCAAATAGTTATGGCAAGGTGACAGGGTCAGAGTATCTCTGAAACGGCAAGGTTTGTGTGTTGCTTCCAGGCAGCAGTGGTGAGAAATTACCAACAGCGTCTGAGGAGGGACAAACCACAAACCGCCCAAGACTCATCGATGCACGAGGACAACAGAGTGTGGTCTGAGCCAACAGAAGGTCAGCTGTGGCACAAGTAACACAAAATTTTAATAGTGGTTATGGGAGGATTGTGTCACTTCTGCTGCGTATGGTGCTGCGTAGCTGCAGATCAATCAGAGTGCTTATGATGACCCCTGTCCACCATCGAAAGCACCTACAATGGTGTCAAAACTGGACCTTGGAGCAGTGGAAGAAGGTCGCCTGGTCCGATGAGTCCTGTTTTCTTTTACATAACGTGAACGGCTGTGTACATGTGCACTTTTTTACCTGGGGAAGTGATGCACTGTGGGACGACGACAAGCTGGTGGAGGCAGGGCCGCATTAAGACTACAAGGGGCCCCTGGGCTTTACCTCTTGAAGGGGCCCTTCATCCACCAGCACTATTACCTACATTCAGGGGTTAAATTGGGCCGGGGCCGTCCGGGGCTGAGCCCCGGCACATAGGCTTACGAGGGCTCGACATACGCTTGTCCGGGACTGCGGGACAAGTGGATTTTTTGAAGTGAGAGAATTTTACTTGCCTGACCAGATAAGTAGCTTGATTAAAATGTCAATAACAACCAAAACGCGAGAATGATTGATCTAGCTTAAGTGGCGACTGATAGTGGATGTACTGGCGGTGATATTGCGCTGTTGAGGATCACGTAACCTCTTGAGGAGAATTCAAAACAAATGAGCTCTGCTCACACAAAGAAACTCCGTTATCATGTTGCAATAAAAAATCAATGGGGTTTAGCTTGCTATTTACGACATATGATAAAGTTAAGCATCACACGACCGAAAGTGCTGAATTCCTGAATATCACCTCGATTGAAATTGACACTAATTTCATACAACAGTTCAATAAACAAGTAGTTAATATCAATCACTTACGTTTTAGATGCAATATGCCTGTTTTTTGTTCTATTGTAGCAGCGAAAATAGTTCCAAACAAAGCAGAGGCAGCGCATCTCGCAGCTGCGCTCAGCCGTTTTGAATGATTCAGCGTTTTGAACAAATCGGTTGAGTGAAGATTCAATCGCCCATTCATAAACAACTGCTTCATTCTTGATTCAGAGTGAATCGTTTGAATAAATGACTCAGTGGCTCACTCATTAAGACGGTCACTTGCCGCCATCTACTGGCGGTTTAATTTCATGTTTAAAAGTATAAATTTCCCACCAGCATTTCTTATTTGTTTATGCAAAAATATTTAAAGAATCTCATAACATCATTAAATGCAGTTGTACTTTTTCAGTGTAAATTATTCAATTTGGTAACAGCCCTATAGTGTCTTACTATTTTAATTTATCAAATGTAAGAATATGAAATAAAAGATAAAAGATTTGAATAATAATAATAAAAAAAAAAAATTCCAGACAAGCTACTTTTTTACTCTGTCAAGTAAATGACCAATTTAGTTGTCCAAAGGACAAGCACAAAACCAGGCTTTTTATCCTGCACTTTGATCTTTAAAACAATGTGACAAAAACACACGCAAGTTCGACCCAAATGTTTAATGTCATGATTGTTACCATTAGTACCATTAGTATTTGCATTAGTTTATATCCAGCTGGTCGCTTTTATCGATTCGTTATGCAGCAAAGTTGCATATTAAAACTAGTGTCATGAGAAAGCAAACTGTATCGTTATGCAGCAGACATATATAAACAAATCAGAAATGCATTTGATTTCAGTTCTCTTTTATCATCACTGTTATACAATACAAATTTTATTTAAATCATAATAAGTGTTCTAAAATGGAAGCAAATAATGTATACATACATATAATATGTGTCTAATGTCAATGCTATGGCCTTTGTGTAGATATTTAAAGATGGTCATCTTTAAGCATGACTTATAAGCATGATTTATATGAAATGGTAAGACTTTATAATAAGATTCCATCTGTAAGGTTAATAAAAGTATTGTTCATTGTTAATTTTAACATTTCAACATTTTACCTCATTGAACGTTTTCAGAAACTGTATTTTTGCATGATTTGTATTTTTATTGGACTACTGACGACTGCAGGGTTCAGTGAGTGAAGGGTCGCACATCGGTCGATAAGTGTAGAAAATTAGAACACATTGTTTTCTTTGGGGCTGTTCACACAGAACGCGCTTTTCTTTGTTTTTCTATGTAAACATTCGCTAGAAGGACGTGCAGAACCGTTGCGCTCGCGTCTTGATGCATGACATGGCGTTCTAAAGCCATTAATCAGTTCAGCTAAGTTAAAAAAAAGTTTTAAAAAGCGTCTCGAGACCTTGCGGTTTCCCCCATTCCACTGCCCGCGTCTCGCGTTTTTCAAAGCAAAAACGCGTTGTGTACGCACACAGGCAGCGCCACTGGGTCTGTCCGCGTTGTCCAGGATACTGATACTTATTAGTTGCTTGCTGCTAGACGCGGCGCGTCGTAATGAATTTCACGCGCAGAACAGCACATGTATTCAAATCAAAGCGATGTTAAAGCGATAGTCATCACATTATAAAATGCGGTTATATTTTTTCCGGCATCACCGGGGCCCTCCCTCAGCCCGGGGCCCTGGGCTTAAGCCCAGGTAAGCCCGTGCATTAATGCGGCCCAGGGTGGAGGGAGTGTGATGCTTTGGCCAATGTTCTCCTGGGAAACACTGGGTCCGGCCATTCATGTGGATGTCAACATGCCTAAAGAGTGTTGCAGTCCAGGTACACTCCTTCATGACAAAGAAGTGGCCTCTTTCAGCAGGATAATGCACACTGCACATATTGTTCAGGAATAGTGTGAGGAATATAATGAAGAGTTCAAGGTGTTGCTCTGGCCTCCAGATTCCCCAGATCTCAATCCAAGCGAGCAGCTCTGGGATGTGCCGAACCAACAAGTTTGATCCACAGCGGCTCCACCTCGCAAACTACAGGACTTGAGGGATCTGCTGCTAATGTTTTGGTGCCAGATACCACAGGACACCTACCTTCAGGGATCTTGTAGAATCCAGGCCTCGTGGGTCGGCGCTGTTTTGGCAGCACCCAGAGGGCCAACATCATGTTAGGCAGGTGCTCATAATAGGGGCTTTCGCACCAGAGGAACCTTTTCATAGTTCCTAGAACTACTGGCTAAAGTACCCAGATTTTGCTGTGTTTGCACCTCAGGAACTAGGAACGATTTTAGTTCTAGGAACTCCTTTTGGGGGAACTAAATTAGCACCTACTTCAGAGTAGGGCATTTTTAAAAAGCTGTGTAAGCATATTTATTTCACGAACATGGAAAACAGCAATAACAGCACATCATATGACATTTTGTCTCTTAGCACCACTTTTTTGCTCTTTCAGTTGGGTAAATTATGCTTTTACACTCCATCTCATTATCACCCTTGACACACAACAAACACAGTTCCGATCACGGCATCCTCCATCAACCAGTTTTTAGCGTTTGTAAATGCCGCACTTAAAGATGCCGCTGTCAGCCGATTCAGAGTTCCTATTCCCGGTGCGAATGCAACCAGGAACCTGGCCCGGGGGAGAAATTAGTTCTCTGGGATCTATCTAACTGAGTTCCTAAAACTATTCTGTGCGAAAGCCCATGTTTTGGCTAATCGGTGTATATATGGGGTTTTCTTTAATCCAAAGCTTATGCAAAACGCTGAAACAAACCAAATATTGGTAGATTTGCATTCTTTTTGAAAGTTGATGTAACAATTAGTGTGTGAAATTTATTGCAAAGATTTGCATAATTACAAATATACTATTGCACATAATTCAAAAATGATCTATTATTATTAAAACGAAGTAAATGTAATAATATTAGTTATATATAATTATCAAAGTTGTGCGAAATTTATTTGGCATGCGGTCACAGGTGTGTAATTCTCCGTTATATAAGTTGTGGGGTTTCAGCCAGCGTTAATTAACGTGGAGATGATTAAAGGCAGATGTTAATTGATGATAATTGGCAGGTTGGGGTGATTTATTCCATAGTGTGTAACTGGTTTGTGTGTTGTGTTAGTAGGTTAAGCTGTGCTGTGTGCGCATGTGTGTGATTATACTGTGTGGTGTGTGTGTGTTGGAGGATATTGGCGTGTGTATGTTGAGGATGTGAGCTGGGCACTGATGAGGACTCCTGCGGCTCGTGTCTCATCCATCCTAATGTGTTTAAGACAGGCATTCTGTTTTCAGGGATGCTTCAGGTTGGGCTTTCTAAACATATTTGAGAGATATCATGAGTTTTTACAAATATTAGATATCTTAAAAGTGTATTTTTTTCTTTATCCAACTAATTGTTTCAGGGCAGATTACGTCTGCAAAATGCATTAAAAATCTAGGAAAATATACAGGAATCCCAGTATGCTTTCAATGCTATTTTTAACAAAAACAAGATTTTATATATACATGTAACATGTAGCCAATATAGCAATACATAAGCAGTAATGTACAGTGCATGTCAAAATATATTGACTTGGTAGGGATTTTAATTGTCTTTAATAGCGAAATTGCTGTTTGAGTTGGTTGTTTTGATTCATTTTTGTGAAACAGTTCACACTCTGCGTCTACTCTTGCATCATCACTCAAACAGTCGCTTGTTGCTTCATTCATCACCAGCAAAATCATTGAGCGTTTTGTGAATGTTCAGTATGCTGCTCAGCTCTAGTTTCAGGTCTTTGTTGTGCAGGTGTGTCGATTTAAAACCATCTCCTGTGTGTGTGTGTGTGTGTGTGTGTGTGTGTGTGTAAGGTTTCCCATCCACCTTATCTGACTTTCTCTCCTCTGCGTCTTCTTCAGAGGCCTATAAATCGTCTCTCAGAAGCAGTGACAGGAATATGACTGTGGAAATGTCTGCCCCTGTTTCGTGCCCGTCGACTGAATGCACCAGCACTCCCTCCAGATGGAACAGCGTTCCCGGCTTTCTCCGAGTGCTATAAAAGTATATCACCCATAGCAGAGCCCTTGTTTAAAAACGCCTCGGAGTGCTGTCAGCGCCACGTTCATGTGAACCCGTCTCGCCTCCTTTTACTGCCTAATGACAGCTACAAATTCTCTCTGAATTGCATTTCCTAAACACAGACCCCCATAAAACCCCCTCCGCGTTCGGCCTGCTCTTCTTCTGCTTTTTTTTCTCCATTTTACCGCAGCGCCGTAGAGCTCTTTGGGAAATCTCAAAAGGATCCGCGGAGGAAGCATTGGCAGGGTGTGCTCGGATTAATTTAGTCTCGGCGTGTCCCGTGAGACTCAATCACAGGTCCCTGCGCTGCTTTGTTCTTCCTGTCATATTAACACCTGTGCCAGCCTGCAGCTCTCCAACAGGAAGTGACTAAAATTCACTCTGTTTCCCGGAGGTGAAGCCGCTTGTTATTTGCACTGATGTAATTGACTTGCCAAAGGCTGTACCTCTGTAACGAGACTCGAATAACGCATGCGAAAGATCACACTGTTCTGATATTTTGACATTTTTTTTTAATGTTCTTTAAATCAGCCTGAAAGTATAACTAGTTTTATTTTGCATGATGATGATAATAAGACTGCATGCATGGATGCATTTATTTGAAGAAAAATACAGTAAAATCAGTATTATTGTAATATTACCATTTAAAATAACTTTTCTATTTGAACATATTTTAAATGGTAAATAATTTTATTTTAAATAAAATTTGTCTTTTTCATCAAAAAGTGGTGATAATAATATTGAATATTTGAAAATTAATATGCAATTCTTTATATTATATAGATATATATATATATATATATATATATATATAGTCAAACCAAAATTTATTCAGATATTTATTCACCTTGAACATTCAATAATAGTTTTTTTTCACTATATATATTTTAAAAAAATGGTAATAAAGTATGACAAGATCTCAGACTTAATTATGTCAGATAACACTTAAGCAAAACATGGTCAGGTCAAAGTGCCTGAATAATTTTTGGTTCCAGATTTTTACTGGTAGTCCACTGTATGAAGAATCTTATTCGGGCTCTTCAGTCTAATTGCTGAGAGGTCTTTGTAGCCATGCGATATTCTACCAGTGTCGCCACGGTAACCGTTTCATCGTTTGAATCATTCCGCTCTCAGCATTCTCACAGCGAGTGTCATGGCGGTCGAGCAAACCCACCATATTTTTATAGATACTACTGTTATTTTATAACGGAATGTAGTTTTAAGAGTTTTTATTAGGTGAGAATATAGTTGTTTAGACGTCAGATATGCGATTTATATGTAAACATAGCGGAGATATGAGCTCCAGGCCATCAGTAAGTGTTCATCTCGGCCAGTCCTTCAGGAATTTGCCACTGGCTCTTATGTAAATAGTGTTTAAACATGAGGTATAATTCGCTTTTGGTATATTAAACAGCCAATCTTTAGTCTTATTAATATATTACTTGTTACAGAGCTAATGGATTTGGCTTAAGGGCTATATTAAGTTTCATAACTTTATATTTACATTGAAATTAAATCCTGCACTAACTAGAGCACTGCTTTTGTACGTTTCACTGAACTGTTTGCTTATTTATTTCCTATTTTACTACTTATACTGTTATAATGGCGATTGTAGTTAATTTAAATATTGTTGTTCAATAAATACTAATTTATATAACTAACATGCCATATTTTTGGTATTGAGAAAGAATCCGTTAGTGATTTCGACTTCAGTGGAAGTTACATATGGACTGAAACAAGGAAACAAGGACATTTTTTTACTTTAAACATCTTACGAGATGCAACTGACAGATGCATTGACTAGCACTGTCATGTAAATGTTTCTTTTTATCTCACAATTCTGACTTTTTTTCTTGCAGTTGCGAGTTATAAAGTTAGAATTGCGTGTTAAAGTCAGAATTGTGACTTTTACCCCCAGTTTCACAGACAAGGCTTAAGCTAGTCCTAGACTAAAATGCATGTTTGACCTGTTTTAACTGGAAGTAACTTGCACTGACATATCTTAAAATATGTTAGAGCCATTGTTTTGTCTTGAGATGTACACCAGTAATGTTTTTTTCTAGTCTACGTTTATAAAAGCTACTTAAATATCCTAATTGAACTAAGGCTTAATCCTGATTTAGGCTAAGCCCTGTCTGTCAAACCGGGCCATAAAGTCAGAATTGCGTGATATAAAGTCAGAAATAACTTGCAATTCTGACTGACTCACAATTTTTAAGGTTTATATTTCGCAATTCTGAGAAAAAAAAGTCTGAATTGTGAGATATAAACTCGCAATTGCAAGGAAAAAAGTCAGAATAAATCTCTATATAAGCATTGTTATTAATTCAAATATTATTGTTCAATAAATACTAATTTATATAACTAACATGCCATATTTTTGGTATTGAGAAAGAATCCGTTAGTGATTTCGACTTCAGTGGAAGTTACATTAATACGCCATGAGATGGCGGCAAAAACTTTATATTAGACTTTTATATTGAAATGAACTGAAACAAGGAAACAAGGACATTTTTTTTACTTGAAACATCTTACAAGATGCAACTGACAGATGCAATGACTAGCACTGTCATGGGAATGTCTTAAATGTTAAAAGGACAAAGACAAAGATTTCGTTTTCCTCAGCAGACATTCAGACTGATTTAGTGATTATGAATATTAAGTGACCTGAAGAATATCAGCTAGATAGCAGGTAATACACACACTCAGGCGATCTCTCTCTCTCTCTCTCATAATACTCTACACTCCATTGTTGTTCTTATTTATTTAGACACTTGTGCCATTAAACTGTTGTATAAACTCATAGCTGTGTGATATGGCTGTATATCAGCGCGCATTGACATGTTCCTGGTCTTATTTTGCTCGATTTATTGGCATATCAAACTTTACATTTATGCATTTGGTAGATGCTTTTATCCAAAGCAACTTATATTTGCATTCACTGTATACATTTTATCAGCTCCTGCATCCCTGGGAATCAAACCAATGACCTTGCCGTTGCATGCTTTGCTGTTTAAGCTACAGGAATGCATGCAGCAAAAATAATGATCGATTTAAAAAGGAAACCCCTCCATTGAGATGCTCTGGAAGGGAGAGCCTGACTTTCATCATTATATTTGGCTCAAAAATCCTAATGCAAAACATTTTTAATGGATAAAATCACATCCTGTCCTTTGAATTGGATTGAAAGCATCCTGATTTCTTGCAAAACATCAAAATTTCCAATCTAAAACACTCAGAAAGCCTCTCTCAATGTTCTGAGCCTGTGTTCTGTGTCTTCAGCAACCCGTGACCGCTGTGCACTTCAGTCCTGCGTGGCCTGCTGTTTCTGCAGCGTTCCCTTTGTGTTCACAAGCCTTTCTGCTCATGCCCGCTCACACGCGTGTGCTTGCCAGAGTTTTATGCTCGAAAAGATTTAAATCCCCTGGAGAGAGGCCAGTGTCAATCGGAGCAATTATGGCACTCAACAAATGCCAAACGTCTTTGTCCCTTTAGATTCAGCTGCAGGTGCTGAAAAGCTGAAATCTGTGAAAAATTGTTCTTTTAAACTGATATGAGATCAGCTCCAACATCATTATCCAGAAGCTTTTTAACAGAAAGACAACATGCATGGAGCTGCATGCCAATATACATCACTGCATGTGATTTTCTTGCAAATCAATATGCACTTATTAATTATGTGTCTAATGTAATTTACCTCTATTAGGGCTTCACGATATTGGAAAAAAATGATATTGCGATATTTTGTTTTTCTGCAATATATATTGGGACTACTCTGTATGGAAGGTTGTTTCTGCCACTAAATAAAAAAATAGAAAGGTAATTGTCTTTTTTTTCCTCACAATTGCAAGGTATAAATTCAGAATTGCGTGATATAAAGTCAAAAATAACTTGCAATTTTGACTTTATAACTCATAATTTTAAGGTTTATATTTCGCAATTCTGAGAAAAAAGTCAGAATTATGAGATATAAATTTGCAATTGCCTGCAGATATGAGCTTCCATAACTCGGAGTACTTTTTTTTTTTGAGTGCCAATCCTTGTAGGTTTGAACGATTTGGGGAAAAACAAAAATTTTGAGTTGTTTTCATTTGATATCAATTTATTTTCATATATATCGTGCAGACCTAACCTTCATTTGTACTTCTCAGGATATGGTGCGTCGTGGCGAGATTATTGACGACGCGATGGACGATGAGTTTTATCTGCGCAGGCTGGACGCTGGACTCTTCGTCCTTCAGCTCATCTGTTACATCATGGTGGAGATGTGCAGCGCCGGCGTTCCACAGGTACGTTACACACCACCCTCGTCAGGCAGCATCATTTAATGTGTAATTAAAGCTGAATATTTTTAATTCTGCGTGCTGAAATGTGTCTTCTCTTACAGTTACAGCAGAGAGTCCATCAGATCCTCAATCTCAGGGGAGGATCCGTCAAAATAGTTCGTCATATAATGAGGGGTAAGATTATAAATGATATTGTGAGCTTTTTAAAAGCTACATCTAAAGAGAAAATATATTTTGCATAAATAACATGAAGGCTATTTTAATGACCATGTGACATTATTTTCATGACAAACATTTCCACACAAATTTGAAATTCAGACTTCTGTTCAATCAGCCACTTTGGGTAATGCTGTTAATCTCAAAATGACAGATTTATCACCTTGGACGTTATATTGGTCTTGCAAACCTTTAGCGGTCCATGTGTCCAGATAAGATCACTAGCTGTTTTTGTAACAGTTCAGTCTACCATAAAACTGTAAAAGTGTCCGGTGGATTGTGTCAGTATCAGGTGGATTGTGTGAAGCGTTGAAGAACACACTTCCGCAGGCGCCGCAGCGCGCTGAAACAGAGTCCCTGTTGCTAAAGCAAAAGGTTTGCTGTGCGCTGCAGTGCTGCTTGCTGCCGGCATATTTCACTCGTTACTTCACCCGCCCTTCCATCCATTCTCTCTCGAGCGATATTACTTGTTCGGCTTCGCCCACTCTTCAGCCCAGAGCACCTTGATTAAGTCTTGACAGCTTTCTGTTTCTCTCTCTCTCTCGTTTGCACTGACTTTCCCTTTTCTTTTTTTGTTTAACCACTACTCTGTCATACTTCAGCCAGAATTTCTCTTGGGAAGAACCCAGCTCTCTTTGTTTTTATTAAAGTTTAGTGAACATTGTGCTGTTTGGTTGGAATTTCGATATGTCGTGTTCAATATCTGTATGACGAGGACTGGGAGATGAATTGAATATTTAGAGTATATATGTGATGATTTTGATGGTGATATACAATTTAGCAACAATGCATTTTTATTTGGCCATTAAGTTTCCTGTTAAGAAAAAAAAATGTCTTTTAAGATGGCTTTCTTTACCTGCTACTTATTGGAAAGCACAACACCTTTCTTTCAGCTCTTGTTAAATTCTGCACTTCTTCATCCGTGTGAACATTAATGATTCATCAGAGGGAGGACGTTCCCACCTGAACTCTGCTTTTAGCTGGTGACAGAGATAAAAACGGCAGGCTGTAATGGTTAAGAACACCTCGCCTCACCGGTCGCTGTGCTGCTCGTTTTGAGAAGGTGTTCAAAGACGCAAGCTTTGCTCTTTAGAAAGCTGCTATTAATGTGAGCTAATGGTGTCTTGGCTATAAGTGGTACGTGTGAGACATTTAACTTTATCTTCATCCCCTTTAGAGTGTCCGTTCACTGCAGTTTCTCCAAACAGCTGTATTTTACGAGCAACTTATTTCAATCCAAATATATTGATATTGGAAATGCGAAATATTTTGGTGATGATCTGCAGTTTTTGGTTTGTCTGATTAGGATGATAATATGATAATATAATCTGATTAGGTATATAATATATATATATATATATATATATATATAATATGTATTTTGCACACATATTTTAATCCAAAAAATATTGAAATTGGAAATGCGTAATATTTTGATGCTGATTTATTGGTCATTTTTAACTTAAATTGTCTGTCTAAGACAAAAATATAATTATTATTAATTTAAAAAAATATATTATTACTTTTTTACATTTGACAATGACAATTTTGGTCATATTTAGCTTTTTTAAATTGTCTGTCTGATTAGGACAATCTATGACACTTTTCAAAAGTACTTAGTTTTCCATCTTTACTACATTTAAAGGCACAATATGTAAGATTTTTGGATTGAAATATATAAAAAAACAGAACAGTGTTATATATTTTGATGACTTGTGTACTTCCATTATCCCAAATGTTTCCAAGAATGAGAAATTTTACAGAGGACATGGACCGTGTCCGTGCATTGCCCATCAGTAACACCATATCTGTGTTACCCTCGATTTTCGGTTTTATTTTGTAGAAACCATGGAAACACCAAAGACGCTTTAATATATTATGTGTTTTATTAGACAGGTGAGAAACTGTTTGGATACATTCATTGACAGAAATCTAATCATGTTATATAGCTCAACACAGTAAGTCTTGATTTACCGCGAGTACCATGTTTTACCACGACTAACGTCGATCTACCTTACTGCAGTTTGCATGAAGTGTCTCATAGCAGCTGCCGAGCGAACACAGAGTAACGTTATAACAACTTTCAATATACAGATGTATCTAATATGATAATCAGCGCTGTGTTATCCCACATACGCTTGACCGAAAGAAGCGGAAGCACTCGTCTGCAACATAATAAAAGTTCCGCTGCTCTCGAGCCGTGTGTCGCGCGTGTGTCTCTCATTAGCAATCACACAGCAATGTTAATAAATCTTTAATACATTAGCTCATCTATGAATATGATTTCTGCCCGAGTCCATCGGATTCTTTTCCACCGGCTGTAGGCGTGAAGACAACACCTCCCATAATTCCGTGAAATCAAGGCGTCATCAAGCTACGCCTTTGTTTTGAATAAGCGACCTCAACTGCGAAAGATCACATATTGTGCCTTTTAAATAGTTTGATGCTTTAGATTTTTTTCAGTATACCTGATTGAAATCTCAAACCTACTCTAAGCCTTTGTTGGCACCATTTCTGGTGTCCTTCAGACTCTGAGACTGGCCAATCCTCCGGCATGTGGTGGACATGTGATGGGTTTAATCTGAGCCGCAGGTCCGGAACACTCTCAGCTGCTGAAGGAGTGTGAAAGCGTTCTCCCAGCAGCTGGTGTGGGCCGGATCTCTGCCCCCGCAGGGCCGCTGCGACTGGGGTGAGAAATTGAAAATTTCACCTGCCCTCTGTAGCAGCTGTGGCCGTGTCAGACCTGCGTCCGTGTGCCAGGGCAGCGTGCCCGCAGGTCTCACAGTTCTGCAAATGTGCTTACGCGGTATTAAAAGCAATCACGGGAAAAATGAAAACAAATGTTACACGAGGAATTAGACAGGTTGCGTTTGCTCTGCGGTTTAACGGTTATTGCAGTTTGTTCACTGGTTTGGCTGATGGAAATGTTTCATTGCATTTTCTGCACAATAGGAACATGGTGCAAATTGTTTGAAATTGTTCCCTAAACTCTGGATAGTGCACCTAAAAAGTGTTCAATTATTAATGAAAGTGAAGTGAACAAGAGCTCATGATACAGGTATCTCTGTCTGTCTATCTGTCTGTTGTTCTATCTATCCATCCATCTATCTGTCTGTCTTGTCTATCTATCAATCTGTACATCCATCCATCCATCGATCCATGAGCCAATGAAGCAGCATTTATAACATTGTTGTCAGGTTTTATTGGTAATTTTTTATAGTTTAAGCTGTTACCTAGATAGAAAATAGCTGCTACGTGGGAAATCACTGGTGAAACAAGGTTTCATTGGCTGTGATCAGTGGTGACTGTGTTTTACTGCATAAATTCGGAAATGAAAACGCCTACAGAAGCCTCGACACACTGCAAGGCCACATTTGAGTCATACGGAGTGTGTCATTCTATTACGTGCGTGACCTTGTGCTGTGTGTACTGGTATCAGTGGGAAGCGCCTCTGCAGTGGGCTGAAGTTTCCAGCATCTCAGAGCTCATAATGGATAATCCCTCTCAAATCATCCAGCATGCAGACTCCCCCAATCCTCCCTCTGTTATTTCAACCGCTTTCTCCAGCCCTTGGGCTTGTGTTCTAGTGTGCCACTTTTTTTTTTTTCTTAAAAAATAAAAAAACATCTTATTGATTTATATATTTATTTAGTGTTGGGTTTTATCCTCTGTCCCAGGGCTTGAGCAGGGCTTAGAAACTAATCCGAGAGCATGTCTACCTTTACACGCTTGCCGCTTACTGTGTACACTTCTTGAAGTCAGCTTGAAATCAAAATGGACCCTATTTACTTTCTTGATGCACATTGCTGGTCTTATTGTGAACAATTTATCAATGCTCGTTATTTTAAAGATAGGCGTTCCTATAGCTCAAATTGTTAAGCATGTCCTTAGGAATGCCAAGGTCATGGGCTTTGATTCTTTGCAAATGCAAGAACTAACAAAATGTAAACTGTACCTTCAATGCACTCTTAAGTCTGGCAAATGCATAAAGGTAAATGCTAATGCAAAAGTGCCATTATAAATAATCTTTAAGCAGTGCCTATTTTTTCCATGTTCATTTTTCTTTAGTGTGTAATGTTGCTGTTTGAGAATGAAAAAGCTCTGCTCCAGCAGGAGTTATTCTCTATATCGGTTAGGGCTGCATGATTTATCGCAATTTTATCGCATGCGATTTGGCAAAGGCTACGATTATTTTATGCGCAGCTTGTCAGAGCTGTACGGCTCTGTGATCAGTAGTAAATGCTTCTCCATTTGAAAGCCAGAGGGTGCTCTCGCGCAGAAACTGCAAATATGCCTTGCTGCCGAAGTAGAACACGCGTCATTCCAGGAAATCCCATACTATCGCTGTAGCTGAATAAACAGAATATTCAAAAAAGTTTTGATTGATTAACCATGATTAATAAACACACGGCTGCCTTATTCTTTGTAAGAAGTGACATCATCTCACAGAAGGATGCTCAACTGTCATTATGAAGTGAGTTTGGAGTAAAACATGTTATTAAATGTTTTCTTTTGTTGGACCATTTCAATGTTTTTTTTCTAATCGTCCGATTAATCCTGTGGCCCTAATATCAGTGTCAGTGTTTCTGAACTCCCTGAAACACCTCCATTGTAGTCTTGAGTTTTCTTCCGGGAACGAACACGTCACAATATTCCTCATTTAAATAATTCATACGCAGAATAAAGGGGCGGGGCCTGGTTGAGTTAGTTAGTAGTGTGTTGAAACTGGCTGTTATGGTAAGGGGCGGGACATTTCCCAAATACGCTCAAAGCGCTTGACCAATCACAACACACTGCTCCAGCTGACCAATCAGAGCATATTGTGCTTTTCAGAAGGAGGGACTTCATAGAGACAGGAACTAAACAGAGCGTTACTGACAGACTGGGAAGAAAGGAGTGGCAACGATGTCAACTCTGTGAAAAAATTGTTTTTTGAACATTCAAGCATGAAAATCTATTGTAGTGGAGCCCAAAAACAAAATCAAGACTTTGTAAAAGGGCATAATAGATCCTTTATTTAAAGGAATTGTTGTTTGACAAATGACAATTAACTTTTTGGATGATTATGTAAGTATGGTTATACCACACTCAGATATGCATGGCCATTGTTTTAATGTAATCACATCAAATTCAAAATATATGTTTATGGACATATTGGCGTATTATTCCACACGGTGATGAACATTGCAATGCCGGGTTTGCCAATAATGTCACGGAGTTCATTCATGAAGTTGTGTGAACAACACATGGCATCCGTGTACGTCCGAGCACATGTGCACTTTGGTCAGAGCGGGAATAATGCGAGTAGGGTGTTTACATGGCCTGTTTATTGCAATTAAAATCGGCGTGCACCACATAGTTTAATGTGATTATGCTTACTACGATTATTAGCTTAATCGTATTACTTTAATCGAAGTATTGCGTTTACATGAGGCAAAGTTTATTTGCAATGTTGCCAAAATCCCATTATAATCACATTATGAGGGTGCATGGAAACGCACTGAATGATAAATTTATAAACTTAATTTGGGACTCTTGATTCAGGAGCTGACTGGGCCAAAATAACAAACAAAACTTCCTTATTTTTAAACCCTTTTCATAAACCCTAACCCTATTAAAAATAAAATAAAAATACAGTATACTATCCTAACTCCCTTACCAAAAACAGAGATCAAACCCTTTACAATAAAACAAAAGTGGCGTCAGACTCCCTACTTTCCCAAATACTCAGTATTTACAATATATTTACAACCAGGCAAACAAAATTGAAAGGGCAATCCAAAATCAGTGTCAGAAAAAGGCAGAGGGGTCAAATATACCAACAAAGTTCCTCAGATGCAAACAATATTCAATTCAAACAAACAAGCAATACTCACAGTCTCTAATACTCAACACATTCAGTAGGGTCATAACAGTGCGTGGAACAGATTGCGTTGATCGGTGACGTCAAACCTGGCTTTTTTGAGTCTAAATACAGATGCTGATGCCATTTCAGAGCTTTATTGGAGGAGAACAATAAGAGCTCTCAAGCTCATACATGGACTGTTTTAAGTGTCCTCACTGCAGTCTGATCACATTGGTCCAGAGCGGTCATAAAAGTCTCATTCTAAGCATATGCTGCCTTTATCGTAACCTCTGTAGCCCTATGAGTTCTTGGGCACCGTTCCAGCTCGCTGCAGGTTACAAGAAACTGGAGTGTCTCGAAATAGCCAGACCTCAATCAAAACGGCAGATTTGATCTGACTGAGGGACACGCTCTCAAAGGCACACACATCAAACGGCCACGGATCTTAAAGCTATTTGCCGTTTAAGGACGGTACTTCTTAAATCCTGGCATCTCAAACCCCGAACTGCAGACTTTAGCTTTTTCTAAAGCTTAGTCTTTTTCCTCCATAGCTCATACATGAAGAAGGAGGACTGAAAATAAACTCTGGTGGGCAGTGTGTGACAAATTTTTTTTAAAAACTTTCAAGGATACAAATTCTCCCTTTGATTTTTTTTTTTTTGGATTAAAGTATGCTGCCTCTCCTTTGAGACAGCATTAGGAAGGGTTTCTTGGCAGGGCTTGTTGGTGTACATGAAATTCATCCAAATTACTAAACATCCTGTTTAATTTTTCCTCTCGTTTTTCAGAATATGCAGAAAATATTGGCGACGGCAAGAGCGAGGAGTTTAAGGAAAGTGAGCAGAAGAGGATTATGGAACTACTTGAGAACTTCTAAAAATCCATTTGGAGCTCGATGCGGGTTTTCCGCAGCGTTTTTCTGTGTTGCGGTTGACGACTAGGTGAAGCTATGTGGATTTTGACTTTAATCATCATCCTGTCCCGACTTCCTTGAAGAAGCCGCGAAAGAAAAAAACTGATGTTTAACCATATGAGTGACTGATTGTATCCTGACAGATTGGATATGGATATTGTATCTGTTGATATCTGACACATTTTGATTATGTTTATAGTTGTTGTCTATTTTTTGTTAAGGATAGATATTTTGTGTCAGAACAACTTAAATTTTCTTGTAATAAAAGTTTGTGCTTTTGTTACTTGGTGCTGTTTCCTTTACTACTTTCGTACATCACCTTCCACAAGCCTTAATGCCTCATTAGACCAACTCAGGCAAAGAACAACTCTTGTGCTGAAACATAATTTAGGAAAATGTCATGTTTATGACTCTTTTCTCCACTCCAGCGTTCCTGCAGTCAGCTGATTAGGCGAAGGATCGTGTCTTTTCAGTCTTTTGTTTATCATCTCATCATTTAGGTCCCTTTGTATGGATCTCTAACTTTTTAAAACTGCTAATGGCTGGTGGATTTTACTGGCCATGAAACTGTATGTTGCTTTTTCTGTCAAAGAATTTTTTATTTTTTTGTCAAGCTGCTTCTACCAGGAATATGTGTCAAACAATGCACACCATTGTGTCACTGGCAGTGTTAGCCATTCTCTTGTCAAATCAGCAAATTCTAATTTTGTTTATTCTTTTATTTTAGTTTCAGTGGGGAATGTCACCATATGGAGTTCTGGATTTCTGACAATTAAATATTTGGCTTCTTAATATCTAAGCCAAACTTCTGAAGGTACATTTCAGGGTTCCCACACTGGACCAATACATTTCGATGATTTTTCTATGACGTTTCCAATTGTTTGTTCCAATTACTGGATAAAGCTTTTAAATTATTTTCAATTCAGACTGATTTGTCACTGAATCTTTTAAACAAGAAATATCTATTTGCTAAAATATTTTAGAATAGAGCATTATTTGGTGATTTTTATTTCCATTTCTTCCTGGCTTTTAAAATACAGTTTTAATTTTCCTAATATTTTCAGATTTTCCATAACTGTGGGAACCCTGAATTGTTGTTGGAAGATGTATAACATACAGTGTATGCAGTGTATGTAAATGTATGTATGTTACTGTTTGATCTACAGGAATATTTAATATACATAAATAGATATAGCGTTGCTTATGTATATAGTTGAAGTTGTTAATTTTCATGCTCTAGGTTTGATCTTTCTCTTTCCATTAGAGGATATGGCTGCTGTGATTCTAATGGCCATTAATTAGATGTTTGTCCAGTGGCGATGAGCCAGAGATTTAAAATCCCTTGCTAATAGCAGGCTTGCTGAGCTAGCGTGAAGATGCTACAACTCTCTCTCATTCTCTAACCTCTCTTACATCCCCTTGTTAATTTACAATCTCTGCCTTCCTTTCTCCCACGGGGTCAGAGTATGTATCGGCGCGGCCAGGAAACGTTCTGCCGTATAGAGACAGTTTGCTTACTAAGCTCTCCTTCAGTACGGACAGAGTCTTCAGCTGAAGGTTGAGAATGATTGTTAAAGCTCTAAAGCCAAATTGAATCAATCCAGCGGAGTTCTTCGGCAGGGTGAACGGGGGGCCATTACGTTGGATTTATACTCACTGGAGGGCCACCGCTTTAGCACAGACATTATGTAGGGAAATTATTATTTTAGTAACAAAAACATCTCTGTGTGGCTCCAGGCCTTGATGAATCGGCTTCGTTTGACGTGTAGAGAAGGGCGGCTCTGCATTTCGCCAGCTAATTAAGTGCCGCAGTCTCATTACAGCTTGCACTTTATCAGACATCGACAGCTCGAGGCCCCTGTGGTCATCGTTCGCCGTAGACCGGCTCCGAAGCACTCGTATGCACCAGTAGAAGGCCCTTGTTTTCCACCCTGTTGTCGTAGAGTGATAACTTCCTGTCCTTTAGCCCCGGGACAAGTGCACAAGAGTCATTATCTTGCCGACTCTTTCTCCGCACGTTCTCTTTTGTTTATCCATCGGCCTTGTCCCCGGAGGAGCTCCACTTTCCCACTCCCGGCTGATGCTTCTGGCATATTAAATATTCTCTGGCTGTCCTTTCCGTGCTTCTATTGGCATAGCGCAGCTTTATTTGTGAGATCTCTGTATTTCCCTGCATCTCTGGAGGTCAGTGATTGCCGCTAGTTCTCGTCGTTACCAGGGAGATGGTTTGCAGAGAGAGGGAGGGCGTAAATACTGTAGAGGAATGCCGACAATTGGAGGAGGTGATGTGCGACAGTTACCCATCTGTTGAATTGTACATTATGATGAATTGTGTGTGCTGAGAACATTATTGATGCGCCTCTGCCAACGCATCAAACTTGAAATGCAAATGAGCGGTAAGTACAGAACAGGGCCAAGCGCCTGGCGCGCTTCAAGGACACGCTCATTACCGTAGCGATGCTTGTCGGTTGCGAATGCCAATCACTTTTGTCTCGATGGTGTGCTATGGCAGGGTGGAGGCCGCAACGACTCACGCAGAGCAACATCTGCTTTCCCCCACCCCACCCTCTGAAATCACCCGTATAAAACTCAGGATTGTTATTTGCATTTTGAATTGACGGGAAGGGCAGGTATCCCAGCACGCATCTCTCTTATCAGTGATTATGACACCGGCGCGCTAACGGTGATTCAACAGCAATTTCACAGCCCAGAGAGCTCGGAATAATTGTCTTTTTCCGAGTGATTGAGTTGAGCTCTGTGAGCGCTGATTTTCACCTCCTTGCATCGGATAAACTGATACAAACCTGTGGCGGGAATATTCCTTTATTTCCACTTTATAGTACCCAGTATTTTGCAGGTCACAGGGAAAGGTTGAAATGACTTGCTCATTTAGTAGGTCAGTAGGATCTTGGATAGCTGAGTATTTATCTCCCAAAAAAACATGTAAAATGATTTTTATCATTACAAAAAAATACTGTACATATTCATATTCCATATTCATAGGCTATGCAGGCTTTACCCTTTTGGGTATAAATCATTGTGCATTTTTACTTGAGTAAAAATTTAGTAGCTATAACTAAATATTATGTATTATATTTGTATTAAGTATTGAGTTTAATCCGCCTTTACATCATTGTCTATGTTCAGAATAGCATACTACTAGTACTTTTTCTGTGTACAACACATTATGCAATTGTTTTTATATTTTCTGCTTGGTATCCGAAGAACACTGATTATTGTGTTCCACAATGCAATGTGCTTTACTTCACCTTCCATTTTCAGCCTGGTTAAAGGCCTAGATGTAATGTTTTTCATTATTCAATTACTCATTCAATCAGTAATATGATAACTTGACTTGTTGTTTGTATCATGCAGTGGATATAATAATTTAATGATTGTAAAATGTAGATGTATAAAGATATACACAATTGTAGAATTTAAATTAACTAAATTAAATTAATTTTTAAAGTAAACAAAAATAATTTACTCATCCTCATGTCAAATCTGTATTTCTTTCCTCCGCAAAAACATTGAGTTATATTGAAATGTCGTCTTTTGTGTTCCTCAGATGAAAGTAAAGCCATACAGGCTTGGAACAACTTAAAGTTAATGATGACAACAATTTCTTTTTTTAGGTCAATCCAGATTAATCATCCTATCACTAAACATTGTTTAACATAATATGTTTATAAAATAGTAGGCAGTATTCCGTAATATATGCCTTTCGAGTATAGACTAAGCAGCAGCAGCAGTTGTGCTCAGTCTAAGATACTGAAAAAAAATCCAAGCCGCATTAAACTGGATGCTAACAATATAATTTATGTTGATGACTGAAATAAAAACGTCTACATTTAAAAAATAAGTTAAATTTACCTCAGAAACATTTTCAAATTACCTCCACTCGCGACGACCGTTGATCTTTGACCGTTAGCGCGAC
Organism: Culter alburnus; assembly: GCA_028476615.1. Taxonomy (NCBI): domain Eukaryota; kingdom Metazoa; phylum Chordata; class Actinopteri; order Cypriniformes; family Xenocyprididae; genus Culter; species Culter alburnus. Next base: position 512,560 of record JAOTNS010000003.1, read on the forward strand.
GCTTCGCTGTAAAAAATCTCTTCTTAATATTGTTCCGCCTGATTGAAATTCCCTAATAACAGCCGCCGCACTCCATCCCTCCGCCGCATTGGTTAGATCCGGGGAGTTTCTCTTCGCGGAGAATCAAATCGCATCAGTGGGCGACTGCAAACACACGCAGCCTCCTCTCAACCTCTCCTGCTGCTGTCATCAGGGACAAAAAACACCAGTAAACACTCACCACACCTGGATCTATCTCTTAAAGCCGTATATTTTCACCTGATGTGAGAGAGTGTTTTACAGGGAGCAGTGATGGGCGCGTTTGGAGTGATTCTGAGGAGTTTACATTGTATGGGACTCTATATCCAACTTAGTGCCAGTCTCAGACAAGCTGGAAGCGACGACGTGGAGAACCACATATCCAACAACGGTAAGATTTGTGGGATCGATCCGGTTCTATACTCGAATTTTAACGGGTTTGAGGTTCGTAACGGGTGTAATTTGAAGCCGAACTGCGCGCAAACGGCACAATGATGGAGATGCGCAGAATACAGACCAGACCACACAACTGCACTGTGGTTATTGACAGGTGGTACCATAGTATTTGATGGTGATATCATGGTACTGGATAATTACCTTTTATACCATGGTACATTAAGGTACAACTTCAATAAATACCATGCTATTGCCTTCATTGGTATTAGGTGGTAATTGCTTGGTACTGTTTGTTTAACATATTCATATAAAGGTCGTTTTAAGGTACTTCAAACAATATCATGGTAAATTGGTAGTATCTAAAATACAGTATTATAACGGTTAAAACATGGTGTTTCCATTCTATAGCTTTTTAACCAATGTCCTGTGGCTGTATGCTTCACTAAAGGTGTTAAATGTTGATCTATCCCATGATACTCAATGGTTACTGTATTTATATCCCAAAAAAAACATGGTATAAGCTTTATAGTAATGTCCAGAAATAACATTTTGTGGCTTTTGAACCTTATATTTAAAGTACTAGGGGTCAGCAATGGTAATGTTAGTGTTTTAAAGGCAACTGTATTGATAATCTCCAAAAACATGGAATTGCGATGTGTAAAATATGGTGATGTTACCATTCTATGACTTTTAATTTGACAAAAAAGTACCATGGTACTAAGATATGTACTATACTTAATAATTGCCATATTCATGGTGTTTATTTGGTTTTTAGGTGTACATTAAAGAATACTGTAGTATTGACATGTTAGTACTTCGATGGTATCAGATGTTGATACCATAGTGCAGAATATATATTAAGTTATTTTATGGGTCATATTGTGGTACTGCTTTGCATTGCATTCATAGTGAACTCAAAACATCTTCCATTTTTAGCCAAATTAAGATGCTTGTGATTTCAAATGTTCAAAAATAGGACTATTTCTTATTTGCATCACAGAAAAAAGTCATGTGCATTTCAAGATTCACATTTTTTTCTAGCCATAGTGCCTGGATATTGAACATTCTACAGTATGCACTGGGAAATGGAAATTATATTTCATAAATGCATATTCTTTATTTATTTAAGAGTTTTTTTCAATTGCACGAACAATAGATGACTAATGCAATGAATAAATCAGTGCTGATGAACCCAGGCATGCATCATGCTGATGAAAGAGTTCACACGCTGAATTGTGGGTCGCTCACCATGAAATTAAAGGGCAGAATGTGATCAGAGCTGATATTCATGAGGAATATTAAGAGGGCCAATACAGTAGGATCAGGAATGTGCGCTGATGCTCTGGATTAGATGACATGGAGGCCTGGACGTTTGTATGATCTTATGATAGATTTATAGTGAAAGATTGGCCAGATCAGAGCGCACTGGATTAAAACTAAGTCTGTGTTTACTTCAAATAGATTTATGGAAAGATTAAGATCATTATTTGTTGATTTACACAAGTGCTCGTGGGTAAGTAGGCCCATGGAATCTGGTTTTCTACTTATGGATGAAGGCTTGATTGTCTTGAATATAATGTCATAATGCAAAAAAAAAAAAAAGACTTAATTTCCTTATGCAAAATAAAACTGCATCCTTTCTGACTGGCCATATTTTAGTGAGATTCACCCAATTAGGTTGGCCATTGTGTTATTGTTCAGTTTTCATCTAAACCAGAACCACTGCCTGAGTCTCTGGAGTGATCGACAGCTTAACGTGCTTGTGTTCAGTACCTTTGTGTTCATTTCCCTGCCACTGGGAATACCGTGGCCTGCGGTAACGAGGCTTAATTAATGTCAACAACAACTTAAAACCTCTGTTTTCCTCTGACCTCACAGTAATGAAACAAAGAGCGCAGACCCGCCGGACGCTCGCCGCAGAGCAGCACACGTCAGATGAATAGCAATAGCGTAAAGAGGAATCTCATTTTCTACGCCAATAGAGTTTTAATTCACACACAGTGTTCTAAACATGCTGTTGTCTTTGACCGTCTTCTGCTAGAATCATGGCTGTGCTGTCTTTAAGATGTTGTAGTCAACATTAATTCAATATTCACCTTATTAATTGTGTAATATGGTCTCATTCTGTTTTATTTTTTTAAATCCTCATTGACTGTCCTGTTTTGGATTGTTAACATTGTTTTTATGTTGACTTTAAGCATTGATCTTTCAAAGAAGTGGATCTTAAGATCCTCAAAACGTTCATCAAAAAAGTTTTTATTTTAAATATATTAATTTTTATTATTTTTTGTGTTTTTTCAAGCCTTTTCTGTTGATTGGTGAATATCATCTGATGATTGGTGAATCATAAGATCCTCTAAAGACAAATCAGTTTATTCATTTTTATTCTTTTTTTTTGTGTGTGGTTTTCCAGACTTTGAGCATTGATCTTTCAAAAGGATAGATCTGTGAATTTAATTTAAAAAAAATTTTTGTCTCTCCAGACTACACACTAAAAAATGCTGGGTTAAAAACAACCCAAGTTGGGTTGAAAATGGACAAACCCAGTGGTTGGGTTAAATGTTTGCCCAGCATGCTGAGCAGTTTTATTTACGTCAACTATTGTTTAAAAATTACTGTATTGCTTGCTTATAATGAACCCAAAATATATTGGAAATGAACATTTATTAATAAGTTATAAGTTATAAAAAGCAAATTAAATTGGTTATTAATGTTCACCTGTTGCCTCTGGTAATTATGTGTCTGATTTTTAATTTCCAAGCTATTTTGAGTTCATTTTAAGTCATATATAGTAATTTTTAAACAATTTTTAGTTGGGTTAAATAAAACTGCCCAGCACATTGGACAAACATTTACCCAACCGCTGGGTTTGTCCATTTTCAACCCAACTTGGGTTGTTTTTAACCCAGCGTTTTTTTAGTGTAGATATTTTTCAGGTAGATATTGTAGGTTTAGACATGGATGAGGCATGTATTCAGTGGAAATCTCTCTGGTCTGTATCATTTCTTCAGCTCTAGGCGGCTGAGGTCGGTTCAGGGAACAGTATTTTGTCTTCGGCCGCTCAGTGGTCTCACAGTGACCTGTCGCATTCATCTCACCTCATCTAATTCTCCATGGAGCGTTGTGTTTCTCCTCTCAGTGTGTGTCCGGCTGAAACGCTTGATTGTGATGTGCTGCAGAAGATCAACGAACAGCGAGGATGGAAGAAGTAATTTTGTTAAAAGCTGTGGGACTATTTGAGGTTGACTTAGATGCTTAAAGGTAGGGTATAGGCAATGTTTTTCATAAACACTTTTTGTTATACTGCTTGAAACTCTCTTCACATCCTGATAGCAATCAATAATAGAAGTGGTCTAAATATTAAAGCATACATATATCTTCTGTGGAAGTCTCTGGACAAAAAGTTTTGGGATGCCTGCCTTTACGTGCACATGAAATTTAATGACATCCCATTCTTAATCCGTATGGTTTAATATGGAGTTGGCCCACCTTTTGCAGCTATAACAGCCTCAACTCTTCTGAGAAGGCTTTCCACAAGGAGTGTGTTTATGGGAATTTTTGACCATTCTTCTAGAAGCACATTTGTGAGGTCAGGCAGTGATGTTAACAAGAAGTCCTGGCTCACAGTCTCAGCTCTAATTCATCCCAAAGGTGTGTTCTGTCGGGTTGAGGTCAGGACTCTGTGCAGGCCAGTCAAGTTCCTCCACACCAAACTCACTCATCCAGGTCTTTATGGAGCTTGCTTTGTGCACTGGTGCACAGTCATGTTGGAACAGGAATGGGCCATCCCCAAACTGTTCCCACAAAGTTGGGAACATGAAATTGTCCAAAATGTCTTGGTATGCTGAAGCATTAAGAGTTCCTTTCACTGGAACTAAGGGTTCAAGCCCAACCCCTGAAAAACAACCCCACACCATAATCCCCCTCCACCAAACTTTACACTCGGCACAATGCAGTCAGGCAAGTACCGTTCTCCTGGCAACCGCCAAACCCAGACTCGTTCATCGGATTGCCAGACAGAGAAGCGTGATTGGTCACTCCAGAGAACACATCTCTGCTGCTCTAGAGTCCAGTGGCGGCGTGCTTTACACCACTGCATCTGACACTTTGCATTGCACTTGGTGATGTAAGGCTTGGATGCAGCTGCTCAGCCATGGAAACCCATTCCATGAAGCTCTCTACGCACTGTTCTTGAGCTAATCTGAAGGCCACACGAAGTTTGGAGGTCTGTAGCTATTGACTCTGCAGAAAGTTGGCGACTTCTGTGCACTGTGAGCCTCAGCATGCATTGACCCCACTCTGTGATTTTACGTGCTGTTGTTCCCAATTGCTTCCACTTTATGATACCACTAACAGTTGACCGTGGAATATTTAGTAATGAGGAAATTTCACAAATGGACTTATTGCACTGGTGGCAACTGGTGTTTGTAGAAGCAGTCTGCAACCCTAGGTGCTTGATTTTATATACACCTTTGGCCATGGAATTGATTGGAACACCTGAATTCAATGATTTGGAGGGGTGTCCCAATACTTTTGGCAATATAGTGTATGTATTTCCATACCTCCGCACACCTGCTCACGCAGACATCACACGCAGCACGTTCTGTAAGGCTATGCAGTGTTGTAGACAGACGTCAGTCACAGAGAGCCACAAACAAACAGCAGACACCTTTTACAGTTCCTTCTGAACAAACTGACCTCAACAAGCTTACGCTGCGTTCATGACATGTTATAACCGTTATTATAAGATGGCAACATGTGACGTTCTACTCAGAGCTGTTCATGTCTCCTAACTTGGATTTATGCTTTTTATTTATTTCTATGTCAACACTATCAACACCAAAATGAATCTGCAGCAGTCAGGTGATACAAGTCAGAGCTCTAAGTTGTTCACGTTCATTATTATTGTCATGTTATGTGCTTTGAGACATGAGGTAATTTAATGCAGTCTCTCGTGACACTCTGTTGTGTGCGTTCATGTGTTTTGAAGGGGGTGTGTTTTGGAGACGCTCTGAAGGAAGGGCGAGATCTTAGGCTTTCAAAACTAGCCTCTCTGAAGGTGCCTACCCTACCTTTAAGTTTGTGATCATGTTGATCAAGTGAAAGTTGCTGTCATAAGATTATTATTCTGTTTGTGATGACATATAACTGAAATACGAAGGTAAATCTAATAAAAAAAATTGTAATCGTTATTTTTAAATAAATATATAATAATGAACCTCCTGTGCGTACACAAAGCTGTATGTTAGTGTTTGTTATACCTCTGCAGTACATGCCCATTGGCGTTTTTACAAAGTTAGTTACTGGTTTGTTTACTGTGAAGAAGCAGCTGCAGTCAGCGAACACTAATAAGCATCAGCAGTGATGTGTTCATGAGGACACACACACACACACTTCATTTCTCCAGCCATCACTCAAAACAATGACCACTGACATCACCTGCCGCTGTGGCTGATTTTTCTTCATTGGATGCCGCTTGGTCTTGTGAACTGTGTTTCGATGCTCGTTCAGTCTTTTCCGCTTGTATGCGGCTGCGTTTAACATGTCTGAATAACTCTATTGACGTGCATTTTACAACTGACTGAGAACTCAAACACAATTTACCTCCGGAACAAATGCAAATATGCAACTTGTAGAACATGCATTTAAATAATAATTGTTTTATAATATATTTAACTGTATGTTTCCATTCGAGGTACATTATTATAGTGTCATAATATCCATTTCTTAATGGTTAACCTGATCATTTATGGCTTCTGGCAACATTTTTGGTGCAATCCTGTGAAATTGCAGCATTTAATTTGACAGTAAACACATTTTTTAAAGCTCAGTCAGTCAGAGTGGATTTTTTTTTTTTTCTGTAATTTCATTTTCATTCATTAATTTTAACATGTTTTTTGTCTTTTATTCTTCTTTTTATTTCCATGTATCATTCTAATATGATTTTGTCCATCATTTTCATTTAGTGTCATCATGAATCATGTGCTCATCCTCCATTTCTGATGGTTTGAGAGTGAAGAAAACGTCAACATTTCTGGTAAGTGAATATAGTGAAACTGGGCTTTTTTAAATGGTGAACATTTCAGTGCACCAGACTGATTAAGACACACTCCTAGTGAGCAGCCTACATAGACAGCATTCTAACAGAAGTAAAACTTCTTTCTAAATTAAAAATGACTGATTTGAATGGTTCTTTATTGGCAGCAGCTCATTAGCGCTCCCTCTTGAGAAGTGCACAAGAGCCCTGACTAGTGCTCATGATTGATTACACAAGAGTTTGAAGTTGCCATGTTGCTAGGCTAATGACATGCTGCTCTAATAATCATAAAATGGACAGCACACAAATATTGAGTACAAAGTTTAATTGGCCTATGAAACTTTACTTTGCAAGAAGCATGTTTTTGTAGAGCTCAGCCAGTCAGAGTGGAGCTCTGAGTCACATGACCAACTCAACCAAATTGTTTTACATGCAATTTCATTTCTTAATGTGCATATTTTTTTTCTTCTTCAAATTTTTCCTCTGCTCACTCGTATCAATGTAATATGATTTGTTTTCTCTATGTATGTTCCAATGCATTCAATGAAGACGTGGCATCTGAATTTAGCTGTAAAATAAAACATCTTTGTAACGATGAGACTAGTATAAATGAACGACTGTAGCGAGGAGATGTTTTTGACTCACATTAACCTCTCTGGGTCCAAACACTTCAGAGAACGGCTTTGAGGACGAGCGCCGGGCACTTCCTGTGAGTCAGGAGTCTGATGCATTAGTTCAGATATTTTGGGAGGATTTGAAAGTTTATTTTTCCGCACTGCTCTTAAAGTCTTTGTGGTGTGCTTACAGCTCAGGCAGTCTGAAGAGAGGCGCTCATTTATATCACTTAACGAGAATCAATCCGTTAACATCGTGACAGACCCCCATGTCTCTCGCTCTCTCGTTCCCTTTTCTCTAAAATCTATAAATGTGTGTCTCTCTCTTTCGGTCTGTTTCACATGTACTAATCATGCACGTTTACATCTGGACAATGTCATTTTTACAGCTTTTGCTCATCTGTAGTGTGAAGCTAAAACATTCCCTGTCGGAATAACGACATTCAGCAGATGTTTTGTGATGTTTATGATCTGGATCGTCTGTGAATTGCCTGCTCAGATGATTGAGATGGGTTCTAATCAAAATCTAATCGATCTTAAGGAAAGTTTTGTGATTCATGTGATCTCAGTTGGAAAAAATAACTAGGCTGAGTGCAATTAAATGAACCAGTGCTCTAGAGGCAAATTTGGACTGTTGTTTTAATTTAACATGCAGGCTTAAATTAAAAGTTTTTTTGATAGCTGTTTTTCATTTTTTCTATTTATAAAAAAAACTCAATTATATAAAATCAGAAAAAACAAGGTAAAAAACTATATATATACACACACACATACACAATTAATGTTATATATTTTTGGATTTATGTATTTTTAAAATTCTCTCTCTCTCTCTCTCTCTCTCTCTATATATATATATATATAGTATGTATTTTATATATAAAGATTATAATAAATTATATAACAAAAATAAACATCTTTTTGTTCATCTTTCTTTTCCTTCTTTTTCTTTCTTCACTCTTTCTCTCTCACAGTGTCTGACTCTAAATCCATCCATTTCTTTCTGCTTCTCTCTCTCTTTCTCTGCCCCTCTGTGTTCTCAAGCGGCTTGTGTTTCAGTCTTTCTTCTCTTTGTGACCGCCATCTTCCCCTCCTGCCTTGATGTGAAGAGCAAAGAGCGAGCGGCTGAATTATCCTCAGTAGAGTGCCACCTTATCTCACATTAGACACATTTCTGCCAGGCTGGCCGTCGCACACCTCCTGGGGAGCCGTTGGCAGCGGCCGTCTGCTGGCAGCGAGAGACAGACAGGCAGAGATGAGTGATTCAACTCCACGTCCTTTCCAAACAGATCTCGAGCCGCGCGCACACACTCTCCAACACGTCTTTCTCCTCAGCGCTGGTCTTTTGTTTGCCTTCGAGTGCTGAATCCACAGGAAACAGCAGCGAGGATGAAGACGATCCCGTGGCATTTAGACGTTCAGGTTAATTGAGGCGCGTGTTGGGACTCGATTGAGACAGAATGGGACAAATGAAGATGCAAAATGTTAAATAATCCTGTTTAATTAGCTGTGTTTACAACCCAAGATTCACTCACTGAGCCAGCTCTGTCCAAACACTCGCGCCGCCACCTGCTAACATGCTGTAGCAGTTTGACAGCGGGTCTCAGTCTCACACGACCAATGGTTGATGGTTATTGAGTTTCCTCAAAATGACAAACCCCAGTCTGGCTGGAGTATATATCTATATACGTTATTAATGGCAAACCCTGTTAGAGAAAGGCATGTTTACATTTGTCCACTAACTCAAAGCACCGCTGCTGCTGAAGCCATACACATTCAGATGGAAAATTTAACCATTGCATAATGTTTTGTACAGTTTTTGAGCATCTTTTTAAAGGGGACCTATAATGCCTCTTTTCACAAGATGTAATATAAGTCTCTGGTGTCTCCAGAATGTGTCTGTGAAGTTTCAGCTCAAAATCCCCCACAGATCATTTATTATAGCTTGTCAAATTTGCCCCTATTTGGGTTTGAGTAAAAACACGCCTTTTTTGTGTGTGTCCCTTTAAATGCAAATGAGCTGCTGCTCCCGCCCCCTTTCCAGAAGAGGGCGGAGCTTTAACAGCTGGTCAACAACAAAGCTGGAGAATCTCACGCAGCCAAAATGAGGATTGTCAGTAACGGTGTTCAGCCTTACATTTTCAAACCGGAGTCGACACTGATGGAGAGACTCAGGAAGAAGTTACAACTTTTAGAATGAAACTGGACGTTTCTGAATGGTTAGTGGATAAATTTATGTAGTTGCTGTGGAGTTGATTCAACTCATCCACTAGCATGGCCATCATGTTCATCTTTTTTAAATCCAGCATTGAATTGATCGTTTGTGAAGCAGTCCGGCGTAAAATGACGGCATGACAACAACACTCTACTACAACAACTCCTCCTCTTCTCTAAAGCAGCCCAACATGGCCCCGCCCCCTTTGTTGTGTGTTCTCGGGGCGGGGTTTATGTAAATTTTAGGGTTAGTGATGTCACTAACCCGGAAGAAGCTCGTTGTCGTTCCTACCAGCCATTTGTTGTAGTCCTTAAAAGCGATTTCTGTAAAAGAAAATATCTCCCTTTGCATTAAACTTTGAGCGTCGTAACTTTGCAGTTTGTTTATGCTCAAACAGCAACATTACACACTAACTAAAGTTAAAAAAAGTGAAATCATAATCAATCACCCCTTTAAGACATTACTAACAAGTAAAGTAAATATAATGAATATATAAGCTAATATCGTGCATATATTTAGTGAAATGCTCCCTCTAGAGTTCATTTCTCTAACATGCTGTGGACAGTAAATGACTTGCCTGAGGTAAATGTAATGCTACGTGAGATATTATTACTGTTTTATTGATGTCTTTCTGCGGTTGAAACACTGATTGAGAGATTACATGTAAACATATATATGCATAGATCATCTGTTCTTCTTCTTCTGCATTTTTTTTGTGGTGGTTAGCAAAAAGCGTTGCATTACCCTTCTGGATTGGAGTGTTAATCACCTGTGACTGACTGTATTTGTTGTCTGACTGTATAAATGAGATGAGATATAACCTGCCTTTAAACATCACATTATAAAAACTGGACAGGGATTATTCAGTCAGACGGTCTCTTCCTGTGATGTGCATCAGATTTTGCCAATAGTTGCTATATGCTAGACTGTGTTGGTAAGAGTGTGTGTGGATACAGCAGCAGGAAGATGTTTGTTGTCAGGCGTGGGTGTAGTGGGGGCGCCTGCCATCTCTCGCTTCATCTGTTTGTTTATTCATTTCGTTGCCGTTGCGTTAAATAATTCATCTCTCTGCCCCTCTCCTCTCCTCTCTCCTCACTTTAATGATTCTCCAGCGCTCCGTGTGTGAGTTTCTCTGGTTCCTCCATCATATATGATCATGTTAAATGCATTAAGCTACATACACACACAGCTAAAGCTGCTCAAATGTGGGAGTGTGTGACCCGGGGGCGATGGCCAGCACAAGACGCCCGCTGAGATCTCCCACATGCTGTTGTCTCTGCAGGCCTGATGAATGTAGGACAGCCGTTTGTCCTGAACGTTACTGTGACAATCACACACACACACACACACACACACACACACACACACACACACACACTACCTCATGCTGCCTTGCTTAAAATGTGATCATCACTAGTACTAATGTAATGAAATGTAATGTGTGTGTCGTAGGTGGAGAGAGTTAATTTCCTGCATTCATTATGAAACGTATTTTAGGAAATTTTAGTAACATGTCTATATGAAGGCTATATGGGTAATTGTGCACATTGTAAATGTTCTGTATCTTTTCATAATAATTGTAATGATGCAAACAGATATTACATATATCTGTTTGCATTATATCTGTAACAGATATTATAGATATTTACATATTCATGGTTACACCTTTAAAATGAAATGCATTTGATATAATGCCTGACACTGGGTGTTGATCATGTGTTAGTATTATTTATAAACTATTATAGTACTTATTAATATTTTGGATTAGCATTTGTTTTTAAATTTTCATTTTAATTTTAGTTAAAGTTTAGTCATTTTTTGTAGAGCTTATGTCATTTCTCCTATTTTTTTTCTAATTGGCTTTATTTTGTTTCTAGATTATTTATTTATTTATTCTAGTTAGCATTGTTTTTATTTCAGTTTTAATTTTAGTAATATTAGCACTTCAACTTATTTTATTTTCCGGTTAAATTTAATTTTCATTTGATTTGTGATTTTTTTTTTTTTTTTTTTTTTTAAGTTTTCTCTGTAATATGTATATTTTATTTTATTTCAGCTTTATTTTTATTAATTTTTTTTTATAGTTTTAGTTAACAACACTGATTACTATGGAAGCTTGTTTCTGCCATGAAATAAAAAATAAAACGGGTAATTGCGGCTTTTTATCTCAAATTGGTATAAACTCCCAATTGCGAGATATAAGTTGCGTCAGAATTGCGAATGTTGCGAGATATAAAGTCAGAATTGCGAGTTATAAAGTCAGAATTGCGATGTTAGATTGTGAGATATCAGAATTGTGAGTTATAGAGTCGAATTGTGAGTTATAGAGTCAAATAGAGTCAGAATTGATAAAGTCAGAATTGTGAGATATAACGAGAATTATAAAGTCGAATTGGAGATATAGTCAGAATTGCGAGTTATAAAGTCGAATTGCGAATGTTAGATTGTCATTGAATTGTTAGAATTGTGAGTATAAAGTCAGAAATAAAGTCAGATTGCGAAATAAAAGTTAGAATTGCGAATATAAAGTCAGAATTGCGAGTTATAAAGTCAGAATTGCGAGATATAAAGTTAGAATTGTGAGTTATAGAGTCAGAATTGTCAGAATTGTGATTATACAGAATTGTGAATATCAAATTGTGAGATGGTGAGATATAACGTCAGTTATAAAGTCAGAATTGTGATTATAACGTCAGAATTGCGAGTTATAAGTTGTGAAGTCAGAATTGTGAGCGAGTTATAAGTCAGAATTGTGAGATATAAAGTCAGAAAGATTAAGTCAGAATTGCGAGTTATAAAGTCAGAATTGCGAGATATAAAGTTAGAATTGCGAGTTATAAAGTCAGAATTGCGATTATAAAGTCAAATAGATATAAAGTCAGAATTGCGAGTTAAAGCCAGAATTGTGAGATATAAAGTCAGAATTCGAGATATAAGTTAGAATTGCGAGTTATAAAGTCAGAATTGCGAATAAGTCAGAATTGCGAGATAAAAAGTTATAATTGAGTATAAAGTCAGAATTGCGAGTATAAAGTCAGAAGAGTTATAAAGTCAGAATGGCGAGATATAAGCAGATTGCGAGTTTAAAGTCAGAATTGTGAGATATAAAGTCAGAATTGCGAGTTTATAAAGTCAGAATTGCGAGATATAAAGTCAGACGCGAGAGTCAGAATTGCGATTATAAAGTCAGAATTGCAAGATATAAAGTTAAATGTATCGAAAGTCAGAATTACGAGATATAAAGTCAGAATTGCGATATAAGTCAGAAATTGCGAGATATAAAGAATTAGAGTTAGAATTGCGAGTTAAAAAGTCAGAATTGCGATATGAATTAGAAGTTAAAAAAGTGTTCTGTATCTTTTATATCTCGTAAAGTCAGAATTACGAGTCAGAATTGCAAGATATAAAGTCAGAATTGCGAGATATAAAGTCAGATTGCATAAAGTCAGAATTACGAGATATAAAGTCAGAATAGATATAAAGTTAGAATTGCATGATATAAAGTCACAATTGCATGTTATAATGGCCAATTGTTAGGGGGAAAAAACTGACGTTTTTTTCTCAGAATTGTGAGTTTAAATCTCGCAAAAGATAAAAAGTCACAATTACCTTTTTTATTTTTTTATTTAGTGGTGGAAACAAGCTTCCCTAGATTAAAGTGAATAGTTGAGTATTCATGAGAACATAGAGTTGATAATAAAGTGTATTTTAAAGCATTACGAAAATACTTTCATGATGAATTATGTATACAGGCTTCCAATAAAGTGTTACTGAAAAATCCAGACATTTGACAGGTAGTATTTTCAGTATTTTGGGAACCACCAAATGCTGTTATAATGTGTTGTATGATTCTTCCTGGCTGCCAGAATTGTATAATATATTATTTACAGTAGTGCTTTATGATCCATAACAGCAATTTCTGAAAGAACATGCTGGTAATTTATCATTTATATGCAGAAAAAGTGTTAAAATATGCTTAAAACAGCAAGGTACTGGAGAAAATGGCAGAAAAGTGCGATAATAAACAAAAAGGAAAAGCTTTAGATCCATACAAAGCACTAAGCGCGTAATGAAATGTGTTTTATTTCATCTTTGACTCATTATCCCGTGCGCAGCTCGTTTAAGAGCCTCGTTCACTGTGAAACATGTCGTGTCTGGTGTGGCCGCGGGGCTGGAGATGTGCTTGTTTCTCTTTATCTTGGTACTTGTCCTATGACATTATACTATAGATTGTGCTTCATGAGGCGTTGCTTGAGAGAAATATGAAATGATTGGAGCCGCCCGAGGGCCGAGGCAGCCGCTCGTGAAGGAATGTCGTCCAGACGCTGGAGTGAACGGTCACTGACAGGTCTGTCGGCACGAGAGCGATGCTTTATGCTGATGCTGACATCTGCAACAAGACATGTTTACAATCCACGAGGACATGAACCGTCCCTGAGATTCACCCCTGATTGTTTCAAGAGCTATTCACTGTGATTTAAAGGTACAGTACAGACTTACTTAGCAAAATACTCTTGTAAAACTAAATTACGTCCGCTTTTAGTGCAGGAAACATAAAAATAAATGGATTTGTTGGGGGAAAATGCTATGAAAGTGTAGAATATGGCATTTGTTGGGCTAATCCATAATGGCATATTGAGGAATTACTTGTGTATATTTAAGGGATTCATTGCTATTTCATTTGATGCTACTTTATAAGATGATAAATTTTACTCTAAGTGCAATGACAGGATCAACAGGATAAAAAAAAATAATAATAATAATGTAAATACTTTTTTATGATTTTGAAGTATGACATACCAAAGTAGGTAAAAATATTCTGCCAAGATATTCATGCTGACTCACTGTATAAATTATATTAATAATCAAAAGTTTGCATGAAATATATTGATGGAATATATATTTTTTCTTCAATTACTTACACTACTGCTCAAGTTTGGGGTCAGTGAGAATTTTTTTATTTATTTTTTGAAAGAAATCAATATTTTTATTCACCAAGAACACATTAAATTGATTGAAAGTGAGAGTAAAGACGTTTATAATGTTACAAAAGTTTCTGTTTCAGATAAATGCTGTTCTTTTAAAATTAACTGCTGATTGGTCAGATGGCACAGTCTGTTGTGATTGGTCTACTCTGCTCTGATTGGTCAGATGGCCCAGTCTGTTGTGAATTTAACACTCATTAGTCATTACCATATCTGAATTTCAGCACTTGATACACAGTGATACGAACAGTAACGATGGCATCTGTTTTACTGCATCAATTTCAGCGTGAGTCTCGTATTTTGAAGTGCATCAAAGTTGATTCGCAGTGCTGAAAACTCTTCCAGTCTCAGCTACAACTACAGTGTTTGAGGGTCAAAGTAGACGTTGTTCGTCGGCAGCCAATGAAGACCATAGACTGACATTATGCAAATTTGTGACATTTGTAACAGGAAGTGAGCCTGGAATTATTGACGACTCGTTTCAGCAGTTCAGAATTGATTTTTTCTTTTAGGAGGCAATAACTTTATTTGTCGTGCACTTTGATCTTTAAAACTTTGCATGAAAAGTAATATTCGAAATGGGGCACTTTAACTACAGTGTGATTTTAGTTTCTTCAGACAGAATAACATCATTTATTTAGGGAATCTGAGCTTATGCATTTCCAAACTGTCACTCATTCATGAAAAGTGAGCGGTCCGTCAAAAAAGTCAGCTCATTTTATACGCTCCATTAGTGAAGTCGGTTCTAATGAAGCTCTCGTGTGTTGACTGTGTGTGTTTGTGAAAGACGCGGTGTCATCCTCTCCTGATGTGTGGCTGAATATTGAAAGTGACACACTTTCCTTCACTGTTATTCTTCTTAATACAGCATGGCCAATTCATTCTCCTCTCTCAGCTTTTGTCTTTCTGCCGCACAGCCCGAGTGCTTTTAAAGGCTCACACTACACTAATGTTCTTTGTGTCACTCTCATGCTGTGAAGATTTGAAATAATTAAGTCTAATTTGCACACCACTACTGAGGGCTGGATTCAGTTCTTAAGCCTTTTCAAAGGCTTTATCTAAAAACCACTGATGTTCATCTGGACATTCATGCTTTTGAGTTTTAGCTAATATAAAAGCATAAATGCATCAGTTTGTTTTTTTTAAAGGGACAGTCACCCAAAAATTACAATTCTGTCATCATTAACTGGAACGTCGAGGCAAAATTATGTGGAAAAGATGCTGTTCTTTTCAATACAATGGTTATTTAGGTTATATAATTTATTCATTTTATTCGATTTTTAAAAGTATTGCTAATTAGGGTTAAAAAAAAAAAGGTAACTGCGACTTTTTCTCGCAATTCTGACTTTTTTCTCACAATTGTGAGTTTTTATATCACAATTGCATTATATACAGTTTGTATATAAACTTGCAATTGTAAGAAAGAAAGTAAAAATTGTGAGATAAAAAGTTGTATGAAGTATGATGCTTTTTTGTGAACTGTTATGTTTCAAACATCTGAATCTCTAAGTTATTACACAGAATTGTTCCCAAAAGTCCCTGTGCAGCACTTAAAATCCTTCTTTGTTTGGTTTTTTTGTTGTGGAATAAATATTTAGACAAATGCTGTTATTTATCACAGGTTTTATGTTTCTAACATGTTGCCCACCTCATAGTTTTACCCCCAAATAAATTTGTCACAGTCAAGTAATTTAAAAATGCTTTATGAATCAGTTCAAATGAAATATTAACCCCTTATATAGACCTAAGCTTGGTCTTGTTTTAAAGGCACTGTTGCTAATGTGAACGCACTTCAAAAAATGAAAATATGAAAAAGTTATAAAAGTTTAAATCAAAAGTACTGTACTAAGTTTTTTTATATAAATTTTATATAAAATATATATTTTACTAAATACCAAGTTGTGTTCCAAATTTGAAGTTGATATCACAAAAATTAAAGTTGTACCAAAAATAGCCACCAGGTGTCACCCACATTCCATAGCATTTTTTTGATGCATTCCTCTGTAACAAATTAATACATTTCTGTCCAAAAATCACTTCTATCACAAAACAGATGCCAAATATGGAAGCTTGAGATTAAAATAGTAGTTAAAATAAATTTTGTAAAATTAAACATGACAATGCCCACTAGGGGGAGGAGCATGCTAAAATGATTTAAGGTACCATTTCTATGGTAACGCATTGTCCAATTTCAAAATGATTTTCACAGGATGAATTCTTAACTTTTAAGCTTTCAAGTGATACCTAATTTATGATGATTACTGAAATATGTACGGAAGAGGATTAGGGTCAAGCAATAATAAAACAATAAAACCATCTCGAGAAAACACTTGTTAAATTTCGAGAAAAAAGTCGAAATAAAATGTTGAGAATAAACTCATTAAATTACGAGAAAAAAAACTCGTTAAATTTCAAGAAAAAAGTCGAGATAAAATGTTGAGAATAAACTCGTTAAATTACGAGAAAAAATTCGTTAATTTAATGATTTTATTCTCAACATTTTATCTCGACTTTTTTTCTCGAAATTTAACGACTTTTTTTCTCATAATTTAACAAATTTGTTCTCATAATCAAACGACTTTTTTCTCATAATTTAATGACTTTATTCTCAACATTTTATCTCGACTTTTTTCTCGTAATTTAACGAGTTTTTTCTCGTAATTTAACGAGTTTATTCTCAACATTTTATCTCGACTTTTTTTGAAATTTAACGAGTTTTTTCTCGTAATTTAATTCTCAACATTTATCTCGACTTTTTTTGAAATTCTTTTTCTCGTAATTTAACCTCAACATTTTATCTCGACTTTTTTCTTGAAATTTAACGACTTTTTTCTCGTAATTTAACGAGTTTATTCTCAACATTTTATTTAGATTTTTTTCTCATAATTTAATGACTTTATTCTCAACATTTTATTTCGACTTTTTTCTCGAAATTTAACGATTTTTTTCTCGAAATTTAACAACTTTAATCTCGTGATGGTTTTATTTTTATTATTGCTTGGCCCTAATCTCTTCCATAAATAGTGATACAAAAAGGCAATAAATAAAAACTTGAATTATTGCTTAAACAAGGGATGCATCTGAAATCGTATACTCTTATTTCGAATAACTAATTACTTCACAACTGTTAAAAAAGTATGTTCTATTTAGTACGAATGTAACCTGGATGTACTACACTCGCCATGTTGTCATTATCATGTGACCTACCAGCGTCAGGTGCATCGCTTCACTGTCATTCATAAATCCTCTCCTGTAGCCTCATGGGATAGTAAAGTGTCCATCATATGCGCACATCAGAATCTCACCAGAACTAGGTCATCTGAATGGTTTTTGCCTACTCTACTGTGAATTCGGACATACTTCTTTTGTCACATAATGTTTTTTGCCTACTATATAGTAGGGAAGTATGTGATTTCGGGTACAGCCAGTCTCTTTTTTTTTTTTTTTCTTTCTCTCTCTCTCTCTCCCTGGCGTGGTTATTGGTGTGGCAGCTTGCATCTCTCTGGTTTGGTTGCGTTCATGGGAAGGTTGCACATGTCCGCCTGCGCCGTGTCATTTGTCAATGTCACGCTGAATGGGGCGAGAGCGGGAACGGAAACTGGACCGCTTTGTTCAGCTCCCTGGACTGCATGTTTTCCAGAAAGCCTCTGTTGATCCTCAGGTGGGGTGCAGAGAGACGCCTGTTAACTAATCCTCCCGAGACACCGCTCAGACGGGAAATCAGCTGGAAGGATTGTGGGAGAGCAGCTCCTGCCTCCTGATCCAAGACCAGCTGTAGAATTTGTTATGGAAAGACACCAGTCTAGGATGCGTAAGGTGTCTTTTGAGCCAAATCACAAATGTTTCCACGCATTTGATAGGAAACATCAGAGATTTTAGCTCATAGGAATTGATTACTCTGTGAATAAAATTAGCATGTCGTGAATGCTATTTGAATGTGTGTGTATACATTATGAGTGTTTTTCCTTATTAAATCTATCAACCAAAATGCTGATTAATCTCCAGGTTCATTTGCATTAAATATAAATAAATTAGCAAGCATAAGTAGATTTTTACCTGAAGAAAATGGGTCTCATTTACTAACTGTGCATATGTTTTCACTCATTGTGGTTCATTGATGTTACTTAAAAACTATTGTGAAAAATTTTGAGTGAACTTTTTTCAGCATATAAATGCAAGTAATAAAATATAAATACAATTATAGATAATAAATAGTATTTAATAACTGGTGAATAAGTGGTGCTGGTTGGTGCAAAAATCACCACCATGATCGTTTCTAGGGTGCTCTAGGTGGTTGTTACTAGGGTGTTGCTATGAGGTTGCCATGATCTTCTGAGTTGGTATTTGCATTCCTGCTATGCAGTTGATTGGGTGAGGTGGTTTCTAAGGTGTTCTGGGTTGTTGCCAGGGTGTTGCTATACCATTGCCAAGGTGTTTTGGGTGGGTGCTTGCAGTTTCTATGGTGCAGTTTCTAAGGTTTCTGGGTGCTTATCAGAGCATTGTGATGTAGTTGGTGTTCTGGGAGGGTGCTTGTATTACCACTATGCAGTTGCCATGGTGAGGTGGTTGCTAGGTGGTTTATAGTGTGTTCTGGGTTGTTGTTAGGGTGTTGCTATGCAGTTGCTAAGATGTTCTCTGAGCGTTTGGCTCTTGCATTCCTTCTATTCTATTCTAGTGTGAGGAGGTTTCTAGGGTGTTCTGGGTTTTTGTCACCATGCAGTTGCTAAGGTGGGTGCTTGCCTTCCTGCTTTGCATTTTCCAGGGTAGGATAGTTCTGGGTGGTTTTTATAGTGTTGCTATGTGGTTTCTAAGGTAGGGTGGTTGCTAGGTGGTTTCTGTGGTGTTCTGTGTTGTTGCTAAAATGCAGCAATGTGATTGGTTGCCAGGGCATTGCTATACCATTACTAAGCTTTCTGGGTGGTTATCAGAGTTTTGCAATGCAGTTGTAATGACGTTCTGGGAGGGTGCTTGCATTACCACTATGCAGTTGCTAGGGTGAGGTGGTTGCTATGTGCTTTCTAGGGTGTTCTGGGTTGTTGCGCTGGGGTGTTGCTATGTGGTTTCTAGGGTGTTCTGGGTGGTTGACAGAGTGTCGCCATGCAGTTGCTAAGGTCTTCTGAGTGGGTGTTTGCATTCCAGCTATGCAGTTTGCCAGGTTAGGATAGTTCTGGGTGGTTGTTAGAGTGTTGCTATGTGGTTGTTAAGGAGGGTGTTTTCTTTGTTTTTGTTTTTTAGAGTGTGCTGGGTGGTTGCCAGGGCATCGCTGTGTAGTTGCTAAGATCTTCTGATCAGTTGTTAGCATGTTTCCATGTGGTTTCCAGGGTGTTCTGGGTCATTTTGTGCCTGGGTTTCAATTAAAAGTTGGATAATTTGAGGAATCAGTAATGTACAAGCACAAATGCTACAGAATGATGCACACACTGAATTTTAACTTTAAATTCTAACTTTTAAATTTAAGTCTGAGCAATAGTAATAGTGATCATGTACTTTAGTACATGATGCAAATATCATCAGCAAACAAGCAACATCCAAACAGTTACATGTCGCTGTGAAGAATCAGGTTTGAATTAGTTGAATGCATGTGTCTCTCAGCTGATGTTCATGAATGTGTCGGGCCCCACAGGCCTCTGTCTTCATGTGTTGATAAAGAGATTAGACCTGAAGCACAGATATCTGTGAACACAGCCCATCCTCTGATCACTATCAGTCTTCTATCTCTCTGTCTGTGGGTGGCTGGATGGTCTCGAGTGGGTTTGTTCTGGTGGGCAGAGAGATGGAAGATGTGTTCATTCGTCTGTCACACATTATCTTTGCTTTTTGCTTCAGCATTGAAAATTGGTTGTGATTCTGCTCGATTTGGTCTCTTTTGACTGCCATAAAGTCCACTTTTAAGATCATTCTGAAACTCTGCAAATGGAATACACAGTATCTCTTTTCTTAGTAGTTTGCATTGTAATAAATGTAAATGTTTATTCATTCCTGGATCCAGTGCTCATCTTTTCTTCAGCACTTTATCAAGTTATTTAATACATGCTGCTTCATTTATCATAGCGCTCCTCTCCATCAACACACAGATGTTCCTCAGATGGAAATGATTCTTGGGTTCTTTTGGGTTGATGGTGAATAACTGTCATCTTTGTTTCACTTGGGTTTGCTGCTGTCATGAATATATCAGATGAAATTGGCACAGAGAGCGAGTGAAAAAAATCTATCAGGAATTGTGAAGTTTCTTGAATACTGTCCTCGTTTTTCTAAAGATTTCTCTTTCTGCAGTCGTGAGTCACTGCAGTCCTTGTAAAGCACACAATGGGTCTGTGAAAGCTGACATTTTAATTGCACACCTTTAAAACCATCTGAGGTTAACGATTACAGTGATGGTACAGACCAGTGATTTTATAGAGTGGAACACATCCAGACTAAACCCTGCCCACACAAAACCGCTCTCTAAAAAACATCTTTATTTAAGAATCAGAAGATTGTAGGCAAGACACTACAGGCAAAATCTTTTTTTTTTTTTTCATGCACTGTTCAATTTTGAGATTTTGGGATGTTTGGCTTTTCTGAAAATGTTGTTTCAGACTAGTGGAAAGAAAACATCCAAAAATACACTTTTAAGTGTTTATTTTATTGCACTATATCTATTTGCTTCTGTAGATTTCAATTACAATACATATCATTAAAGTTTTTTTCTCAACTTCAGAAGCACTTACATACACCAAACTTTACAGTTTTATTCCTATCTATATTCTGAAGATTTTTTACTGTGGGGTTTGTTCATATATCATTCACCTGGTTTTATACAACATTTCATTCCTAAAAACATGATGAAAAATTATTTTTTTTCTGGCTGTTGACAGTATTTTCTGATTTATGGAGTGATAAAAAGAGATATCAAAAATCCCCTCAGTAAAAACCTTTAACTCTAATATGTCAACAAAATGAAACAAGAATTTTGATCCTGACTTTATCCAATGTTCATATTTATTTTCTGGAAATGTATATGAATTATTTAAATGTTTTATTAAGTAATGCCTCATTTGCTTATTTAAACATAACATTTCAGAAAACTTGTAATACAATTTTTTTTTTGCAAATCTTACAATTATTTCTTACAAATAATTCTTGTAATTATTTATTTTCTGGAAATGTTTGTGAATTATTTAAATGTTTTATTTATTAGATAATGCCTAATTTGCTTATTTAAACATAATTTCAGAAAACTTGTAATACAAAAAATGTTTGCAATTCTTTATGTATTCAATCAATTGAGGAAGTATAGTGATATCTATTTTTTTATTACCATATTCACATGTGGTGTCTTGCCTAAAGGGATTTAGCTTTTTTAATATTGCTTTTATATAAGCATATATTTAATTAATTAGTTGTACCAAGTATCACTATTACTATTGCTCACATTTGTAGTGTAATATAACATCGGTATTATATATTCCTATTCTTTTACAGCTTAAAGTGGATCTATGAGTGACAAGACTGTCTCAGGGCCACCTGGTTTCCCACTTTAAAGTTTGTGCAAGTCGCTTGCAGCAGTAATGACAACACAAAAATGGACAGATAAAAAGAAAACAGACACTAAAGGAGAGGCCTGAGCCTTATCTAGAGACCTGAATATCACAGAGACTTAAGAGTGGACTCATGTAAGACAACACCCTAGCAACCGCATAGCAATGCCATAGCAACCACTCTAAATGCCACAGACTTTAAATTTTATTATTTTTCTTTAGTCACTTTAGTAAGTCAGGGCTCCAGACTAACTTTTCCACTGGTTGCACTGGTGCTATTAACTTTCTCAGTTGGTTGCACCAGCACATGATTTAGTCGCACCTTTTTTTTTTTTTCTTTTTTTTTTTAAATTAATCAATGCATGCTGATGAATAGTTGTCTTAATCTGCATACCCTAGTTTTGCACTGATGCAAAAAGACTGACAGTGACATGAGACCTCATGTTGTCAAAATGTTTTAATCTTTTAACTATCAAATCAAAGAACTTTCGGTCAAAAACAGAACGGTCGGACTTTATCTTTGTTAAATTATATGCTACACAAAAAAAAGCATAAAACAAAAGTAGACAGGCGGAATGTGACACAAATTCACTCTCTGACAGCAGGTGGTGCTTATGGAAGAGCAGTGATACAGCGTTTCCTTGGTTACCGCTGAAACAAAGAAATAGCTACTTTATTCGGAGGTAAGACAAAAATAAAATGCCACTGCCATCGAAACTTTTCTGAAAACAGCAAGTTCCCTTCAGAGAGATACATTCGTACAACCCCTCACCCCCAATTCAATATCTAGATTTTCTTCCTATATTTCGAGCATCGCGAACAGTGAGCTACTCTGCCTGCTACCGAATTTTCTCCTCTTTGCGTCCATCTTCAGCGTTTCTGGCCTCTTGTTATCGGCTGTTTACAGACTCAGGCATGATGTGGGCTATTTACCTTTATCACTGTCCCAGTAGCTCCCAAAAATAACTAGAAAAATACAGTACAGACACTGGAGAAATGTAATTTATTTTTGTACTCTTATTTCTGTTATTTTCGGAAGCTCCTGGAATCGATGGGTTGGCAACCACTTGTCTAAGCCATTGTTGCTGGAAGTTGTGCCTTTTCTTTTTCCTTTGCTCACTCAGTTCCTCCCTGTCCGCACCTGTGCTCTTGTCATCAGTTGTGTCTGTATGCTGGCTCATTGGCTCGTCCTTTCCACCAGCATCTTTGACCTCCAAAATTTGCTTTTTAAGTATTCAGCCATTGACCTTTTCATTTTAATATGGCTTAATTCCTAAATTTCCCGAATTCCTAACTGGCGCGTTTCATCATCAGTGTGCAATACGCGCGTACGTTCGCTCTCTAGCGGTTAATAAATAGAACTGCATGTGTCTTGCGGAAGAACATTGTAGCCAGAGCTACTTCTCTCTGTTTATGTCTATGACGAGTCACGCGGGTATAGGGCTACTCCGCAGCGGAGCCGAGCCGACCGGTCTAAAATATAGTCAGAATATAAAGCAGCTGCTGATACAACACCGTTCTGTTGTGCACTCGCGAATGTATGCACTCGCACAAATCCTACCACATCAAAATTTAACTCGCACATTCTCAAAAAATGGTCGCATATGCATCTGGAACCCTGTAAGTGTTAATTTTTGTAGGGCTTATTTGCATTATCTTTTGACATTTTTAAACATTTCATCATGTTATTCATTCATTTTTGTCCCTTTTACTTTGATTGAAATGACAGTTTTAGTTTTTTAGTTGGACGAAAACAAATAGACGACAATGTGTCAATATTTTTTTGGATTTTTAAAAATCTATTTATTTACATTTTATTACTTTAAACAAGTATTAAACAAAAAAGATTTATCAACAAGTGTTATTTTAGTATCACTGAGATACTATTATTAGTTTTTATATAATATAATATTATATTTTTTAATATAATAATTGTATTTCTGTTTTTATTTTAATTTTAGCTAAAGTTTTAGTTTTTTTATTTTAATTGCCGTTTTTGTAATTTTAGTTCAAGTTAAACTAAATGAAAGTGAGAAATTTTGTTTTGATAAATAGCTGAATTAAAATAAGTTTTTTAAATATGTTATTTTACTTCAGTCAATATTTATTTTATTTACACAGGAATATTTTATTTTTATTATTGTTTTAGTTTTAGTTAGCTATAATAACCCTGTTATCAACAAACAAAATACATAAAACTATCCTTTTGAAAATAAAACGAGCTCCTAAATAGCATGTAATGAATGTACAGAAGTTAAAAATGTTCTCTTCTAGAGACTGTTTAGAATATTGCATTTTGTGTAATACATTGTTATGGCAACAGCATATGCACATTCTGACTTGCATGTAACTTAGTTCACCTTTGTATTTGCAACATTTTTTTTAATCAAAAACAAGAAGCATTTTAATTAGTAATTTTGTTGACGAGATTAACACTGATGCACTAGACTGAAACAAAGTGTAAAGATAGATTCTATACACTAGTGCTGTTCATTTACAATGAATTAATTAGTGTTTGTGTGTGCAGCAGTAGGTGTGTGAGCCGTCAGGGGATAATTATAGCTCAGGTTGTTCTTTCACCTCCTACTTACACAAGCAAACAAATCCATCAGTGGCTTTCTGTTCTGTCTCTCGTCTGCTCAGAGATTCCTGCTGGATTAGTTTGTTAAACTGGCAGAAAATTCGGAAGGACATGTTGTGTAATTTGAGACAGGAGTGTATCATTTTCTCTGTCTTTTTTGCACACACATCTGTCTCGGATCAGTTGCAATGCTTGTGTTTTCTCTAAAGCTCTTTCTCAAACCCTAGTGAGTCTGCTGTCTACATGAGTTAAGCAATCCATTTTTAATTAGGCTGATACAACTATTTTAAAACTTTGTATTGATATTTTTCTTTTGATACTGTATGAAATATTTTCATAATTAAAATCACATTTATAATTTATTTGTAAATCAGCCATGCACCATCTTGGATGAATTTTGATATTTTTACTTTTGTTCATAATACTGTATTCTTACATACAAAATACATAGCACAGACAATTATAATTTAATTTAAAAATGATTTATTATATATTTTTATTTCAATATGTATAGTTAATTTTATATTTAATAAAAAAAAAATTTCTAATTAATTAATATATTAATAATTTTCAGTATAATCAGTATTTTGACTTTAAAAATAAAACTCCATAAAAAGCATAAAAATACAAGCACACAAAATAGAATTTGTATTTTGACTCGGCCGTCATCTAGGATGCAAGTTGTTACTGAACTTGTCACAAAACATTTTGCTGCACACTTTCTGACTACAGTCTCTATGGTATTTTTTGTGGGGCGGGGCTTTGAAGGGAGGGGGCGTGTCTAATTCACTTGCTATGTAAATGGCACTTACAGCACCTTTAAGTATGCGCATCATACACTGCATACTTAGTGTGCTGATATAACATTTTTTGAGGTTTGAATATGTTTCTGTCTTGTTGACTAGGTCTTCTCTTCTGTTTATCTCCATCTCTTATTTCTTTTCTTGTCCTGTCAGCTGCTGTTTATCGTTCACCTCCTCTCATCTTCTGCTATGTGTTTGAAGACTTTGTCATTTCCTCTCTTCCTCTACTCCTGATTTCTCTTTCCGTCCCGGTTTTATTATTGGAGGAAGGCGGCGTTGTATATCTTCACATGAGTAGGAATCCATGCGGCGCTGAAGGGACGCTGGTGTGATTCATATCAGCAGATTCAGTGCTGATATAATAACAGGATAATGTGAGTGAGCCGCGGCACATTCATCATCCTCAGGGCCCGTGTGTCCGCCTGTCCACCCACTGACACTCATAAAGCACCACGCTCGCTTCATAATACAGACCCACCGCCAGCAGGAGCCGTCCAATCCGGAGTGCAGGAGACAGACGGGAATGACCAGCATGTGGTGATGCAACCGCGGTGAAAACCGCTGAGCTGTGTGCACATGATCTGGAAATCCCTGCTGAATGAGTGTGTTCACAGTACTAGCGAACTACGTACTGCACAGTGTATATACTATGTGATGCATACTGTTTTTAAAAAGTAGTATGGCTATGATGATTTCACACTTCTTGTACAGTGCAGCATGTGAAATTTCTTTATGCATATAATAAATTTGGAGAATGTGCAGAATGCACTATATAGATGAATGTATGGATGGATGTTCTGATGTTCCATGTTCTGGTTACACTTGCTGATGTTTTCAGACTAGCAGACTAGTAAAGGTGGGTAGTTTAGACTTTAGACTTAGCTGTTGTTTTCACAGGTAGAGGAAACTTTTCAGTGTCTAGGTCTGGTTTCTTTACTCATATTCATGCTGTTAGATGTTATAAAATCACAAAGATTCTCTCTCTTGCTATCTTTTAACATACCTTCTGATGTTCATTCATGTTTATTTCACACTGTAACTAGTAGTAAACACGTGCCGCTTGAGGCGCTACAGCGATTTGTCATGCCACATTAAAGGGTTAGTTCACCCAAAAATGAAAATTCTGTCATTAATGACTCACCCTCATGTCGTTCCAAACCCGTAAGACCTCCGTTCATCTTCAGAACACAAATTAAGATATTTTAGATTTAGTCCGAGAGCTTTCTGTCCCTCCAATGAAAATGTATGTACGGTATACTGTCCATGTCCAGAAAGGTAATAAAAACATCATCAAAGTAGTCCATGTGACATCAGTGGGTCAGTTAGAATTTGTTGAAGCATCGAAAATACATTTTGGTCCAAAAATAACAAAAACTACAACTTTATTCAGCATTGTCTTCTCTTCCGGAATCCTTTCCATTGAATTGATTCCATTGAATCCTTTCATCTGTCGGCGTTGGTAATGCACTTTTACGTCGCCGTGGTTGTTTTTGGCGATTAGGACATCCGCGACATGCGCACTTACGCACCATTTTAAAAAATATAGCAATACCAAAATACAAACAATGTAGAATAGCTTGAATACAGCATGCGTCTCCCTCAGACTGTAAACGAAGCTCGAGCGCACCAGATAACACGTCAGCAGCGTCACTGCGGAGTCGTGAACCACACTCCAGAGCAGAAGGGGGCGGTAATGCACCAATAAGCTGGATGCCAAACGCCGTAAAATGGAAAGAAGAAGAAGAAGAAGAAGCAGAGTCGTGAACGCGAATTGACAACAGACCCGGAAGAGAAGACAATGCTGAATAAAGTCGTAGTTTTTGTTATTTTTGGACCAAAATGTATTTTCGATGCTTCAAAATGTCGCGGATGTCGTAATCGCCAAAAACAACCACGGCGACGTAAAAGTGCATTACCAACGCCGACAGATGAAAGGATTCAATGGAATCAATTCAATGGAATCAATTCAATGGAAAGGATTCCGAAAGAGAAGACAATGCTGAATAAAGTCGTAGTTTTTGTTATTTTTGGACCAAAATGTATTTTCGATGTCACATGGACTACTTTGATGATGTTTTTATTACCTTTCTGGACATGGACAGTATACCGTACATACATTTTCAATGGAGGGACAGAAAGCTCTTGGACTAAATCTAAAATATCTTAAACTGTGTTCTGAAGATGAACGGAGGTCTTACGGGTTTGGAACGACATGAGGGTGAGTCATTAATGACATAATTTTCATTTTTGGGTGAACTAACCCTTTAAAGAGCACCAAAATTATATTTATTGTTTGAATTTCATTATAAAATGGACATAATTTGAAATCTGAGACTTTTTTTATCAGAAGTAACAAAGCACAAAACTTATTGCAATTTATTAGATGGGAGGCTCTACAATGTTCTGTTCATTCATCAACTGAAAACACCATAGATTAAAAGATTGATTCTTGGGATTTAAGAATTGATATCAGTTCTTCAAAATGAGAATCAATTAAAATCGAGAAATCAATATTGACCTGTTCTTTAGGGAACCAAAAATGGTTAATCACTGTGAAAACACCCTTTTGAAACTTTTATTTTAAAGAGTGTAGACAAAACATGTATGTAAACATACATTGCGCACGTGTGCAAAATATTCTTGAATCCGATTGATAAAGTAGTCTGATTCAGGCGTTTACATGCATGCTTAATTTTTTTCCTGTTGATCGGATTGTGTCAGGTTTACACCACTCCTTTCA
Organism: Culter alburnus; assembly: GCA_028476615.1. Taxonomy (NCBI): domain Eukaryota; kingdom Metazoa; phylum Chordata; class Actinopteri; order Cypriniformes; family Xenocyprididae; genus Culter; species Culter alburnus. The sequence continues at coordinate 540,466 of JAOTNS010000003.1, forward strand.
ATATGATTGAAAGCTCAATTGGATCGATGATGTGTTTGAACATGAAGGCTTTCCAGGGATTATGTGGGCGCATGTAAACGCTAGCGTTCCTCAAAGCTAGCCGTTTTTTTCCCGCTCTGAAGAAGTGATTGTATGTGAGGAGCCACCTCTGGTTTCCAGGGGCAACGGGAGCACTTGACTGCCACTAGAGCTCATATGTGAGGGTAAGTGTTCACAGGCTGCAGATTAAACGGCACGTTTGCTTTGAAGTGAAGCTCTTAGTCTCGCGTTTGACACGCCACCGTCAAGAATCATGTGAAATTTCAAATGTTTTCTTGAATCCATGATATGGAGCCTAAATATTAGATTTTTTTATGAAGTGCTTTTGTGAAGTATCTAAATCTGAAGCTCAAAATCCAGTACTGATCTCCAGATAAACTAAATAAAAAGAACAACTGATTCAAGGCATGTTGGTTTGTTTTGTGCAGTTTTGGGCCGCAGCAGAAATGTAAATCTTAAAATCTCTCATTCGGTCTCAGTATAGATTGTTTGACTTGTCGATCGCTCCGCTTTTCTCCGGGACGTTCCCTCACAGCGTCGTGCTGAATCAAAGATACGCATCTGCCAGCAGGGCTCGTTCTGTTTGTCCAGGCATTGATGAGGTTTGAGGAAGGATCTCACACGCTTGCATTCGTGTCCCTGTGGAGCTTTGAGGAAGAAAAATGTCCCGAAACTCCAGAATTTGACTGTTGTCTCAGATCTGAGCTGATTTCTCATGAACACATAATAGTGTCTTCTTGAGGAGGTTAGTCTCGCATATCCAAACGATTGGCAATCTGCAGAAATGTGAAGGGAAGGTGGAGGGTTTTAGAGGAACTCTGAAGTGTGCGTATATATATAATATATATATATATATATATATATATATATACACATTCAGGGTGCAAAGGCACTGATTTTTTCCCCGCATTGTAAATAATGAATGAACGAACAAGCGGTTTTGGATGCATTGTATGGCTGCATGTGTAAACTACAGTCTTGCCTCTGACGCTCGTGTTGTCTCCTGCATCTCAAGAGTTCATGACAGTGAGATGTCATGATCAACATGAGCAGAGGAAACAATCCCAGGCTTCCATCTTCTCTTTCCAGACTTGACAGCTACTCTCAGGTGATGTATGAGAAAGTCTCCTGGAATCATGCTTACATTACATCATCGCTATAGTAACCGATGTAGATATTGTCCACACTGTGAACAAACAGATCAGATTTCATCTGGTAAAAATGCAGACATTGTGAATAGTTACTGGGTGCAGTGTGATCAAGGGTCTCAAAATAAATACTTCAGTATTTTTAATCTGCTTGATAGCATGAACCTTCCTCTGATGTGCTTATCGCAGAACTGCATGAAAATTATTTCTGAATGAGTTTTTAATTAGTAAAGTAGTCCTTTTGGCTCGTTTGAGTTTTGTAAAAATATTTAAGCAATGCTGCATAACATACAACATACACTTCTATTAAAGATGCATTCACTGAAAACAACTCTTAAAATTCACTGCTGGTCAAAAGTTTGGAATAATTAAGATTAATTAAGTTTTTTTAATGTTGCAGCTCCTCTCTTCCCAGTCTGTCAGTAACGCTCTGTTTAGTTCCTGTCTCTATGAAGCCCCTCCTTCTGAAAAGCACAATGTGCTCTGATTGGTTGGCTGGAGCAGTGTGTTGTGATTGGGCAAGTGCTTCAAATGTTTGGGAAACGTCCCGCCTCTTACCATAACCACGAGTTTCAACACAACTCTCAACCAGGCCCCGCCCCTTTATTCTGCAAATGCCTTGGGCGGGAATTATTAAATGAGGAATATTGTGTTCGTTCCCGGAAGAAAACTCAAGACTTCAATGGAGTCGTTTCAGGGAGTTCAGAAACACTGACACTGATATAGAGCATAGCTTCTCAATTGTGTTTCACAGCATCTGAACACAGAATAAACCGCGCAAGACGCTCAGCGTAAGGCTGCCTGTACGGCGCTTTGATCTAAACTCAATCAAGTAGAGATTCAGATTTCAAAGGGTCGGGACGAGAAACCTGCCGCCTGCTTCCTCAAATGAGTATCTCCCTGAAATAAACCCAGCCTCCCCCTCTGCCTCACTTCCCTGGTGCGATATTTAGGGCATTTTCCGCTCATCTCGTTGAGAGCTGGCGAACGCGTCTGGTTTTTCATTAAAGAGTTTGTTCGGCTGATGGACTGGGTCGATCCGGCTCTCAGTGAAGGCGTCCTCCCTGCCTCTGATAGAGATGGTGATTACGCGGATGTCGCTCTTGTATCTGATCTGCCTTTTTTCTGTTCCCTGTGAAATAATGATGCCCCAGGACCCCAATTATAATATGCAGATCGGCTAGCAGTAATTACAGCAACCACTTCCCTGTCATCTTTGTCCCAGAGAGGCTGCGGCTCTCATCGTAAGAGCTTTTGTGTAGGGAAGAAAATCTCACGGATGCATTCGGTCATTACAACTATCTATCTACCTATCTATCTATCTATCTTGTCTGTCTTGTCTGTCTGTCTGTCTCTATCTATCTATCTATCATCGCTGTCTGTCTGTCTTTTCTGTCTGTCTGTCTCTATCTATCTATCTGTCTGTCTGTCTATCTATCATCGCTGTCTGTCTATCTATCTATCTATCTGTCTGTCTGTCTGTCTGTCTATCTATCATCGTTGTCTGTCTATCTATCTATCTATCTATCTGTCTGTCTGTCTGTCTGTCTGTCTGTCTGTCTATCTATCATCGCTGTCTGTCTGTCGTCTCCTGTCTGTCTGTCTATCTATCTATCTATCTATCTATTGTCTGTCTGTCTGTCTCTATCTGTTGTCAAATTCAAATTCAAATTCAAATTCAAAAATTGCTTTATTGGCATGACTGCAAATAATACAATATTGCCAAAGCATACATATAACAATAATAAAAACATCTGTATAAGAAGAATATAAAATATTATAATGCTATCAAATATTACAACATAACTTAAACTTAAATTAACAGTGTAACACATATAACATGTCTGAACATTTGGTACCACAGTGGTTAAACAATATATACACACACACACGTACGGAGGGTCACTGTGGTGGACGGTAGGGAAACACACTGAGGTCAGACACACACATTACACACATTCAACCTGCTGTCTCTCAGGCTGTGGCACATCCACACGTATCTCCAGCCAGTGCTGCTGTCGGTCCCTCTCCTAATATAACTTTATTTGCTCTACTTCACTCATGGCAGTAAGTTCTTTATTACGTTACTGAATTTGGTGAAGTAGAGATCTCTAATTGATATGTATTTTTGACAGTGAAGGAGAAGTGCATCTCTGTCTCGATCTCTCCTGTCCTGCAGTGAACACACACCCTTTGCTCTCTGGGTAACCAGCTCTTTCTGTGTCTGGGCCGGTCTCGATGGCTAGACTGTGCTCACTGAGCCTGTACTTGGTCAGGATCCGTCTCTGCTTTGTGTCTTTGACACTTTGGAGATATTTTCTGATTCATAATTTGATTTTAGAGTTCGATAGAATTGTAATTTACTTTGTGTTTTAGTTTCCTCATCCCAATGTTCCAGATATGTATTTTTAGATTGTTTGAAGATTTGGTTTATTTTGATGTTTGGAGAAGCAGTGCTGGTCTGAGACTGGTTAGTGTTAGTAGAGTTAGTCAGGTTAGTAGTCTCAGAACCAGCTGACTGAGGGGACTCTTTTCAGGGTTCAGTTCTTGGTTTGTAATGCTTTAAAATGTAGCGATTCTGTGGGACTTGATTTTAGATGCATCCAGAATTTGAGGGATCTTTTTTGCATATTAATAATCAATGGGAATCGGCCTAATTCTGCCCTACATGCATTGTTGGGTGTTCTTCTTTGTAATTTTAGGATCATTTTGCAGAATTCTGTGTGTAGGGCTTCTGTTGGATGTCTGTCCCATCTAGTGTAGCTCTGATCACTGAGTGGACCCCAAACCTCACTTCCATACAGCGCAATGGGCTGAATCACACTATCAAAGATTTTACACCAGATTGGAATTGGTATCTGTTGTATTGGTATCTGTTGACAAATATCTGTTGTCTCTGTCTGTCTCTCTATCTATCATCGCTGTCTGTCTGTCGTATCTATCGTCTGTCTGTCTGTCCTTTCTGTGTCTGTCTGTCTGTCTCTATCTATCTATCTATCTATCTATCTATCTATCTATCTATCTGTCTGTCGTCTCTGTCTGCCTGTCTGTCGTCTCCTGTCTGTCTGTCTGTCTGTCTATCTGTCTGTCATATCTATCTGTCTGTCTCTTATCTGTCTATCTTTCTGTCTGTCTGCATGTCTCTGTTGTCTCCTGTCTATCTATCTATCTATCTATCTGTCTGTCTATCTGTCTCTATCTGTCGTCTCTGTCTGTCTCTCTATCATCGCTGTCTGTCTGTCGTATCTATCTGTCTGTCTGTCTTTTCTGTCTGTCTGTCTGTCTCTATCTATCTATCTATCTATCTATCTCTCTATCTCTCTGTCTGTCTGTCTGTCTGTCTGTCGTCTCCTGTCTGTCTGTCTCTTATCTGTCTATCTTTCTGTCTGTCTGCATGTCTCTGTTGTCTCCTGTCTATCTATCTATCTATCTATCTGTCTGTCTATCTGTCTCTATCTGTCGTCTCTGTCTGTCTCTCTATCATCGCTGTCTGTCTGTCGTATCTATCTGTCTGTCTGTCTTTTCTGTCTGTCTGTCTGTCTCTATCTATCTATCTCTCTATCTCTCTATCTCTCTATCTCTCTGTCTCTCTGTCTGTCTGTCTGTCTGTCGTCTCCTGTCTGTCTGTCTCTTATCTGTCTATCTTTCTGTCTGTCTGCATGTCTCTGTTGTCTCCTGTCTGTTGTCTATCTATCTATCTATCTATCTATCTATCTATCTATCTATCTATCTATCTATCTGTCTGTCTGTCTATCTATCTATCTATCTATCTATCTATCTATCTATCTGCCTGTCTGTCGCGTCTGTCTGTCTGTCTGTCTGTCTGTCTGTCTGTCTATCTATCATCTATCTATCTGTCTGCCTGTCTGTCGTCTCCTGTCTGTCTGTCTGTCTCCTGTCTATCTATCTATCATCGCTGTCTATCTATCTATCTATCTATCTATCTATCTATCTATCTATCTATCTATCTCTATCATCGCTGTCTATCTATCTATCTATCTGTCTGTCTGTCTGTCTGTCTGTCTGTCTGTCTATCTCTATCTATCTATCATCGCTGTCTATCTATCTATCTATCTATCTATCTATCTATCTATCTATCATCTATCTCTATCTATCTATCTATCTATCTATCTATCTATCTATCTATCTGTCTGTCTGTCTGTCTGTCTCTATCTATCTGTCTGTCTGTCTCTGTCTATCTATTTGTCTGTCTGTTGTCTCCTATCTATCTATCTATCTATCTATCTATCTATCTATCTATCTGTCTGTCTTGTCTGTCTGTCTGTCTGTCTGTCTGTCTGTCTATCTATCTATCTATCTATCTATCTATCTATCTATCTATCTATCTATCTGTCTGTCTGTCTGTCTGTCTGTCTGTCTGTCTGTCTGTCTGTCTGTCTGTCTGTCTGTCTGTCTCTATCTGTCTGAGAAATAACTGAGATGTTACTCCACTCCACACAGACTCATATATTCTTTTATCAGTTTTACACTTCATGATGTCAACTAATTTTACACATAATTATCTCCAGGCTGTGATCAGAGCATAGACAGATGTCCCAGCATGCCTTTTGTCTGGACGGAAGTCTTGGGAACCCCCTGTGGGTTTGACAGTGGCCCCTACTGCGTCCACCACCGTTTGAATGGGATTATGGGTAAATTAAGAGGCACTCTGGAGGAAACGGTTAAGAGGATTTGGGTGTTTTATTAGCCATATGTGGAGGGATTCGTTTGATTCGGAGCTCGTTTGAGCGACACGCGCTACCACCCGCAGAGAACCTGACATGTCCTTCTACACGCCCTCATGTGTGTTTAGAGGAACACCAAACTAGAACTATTTCTCATATTAGAGTTTTAAATCTGTACAAATTTTACAAAAAAAAAAAAAATTACAAAAAAAAAAAAAAAATTGATGTAGGATTTACTTTGAAGCAATTTTCACTCACAAATTGCTTGTAAATTTCACATGCAATTACAAAGAACCGCAAGTAACACATTAGAAAGACTGAAATAGTATTTTCTTTTAAAACGTTCTCCAGTAGTCATTTAAATAATTTTTAAAGTGTGCGAGGGTTTAAAGGTCAAGTTGTGTGTTGTTCAAACTCAAAATTAGCTGTGAAAGTAATGTCTTCCAGGGATTCATCACTTCCTGTGGCCGTCGACGGTCAGGTGTAAACGAACACAGAGACGCCGAGCGGTTTCTCTTTGAAGTGTGCGCATCTCTTCCTGCAGGGCCTGTAAGGATTGATAAGAGAGAGTCCTGCTGCTGGAGAAATGATTCTTCCACGCTGATTTGTGCTCATTTTGACGGCATCTCTTCTGCGCTTCGGCCGGTGGAAGGTGTTAGTGGCCGGCGGAGGGGGGCTAATATCTTCTAGGCTTTGACGTGAAGGATAATTGAATTGTGTTTGTCTGAAGTCGCGGATGAGCTTGTTTCACTCTCAGGGTCAGTCAAGGGAAACTGTGCACTTGAGTGTTTAGCTCGTGCGCTTCTGAAAACAACTTTATCCAGTTGCTAGATGCTTGTTTACTTGCGATAAGTCTCTGAACGTTCGCTGATAACTCCGGATCTGATGTTGGCCGTTTGGGTTGACGGTGTTGGACGTTTTCCAAAATGTTATCTGAGATGATAATGGTGTCTTGAAAAAAGTGAGAAGAGGGAAGATTGAGTTGTTCTCTTGCAATCTAGATTGGTCTCAACACAAATACGAGATGTTTAGGCTTCATGCCTTGAGTTGTTAAAGGGGTTCCAGTTGTTTAATAGTCAGAGATGATGTTCAGTTGATAAAGGGAAAGTTTAATCAAAATACAAACGTTCTGTCATCCTGTTGTCCTTTTTTCTTCTGTGAAACTCAAAAGGAGATGTTTTGCAGAATGTTTACGCTGTTCTTTTTGAATACAATAAAAAAATGGAACTGAAGCCACTGAGCTCCAAAAATGACACACATGCACCAAAAATTAAAGGGTTAGTTCACTCAAAAATGAAAATTCAGTCATTAATTACTCATCCTCATGTCGTTCCACACCTGTAAGACCTTTGTTCATCTTCAGAAAACAAAGTAGGATATTTTTGATGAAATCCAATGACTCAGTTAGGCCTGCATTGACAGCAAGATAATTAACACATTCAGTGCCCAGAAAGCTACTAAGACATATTTAAAACAGTTCATGTGACTACAGTGGTTCAACCTTAATGTTATGAAGCACAAGAATACTTTTTGTGCACAAATTTTATTCAATGATGGGCGATTTCAAAACACTGCTTCATTGAAGCTTTACGAATCGTTTGTTTCGAATCAGTGGTCGGATTGCGTATCAAACTGCCAAAGTCACGTGAACCATTGAAATTTTGAAACATTTCGAAACAATTATGACTTAACGAAGCCTCGTTTACTGAAATCACGTGACTTTTGCAGTTTGATACGCAATCCGAACCACTGATTAGAAACAAACGATTCGTAAAGCTTCATACTAAAATTACTAAAACTAAATAAACTCAAACTAAAAACTCAAACTTAAAACAATATAAAAATTACAAAAACAAAACAAAATTACTAAAACTTCAACTCAAATTAAAATACAAAAATAAAATCTAATTCAAAATAATAAAATCTTTGAAAGTACAGTATATCAGTGATATTAAAACAACGCTGGTTTGATGCAGTTATCATTAACAAACAATAAAATTTATCATTGAAATAAAGCTAAAAAGGAAATAAATATTAGATGAAAAACTTAATAAATGAAAATTATAAATGTTGCCTTGAAAAGTTTACATTGAAGCACTACAATTACTAACTGGAAATAGATTTAAAAAAATAGTAATATTTAAAAAAAAATGACTAAAATGTATCTAAAATTATGTAAATATATAAAAAAGCTAATAAAAAAGCTAGTATATAAATAATACTAAATATATAATATTTATAGTAGTAAAATAATACTTAAATAACACTGGTTTGACATCAAGATTCTCATCAAAATTCTCATCATTAATGTCTAGGCATTGACATCTAACTGATTGTGAAACATATTTACCAGCTGTATTAGAATTTAATGAGATTTGAGAGCTTCAATGGAGGGAAAGTTTTTACCTTTTAAATACTTTCTCTTATTTTTATTCAGTGTGCAGAATGACTTGAATTGAAACAGTTTAAACATTGCGATCTTTGTTTTCAACAGCCTGACATGCCTAAATTTAGGGCAGACCTCTCAGGGGACGGAGTGGGATGGCAGTAGGAGTGTTTAGGACACTGTTTGAAAGCAATCACTGATTTCGTTTGGTGCCGCAGGTGGTGCAAAATCGACACGCTTCACCTTAAATAATCTCTCTCTCTCTGTCTTCTTCGGCAGCGGTCTTCACAGAGGTCCCTCATGACATCACGGCACAGAGTGGGCAGGACGTGGAGATGGCCTGCTCGTTTCGAGGGGCGGGCTCGCCGTCCTATTCACTGGAGATTCAGTGGTGGTACATCAGGAACCACAGAGAATGGACGGACAAGCAGACGTGGACCACCAATCAGGTAGAGGCGTGAATTACCCATAATGCAATTTTTTGCCTCAGATTCCTCAAATCAAGTGTGTTGTTGAGGTGTGCTGTTACTGTTACTAAGTGATCAAACACACAATTTTTACCTGAAAATGTGTAAAAAATACACAAATGGACATTGAATGTGGAATCCGAACCAAATCTAGAGACCCACTCTTTTCACACCAGATAAACCACATACACTCTAAAAAACTCTTTGTGTTATTTTAACCCAGTGAATGGGTTGTTTTGACCCAAAAAATGGGTGGGTTTTAATTTAGCCATTATGCTGTTTTAACCAGCGATTGGGTTGTTTTAATCCGCGAATGGGTTGTTTTAACCCAGCGATTGGGTTGTTTTAATCCAGTGAATGGGTTGTTTTAACGATGGGGGTTGTTTTAATCCAGTGAATGGTTTGTTTTAATCTAGTGAGGGTTGTTTTAATCCAGATTGTTTGACCAACGATTGGGTTGTTTTAATCCAGCAATGGGTTATTTTGACCCAGCAATTGGGTTGTTTTAACCCACAGAATGGGTTGTTTTGACCCAGCGAATGAGTTGTTTTGACCCAGCGATTGGGTTGTTTTGACCCAGAATGGGTTGTTTTGACCCAGCGAATGGGTTGTTTTAACCCAGAGAATGGGTGTTTTGATCCAGCGATTGGGTTGTTTTGACCCAGAGATGGTTGTTGTGGTTGTTAACCCAGAGAATGGGTTTTGACCAGCCAAGAATGGTTGTTTTGATCCGCGATTGCCTGGGTTGTTTGACCAGCGATGATGGGTTGTTTTGACCCAGAGAATGGGTTGTTTTAACCTATTGTTTTAACTATTGTTGAGTTAAATAAAATTACTGTATTGCTTGCTTAAAATAAACCCAAAGTATGTTGGAAATTAACATTTATTAATAAGTTTAATGAATAATAATGAAACAATTAAAATGTATTAAATTGCTTATTAATAAATGTTCACCTTTTGATTATTATTGTTGCCTCTAGTAATGGTGTCTGATTTTAAGCCATATAGTCATTTTTAAACAATAGTTGGGTTAAATAAAACTGCCCAGCACCATGGGGAAACATTTAACCCAACCGCTGGGTTTGTCTGTTTTCAACCCAGCATGTTTTGGAGTGTAGCATCCACCCTGAACAGCAGCGGTGCAGGAATGACACTCTTCACCTTTAGCACTGGCACATAATCTGAGGCGTCAGCTGTGAGGTTGAAGGTTCAGTGCCAGTGTGTCGAGGATTAAATCTGATCCAGAAACCAAAGAGTTACTAAGATCATAATCCCAGCATTCTGTCAGCGGTGCCCCCTCGAGTTCAGCCCTTAACCTCCGCGCGGATCTGCCCGCAATTACAGCACAGAGAGCTGCTAACTATTACTAACAATACACAGAACAATATGATCCGCAGCGGGCCTGCTGTCACCAGCCTGCAATTATGTGCCCGCTTCCTCTTTCTCCCTGCGCTTGTGCCAGTCAAACACAGCCTTCTATTTTAAGAGCCTGAGAGAGAGGGTTCGGCATCCTGTCCGGCAAACACACACACACACACATACATACACACGCACAAACAGAGTTTAATAACCAGCTGCCAGTCAAAGACTTCAGTTGTATGTAGAGCTGCACAGCATCACCTGCATGAATACAGACCTGAGAAATTCAGTACACGTCTGTAGATAAAATATACAGCAGCCATACAGTCAATCTGGAGGAATGTCTTTGCATTATATAAATTTTTTAAAATAAAGGTTCCAAAAGGGTTTTTTTTTTTTTTGCAATGATGCCACAGAGGAACCATTTTTGGTCTCCCAAAGAACCTTTTAGTGTGGAGAACATTTTAATAATCTAAAGAAACTTTTGTGGAATGGAAAGATTCCATGTATGTTAAAGGTTCTTCATGGAACCATCGATGCCTATAAAGAAGCTTTATTTTTAAGAATGTATCAGAATATCAAAGCAAGTGTCATTTGTTACAAGGACAGATGCACAAACAGAAAACAATTGACAAAAAGACATTTAAAATCGATCAAATAGGTCAACAGATCTATAGTGTTGAAAATGAAGAATTGTGTTTGTGTAGTAGAGGATGTTAGTTAATGTGATAAGGAGAACTGACTTCATACATACACTAAAAGTCATTGAGCAGAAATCATAAAATGCTTGGTTTGATATTTTGTATTTAATGCAATGACATTTTTTAAGTGTCCAAATATGTTTTGGTGCTGCTGTATTATTAGGGGCCGTTCACAGAACGTGTTTTTCCATTCCAATGCGCTACTTTTCCATTGTTTTTCTATGTAAACCTGGGCTAAACAGACGTGTATCACTGTTGTGCTCGTGTCTTGCATCTTTTGTAGTGTCTCGCACATGACACAGCCTTCTAAAAATGCGGCAATCAAGTTAAAATCAGTTCAACTTTTGAAAAAACGGGTCTCAAGATCTTGCGTACTTTCCCCATTCCACTGCCTGCGCCTTGCATTTTTCAAAGCAAAAATGCATTCTAATATGAACAAGCCCTTAGTCTGTATATTTTGTAGGCATCAGGTGTTTTCTTCAACTATGAGTGCTTTGGCCTTTTTTGTAATTGCTTTTAAATTGCATTGTTTTTAGTGGGATAATTGCAATTTTTTTTGTTTTGCTGTTTTTTTTTGTTTTGTTTTTGTCAATCGTGACGCTATATTGCACATACATAATCACAGAAGTGTTTTTTTCTGAATCAGCAAATATTACCACATATTACCACCAAATATATATATATATATATATATATATATATATTATATAATATTAATGACCAACACTCTTCTAATTCCATAGTTAGCATTCTATGTATCCTAAATTAAATAATGTTTTCACACTTTTTGCATTATTTGTCAAATTTCAGCTTGATTAGAAATGATGCACAATAAAAATAATCTATGCATGTGATATTTTGTGTCAGGCTTTGCATTGAACCAAATACATTAACTTTTGGAAAAAACTTTATTGGGGTACAAATTTTGGATAATTATGCTGAAGGACAGCTATAATTTGTGTTATATTGATATAAATCATTTTCACACTATAAATATTGAAATGCTTTATGGTTTATGCTTTAAAGATTATTTCACTCTTTGTATAGATAACTGTCCTTTAAAAATGACTGAAAATGACTTTTAAAAATAAAAATTCATAGTTTATGATGGGTTAGGCCTTTTTAGTTTAAGATTGAAAGTTTAAGTCTAGAACAAAACAATGAAAATCTAAACATGCAAAAGCAGCAAAAATAAATGACGACCGCTGGGACATAAAGTGGCCAAAGTTGAAGAAACACATATATGAAGTGAGGAGAGGAGAGGATACAGCGGTATTAATGGACTCGGGAGGTAACAGTCCACACAACATTAATCACAACCGGTGGAAATAGCTGCAGGTTCCCGAGAGAGAGAGAGAGAGTGTGTGTGTGTGAAAGAGAGAGAGAGATTGCTGGACTTCCTGCTGTGAACTCAAGATGCTCTTTAATTGGATGGAGGGATGAAAAAGAGGGACATGGAGAAACTCTTGCTCACCTTTGCGTCATGTTTTATTCATGAAGTGCTCTTGAGGATCGGCCGAGGCCAGTTAAGATCGTCTCATTCGAGCACACTGGACTTGAGCATCATTATATGGTTGTGTGTTTGTGTGTTCAAATGTCCTGCTGCACATTTGTTTCATTCATAGTAACTGCATTAAACACACAAATACTGTAAAGCAAATACCATATAGCATTTTTCAACTGCTTGATTTTTCATCGTCATATAGCAAATCTCGGCTGCATGGTAATTTATATTGTCACAAAATGTAAACTGAATTATCGCACAGCTATTTATATAAAGTTGGATATATGGTCTGAATATGCTGTTAAATCACAATCTGCACAATCTGAATATGTTGATGTGATGTTTGACTACATGATGTTTTTTGTTGCAGGTGGTGCCACAGAATGAGATGTCAAAGGACGCCACCCAAAATCAGTGTAAGTTTGTGATTACCTCCTCGTGAACGTCTCTTTCGCGTTCGTTCGCGGCTGCTGTCATCTGCTGCTCAGTGAGAGATAATAAAAGTACATGGTGTGTGTGTTTGTCAGGGCAAATAACTGGAGCATGCAAACACAACATCACACTCGCTTGGGCTAAAGGTGATTTGTTAGCAACTTGCTCAGCTCTTGCTGGTTGAGCCGCTGCAGGGTGTGTGTGTGTGTGTGTGTGTGTGTGGGAGTCAGTTGTGTGAAGCAAATCTCCCCGTGGCACCCGTGACACAGGAGGCTCCCCACATTAAAGTAATGCAGCCTTAGAGAGATGCTCACAAACACAGACTGAGATAAAGGGGCTGGGGTTTGTGTTTCAGAGGTCGAGTGTGTGCAGACGACACAAAACAATAGTTAAACAATGACACACACTCACAATCACACCACTTTATCACTATCAGCTGTGCTTGTGCTATAGGCATGAGGCTGTTGCTGTTGTCATTCAGACTAACAATATGACTCTCAGTGTGATATTGTATAAATAAGCAGTTAATATTAAAAGGGGACATATAACACCACTTTTTTTACAAGATGTAATATAAGTCTCTGGTGTCTCCAGAATGTGTCTGAAGTTTCAGCTCAAGTTTTCAGATCATTTATTATAGCTTGTCAAATTTGCCCCTATTTGGGTATGAGCAAAAACACGCCGTTTTTGTGTGTGTCCCTTTAAATGCAAATGAGCTGCTGCTCCCGCCCCCTTTCCAGAAGAGGGCGGAGCTTTAACAGCTCAACAACAACAAAGCTGGAGAATCTCACGCAGCCAAAATGAGGATTGTCAGTAACGGTGTTCAGCATTACATTGTTCAAACCGGAGTCGACACTGATGGAGAGACTCAGGAAGAAGTTACAACTTTTAGAATGAAACTGGACGTTTCTGAATGGTTAGTGGATAAATTTATGTAGTTGCTGTGGAGTTGATTCAGCTCATCCACTAGCATGTGCCGTCATGTTCATCTTTTGTTTAAATCCAGTGTTGAATTGACCCTCGTTTGTGAAGCAGTCCGGCGTAAAATGACGGCATGACAACAACACTCTACTACAACAACTCTTCCTCTTCTTTAAAGCAGCCCAACATGGCCCCGCCCCCTTTGTTGTGTGTTCTCGGGGGCGGGTTTATGTAAATTTTAGGGTTAGTGATGTCACCAACCCAGGAAGAAGCTCGTTGTAGTCCCTACCAGCCGTTTGTTGTAATCCTTAAAAAGTGATTTCTGTAAAAGAAAATATCTCTCTTTGCATTAAACTTTGAGCATCGTAACTTTGCAGATGTTGTTTATGCTCAAACAGCAACATTACACACTAACTAAAGTTAAAAAAGTGAAATCATAATCATCCACCCCTTTAAGTAACCAAAATTCCAGACATATTCAGTAATGTTTAATTTTTGCTTCACTAAATGAAAATGATCCCAAAAGACACCAAAACAGGGTCATGTAATGGAATTCTATGTAGCAGTTTACACAAGTGAGGTCATACTGTAGGTTATTTCTTTTAATGATGCTTGACCTTTCAAATTAATGTAAACAACTTGCAGGGTTGCATGATTTGCTTTTGCAAATTAACTCTTTCCCTGCCATTGACAAGTTTTTCTGGCAATCTATATTTTCACTGTTATACAGTTGGGGGCGCTATTATGCATCCTCTGAAAGAGTTCAGCATCAAAACACATTCGAAGAAGAAGCAGAAACAATCGATAAAACCATATGCACATGTGAGCTAACACATTCATCAAACATTTAACAGCATATAAATCAAAACTGAGTAATGTCACAGAATGAAATGTCAATCCAGGAAAAGGTACAGGACTGCGCAAGAGGCTCTGTTTTTTTGTTTGATATTGTATGTTCAGATATTCATACAACAAAATAACAAAATATAAAAATGGGGGCCATGAAATTTTGCAAAAACGTTGTCTGCGCCGATAGCCTCGTGGGCAGAGTGCCGACTTATAGCGCCATTGTGCTTCGTGCGACCCGAGTTCGAGTCCCAGCTCGTGAACCTTTCCGGATCCTGTTCCCCCCCCTCTCTCCCACTTTGCTTCCTGTCCTATCATAATAAAAGGCAAAAAGCCAAAAATAAATCTTGTAAAAAAGGCGGGAAAGAGTTAAAATGCATTTTTTAAAAAGCTACAGGTTTGTTGTGCTTGTAGGGCTCTACAATTAACCAAAAATTCTGATTATATATCAATATGACTACATAATCATAATAATAATAGTAGTTGTTGTTGTTGTTACTAAATAAAAATGCTATTGTGATATTTAACTATATAAAAAAATATTTTTTACTGTACAACTAAAATTACAATACTAATATTTATGGCTGTGTCATGCTCATGTAGTTGTAGCACACTCTAAAAAAATGTGCTTGACGCAGGTAAATAAAGACGAGGAATCTTTAATGAACACGGAGAATACACTTGAGACTTTTAAATAATGATGATAACCGGCAGGGAACAGAACAAAACAAGGAGTATATAAACACGGTGAACACAAGTCACAGGTGGGACTAATACATAACTATAGAAACAAATGAGAACAGAATCGGTAAGCAAGGAAACTAAACAGAGCAGGGAAACAGGAACTAAAGGAAACAGAACAGAATGTCAAAATAAGAGAACCGTTACAGGCTGTCTTCATTTCTTCATTTTCAAACATTTTAGTCTTTTAGTATCATTGAGATAATGTTATAGTTTTTATTAATATATTTTGAATTAGTTTTCATTTTTATATTTTGTTTTCATTTTAATTTTAGTTAAATTATAGTAATTTTGTTGTGTGTTTTTGCCATTTATGTTTTTTTTTTTCTTAACATTTAAATTAGGGCTGTCAATAGATTCAAATTTTTAATTGCGATTAAACGCACCACCTTTTTTCACCCTTATGGAAGTCAATGGGGCCCATAAACTGTGAACCATCCCTTTAACTAGTCACATCTGAGAATGTGTAGCTTTGCAGGTTGCGTAGGATCTTCAGTGTGTGAGGGTGAGTTTTACCTGTGTGTGTGGGTGGATAAATCAAAGCATCTCTCTCTGCTACTCCATAAAATATTCACAAGGACATTTGCTTCTCTGTGAATGCAGAGCCTCGATCTGAGACTGGAGAGTCATTGGAAACAGTCGCTGACGGTCACTGAAATCCTGCATGACCTTTCGCGATACCGTTGTTTTGAATTCTTGTGCATTTAGCAGTGATGTTATTTCTGATAGCTAAATGTTTGTTTGTTACCATACTCGACATATGTAATGCTGTGGAAATGACGCCAGTGAGTGGAGTTAATGTAAGCGTGTGTGTGTGTGTGTGTGTGTGTGTGTGTGTGTTTGTGAATGTATGTTTATTTATCCACCTGATCCACACTCAATCTGCTTCACTGGCAGACGGCTTTATTGAGCGTCTGGACCCGCGCTCAAAGCCCTCTGGGAATGCTGACCGCTTTACAGAGAGATTGTCCTATTGTCTTTGTGTTTCAGAGGTAGAGAGAGAAAGAGCGAGAGCTGTGGAGTGAATGTGTCTCTCATGTGTCTCTGCGGATCCACAGCTGCAACTCATTACAGCTCACATGCACTGATGCATTTCACTCTCCCACTGCATTTACATTTACATTTATTCATTTAGCAGATGCTTTTATCCAAAGCGACTTACAAATGAGGAATATAAAGAGGCAATAAACAGTGGTAATACAAGTTTCAGACATTGTTTAGCCCACATGTTGTGTTCGGGTCATTTTGACCTGGAGAATTTTCCCATTGCCGAAAAAGCTACACTCTAAAAAATGTTGGGTTAAAAACAACCCAAGTTGGGTTGAAAATGGACAAACCCAGCAATTGGGTTGTTTTAACCCAGCGGTAGGGTTAAATGTTTGCCCAACCTGCTGGGTAGTTTTATTTAACTCAACTATTGTTAAAAATTACTGTATTGCTTAATTAAAATTAACCCAAAGTATGTTGGAAATGAACATTTATTAATGTTCAATGAATAATTATTAAACAATAAACATTTATTAAATTGCTTATTAATAAATTTATATTAATAAACTATTAAACTATTAAATTTATATTAATAAAATATTAAAGCTTATTAATAAACATTCACCTTTTGTCTATTATTGTTGCCTAATTGCATCTGGTTTTTAATTTCCCAACTATTTTGGGTTCATTTTAAGCTAGCCATATAGCAATTTTTAAACAATAGTTGGTTTAAATAAAACTACCCAGCAGGTTGGGCAAACATTTAACCCAATCGCTGGGTTTGTCCATTTTCAACCCAACTTGGGTTGTTTTTAACCCAGCATTTTTTAGAGTGTAGTTAATGTTATTTCATTGGACTAAAATTTTCTGACTTTAACAATTTATATTTATTTTTAGAACTGATCGATCGTAGGCCTTATTTATCTGAGCTTATGTACCTCAGTTTTTGAGTGAAAAAAAGCATTATTTGTTGACAATTTTATCAATTTTACATAAAATATGAAAAAAATTGCACAGTTTATCACAGTGCTTAAATAAATAACCAGGAAATTTGTTTTTATTTTGTACAAAAATGGCACAAAGGTACACTTGTGATGTTCACTGTCATGGCCGGCCTACAAAAAAATAGCTTATATAAATCTCTTATGCTATTTTATCACCAAATATTAGACTCAGTCCAATATTTGTCAACTTGTTTTATTTAAATTAGAACAGGTTTTGTATTTATTTATGAAACCGAACGTAGGCCTCATTTTTGACTGGGAACATCACAAGTGTTATAGGGTTTTCAACACAACACAAGGGTTAGAATAGTACAAGCTAGAACAGGGAGAGATTAAGGAATAATGAAAGCATAGGGAAGAAGTTGTTTCTTTTTTTTCCGGAGAGGGTGGGAAGATTATTCCACCAGCAAAGAATAGTGAACAAAAATGTTCTGGAAAGTGAATTTGTGCTTTTTTGTGAAGGTACCGCTCACTTACAGACTGCAGGCTTCTGCAGGGGGTGTTGGAGGGTGCAGATATATGCAAGAATCAATGACTTAAACTTGCTGCGAGCCGAGATAAACAGAGGTGTGATGTGGGCTTTCTTGGGCTCATTGAGCAGTCGTGCTGCTGCGTTCTGCAATCATTTGTAGAGGTTTCAAAGTCCAGCCAGAAGAGAATTGCAATAGTCCAGCCTAGAAATGACCAGGATCTGGATGAGAAGCTGTGCAGCATGTTCTGCTAGGAAGGACCTGATCTTCCTGATGTTGTGCAAACCTGCATGATCATGCTGTCCTTGCAATGTGGTCTTTGAAGGTCAGATGGTCATCAAAGATTACTCCAAGATTTCTGACCAAACTTGATGGGGTTATTGTTGATGAACCTAGCTAGATGGTGAATTTGTGGGGTATTTTCAAAGTGGCAGGGATGATGAGAAGCTCCTTCTTTGCAAGGTTGCACTGCTAAACTGCTAAACACTGTTGCGTTTCCCTGGCCCCGTCCCAAACGCTGTCCTAAATCCTTGCCTTGAAGTCCACACTTCAGTGACATAATGCCGCATAGTAGTCCACTATGGAGTCTGCATTTGGGACAGAGCCACTGTCTCACTGCATTACTGCTGCTCACATTACATCTACTGTTGCGTTTCACTGCCTCCACTGCAGTTGTTCAGAGGCTCCTGATGATCCACACAGGACCTCTGATGTTCA
Organism: Culter alburnus; assembly: GCA_028476615.1. Lineage (NCBI taxonomy): Eukaryota > Metazoa > Chordata > Actinopteri > Cypriniformes > Xenocyprididae > Culter > Culter alburnus. The sequence goes on from JAOTNS010000003.1 coordinate 558,873, forward strand.
GGAGCTCATTTCAGCCTGCAAGACATGACAATGTGGATACATATATAGGAACAATAAACAAATTTTTTTGTTAACAAATCTAGAGGTTTATTAGATTTGTGAGTTCCACATGCTTTATTGCATTTAAGGCAAGACACTACAGATGAATATAGGGTAAATAGATGATTAATCGCAGTACATTAAAGGATTAGTTCACTTCAGAATTCAAATTTCCTGATAATTTACTCACCACCATGTCATCTAAGATGTTCTTGTCTTTCTTTCTTCAGTCGAAAAGAAATGAAGGTTTTTGAGGAAAACATTCCAGGATTTTTCTCCATATAGTGGACTTCACTGGGGTTCAACAGGTTGAAGGTCCAAATGTCAGTTTCAGTGCAGCTTCAAAGAGCTCTACATGATCCCAGACGAGGAATAAGGGCTTATCTACCTTTCAACCCGTTGAACCCCAGTGAAGTCCTCTATATGGAGAAAAATCCTGGAATGTTTTCCTTAATAACCTTAATTTCTTTTCGACTGAAGAAAGAAAGACATGAACATCTTGGATGACATGGGGGTGAGTAAATTATCAGGAAATTTTAATTCTGAAGTGAACTAATCCTTTAAGACCATTGTATTGTATTGCAAGTTTTCTGAAAATTTCAAATAAGCAAATGAGGAATTATATAATTAAATATGCATACATTTGCAGAGCAGAAATCAAACAACAAATCCCACAGTATAAACCTTCAGAATATAGACAGGAATAAATCTGTAAAGTTTGGTGTTTGTAAGTGCTGCTGAAGTGGAGAAAAAAACTTTTAACCCTTTAAAGATATGTATTGTAATTGAAATCTACAGACGCAAATAGATAAAGTGCAATAAAATAAACACTTTAACGCTGCATTCACACGGGGCATCAGCGTCAATGCTTGACGGAGGGCGTGTCTGAAGCTTGTGTTGACGCGACCGTTATAGTGATTACAGCCAATCACATTACTTTCCGGTGTTGCACGAACGCAGTTGGCTAGCGACTGCTCTAGGGTATTTGCATAGGGCGATCTGATTGGATGACGCCTGCGTTGGCACTTGAAAAGTTGAGAAATCTTCAACTTCTGCCGCTTGCAACGCAAGTGAAGCGACGCAACGGAACCCACAATTCAGTTCGACAACGCATGACGTCACCCATTCAAAGTAAATGAGAAGCGTTAACGCCGGCGCCCCGTGTGAATGCAGCGTAAGGGATAGTTCACCCCAAAATGAAAATTGTCATCATTTACTCAGCCTCAAGTTGTATGAATTTCTTCTGCTGAACACAAAAGAAGATATTTTGAAGAATATGGCTAACCAAACAGTTGATAGACCCGAATGACTGCCATAGTAGGAAAAAAAATACTGTAGAAGTCAATAGTTTGGTTACCCATATTCTACCAAATATCTTCTTTTGTGTTCAGCAGAAGAAAGAAACTCATACAGATTTGGAACAACTTCAGGGTGAGTACATGATGACAGAATTGTCATTTTTAGGTGGACTATCCCTTTAAATGTGCATTTTGGATGATTTGGATGATTCCATAACAACATGTTAGGAAAGTAAAATGCCCCAAACTCTCAAAAACAATGGTTTTACCTGTTGTGTCTTTCCTTTAATATTCTCAAAAGGCTGTTCTTTTCTAAAATACAACACATGTTTTGGTCTACTAGTCATCTCTGCTTCAGCCCAAATCAGTCGGAGTCTCTTTTAACTCAGCATTTTCAAGGCTGATTCATGATTTAATACCCTGACTGCTCATTTTTAAACATCTGACCAATTCTCCTGTCCTTTTCTCCGTAGGTGGTGAAGGTTGCCGGAAGCAACATCTCCCACAAGCTCCGTCTGTCCAACATCAAGCCGTCAGATGAGGGCACGTACGAATGCCGCGTCATCGACTTCAGCGACAGCAAGCTGCGTCACCATCGCGTGCGGGCGTACCTGCAGGTGGAGCGCGCAGAGGGGAACGCGGCTCCTCCGTCCCATCAGGGGGCGACGTCACAAGAGGAAGTCCTGCAGTCTGACCATCACAAGCACCAGCCGGCCCACCACGCTCACCACAAACCCGGCCGAGAGCTCAGGAAGAGGTCCGCTGATGATAGCACCGTTGACTGCACGGAGAGCTGTGTACTTTAGGTTCCTCTTAACGGCCCGTACACCCACATCATTCCTTACACCGACCCCTAAGTTGGGATAGTTCATCCAAAAATGAAACATTTCTCATTTTCTCAGCCTCATGTCATTCCAAAACCCATGTGACCGACTTTCTTACGGGATAGTTCACACAAAAATGGAAATTTTGTCATCATTTACTCACCCTCATGTTGTTCCAAACCTGTATGAGTTTCTTTCTTCTGCTGAACACAAAAGAAGATATTTTGGTTACCAGACAGTTGACGGTTGCCATTGACTTCCATAGTATTTTTTGTCCTACTATGGAAGTCAATGAGGTCCATCAACTGTTTGGTTTCCAACATTCTTCAAAATATCTTCTTTTGTGTTCAGCAGATGAAAGAAACTCATACAGGTTTGGAGCGACATGAAGGTAAATGATAGAATTTTCATTTTTTGGTGAACTATCCCTTTATGTAAAAACAAAATAAAACATTTAAGCTTTTTTAGAGCTTTATTCTAGTATTTTATTTCATTAGCTCCTAGTCAGTGTCTATTTTTAACGAGCAGCTTAGATATTCTGCAGAATAAATCATTTTGTGTTTTATGGAGTCAAACAGCTTTGAACACAAGAATTGAGAGAAAAAATAAAAACAAAATTTTCATTTTCGAGTGAACTATCCCTTTAACAACTAATGTATATTTCTGTATAAATCCGAAGGTAGATGTCTGTTCAGAACAGCGAGTGCATGTGACAAACGTTTCTAATAATATTTGCCAATGAGCAAGAAACCAAACAGGACCGTTGATTTAAACTCTTTGGTCATTCTTTAGTTTGATCAGATTCATGTTTTGATATGATGTAGATGCGGCAGAACAAACGTGAATGTTTGAAATATTCTTCATCAGGTCTAAACGATGACATTTACATGCTGTAATATTACTATCATTGTTTACATGTATAATGTTACGGGCACCAGTCTGAGGGGTTTTCTGGACTGGCAGCATCGTTGGCACAAGTGCGATTTGATAGGTGCCAGCTTTTGCAAATGTATCATGAAGCTTTTGTGTCAATGGAAGGATGGTGCACACACAATATTACGATGTTTTGTGGTTTTTATGCAGCTTTAAAAGATCTTGAAAACACTCACAATATGTTCAATGGTATTAATGATGGCTTCGTTTCTGGTTTCTTTGATTTTTATAGTTTGATTCAATTGTTTTATGTTTCTGGAAGTAATACATGTACAGATTGTGTATATTACAATAATCCTAAAAAAGACTGGTTTCACCTTCAATGTATGCCTTTATCAAATAAATAAAAACATTGTACATTGATCATATATCTTTGTTTACTATTAATACATTCTTTTTCTAGCTTTCTATTCATCCCCACTTCAACCTGCTGCTTGTTTTGAAATCTTTTGAAATTGGCGCCACAGCGCGTGACGTCATGTTTTGGCCGTTGCTTGTCGTTTAGTGACCGCCCCTTTAACGGTCAAAGGGTGGAGCAACAGTGATTGGTCAACCTGTAAAATTAGTGTTCTTGTAAAAACAAAAGATGTATTTTTCTTAGTTCATGCTTGCTTTTTCTGAAAGAAAAAAAGTTTTAGATATTCGTGAATGACAAGTTCCAGAGCGGAAAGAGTTGAATCTCGAGTTTTGAAACCGCTTGGGAGGGAGCCTACATATCTTTCAATGGTAAGCCAAATGTTTATGGCCCTATACGAGCTAGCTGAATGTGGTTTCACGATAGACATGGTCACAGTGTACAAAATTATTTTTAGGCTTAATTTACATGTATTGTGTGTGCGCATGTGGTATTAATTAACGTAATTGAAGAATACCGTTTGCTACAGATTAACTGTAATACGCTAGGGGGCGCTATCACATTCTGAACGAGTACAGTATTACCAGGGTTGCCAGGTTTTCAGAACAAACCCCGTCCAATTTTATTTCCGGGGATGTCCCACTGTAAAAATTGCGTTCCGGGGGTAAAATCCGCATTTTTGGCGGGGCTCCCCACTGGTAAAATTCACATTCAAGGGCTAAATATCACGTTATTTGGGGTCGATTCAACCCGCGGACATGAAAAATAACCCATTTCTGCGGGAAAACCGCAGACTTTGCAATACTGAGTATTAACAGATCAAAGCGCAAAGAAAAAAGCAAAAATGAGCGATCTCATATGCAAGCAAACACATGAAAAATAATGCAATCATCAATAAACAGCATATAAATCAGAACAGCCTAATATGTTACCGAGTTTAATGTCGACCCAGGAAGTGTTAGAACTGTGAAGCGGTGGTGGTGTTGATGGACTCGATCTATTCCATGTGTTTTTGATCATCAAATCTGATCCAAACGCGATTTTCTCAGCTTTTTGCTCAAAATGTTCCTTTTTTTAAGAAACTTGCCCACATTCAAGTGTTGATAAAAAAATGCATGAAGGATTTTTTTAAGCAGAGCTGTTCTTTCTTTTGATAAATTGCATGTTCAGATATTCAACAATATATTCTGGGGGCCATGATATTTCTGTGAAAATGACCAAAAACGCTGGTGATGGCTGGCAATTTAAAAAAAATAAAAAACGCTGGCGAGGAAAGAGTGAAATGTATTTTCACACCAAGTACTATACCCATAATGTAAATTAGAAAACAGTCCACACCCCAACAATAACAATAATTATAGATGCATTGGAATAATTTTCGATGCTCTCGACTTGTTTCTACTTTAAAGTGCGCTGCGAGAAAAACAACTGCAATGCGCTTAAAACGTTATCAACCGTTGATGTGGGCGCTAATATAATTTTTGTTTTAGTTTATAGTTCTTGATGTGAAAGGGCCTTAAACGTGGTGGCTTAATTGCTAAAGTAAACTAAATTGATGCTTTGGTGCAAGAAACTTTAGATGGCATTAAAATTTTATAAAAAGCCCCACAAAGTAACTACAGTGACATGACATGTAGCCATTTTAGCTGCGGTGCCCGGGGAGCGATTAGGGGGTTAGGTGCCTTGCTCAAGTGTTGTGGGTAATGACAGCGCTGTTCATTCACTCCCCCCACCTACATTTCAGTACTGAGACTCGAACCCGCAACCTTCTGGTTACAAGTCATCTCTATTCATTAGGCCACAACTGCCCCATAGTAGATTCAATGTGGCCTTTTTTTAACTTACGCTCTAACAAAGAGCTTTTCCACCTATACTTAACCTCAAAAATCACCTCAATTCTTCATTACTTCATCTCTTCAATTTGCTTTGTCCTCTTTAACGGCGAGGAATCCTTCAAACAAAGCTCACGTCAAGCGGTTTGACTCTATAATGATGCTCCCGCACTTATCAGAAGCGGCCGGGAGGAAATTGTATTAGCCCCGTATGCCGCACGTTAGCCGGTCGCCCCTGCCCGGTGAATAATAGCACTTCTGTCAGTCCTGGCAGCAGGATAAATAGCAAAGTACAGTGCAGATAACACGGCAGCACGCTAACACAAAGCATATGAGGCAGCTTTAATGCGACTCTCACAGGCGGCACATTTATTAAACTGTCACAGAAGAACCCGCGACCACACGAGACTGAACGGAAGATCCCAACCAACAGGTCAAGCTGTGTGACTAGACCAGAACCTGCAGCTTCAACTCTACAACTCAAGGGCTGTATGAGTTTAATAATTATGCTTCAGAAGTAAAATATGTAATAATGAAATAAAATAACCTGAAATTCTAAAAGATCCCATATTAATTTATTATTTTAGAGAAGTAGCAATCATTTACATGACAATTTTTTGTAAGGAACATGTTTTTTCTCTTGTATACATGGCAATCTGTGTCATATGATAAACTCAATTTTGTCCAAAAGTTCTTGCTGTCATTCAGGTAGTCAGTGAAGATCAGAATACTAGAATCATTCGTTGTCTTAAATCTAGCGTTCAGATGTAAGAAACCCTGTTATTTGTCATCTAAACCACTGGAGTCTCGTCTGTCCGCTTTCGGGGAATCAAACTCCTGCAGTAATTTGAGGACGTTGTCTGTGAATTCGTTTCTCGGCTTGTCTGATCCACTCAGCGTCACGGGCCGCAGCTGTGGATGGGGCGGCTCGTACGTGACAGGACAGAACAGCTCATTCAGAGTGAACCAGCACATATCAGCGTCCAGCTCCATCAGTGACCGGAAAACACTACGGACACAAATATCATAATAAAGCCAACTATTAGGGTCATTCATACTATTAAAGCAGGGATTGTATACATTTAACAGCATAAAGTGAACTGGAACGTGAAGAAGCCAAGTTTAATTTTAAAGGGATTGTTCACCCAAAAATTAAAATTCTGTCATCATTTACTCACCCTCATGTTGTTTCAAACCTGTATGAGTTTCATTCCTCTGTTGAACACAAAAGAAGACATTTTGAAGAATGTTGGTAATTTATGGTCCCCATTGACTTCCATGGAAATGGAAGTTACCAAATTCTTCAAAATATCATATTCACACAGATTAAGAAACTCAAAGGTTTGGAACAACCTGAGGGTGAGCAAATGATGACAAAATGTTCATTTTTGGGTGAATTAATATCTATTTTGGGTAAATTAATATCTAGAAAGAAGGGTAACCTGAAGGGTATATATATATATATATATATATATATATATATATATATATATATAATTATTTTTTTTTTTTTTCAGAAAATGTCCTTAATTTCCTTGTAAAAACAGATTCATCATATATTAACTTTCACTTATTAAATTAATCTTAATTATGTCAGATAACACTTTAGCAAAACATGGTCAGGTCAAAGTGTCTGAGTAATTTTTGATTCCAAATTTTATAAAAATATACCAATAAATAAAATATACCAAAAAATTTAAAAAATGCCTGAATAATTTTTGGTTTGACTGTATATATTTTATTAATTATAATTTAAAAAAAATATTCATCATATATATAATATATTATTTATATATTATATATAATGTGTGTGTGTGTGTATAAATATTTTATATATTAACATTATATTAAATTAAAATTGCTAATATTTATATATACACATTTCTGTCCAGGCCGATTAATCAATTTAGCTATATTTGGCATATATATTTTATTTATATATATATATATATATATATAATTTTTTATTTTTTTCCCCCATGCTGATAATTTCAGAATAGTCATATATCGGTCTAATCTCAATATGACCAAATATTGCTCAATAGATTGATTTATTGCTATGTGACAAATCATTACAGCAGACAGTTCCTTAAATTATTTTAGCACCACAAAATTAATATTAAATATTAATATTATGTTGTGATTTGAATCTGTCGATTTCCTGAAACCTAAAAAACATATTCAAAATGAGTCACATTTAAAAAAAAAATGTATTAAACCCACTTTTATAAAGGAAGAAGACCATTTTAAAAATGAAGAAATGTTCAATTCCAGTTCTGCGATGGGTTGGGCCTTACCTGAGACACGCCTCCTGCAGTTTGATTGGCTGTCGGCAGCTCAGGTATGGAAGACACGCGTCTGATACTCGATCCAGATCCGCCTCCACTGCAAACAGACATTCAGAATAAAGATTATAGTCCTCAAACTCCACCAGGACTGAGAATATGAAGGGAATGACAAATGGAAGGAAAATCAGATATAAATATTAAAATGTAACAGACACTCAATAGTGAAAGAGCAAACAATTTAAGACATTTGTTAGTGTTCAAATCTATTTGGGACTGTACACCATTAATTCTCTATACCCACAAATCTTCATGTATTTCTCTAGTGAATTCAGTGCCGGTGACTCAAAACTCGCAGCAGAAATGCAGTGAACGCCTGCGTCATATTCATAATGGCCACAGATGTTCTAATATATTCTAATAGTCTCCATGGCAGCATTATCCTAATTAATTAATTAAGCAGCGTGATGTAGAGCCTCATTACTCTAGAAAAATGGAGGTGAATGCAAAGGGACGGCGAGACCAGCGACAGACAGAAATGAAGGATGGAGGGAGAATAATAAAGAGAGAAATGACGTGAGAGAGAGACAGCTGGGAAATAAACAGCATGACCTCTCGTCTGTCTGTCTGTCTGTCTCTCAGGTGTCTCTCATAACCATGGTAACTCTATCAGTATTCAGTGTTCCTCTGCTCAGCTCCACACACACACTAACTCAATCACACAATCACACAAACGTTTCTCTCTCCACATGGCAGCTCAATCAAACGACAAATCACTTCAGCATTTCACACAACATTGGGTTTGGTTGGCATCACAGTTCTGGTCTGGTAAATCGTCGCTATTACAGATGCACTAATTAAACTTGAGACTGATATTGATAACCAATATTTTATAAACCAATTTGTTTTTCAAAGAGCACTTTTACACGCATCAGGCCATATGCTGCAGCAAAATGCATGAGATGAACTACAACATGTGAGGTTTTTTCAATTCACCCCTGCATTACATCAGAAAACCCACAGAGGTGAAAAAACCCAAAAACAACTGATATGAAAGACAAAAAATCCCCCTTAGAGCTTCTCCAGAGGAATGAACAGAACAACACAGAATGGTGTCTGTCAGAGCAAAGCTCTGGGGTTTTCAGATGGAGCTGTGATGTGACATCAACAGGAACACATCTTCATCGCTTACGGTGAGACTGACTTTGACATGTTCACTGCAGCTGTGATGAAAGACTGAGGCTAGTCTGCCATCTAGTGGTGATGATGGTGTGCTCACAAATGTTGTTAGACAACAAAATATAAATTTGTGATATTGTGTGCATAAAAAAATGTGTTTTTATAACCATTCATTAAGATGCATTTTGTCTGCCTTTAAAAACTTTTTTTTTTTTTTCTGCTGATGCAATTACAGAAACCCTAAGGGAGGACATGATAATAGAAAAATATGATATAAATATTACCCCCCAAAAATTGCATTCCCCTCAATCTTAAAAATAAAGGTTTTCTATTGGCATCTATTGTTCCATGAAGAACCTTTAACATCAATGGAACATTTCCAAAGGTTCTTTAAGGTGGAAAAAGATTCTACACACACACACAAAATGGTTCTTTTCAGAGCTGTTCACTAACAGGTTCTTTGAGGAACCCAAAATTCTTCTATGGCATCGCTGCGAAACCCTTTTGGTGTCTTTTTTTTAAGAGTGCTGAGAAATGTTGCATTCTCTTTCAACAGGATTGAAATAAGAGTTTTTCCTCACATTTTTTATTTTCATCACTAGTTTTGCAACATAATGCAAAGTTTCCTGGGGAATGCTAACTTTTGCAAGCAAACACAAAAACATTGAAATATTATTTTTTTCCTCCCATCTCATATTTTTTTCCACTGACAAATCCTCTTAGGGGTTCTGTATGTAACCAAGGTCATGCAGGCAATAAAAAATAATAACTCTTTGTCTTTGAAAAAAGTGTGATTTTCTCAGCTTTTTGTTCAAAATAAACCTACCCACATTCAAGTGTTGATAAAAAAAAGTTTTTTTTGTTTAAATTAAAAGCTGTTCTTTCTTTTGATATAATGCATGTTCAGATATTCATACAACAAAATATTCTGGGAAATTCTGAAAATGATCAAAAATGCTGGTGGAGACTGGCAACTTTTTAAAAGAAAATGCTAGCAGGGAAAGAGTTAAAATAAAATATCAAACCCACTTTAAATGCTAAAATGGTTCAGACCCTAAAATAAGGCCCCATTATTAATTTTTCTAGCTAAATATTCGGTTTCAGACATTCGGCACATTATTGAAAGTAGATGCATTTTATGTTCTTAGAGATGATTCAGGCAGATTATGCCACAAAGCAACAGTTAAACTTAATATATAAATTATATACATGGTTTTCAATCTTCTAAGCTATAATGAGGTACAGTACCATATTCATGTATTTACATGATCTGTTATGACTATTATTATTGTATACATCCATATACTTGTACATTACATTTTAATTTGACTTAAAAAAAAATATGTGGAAGGGGCAATTAAACAATTAGCTGAATTTTAGCTTTTTAACCTTAGCTTTAGAGGTAAATTAGTGTATTTTTGTTTAGCATATTTTCTCATATTATATTAAACAATAACTGGCAGTCCTGCAGTGATGTCACAGGCCCCTTGTTGAATATAATTATACATTTTCATTGATGTTTTGCATTAATAGCTTATTAAACACTATTCAGTATCAGCAGAGTTTCTAGCCGGTGTTTGGGACACTGATGTCCAGACTTACTCAGGTCCAGTCTGACACACAGAGGTCCGAGACCCTGCAGCACAGCGAGCTGGAGTTTGTAAGCCAGTGTTTGTGTGTAGACGGGCCCGGAGCGAGCGCTGATCTCCGCCTGCTTCATCAGAGAGGAGGTGAGACGGGGCAGAATCTCCTTAGACACGCGTTTCTTGAGGAAATCACCACACGACTCCCCCAGAACACACAACACCTGAGAGAGATTCATGGAGGAAAACAGAGGATCTTGAAGATCTCCTGGATCTATAATAGCATTACAGTTGATATACACTAAAGTTTGGCATGTGTATGTTTTTTTTATGCTTTTCAAAGTGTCTTATGCTCACAGAGGTTGCATATATTTGATCGAAAATACAGTAAAAACAGTAATATTGTGAAATATTATTACAATTTAAAATAACTGTTTTCTATGTGAATATATTGTAAAATATAATTTATTCCTGTGATCAAAGCTGAATTTTCGGCATCATTACTCCAGTTAATGTTTTATTATTTTCCATGACTTTTTGAAATGCTAGGATACTGTGCATGGTCGTAGTTTTGTGCATGTTTTGTTGCTATCTGGTTGGAAGGACATCATCTCACCTTGAATGCGCGCGGTACAGCGAGAGGGTCATCGTTGGTGAGACGGTGGAGAAGAGCAGGCCAGCACCGGTGCACCATGGGAAGAAGCTCGTCCTCTTGCTCACATAAAACGCACACACACAATTCCAGGATGTCCAACACCTGTAAATGCACATGTACATTTTACTTTAGACACGCTCCTCTTGTGCTCTTCTCAAAGGAAACAGGCCAGCCAAAGCTATAATACATGAACAGAAGAGCTTTTACAACCTTGAGCCGGATTCTCAGGTTGGAGTCGGAGAGCAGGTGGATGCATCGTTCCATCACGTCTTTTGCAATCTGGATATGAAGAGGAAGCTCCTTTTTCTCAGCAGGACCCTCCATGTCCTCATCAGAAGCAGATGCTGGTGGAGGAACGTCTGTGGACAGGAGAAGATGATATTAAAATTAAAAATTGAAGGAAGGTTCAATGTGCATTAGTCTAGTCTGGCCCTGTGAGACTATTATCATGCAAACACGAGTACCAGCTGATTGGGCCTTGTAAATCAGATACAAACCTTCAGCATGATAGTAGCCATCATTCCAGATCAATTGGGGAATTTCACTCTGTGTGGCGTTGGTTTAATGATCAGCAATCTGAACTCTGAGTTGAAAGCCTCAGCATGTGGAAGATTGAAGATGAGCCAAATATAGAGCTCGAGAGATCATAATTCTGCTCTATTACATCTGTACCCTTGTGTAAAGCACTTAACGCAGCTTGTTCCAGGGGAAGCGACTACCCCTGTTATAGGTCTGCAGTTATGATGAAACCATAACAGTTCCAATCGCAGCCTAACATTTTTTATTTTTATACTGTTAGGTCTTACTAGATCAATACTGTCATCTGCTGTGCAAGAATTAAATTACAAGCAGGATTCCTGCTGCAGGAACTGTAACAGACGACTATAACAGAATGTTGCAAGGTGGTAACCATGGTTTTCTCTAGGAAGTTGCTGTGTGGTTGGTAGGATGTTCTGATTGGTTGGTTTTAGGGCATTACTGGCCCAAGTAAACAGCTCACTCACAAGTTTCTATGATATTGTGTTCTAGTTATCAAGTCTCTGCCAAATTGAAGAATTTGCTCCCTTTTAGTTAATGTAATGTTAGTTAGTGTAATTTGAATTGAATTGGTCACACGACCACCAGAATTTTAAATAGAATTCAAATTTGAATGACAGGAAGAGGAATTTACTGTATTTCAAAGCAAGTCAACACAGATAATGCATCTTGGGAAATTAAGTTTTAAAACGTTTATTAAATATTGTTAAGTACAAGAAGTTACATTTCTATAAGACTCTATAAAGAATCTTTCTATAAAGTCTTTCTATCTTTCTATAAAGTCTATAAGACTTTTTGTCTTTCTATTTTATCAATTCAGGTTTGAATGGACCACAACCCTGCTAGATTTGGCTGAAGTCCCAGTTTTATCATCCTTGTAAGTATGATTGTAAGTCTAATTGCTTTGAAAGGTAACAGCTTTTACATTTAAGCTTAATTCTTAAGGTTAGGGGTGTAGAACAAACATAAGTATATCAAAATTACAAACCTAGTTCATTAGGATCTTCCTCATCTACTCCAATGCCTTCAGCAAGCTCCTTCTGCTTCTTATAGTCCAGGAGAAACTGCCTCAAGTTCACACACTCTTTATTCTGGGTGTCTTTGCTGGATGGCTTCTGGTGTCCCATAGTGGTGGGGAACCATCTCACTGTGGTAAAACACATGTAGCATTGTCAAAATCCAAAGAACACATTTTGCAACTAATACTTAATAACAGCATTGTTTGAATTAATAGTAAACTAAGAAAAGTAAGACTCACCAAGTGCCTTCATAAGTAAGTGCAGCACACTGCAGAACTGTGGCGCTCTCTGGTCATAGCTGAGATCAAGGGCCGTTAACACGTCCTGCACCACATCAGCCACTAGAGGCAGCAGACTGGCATCTGAGTGAGTGAACATGACCGCAAGAACTCTCGGAGCATGAGGGTGAATGCTGGGTCTGACTAGGTTTAGAGAAATGTCATTGAGAAGGTAGTCTGAATTCTTGATGACCAGCTCCTTGGGCGAACTGTAATCGCAAGCCTTGCAGAGGTCACACATTGCATTGAAAGCCGCTTGGCTGACAAGAAGTGACTCATCTCCAGCCTTCTCTAGCACAGGGTATAGGGATGTCATGAGAAGCAGATGGAAATCTATGCCCAAAGCCAGGGCAAAGCATCCGATACCCTCCAGCTGGATACAGATTTGCCAGATGTTGCTGTTGAGTTGGTGGAACGATGAAGTTTTGGATGCTGGAAGCAGTTGGAGACAGTTTTGTTCTGGATTATTGGGCACTATAGTCTCGAGTTTCCCTTCCAAGGCCTCTGAGACTGTAGGGAGAAGCCAGTTGCTCAAACTGATGTACTCCTCAATGATGGATACGACTGAAGATTTCAAGTCTTCTTGATTTGTTCTAGACTGGTTTATTCCTGACCAATCAATCCTAGAATTCTCCAACTCTACACCAATGCCTGCAGCACCAACAATGACCTCATTGAGGACCAAGGCAGCTTGCTTTCTGTAAACTGAGGACTCCCTGTACAATTCCATGAAGCGGTCAACAAGAAGGTAGAGGTTTCCGTAGTATCCCAACATGCGGCAGATCTTCCCAAGTGTTGAGAATATCCTTTCGTCTGTGAAGTAGAGGAAATATTTCCTCTGGGATGGGACTTGGTGCACATCAGGCCCCAGGTCTGTTGAGGATTTAAGAGTTCTCTCCTCAATTATTTTCACATCTGTAACATCCAGCTCCATCACCTGCATCAATGCTTTGGAGATACGCTCAAGATGGACTGCAGACCTTAGTATTGCATCCACTTTGGGCCCCAGAATCTTAAGGTACCCAAGGAACACGTTAAGAACAAAGAGCTTGCGTTGGTCATCAGATGTTCTCATGAGTCGAGGTAAAGATGATGCCAAGCTGTGGAGGTTTTCGGATAGAACGTCAGTAAAGTCTTGTTCACCCCACTTGTTTGTCCTTTTTGTGCCATTTCATTCAATGCAGCATTGCACCTGCTCTTAACCTCAGGCTCGTCATCGTTGATGGCACCTACCAATGCTTCCAGTAGAGGACCGACACATTCACCCACAGACTGGCTGCACTGAGAAAGTAGAAGATGAGATAGATTGACCAACTCAAGCCTGATTCTCCAATGTGGGTGGGCAGAAGTGCAGGAAATTATCTTTTGTAAGACCATGGCAAGGCGCTGGGAAGTGGTTTTGCGCCAAGATGGAGTCCTCTTTACAATCAGCTCCTCAACCCTCCCCAGATCACCAGCTGCCCCGTTGGTGTCTGTCTTCTGAAGTTGCTCATCAGCCATTACCAGACCTACCGCTTTGTACCAAACCCTCATGGCCTTCATCGTGACTGCATGGCCTTGTCTTATGTCTCCGCTTATTACCTGACTCAGGGCGCGAGATATTCCAGGCAAAAACGTGGCAAGGGCTCGTCCGAGCAGAAACCTCTCATTTCGTCCTGGCTCAATGTGTTCCTCCTTGCAGTCGCACTGTAGAAACAACGAAAGGAGACATTTAAGGGAAGCCAATTGAACTCCCCTTGCCTTTTCGTGCTCCGTGAGTGCCAGAAGTAGCGACACGGCCGCTCCAAGTCCGGGCAACATGCTTGGCTCATAGAGTTTAAAAACAATGTCACCATAGGCAGAGTGCAAGAGGGTGTCCAGGCATTTGAGGACGGACAGCTTTAGTTCCTCAGAGGTCGTAGCAGGCTTTCCGGGGTCTTTTGGGGAACAAAGACAAAGGCACAACTCAGAGAATAGATCCCGCAGAGATTCCCAACTCCGTACGCATGTGTTCTCTCCAACACATACGTCATGGCTTCCATGACCGCCTGGATAAGTCCCTCCCGCTTGGAGCCAGGGGTTTTGAGGACAAATCTGAGGGGGAACAGAACATAGTCCTGGAGCTGTTGGAGAGCTCCATCGCTCACACTGCGGAGATGACCGCTAAGAGCTTCTACATTAGCAGATGTTGGTTCTTTGGTCAGGAGGACACATGATGGGCGGAGATATGCAAATGCAATCTTTGGGTCTTCGATCTGATGTTCAGCCATTCTCCATGTATGGAGTACGAGATCTGCAAAGGAAGATTATATAAGTTGTACAATGTGACTTTCAGAAAACATCCTAACTATAAATTAGCAATATTATTTGATTTTACAACACTTTTGGCATTTAAACATAGTATTAATCAGCATCAGTTAGTATTCAATGACTGAGAGACATTTGTGTAGTCTAGCAAATGCAAATGAACAAGAAGAAAAAAAAACTGACAAAAGGGTCTAGCAATTACCAACTACGACTTGTTAATCACATTAAACATGATATTTCCTACAAGGTGTATATTATAGTTGTCATATAACCTTAAATGTGTTAAGTGGAATGCAAATACAGCTTGTCCAATGGTCAAGTTTCATTTTAATACAAGTAAAGAGAAAAAAGCATATTGAATATTTACTTAAAGCCCCTCCCCTGAAAATCCCCATAACACTTACTCAGAGTGGTTCAGTCCTGCGAAGTCATGTCAGCAGCAGAAGCACACATGCAGTTTCAAGCTCATAATCATGACATTAATCTCCTGTTTCATTTCATTTCTGTTTTCATTTTCTCCAGATCCACTAAACCTGCAACCAAACAAAGACTGGGCTTCATAAACACCTTTTATAAGAAACAAAAACAGACATCACTTGAGAATTATTGCTATTTTTATTCAAAGCGACACAAGCAGTAAAGTCAAGACCACAGTGTTCAGTGTTCAAGCCACATCCAGCATGATGTCGCGCCTCTATGACGTCATGTACGCGACGCTCGTTTGTTTATCAACCCAACTTGCAACAAAATCCCATCGTGGTCAAACATTCTCCAAAAGTTTCGAGGAATTCATACACAAGTTTGTACCTTATTGACTCGATTTATTAATATTTCGATTTAAACTACCCTTCTGACCGGCGGTAGTTCGTATTTCAGGGGTTTCCGCGTGTGTTGTGCCATAAGTTAAATCCAGATTAGCCAACCAGAACTGCTGACAGGTGAGAATTTATATACCTTTATGTTTGAGTTAATGCATTCTAATCTGCTTAATTAGCTTTTACTGTCTTGATCTTGTTTATTGCATGTCTCAGAAATGATGCACCTTCTCAACTAACCAATAACTCTTCAATAATATCTCATTTATCAATCACATGTATATGCAGCCAAACTATATCGTTATATATACACGTTGTTTTACTATAATGGCATCTTTAAAAGTACAAATATTGCATGAGGTTTCTCTAATACAACTCGATCCTGCATGCATGATAATTATTTAAAATTAAGCTAAATGCTTTTCAAAAGTAGTTTAAGATGGTGTATAGTATGTCACACCACAAAAATGAATGACGACTACGTGCAAAATGTGTGTGTATGTGTTTATTTGACTGATAGAATGGATTATTATAGCATTTTTATTTATTGTCAAGCTTCTAGATTAAATGTATGTGACTGTATAATTTTAGCACCATTTTAAACATGTTTGCAGTTGTCCATTTTAAATTGTCCTGCAGTAAAAGTAAATAAAAAGTATAATTTTCCTTTTCTAAGCAATTATATAATATAATATAAGGTAATATAATATAATAAAAGAATTAGACCAAAATATGTTTATTTAAAGTAGTTTCAGATGCAGAATAACATTTATCAACTACCCATATGCTTATACTTTATATATAATATTATAATGAATATTAGGGTCCACCTTTTCCCATGAGCCACATGTTTTGGCGTCAACAGTAAAATTGCATAATCTTCAGCCCTGTTTCTAACCTCATGTGTCGTCCTAGGGTTGTCTGGAGAGAGAGAGCGGTCAGCATGTCGTCTTTCTCCGAGTCTGCGCTGGAGAAGAAGCTGTCTGAATTGAGTAACTCGCAGCAGAGCGTTCAGACTCTGTCTCTGTGGATCATTCATCATCGAAAACATTCATCTCTTATTGTGCGCGTGTGGCACAGAGAGCTGAAGAAAGGTACGAGAGAGTTTCACTGCTGCCAGCTGTGGGTTTACAGTTGCGAAGATAAAGCTACTAAAATGCTCAAACTTTAAAACTAAAACCCTTGTTTTAAAGTTAATGATGATTAAATTAAATTAAATAATGTGTTTGTCATTCAGCTAAAAGCAGCAGGAAGTTGACGTTCCTGTATCTGGCTAATGACGTGATTCAGAACAGTAAGAAAAAGGGTCCTGAGTTCACCAAAGACTTCGAAGGCGTCCTGGTTGATGCCTGCTCACATGTGGCCAGGTAAACTCACCCTCACTTGTGCTTCATGTGTTAATCAGCGTGATGTTGTCTTTTCTCATGTGTGTTCTGTGTGTTTCTCTGCAGAGATGGAGATGACGGTTGTAAGAAGCACATGGAGAGGTTGCTGAATATCTGGCAGGAGCGTAACCTCTACCGTCCAGACTTCATCCAGCAGCTCAAACTGGCTATCGAGGACTCGGACAGTCCCAAACACACAAGCCCGCAGGTCAGAACAACTCCAGCATACCTTTCACTGGTAGTGTATGTTTAGTGTGGCATGCTACCCATATTACTTATTTCTGCAGTATATGCATTGTGCACATTATGCAAATATCCTTTTTCTCCCAGATTTGTTTATTGGTTTTTAAGCACAAAAAAGTGATAACAGTAACAAAGCATCAAAAAATGTACACAGTGCATTCATTCCTGGTTATTTTACAGTCCAAATCTAATTTTGTGTAAAGATGTCTGTGTCTTAAGTTTTGGCATTCTAATTAAATAATGAGTAAAAAGGCCAAAAATGAATACTTCCCTACTATATAGTGTACGAAAAACAGTACGCCAACAGAGTAGTATGTCTGAATTCAGATACTGCGTCCCAATTTGCATACTATTCATCCTAAATAGTATTTGAAATTAGAATTAGTGTGTTCCAAATTGTAGTATGTTGAAATGAGTATTCCAAAGAAACCTGGATGGTGTTCTTTTTCCGGTTAGAATCTGAAGTGCAGATCCATGAACACTATTATTGCCCACAACCCATTGCGCATTTGACAAGAATTCGATTAGAACTACAGACACGAATAAAATGTGTTAAAAAACTACAAACATGGTGGATGTGCAAGACGGGCAGTTAAAGGTGTTTTAGTGAGTAATAGTCAGTATCTAACCTGATAAAAAGATGTTTATTCAATGTCTCCATATTATATTTAATCTATAACAATATTGTGAACTTTTTATAAAGATGCATTTGTTCATTAAGTTTTCCTTATGCAAATATGAGAGGAGTCTCTGCATTAAAGACCCATGACTGGCAGATCAACATGTGACTACATTTCTCTCCGAAATGGAATTAAATTAAATTGAATGTGGAGGATTTTAACTGTGACAAGATGATTGACAGGGCAGACGTGACAGGACACACATAACTTAGTGACGGCTATCCGTTAAAGATGCATTTATGACGAAGTAGTATGTCCCAAACTTGCATAGTTTTCTGCTACACACTCAAAAGTGTGTACTTTTTCTTAACAAAAACAGTACATACTTTTAGGGCATAGTATAAGTAGGCATATTGGGACGCAGCAATACTATTTGAAAAACAGTAGGTGAAAAGTACCTGCCGAGATTCTGAAATGTGATTTTGATGGACACTTTGATATACCATGATGTCACAGGAGAGGATTTGTGAACGGAATTCAAGTGATGCAACTGACTCTAGTAGGTCACATGACAGTGACAACATGGCAGATGTAGTACGTCCGGATTTCATTCATGCTACCCACATTCATACTTTATAGAGCATGCTTTTTAAGTAAGTAGTTGTGTAGTAAGTTCCAATTCAAATGTTGTACCTACTCAGTATGCATTGTACATATGCCTTGTTACTGTTTTTGTGCATAAATCCAATCAACAAACCTGGGAGAAAAAGAAAATTTGCATACTGTGTACAATACACATACTGCAGAAATGAGTAGTATGGGTTGTATGCATCACTAAACGGACACAAAAGTTTGGACTTGTGATAATTAATTTGTTTCTCGTGATCTTGAAGATGTTTTGATCTAAAATAATTAAAGTTAGCTTTGAATTTCTTCAAAAACGAAGGCCCTGTTTCCACCTGAATACAGGTGTACACAAGGTCTAAAACGTTTTAAGCTTGTCCACTTTCGAACACTTCCAGAGGTAGTTGAAAACTGATTCAACTGGATTGCTTTCGTAGTGTAGACACTCATGTGGACGAATGTGTTCAAACAGTCACAAAAGACTGTCTACTCTCCCACTACTGACCTAATGTGTAAACATTGAGAAGCGCACTAACCAGACGGGGTTTAAACTTTGTCGGCTGAAGACCTAAGTTTGGTTTGAAGATGAAAAATGTACCAAATGTTCTCTCACTATTCCTGATTTCTAACACACACTCACAGCGTTCGGCTGGTCTTGTGTCTGTCAGAGCAGAAACTAAAGCTGATGCTCTCCGTATGTTTTTCCGTCATCTCCATGCATGTTCATATGTAAATTGCGTGAGCTTATTTTGTCCATTACATTGAAAGATCTGAAAAAAACCTATACATTTACCCACCCATAGACCCTCCTCTTGAATAAATCAGGACAGAGTGTTTGAAAGTGGACAAAAGACACGGATTAAAACACCAGGTGTAAACTGGAATGTGTCTCCCTCGTCTACTTGTAATCCAATTGAACAAAACACATTTTAATGCATGTTTTTATCACTGCACTGTTATTCTAACATTCAGAAAATAGTCAGAATAAAGAACGAGCATATGTGAACTAAACGTTGTGTGCTCTTTTGTGGCAGATGATAGAAAAAACTTGAAGAGAAGCTACCAGAAGGTCCAGGAGGAAGAGGAGGAGGAAGATGATGATTACAGAGGTCACTACTCCCCTCATGAGACGGACGCAGCCGCTCCACAGCTGGTATGATTGACACTGACTCAAACCTGATTTTACCCTTGATTCTTTGACCAGTTATAGTATTTGTTTCCATTACTGTTATTAAGATGTTGCCATGAAATGGTGTCTTTTAAAGGGTTAGTTCACCCAAAGCAGTGTTTTGAAATCGGCCATCACTAAATAAGTCGTTATTTCGTTTTTTTGGCGCACCAAAAATATTAATATTGAACCACTGTACTCACATGAGCTGATTTAAATATGTTTTAGTACATTAATGGATCTTGAGAGAGGAAATGTCATTTCTGGCTATGCAGGCTTCACTGAGCCATCGGATTTCAACTAAAATATCTTAATTTGTGTTCTGAATATGAACGAAGGTCTTGCAGGTGTGGAACGACATGAGGGTGAATAATAAATGACAGAAATTTCATTTTTGGGTGAACTAACCCTTTAATTCAACCATTTTAAATATGGCTCCTCTGATCAGATGTTAGAGATTTCTAAGCAATATTAGTGTGATTGATTGTGATGTCATGATCCCACAGACGGAGGAGCTGGTGAAAGCGCTGCAGGATCTGGAGAACGCTGCATCTGGTGATGCTGCCGTGAGACAGAAGATCGCATCACTTCCACAGGAAGTGCAGGACGTTTCTCTTCTAGAGAAGATCACAGGTGAGTCCTCGCAGGTGACCTTGTAAGTGTGCATATGTAAGGTTTTTAGGGCTAATGCACAGCTTTTCCCTTGTAAACTTGCATTAGATGCACATGTTTGACCATCACGCTCCCATCTTGTCTTTTGCAGCATCTTACGCATGACACACCACTCTAAAAACCCAGTAAATAAAGTTCAACATTTAAACAAAGCATCTCACAAGCTTTCGTTCTGACCTGCACCTTGTGTTTTTAACCACGCGTGTCCTGTGTGAATGGTCCCTAACCCTGTCTGACAGGAAGTGGTTTTCTGACGAATCTCTCCATGTCCTCTGCAGATAAACAGGCGGCAGATAAGCTGTCGAAGACGGTGGACGAGGCTTGTTTGCTGCTGGCCGAGTATAACGGACGTCTGGCCGCGGAGTTAGAGGACCGCAGACAGCTGGCCCGTATGCTGACAGAATACATCCAGAGCCAGAAGGAGGCGCTCAACGAGAGGGAGAAGAAACTGGAGGTACCAGACTTGTACTAAAAATATTTGTTTTTTTCCCCTCAAGCCATGATTTTCTTTTTTCTGATGAATATCAGAGCTGCTGTTGAAAGTGAACTTGATTTTTTTTTTTTTTTTTTTTTTTTTTTTTACCTTCCAGCTCCAAAATAGACAAAATAATAATATAAAAGTAATCTATATGACTTATGTGCACCACTCCAAGCTTTTTGAAGTCATACAATATCTTTGTGTGGCAAAAAGACCAAAATTAAATCATTATATTCACTGATAAATATGCCCTCTTCTAATCTGGGTTTATTTCTTCACACAAAACCAGTTTCAGAAGACTTTGAATATAGCAACATGTCATATGGGACAACTTTTATGCTGCTTTTGATGTTCTTATGGTCATTTTTGGAGCTTGAAAACAAGCTCTGATATTCTGTAAGTGTTTCCTTTTGTTTTTCATGGAAGAAAGTAAGTCAAACATGTTTGGAAAGACATTTAGAGGTTAATGCATTGATTAAACGTTTCTGAAAAACCTTAGTGTTCAAAAGTTTAATTCTATACTCTCCAAGGCTGCAATTATTTGATTAAAAAACAGAGTAAAAACAGTAATATTGTGAAATATCATTACTACAACAGAAGATGAGTGTGAATTACATGATGCTTTAGTTTAAACAGTGAACAAGTGTGTGGTTATACATAAGTAACTAAACATTGAATATTTGACAACTGTTTTACAATATAAATGACTATTATTATTTTGTTTAAATTGAAAATAAGCTATTATTTATATGATTAATGCAATCCATAATGTGACGAGAATAAACATTTTGTTTCCAGAATATTAGACATACGATTAAGAGTGAATGTGTGCATATTTTAAAATATATAATTTGCAAATAGTTTAAATTGATCCACTTCATAAATGGTTAGACTTCTTTTACCCTTCTTATGTCTTTATTCCTTTAAATCCTTTAATTATTCAATTCCTCTCAATAAAAAGACCAATTACTCTCCCCCATTTAAAAAAGGAAAAGTATGAAGGTAGAGTACATTGTCTGATCCATTCATTCATTCATTTATTGATTATCATGTTCTTGCAGGAGTACAAGCAGAAACTCGCTCGTGTCACACAAGTGCGGAAGGAGCTCAAGTCGCACATCCAGAGTCTTCCGGATCTGTCTCTCCTACCGAACGTCACCGGCGGTCTCGCCCCCCTCCCGTCTGCCGGAGATCTCTTTTCCACTGACTGAACGCCTCTATAAGACTCAAAGTCCTCTAAGACACTGGTTCCTCCTGACTCACAAACACCAGAGGAGAGCAGAGCGACTGATCAAGATCCTTCGCCCACTTTTGTATTTCAGTAGTTCTCATACCAGCCAACGAGGTTCCCAAACCTCACAGAGATCAAACCCACCAGTCCATCCGTCGTTAAATCGGACTCAAAGTGTGGAGATTTTGTTTTGGTGTGACTTTGCTGTGGAAAGCAACCCTTTTTTGCTTTGTCTTATACCTGTAGGGTTTTAGTTTTATTGCTCCAAGTACAATTTTGCTTCATTTTGGTTTTGGAAGAGACTAAACATGAGGATTCGATTTTAAACACCTGTAGACTGAGTTCATGATATCAAGAGAAATTAATTAGGAAACTCATGCTCATCATAAACTGATATATTTTGGTTACAAACCTGATCTGTTTTTCTTCAAATGATTATTTTGCTGATAAAACTCAACAGATGTGCTGATATTTGTCAAAAGAATACAGTGTGATCCCATTTTCTTCTCTAGTCACTGTATGTTTACAGTGTCTCTCATTAAATATGACCGAACACATTCAACAACAAAATGCTTTCTGATATGAGTGAATTATTGAGATTTAATTTGACTAGATTGCTGTGTTATCAGAGGGACATGTAAATGATGCTGTGTGAAGCGTCTATAAAATATAAAGTGAACAAACTCTATTTAAAATGACCATTTCTAATGTTTAATTTTCAGATGAATGAAACATATGCTTGTTTATGCTGTGAATGATGACTTAGATAAAACATCAAACAGAGAGAATTCTTTACTATATGGATGGATGGATAAATAGAGCAGTCCATATATGGTAAATTAAATAAGCATCGTAAGAAATACACAATATGAATACACCATTTGACTCCTTTATACTAGCGCCCTAGGGCGCTAATGTTCAGTCCACGACGAGTAAAAACATGCGCAAAACAAGTAAGTTATAATAACAGAACGGATAGTTAACAACATTGTACCATCTCTGCGATTGAAGACTCTATATATGCCGGAAAAAAGCGGATGAAACCGGTCAAAACATCTTTCTCGAACTTTCTTTGCCATACCTGTCCACGTAAATACAACAAACTAGCCACACCTGAGTGAGTGATTGGCTGAAAGTTGAGGACCCTCCCCTCGCAGTTCCCATACTGATCTGTCCGAGGCACTTTTCCTCAAATTATACCAGTGACAAGACAAAATGAATGGCTTCTTCACGATACTACTAACCCTTGTTATAGCAGGTACGTGATATAACTCTCTCGGATATTTAAATATCAAATTATTTTCAAATCTAAAAAAAAACGCGAATGCTAATGTACAGTACAAATATTCATTTTATCAGGTGTTGTGAGCGCCAGTGAGGGAGTGGAGGCAAGGAGGGGAGAGAAAGTCGTCCTTCTCGACGATAAATCTGGATTTAATCTCAGTCGTTTCAGACGAGTGATACTATACGAAAGTATAAACTGCAAACAGCTGGGGGGAGACATCTGCAACTACTGTTCCGCTAAAGAGAAGAAGTCTGGATGTGCCGAAAAGAGCTGCTCCACATTCTCATTCGACATTGGGGAGAAGAATGTCTCTTTAACTCCACTTAATAATGCGAGTGATGGATGTTACCGTGCTAAAATTTTTGCCAACAACGTGGTAGAGAAAACATTGATCATCAAAGCCAATGGTTAGTATGTATGTCATTGTTCTTGTGTCTAAATTGCTCTTGAAATGTTTTGTCGTGCATGTCGAGGCTGAATTCAGCTACTTATTCGTTTGTTAGGGTTGCCAGGTTTACAACAAACCAGCACAATTGCTACTCCAAACACACCAAACGACGCACACAAACTGCGCTCGCGTCGGTCCAAAAAAGCTGCTCTTGAACACACCGAGAGCACTACAGCCTACTGTCAGCTAGCACGTGTGTTCTGCGCCTGCGTGTAAAGCAGACAACAACATTATCTTACCACTAGTTCTTCTATAGCAGTAAAGGTTCTTTGGGTAAAAGTTTCCTGTTTAAACCAATCCACAGAGCTGCAGAGACCAACTTTTAAGGAAAAGGGAGAAATCTCCATTGATTTTTAACTACATCTTGATTCTTGTAAAGACAGTCCTACTGAGCTACAATTCCCCTATCACCAGCTGTCAGTAGAAACCATGGAAACAAAACAGTGCACTTCCTGTAAAATTGTTTTGCACATTCATGATGGATCACAATCATCCGTTATCATTTGCTGTGGGTTTGCTGGATTTGTTTTCTACTCACACGTTTTTGATCTGCAGTATTAAAAGGTTGACCTTTTTTGAACTAGACATTTTAAGTAATACAAATTCTGCTATAAAAAATATAGGCCTAACTCATAAAAAATAACTCATATACAGTACAAACAGTATGTGATACATCTCACCTTGCAGACATGAGAAACTAACTTTATACAGTATTTTTTTCACTGCTCAGTCTCCGTCCAGCCCTGTCTTTGCACTTAAGCCTCTTTAAACAACCTTTTAACTGTCTAGCTTCTTCTCAAAACTCTCTAGCAACTTCTTGAAGAACTTTATATCTCTAGTTGTTTTTGTTAATTTTGTCCTATTTAGGTCCACTGCTCAGTACCCCCAGCCCAGAATCAGATCCTCCACCATGGGAGCCTACTGAATCCTATTCCACCAAAGGCAGAGACCCACCCGAGACAGAATCCTATTCTACCAAAGCCACACAGACCCACCTGAGACAGGTGGCATGCCATTGGGCACCGCAGTGGGCATCGCAGTGGGCATCGCAGCGGTCATTATATTGGTCATTGCAGTGGTCATCCCAGAGGTCATTTTAATTTGCCGCAGGTGTAAAAAGGCAAGTATTATGACAGGAAAATTAAGCAACACTTCTGTTTTTGTATTAATATCATAACACAAATTAACAGCAGTCTTCACAGAACACTGTGTATTCAACAGTGCACTTTCGTTTGTTCAGGAATTTGTACAAGTATTTGTGAATGACTTGTAAAGTTCCTTGAGACATTTTGCTTGGAAAAGGAAAGTTAAAGTAGATAATTAAAATGTCATTCATTATTTACATTGACTGGTTTAAGAAGTTCATTCTGTTTATTTTGGTATTACATTTGGTATTAATTGATTGTGATTTAAACATTCTTGTCTTCATACAGGACAAGCACAAACAGTCTGAAGCTGGTGATGATGCAGGGGATTCAGAGGAGAACAATTCTCACAGAGAAAGCATCAGTGGAGGTGAGTTCACTACATGAGTTTTGAACAAATCATGAACAAATATCATTAAATATTAAGGGCAAGGTTTACTATCAGCTTGTGCTCTTGGAGTTATAATACTACTGTCAGGATTTACTAAAGACATGCAGTGAAAAATTAGAGCTGAAAAGTCGAGGATGCAGTTATTTTTGTGGCTGACATTGTTGCATATGCATTTGTAGGAGATTTTAATACAATTTTTGGGAGGAGGGTATTTAGACTAGGGCTGCACGATATATCGCATGCGATTGTCACGCGCATTTCGTCAGTAAAGCCGGTTCCCTGATTACCACTAAATCGCCATCACCTGCTTTCAAATGGAGCGGCATTTAATAGACAGAGCCGTAGTTCACTGAAAAGCCACGCAATATCGCGTTCATATCGCAGATGAATCGCCTTCGATAATGAACGCGATATTGCGTAGCTTATCAGTGAACTACGGCTCTGTCTATTAATTGCCGCTCCATTTGAAAGCAGGTGATGGTGATTTAGCGGTAATCAGGGAACCGGCTTTACTGACGAAATGTGCGTGACAATCTCATGCGGTATATCGTGCAACCCTAATTTAGATGAATCATGCAAGGTGATTTACTATGGTTTGCACTGGTCAATTTACTGGTATTTGCGCCATTTTTTTTATTGCCCAAAAAAACATGTCTTAAACCAGAGGCTAATTTGTGCTGCTTTTGGTAGATTGTAGATTGGTCAATATTGAAATGATCCGGTTGTGTCTGTGTTCTATAATTTGCGTGTCGTCAATAGATCACAAGCAGAACTTTCCACTCCCATCGGAGTTTTTATGGGATTGCACTATCACGCCAATTTGCCCTGTTTAGTAAATCTGTTTAGTATATCTAATTTTCTTAGGGATTTGTACGGTGGCCGAGAGAGCTCAACACGCTGCAAATGAAGAAAACACATGCAAATAGAGAAAACATCTTCATCAGTTTGACAACTCGTTTGCTGCAAAGTTCACAACGCGCCCAAATGCAGAAACATTCTGCAAAACTTCACAACACAAGCAAATACTTTTGGAGCGCATATTTGTATTTGCTTGTGTTGTGAACTTTTGCAGTGTGTTTCTGTATTTTTTAAGAAATGTCGTAACTTTTCTGGTAATGCTTTACAATGAACTCTGTTAGAGAGCTACATATGGCAATTCATCTGTTTAATAAAACACCGTACTCGCCTGTTGAGTAATAAAAACACCATCATCTCCACATCGCTTTTACAAAATTTCAAATCCATCAGTTCTCGTCATCTCTGAAAAGCCAAACCAATGTTGATTCTTGTTTTATTACGAGCTCTGTCTCGTTCTCTTTTTACCAACAGACTCTCTTCTGTTAGGCGTTTGTTTAAAACAGGTGATTCTCTGGAGGCTAGATATTTTTGGGGCTTTTCCACTGCGTGGAACGACTCGGTTTGCTTCGATATGGCTCGCTTACTTTCGGTTTGCTTTTCCACTGCTTGTTTCCGCTTCAAGTTGGATAATGATTTGGGCGACCCTCTGCAGTCCCCCCCCTACCACGAGTCACCTTGTGTACTGACCACGATACAGTTTTTTTTTTTTTTTTTTCTTCCAGGTTTGTGTGACAGTCCTTTAAAGCAGTTGTTTAAAAAAAGTCACGTGAACAAATGATACTGTGGTGGCTGTTACTTTTAAATCTAGCGGGTTTGATGTTTCACATCCAATGACGCTGGTAGTGACGATTCTCTCTGACCAATCAGTGATCTGCTTGTACACGACACATTGACATCTAACCTATTTACTCCCACACTAGACGCGCGTTAAAAAGCCGGATCATCTTTCTTTATTTATGGATATGATGACACACATGAGCGACGTATATGCAATTTCCTGCAAAAACCATCCCCCCAATCAAAAATATAACACTTATACTAGGCTTACCATAGTGAATCAGGTAGATTAAAACATGTTTGGAGGATGGATGATGTATTGACTTTTTAAATGTTTGAACAAAAAAAAGTTACATAGTGCACCTTTTCTTGTTAGATTGTATCTTAACTTTGAGATTCTTGTTGATCTTCATTAGTTTTAAGATGTTAACCCCAATCTGACATGATTTTAAGCCCCCTCGAAATCATTTCTAGTTCAGAAATAGAAACACCATGCTTATAGAAATTATTTAGATCATTGTCTATATGGTTACATTTTTTGTATTTTTGAATAGGTGTCAATGTAATTTTTAAATTGAGCTAACACTGTTACAATGAATGCTCAATTCTCATTAAATCAATTACCAATCGAAAAGATATTACATAGATATTACACTATTGGCATAGACAGGTAAATCATTAAAAGACTATAAAGTGTAAGTATAGTTTTCCATATTATTGAACCTAAGCTTGCACAACAAGAGGGTCAGTTGACTGGCACAGTTACTAATGATGCAAAAAACTCTCATTTCTTACAATTAGCAGGTGACAGGCTAGAGGTGAATCTTTCGGGATGGAGACAGATAAGTGAGGTCCTATATATACATCAATGGGACAAGAAAATGAAAGACCTGGACAGCATGTGCAGCATAATAACTATAGAGATTTTGAGAATTATGTAATAGAAAATAATAAAAATGATTATGAAGATAGTATTGATGATAGTAACTATTATAGTAATGATGATAGTAAAAATATTCCAATGGTGGTGATGATGATGATGATGATGATGTTAACAGTGGTGGTGATGATAATGATTATAATAAACCACTTAAGTGGTAATATAATATGTGTAAAGAAAAATACTATAATAAAAATAATAAATAATTAAACACTAAAATCCACTGTAACAGAACATTTGTTCATATCTGTGAATTTTCATACAAAGGTCTATCTTGGAGGCAGAAAAGATATTAAGATATTTATGAATTATCTTTTTATTTTTACTATTCATGTAACGTTCTAGTCGAGGAGAAGGTAATTTGTGAGGCAAGGATCTATTTGGTGCTTTTGTAAAAACAAAAAAACAATACAGGTAGGGAGAAAAATGAATAAACTCAAAACAAAATGTGACAATGACCAACAACAGACTGAAACAAAGGGCTATATGTACACACAGGATTGGTCATCTCAAATAGAAACTGAACAATCAAAAACCCTAAACAAACAATAAACGGAAACAATAGGACAAAACTATCAAAATAAGAGTCTTAAAACACAGGGAATATGTGACTGTGTAAAAGATGTAATTTTATGTTCATTATCCACTGAGTTGGCAAGTAATGAACTGTTTACTATAAAGGTACAGTTCAGCCAAAAATGATAATTTTAAGCATTGGTAACCAGACAACATTGGTGCCCATTGACTTCTATTGTATGGGCAAAAAAAAAATGTTTCTCAAAATATTCTTGTGTGTTCCCCAGAAGAAAGAAAGTAATTCAGGTTATTTAGGGTAAATGGTGACAGGACTGTCATTTTTGGGTGAACAAACACTTAAATCAACCCCTGAAACTTTTTAAAAATTCTGTTAATAACTCAATTGAAAATTTCTCTTCATTTTACCTTTAATGAACAATTGGGTAACTATGGGCCAAGTTTTAATTTCTAAGACAACAAAAACAAATTCATGTATGCAAAAGAGTCCAGCACATTGCTTATAATCAATGACTCAACTAAACTTTTTCAGATAAACGTCCCTTTTTCATCTCATTATCATGACATCTTTTAAGGGTGATGATAATAATTTGCTGTATTCTGTGTCAAAAGGACACGCGCTCAGATGTAAACAATCCCAACGTGCACGAGAAGCACATGGCGGAACGAGTGAAGGAGACGCGCTGAATGAAAGTGCGCGTTCACTCTCTGACAGCAGAGGGCGCTGATGGAACAGCAGAATGCAGCGGTTACCACGGAAACCGTGCAAACAAAGTAACTGCGCTAGTGAAGTTTTAAAATGCTTCAAACAGCCATTCATTTTTTTGTAATCTCAGTGTTGTTCATCACAGCACCAAATACAGAAGACTTAAAGACTTAAAAGGATATTTATTTTCAAACCTAAACATTTTTATATTTTAATCTGGACTACAACATGCCCTAATGATTAGAAATGTTCTGATTATTTGTTATTGTTCAGTAAAACTTTGAAAACATACAGCTTCATTAGTTAACATATTAATTCATTATCACTAAACTGACAATAAAATACTTATAAAGTATTAAATATTATTAATTAATGTTAATTTCTTAGTTACTATTTAATAACATTACTAAAATCAAAATAACTTATTTAATGGACCTGAGATAAAACTAACAATGATCAGATGTGTTTCTAAACTAACATTAACAAAAAATAACACTTTCTGTAACAAATGTAGCTGGGCCATTCCACCGAATCGGTGCCATTTCTGTCCCCAGGACATTTTATGTATAAATATGCATGAAAATTAACTCTAAAATATATTTTATTATTAGCAAAGTGTCCTAAACATTAATCTAACTGCAATTTAAAATATATTTAAAACATTATTAAAACTACTGAGAATACTAAAAAATAGCATGTGTTACATGTCCCCACTAACTAAATCTAAACTTTATCATGAAATATAATCATTAAAATCTTGCAGAAATCTTATTATTTTTGCATTGTTGTGTTACTCCATATACCATCTATGCTAAACAAAAATAAATTTCATAAGAAATCCATAATATGTTATATAAAATACACATTTTAGTCGTGTCCCCTGGTTTTCACTCAGTCCTGTTACCCTCACACATTTCCCCCTTTAAAAAACTTGGAACATTCCACAAGACACATTTTCAACAGGAAGTTGCATCATCTGGATCTTACGCAGGCCATAAGAAGACCAAAAGTAAGTTCTCTCATTTTAATTTCTGTATATTTGGTGAAATTGTAACTATGACTGAGAAGGTCAATCTCAACGTACTGTCCTGTTACCTAAATTATTTCTTTGATGTTATTTGTTTATTTTAAAAATATTAACTTTAGGTAAGTCACTAGTATTTGCTTAGTGTCCTCATGATATTAGCATGTATGCCATGTGTCCATATGTCATGTATTTTATCATTTTTGCTTAAAAACTCAATCCTGTTACTTTCAGTCCTGTTACTCATATGAAAAATAACAGGACTGAGTTAAGAGTAACAGGAGTGAGTAGAGTCCTCTGTTTTGTTATTTAATAATGTGAATATTAGCTGATATAATACTATTCACCTGTATCATGAGTTTTACAGTTGAAATTATTTAAATTGTAGATTTTTAGGATTAGTTTTACAATATGAATGCCATACATTGCAGGGAGCCAGTCCACCACGACGTGACTTCATCTTTTTGTCTTTCTCTTTCTTATCTTTTGTAGAAGATGGAGAGAACCTATACTTTGCAGGTGCAAGAAACACACACCAATGGCATGCTGCAAGGGAAGGAGTGAAACACACCAGCAACCCTATCTTTTTCCCCCTTTTTTGTCTTTCCTTCCCTCCCTCTCCCCCCTCTCTCTTTTCCTTACTCTCCTTCTTTCTCTTTCCTTGCTCTCCTTCTTTCTCTGAGTTTGACCAATACACATTTTGAAAAGTTAAAAATGTGTAGTATTAGATTCAGTGTTGAAAAAAGATGAAAAATAATGTTTAATTTTGAAGAGTTACAACAAGCAAATGGCACCCATTCGGTGGAATGGCCCAATCTTAGTTAATGCATTAAACAGAGTAAAGTGTTATCTGTTGTTCTTTATAGCCTAATTCTTTTGCATTTTAATCTGTTTGAAAATTTCAAAAAGTTGTTTTTGTTTTATTACAAAAAGAGTTCTTAAACCTGTTAAACTATGACAAAAATGGTTTTGCAACTTATTTTAATATCGTGATAATACCGTATACCGTGATAAAAGCTTCATCAATTAATCGCAACATGAAAATTTGATACCGTCACATGCCTACTCCAGACACACCAACTTCACTGTCAACAGATTTTGCAGCATTTCGTCACCATCAGGTACATAATGAAAAGAACCGCAAGGGTGTCGTCTCATGAAAGTATCATCATCACACAGCAGCAGCAGCTCTTCTCTGAGATGAGGAGATCCTCACATGATCAACCAGAAAGAAAACAGTGGCGATTCCCACCAGACCAGACAAAACCAGTCGAATCAGAGCTTCATTGACGCCACAATGATCCAGACAATCTGAAACAGAAGAGACTTGTTCAGAAACATCTGTGTCATTAAACGTGTTTGTCTGGAGACACAGGAGCTGCACAGAAGTCATTGTGGCAGGAAGAGTGTTTTGTGTTAAATATAGTTTGAGTTCTCGTACCTTCATGTCGTGGGCAGATCTCTTTCCTGTGAAGACTGACGCTCTTGTTGCTCACTGGATTTGCAGCCGTGCAGCTGTAGATCTCTGAATCATTATAATGAAGCTCTAATGGTAAACTGAGCTTGATGCTGAGATCAGGATTGCTGGTCTGATTCACCATTTCATTCCCTTTATACCACGAGATGGACACGTCTTGATCATTTCTCACAGAGCAGAACACAGAGCAGAAATCCTCTGTCTTCTGTGGCCATAGTGATGTACCTGGTGGACATTTTGAGAAAACAATGGTACAGAAGTTTGATGGAGTTTGGGTTCCTTTGCCACTGTATATTTCAGTATATTTCAGATATTCAATATATTATTTGACTACTCTGACACTATCAGATGATGAGAAATCTGTATTGAAATGACTATGACAACAAATAGAGTCTTATCTTGTTTTTAATGTTGATTCTGTACTGTCAGTTTCTTTTCTTTGTGGATTGTAATTTGTATCTACACTGGACTTGGGTGTCATTTCTTTTATAAACAATGACTTTTCATTGGACCGGAAGGTAGGCTAAATCATTGAATCTTTGTGGCAAGCAAGGCAGGGCCGAGAGTCATGGAAACGGAACATAATTTTTTAAATATGGAATTTTATATGTATCTTGGAATTTTTGGCCTTAAATAAAAGTGTAAATATATTTCTGTTGTCTGTTCCAGTTTGTTGTACCCAGGGTTGTAACATTATGAAGCAAATGAAGATTTATTTTCACCATCAAAGCAGGGCACAACAATTAGGGTGACATTTATACACCTTTCCTAATGAATTTACTTTATAATAAAACTAATCTATATAACAGACTGAATTATATGAGAGTTGACTGCATAATCAAGAACAGCAGGATTTAAATCTTTTGCCACAAAATTCATAAATGTCACACAAGGAACTGAGGTTCAGTGAGTCAAACAAATTATTCACTGATTTGAATCTGACTTCTCAACTATACATAATATGAATGGGTGAACCAAACAAACTGATTCCTATGGGAAAGAGGACAGAAAGCACATTTCTCATCTGTGTTATCTGTGCGCAAGAGAAAACTGCTAGTTATGTATTACTCTTCACTTGTAAACTAAAGTCTGCTGACGTGAAGTTTGGGGGACTCACCGTTAGCTTGGTTTACACTATCTAGAGACATGATGACAGGTACAGAAACAGGTCCTTTGAGAAAAGAAGAAACATCATCTTTAAGATGGGAATTTTCAGAAAAACTAAAGACAGAAGCTGAAATTATTATTTAATGTATTGTATGCACTGTATGAAAAATCATTCAATCAAAATTAAGATACTATGTAGCATCTGCCAAAACATAAATTACATCTTTCAGCAAGATAAAGTTGCAATTATGAAAATACAAGAGAAATAAAGAGAAATTTGAAGTCACAAATATAAATTTAAAGTCACAGTCAGCCGCGGATCGTCTGTAAGTTCAGGTGGAGCCCCAGCAAAATAAAATTCATCCCAACATAGACCTCTATATAGACTAAATTAATAGTAAATTATAAATGTGTTCAGCATTCTGCAACAAATATTTTTCATATTTTCTAGACTATGTTAAGTCATAAAGTGAACAGGATATATTTAAATATAGCGCATGGATTCGGTAGGCATGTGTTTATCATCTTAATTCATCATGATTCGGATCGCGTGTCAAACTGCTGAAATCACGTGACTTTAGCACTCCGAACCGCTGATTCGACACACTGATTCATTTATGCTCCGAAGCTTCCTGAAGCAGTGTTTTGAAATCGTCCATCACTAAATAAGTCGTTATTTTGGTTTTTTGCCGCACCAAAAATATTCTCGTCGCTTTATAATATTAATATTGAACCACTGTACTCACATGAACTGATTTAAATATGTTTTTAGTACATTAATGGATCTTGAGAGAGGAAATGTCATTGCTCCCTATGCAGGCCTCACTGAGCCATCGGATTTCAACAAAAATATCTTAATTTGTGTTCTGAAGATTAACGAAGGTCTTATGGTTGTGGAATGACAAGAGGGTGAGTAATACTCAGATACTCAGATTTAAAGCAACAGTGTTTAAACAATACACCATCTCATCACATGACATCACTGAAAGATTTTGCTATATTTGTTATGCACTGATTGCAGCAAAAACGTACCATAAACGTCAACCTTGAATCTTCTCTCATAGATGGATCCACTGTGGAGAGAAACTTCATACAGTCCAGAGTCACCAGAGCTGATGTTCCTGATGGTCAGCGCTCTAGTCTTTGTGTCCATTTTCACTCTGCCGACTGGTCCCTCCTCATAAAAGGGTTCAAAGCCCTGATACATCTGCGCAATACGGACAGTTCGATCACCCCTTTTTAAAAGCCATGTTGCTTCACTGAGACTCTCAAGCTCAGTGTCTCCTGTTCGTAGAGTGAGAACATCTCCCTCCATCACAGTCTTTAACTCATCCCACTCGCCATTCACTAAATCAGAAATAATTTTAAAACTAGTTAGATACCAGACGTATGGTTTAGTGCTATAAATTACATTAAAAATATAGGCCTACAAACCTCAACTACCCACAAAAATGTGGAATGGCTGTTACTTGTTACCTGTTACTTGTTACCTGTTACTACTATTAAATGATAACCATAAACTTGTAATGTAACTTGAAATTCTAAAACTAAACAAAATATGCTAAAAAAGACAAAACAGAACACTAGAAAACACTGAACCCCACTAAAATTATATTCACAGAGTCAAGAAAAACACAAACTAACCTAAACTAAAAGGTTTTTATATATATATATATATATATATATATTATATATATATATATATATAAATCAATTATAACACTGCTGTAAATCTTCTTATATGCTGTTAAAGCATACTATACAAAAAGTACAAAGGAAATGTTAAAAAAAAAATGTCACATCACCATCCCCTACATGTATGCTTTCATTAAAATATGTATTATATTAAAATATAATATATGATATCATGGCAACACCTACAGAATGACCTATTTATTTTTCACAAAACTAGTGACAGCATTTCTAAATATAAATCTAGAGGACAATGCAAGTTATTTCTCATCCTCATCAAGTTTCCTGTTTCTTCAGACTAAACTATGTTGAGGTTTCAGAACATGTTTTTCAGTACAACCACTAAAACACTGCAAAACAATTGTGAAAAGAAAGATATATTAAAAATGTATCCTACCCTCCATGCTGATGAAGAACACAATTAATATCCAGATGCTGATGGACATTATGAACAATATTATTAATATTATTAAGTTGTGTTTCTCTTGATGATGAACCTCAACCTGATCTGAAGATTTAATGTCTCTATGACTTCCATCAGGAAGTGACACATTGACCACGAAATCAGATGTTACCTGCTAGATGGCAGCTAAAAGCCACAACATCAGACAAAAGAAACAATTTAAATCCCAACAGAACATTAAACACGAACAGATCTCCCAAGATCAGCATCTTTATCTTCAATCCGGTTCAACTTTATTCTTTCATAAAAAAAATCCTGAATGGGAATCAACAGAAGTTTAGATGTTGATGTTTTATTGAAAATATTAATGTTTGCTGTGGTTAGGCTCTTGACCCTTGATTTTTTTAAACTGTAGTTTTTCTTTGGCTGCGTTGTTTCTAAAGCTATTGTTATGGCAAGAAAAACAAAAGAAAATCTGATGAGGTGAAGTTGGCTATACTTGGTCATCATGTAGTGGCCTGATTCACTGATCTCATCCATAGTTGTTACGTTAGCTGGTGTATAAAGCACACTAGGAGAAATATATCTAAAGTCTAAGTCTTTTACTAGAATATCCAATAATACAGGAGACTACAGGAACATACACCAAACTACACATGAACGATACCGGACAACACATGACAGGAAACACAGGGCTTATATGCCGGGTATATGCAGGGCTTATATAACAAGGTAGTGATAGACACAGCTGAATGTGATGATTGGAGTGCTCAGTAACCATGGTGATAAACTAGTGGCGGGAAATGGAACAACACAAGTCCAAAACAGAGTGCACATGTAACAATAGTCTGATCTCTCATTAAATTATTTAATATTTATGATGTCTGGGTATGTATACATGGTCCTGTCAAAATATTTACTGCATAATGACTTTATAAAATCTTTTAAAATATCGATGCACTGCAAAATTTAATGCAGTATTATTATTGTAAGGCTACAAAAACCAACACATGATATTAAATAATAATAATAAAAAAAGACACAGCTCAAAACATTTTCTGTATGGATTCAGTAAATCAAAAAAATATTTAGTACATAGAATTGAACATATTCCTCTCTCTTTTATATATTTTAAATATATATTTAAAATATATTTTTAAATTTTTAAAAGAAGTTTTGTTTGTTCACCAAGGCTGCATTTATTTAATTTAAAGTAAGATTTCTTTAAAGAAATTAATACTTTTATTCAGTAAGGATGCATTAAAGGTGCCCTAGATTCAAAAATTGAATTTACCTTGGAATAGTTAAATAACAAGAGTTCAGTACATGGAAATGACATACAGTGAGTCTCAAACTCCATTGTTTCCTCCTTCTTATATAAATATCATTTGTTTAAACGACCTCCGAAGAACAGGCGAATCTCAACATAACACCGACTGTTACGTAACAGTCAGGATCATTAATATGTACGCCCCCAATATTTGCATAATGCCAGCCCATGTTCAAGGCATTACACAAGCCAGTATTAACGTCTGGATCTGTGCACAGCTGAATCATCAGACTAGGTAAGCAAGCAAGGACAACAGCGAAAAATGGCAGATGGAGCAATAATAACTGACATGATCCATGATATCATGATATTTTTAGTGATATTTGTAAATTGTCTTTCTAAATGTTTCGTTAGCATGTTGCTAATGTACTGTTAAATGTGGTTAAAGTTACCATCGTTTCTTACTGTATTCACAGAGACAAGAGCCGTCGCTATTTTCATTTTTAAACACTTGCAGTCTGTATAATTCATAAACACAACTTCATTCTTTATAAATCTCTCCAACAGTGTAGCATTAGCCGTTAGCCACGGAGCATAGCCTCAAATTCACTCAGAATAAAACGTTAACATCCAAATAAATACTTTACTCACATAATTCGAAGCATGCATGCAGCATGCATGACGAACATCTTGTAAAGATCCATTTGAGGGTTATATTAGCTGTGTGAACTTTGTAAATGCGCTGTAATATAGTCGACAGCTCGTGTGGCAGAGAGCACGCGATTTAAGGGGGCGGCGCCGAGTGTAAATCAGTGTATAGTTAATGATGCCCCAAAATAGGCATTAAAAAAAATCTATGGGGTATTTTGAGCTGAAACTTCACAGACACATTCAGGAGACACCTTAGACTTATATTACATCTTGTGAAAAAGCATTCTTGGGCACCTTTAAATGTTTCAAAAGTGACAGTAAAGACATTTATAATGATACAAAAGATTATTTTTCAAATAAATGCTGTTCTTTTGAACTTTCTATTCATCAAAGAATCCTGAAAAAAAATATTGTGCACAAAAAAATGTTTCTTGAGCAGCAAATCATCATATAATGATTTCTGAAGGATCATGTGACACTGAAGACTGGAGTAATGATGCTGAAAATTCAGCTTTGATCACAGGAATAAATTACATTTTCAAATATTTTCAAATGGAAAACAGTTATTTTAAATTGTAATAATATTTCACAATATTACTGTTTTTATTGTATTTTTAATTAAATAAATGCCTTGGTGAGCAGACGAAACTTCTTTTAAAAACATTAAAAATCTTACCAATGTGTGTGTGTGTGTTTGTGTGTGTGTGTGTGTGAGTGAATAATCAAGAAAACCCACAGTATTGCTACAGTCCAGTAGTGTTCATTTTGAAATATTACTAATAATTTAAGTTTTTACTATGTTTACTTAGTCAATAAAGATTTCACAGCAAAAAGACAAGTGAACCATGAGTTGAAGGTAGTTTATACAATTATACTAAAAGGCCTTTTAATTGCAAAATAAATAAATAAATAAATAATAATAATAATAAAAAAAAAAAAAAAGGAGAAAAAAAAAAAAAAGAGTATAACAGGGGTGGTCCAAACCCGGTCACTGACTTTCCTCAATGCACCTGCCTGGAAGTTTCTAGTATATGACAGGTAAGTATGGGGTCAGATTCCCGCCAATAGTATTGCGGTCATGGATCAAAAAATAATAAGTGTGAATCACAAATTTAAAACACATGTAAAAATATATAGCACAAACTTAAAAAATAATGCAAAATGATCGGAATGGCAAAGAACATGGTCACGGATCAAAATATAATAAGCGTAAATCGAAAAATCAAAAGCACATTTAAAAAAATAACAAGCATGAATCAAAACTTTAAACACATTAAAAATGATATTGCACAAATCTTAAACTTGTGTTTATGCGTTCTTAAAAGTTGTTTTCCTTGCTTTTATTACTCTTTTCTTTCTGCTCTCTTTACATTTTCTGCTCATATTTTACTCCTTTGTGCGCTTGTGCAGTTTTTCTCTTTGCTCTTCTTTCTACGTTCTGCTCTTGCTTTTCCAAATGTTGCAGTTCGAGTT
Organism: Culter alburnus; assembly: GCA_028476615.1. NCBI lineage: Eukaryota > Metazoa > Chordata > Actinopteri > Cypriniformes > Xenocyprididae > Culter > Culter alburnus. The sequence goes on from JAOTNS010000003.1 coordinate 597,393, forward strand.
TCATGTAAATTAGGCCAGGCTTAAGCGCCACCATTGGTCCACTAGTTCTAGATTGACAGCTCCTCCTCTAGCCAATCAATCGAAGAGAGGGAGATGACATCACTTCAATGCGACTCATGGCTACTGATGCTCACACTCATACAGGAGAAGATAACCATCACAGCTGGCAATTTCCGAGCTGGGGTAAACTCTTTCTGTTGCAGGACACCGTTATAATGTATATGTACCTGCAACTCGACCTGTCACCGGTATATACTTCTACCTGGACAATCTTTTATTGTTAAATTTACCATCCTAACGACAACCTGTCACAGTTGTGCCTGTCTGACGATCTATTATTGTTATATTAATCTTTAATGCACCTTCCACTGGACTTGGCACCGTGAAACGCAGCGTCCACCATGCAGCAGCCTCACAACATCACTCTTATGTGTGCCTGGCTCGTCTATACCTGTTATGTTACTGTTAGATATTTTTAGTATTCATACAATAATATTAATAATAATAATATGCTTGCTTGTTGTCTCTTTTATTCCTGTCTTTTGCACAAGAGAATACAACATATGAAACCTAAGTTACCTTACTAGGCTAATATATTTGCTTGTGAATTACATTTAAAGTAAGATATGCCATGGCAATTGTTTAGATCAGTAGTTCCCAAACTGGGGTACGTGAGGTGACAGAGGGGGTACGCGAACAAAATGCAGAATTTTGCCATTCATTTAATTCTTCTCTACATTAAAATAACATTAAAACCGATCATGTATTTTCTAACAGGTACAATATGCCATGACATCCAATCAAAATACCACATCTTTTGCGGTCAAATCTGACAGAGTGCATTTCCACATGCAGCGCACATATGGGTGCATATACAGTATAGGTTGCGTGCGGAGTCTGCAGCCTGAGCAAAACGCGCAACATACTGCCATTCTGTACCTGCAGATTTAGCACTTACTAGCACGAAGAACAATAGCCTGGCACAAAACTAGCTTAAATATCAATTTAAGATTCAAACTCTTGATACAAAACATAGCCTACCTTTTGTGAGTTCTTGTTTTTAATGTTGATAATATTATATGAGCAAGAATGCAAATCCAAATATCCACACAACAGTTCAACAAACAAAGGGGTAATATTAAGTGTTATTCTTCACATTATTGTCAGTATTTGCTCTATTTTGCAATGAAAACAACAGCAGGATTACAACACAGCAGTGTTTCGAGAACGAATCTGCAACTTTGAACGAATTGTTTGTGAAAGTCATGATTCATTCATAAATACAGCCACTTGCTTCTTTGAATGAATGACTCGATGACTCAGGCATTAAGACAGTGACTTACCGCCATCTACTGGCGGTTTTAGTATTTAAAATAATCACTTTTCACGTTTTTAGCATAGCATTGTTGTAAAGGTATTCATAAAGATCAAAAACTGCACTAGAAAGTCAATTTAGGGGGCAAATATTGTCCCTTAATGGAAAATTTACAATCTAAGTGGAAGAGAGGGGGTACGCAGAAGGATGGTAAGTGTCTCAGGGGGTACTCCACTCTGAAAAGTTTGGGAACCACTGGTTTAGATCATTGTATGTTGCTCGTAATAGTAAACTGTGCATATTTTGTCATGTATTGTTTTCTTGTAAACAGATTTATAGATTTTGTCTTCCATGTACAGTATGTCATTGACACGGGTGTTGGTTTATGAATTTGATCACATTTGAGATTATAAAATTATAAAGTTAAGCAATAGGCTTCACATCAGTGTTTTCCCCAATATTAGAGCGATTGCAAATGTTTATTGAGCTGTTGTATAAATCAATATAGCTATAAGTTAATTTTGAATGTGTTTTTGCACTATTTTAATGAAAGGAGTATCAAACAAAGTCACAGCAGAACAGCTTTGCTCGTCTCTGAGCAACACAGCAGTGTTTCATTAATGAATTCCTGATTTGAATGAGATGTTTGAATGAACTTTCCGCCAACTATTGGTCATTTAAATTCATATTTCTATAACATGGATGGGCAATGTCAGTCCTGGAGTGCAGTTTAGCTTCAACCCTAATCAAACACACCGTAACCAGTTAATCAGTGTGTCTTCAAGATTATTAATACTATAGACAGGTGAGTTTCTTATTTTATTTTATTTTATTTTATCGGGGTTGGAGCTAAACTCTGCAGGACAGCGGTAATTTTGTTTTTATTTAAAACATTAATCTTATAGTATTGTGCAATTATGTAGTTATGTAATTAAACACAATAAATGTGTGAATAAATCACTGCATATCAAATCCACCTGGTTTCTGTAACTATCTTCTCTGTAACACTATCGTAGTCAATGCAGAGATGATACATTCAGTCTTAGAATTAATTTACCTATGATCGTTTAACAACAATTAAGAAGTATATTAGCTACAGTAGCCTTAACATATTAGCACCATGAGCCAAGTAATATTGTAACACCAAATACCATATATTATGAACATAAAGATTAACAATCATAAGTAGACTGCACAATAAAAAGAGTATCTCAAAAAGAGGAATTATTTGTCCATAGTTCAGATAACTTTACAGATTGAAAGTCCTTGTAAAGTTTCAGATTAAACTGTTATCTTCTCCTGTATGAGTGTGAGCATCAGTAGCCATGAGTCGCATTGAAGTGATGTCATCTCCCTCTCTTCGATTGATTGGCTAGAGGAGGAGCTGTCAATCTAGAACTAGTGGACCAATGGTGGCGCTTAAGCCTGGCCTAATTTACATGAAACTCGAACTGCAACATTTGGAAAAGCAAGAGCAGAACGTAGAAAGAAGAGCAAAGAGAAAAACTGCACAAGCGCACAAAGGAGTAAAATATGAGCAGAAAATGTAAAGAGAGCAGAAAGAAAAGAGTAATAAAAGCAAGGAAAACAACTTTTAAGAACGCATAAACACAAGTTTAAGATTTATGCAATATCATTTTTTATGTGTTTAAAGTTTTGATTCATGCTTGTTATTTTTTTAAATGTGCTTTTGATTTTTCGATTTACGCTTATTATATTTTGATCCGTGACCATGTTCTTTGCCATTCCGATCATTTTGCATTATTTTTTTAAGTTTGAGCTATATATTTTTACATGTGTTTTTAAATTTGTTATTTACGCTTATTATTTTTTGATCCGTGACCGCAATACTATTGGCGGGAATCTGATCCCATAGGTAAGAGCTGTGTCTGAAATCGCCCTATATACCCTATATGGTGATTTTTGAGGACAGCAATTTGTAGTGGTGTCGCACTTATTCAATCATAATGTACCGCAACAACGAGTGTACACTCAAGAAGTTCATAATGCACTATGATGGTCGTGCTGAATGAACTCCCGGTTCTGACCAGAAGGTGGCGCCCGCGGATAAATCCATACATCATCCGTTCATTTTTCAAACCGCTGGTGTGGCTACATTAAGGTATAAATTACTTTTTAAAATTGATTATTGAATTGTTTAATTGAGGTTACATGCTAGTTTCCATAACAGAGTTTAAGATAAATAGCCTATTTAAATTACTAGGCCTACTGGAGCAGCTATTTTGCTAAGTTTCAAATGATTAGCCATAATTAGCCATAAGCCACTGGCGTCCTTTAATGATGTCCTTAATAAAGGACATCATTAATAAAGTCCTTTAGTACTTTAATGATGTTTTTCCTACCCTTTCTGGACCTTGGAGTGGTAGTTGCGTTGGATCTCTATGGAGAGACAAACCTCTGACTTCATCAAAAATATCTTAATTTGTGCTCCAAAGATGAACAAAGGTCTTATGGGTGTGGAACTACAAAAGGGTGAGTAATTAATGACTGAATTTTCATTTTTGGCTGAACTAACCCTTTAAATCATTTCATTCAATTCCTTTCCATAAAAAGACCAATTTCTCTCATCCATAAAAAAAGCAACAACAAAAAACACTTGGTCCCCCCATGTTCAAAACATGGATACAGCCTTGGTTTTTATATAGTTTAAATGGTAGTGTACATTGTCTGATCCATTCATTCATTCATTTACTGATTATCATGTTCTTGCAGGAGTACAAGCAGAAACTCGCTCGTGTCACACAAGTGCGGAAGGAGCTCAAGTCGCACATCCAGAGTCTTCCGGATCTGTCTCTCCTACCGAACGTCACCGGCGGTCTCGCCCCCCTCCCGTCTGCCGGAGATCTCTTTTCCACTGACTGAACGCCTCTATAAGACTCAAAGTCCTCTAAGACACTGGTTCCTCCTGACTCACAAACACCAGAGGAGAGCAGAGCGACTGATCAAGATCCTTCGCCCACTTTTGTATTTCAGTAGTTCTCATACCAGCCAACAAGGTTCCCAAACCTCACAGAGATCAAACCCACCAGTCCATCCGTCGTTAAATCGGACTCAAAGTGTGGAGATTTTGTTTTGGTGTGACTTTGCTGTGGAAAGCAACCCTTTTTTTGCTTTGTCTTATACCTGTAGGGTTTTAGTTTTATTGCTCCAAGTACAATTTTGCTTCATTTTGGTTTTGAAAGAGACTAAACATGAGGATTCGATTTTAAACACCTGTAGACTGAGTTCAAGATATCAAGAGAAATTAATTAGGGAACTCATGCTCATCATAAACTGATATATTTTGGTTACAAACCTGATCTGTTTTTCTTCAAATGATTATTTTGCTGATAAAACTCAACAGATGTGCTGATATTACACTGTCAAAAGAATACAGTGTGATCCCATTTCTTCTCTAGTCACTGTATGTTTACAGTGTCTCATTAAATATGACCGAACACATTCAACAACAAAATGCTTTCTGATATGAGTGAATTATTGAAATTTAATATGAATGGATTGCTGTATTAACAGAGGGATGAGTAAATGATGCTGTGAAGCATCTATAAAATATAAAGTGGCCAGACTCTATATGAAATGACCATTTCTAATGTTTAATTTGCAGATAAATGGAATATATGTGCATTTATGCATTTGAACATCACTGAGATAAAACATCAAATGGATAGAATTCAGAAATCAATTCTTATATAGATGGACCAACTGACTGATAGATTTGAATCTGACACACTATTGAGCTGAAGCCATTTTGTGCTTGTTGCCCATTTTGTCTACATTACACCCCACATCTAGATAAAATTCTGTTTTATCTGTTTCCTGAACCCAGATCTTTTACAGGATTTTTAGTGTTAATGACATGGTGAGCTCCCTTTCAAAACATGGATTGCTATTCTTCTTTTGCAGGATAAAAATAATCTCTTTCTCTTGGTAACCAGTTTGTGAATTCCTAATTGAGTTAACAAACAGTCAATGGGGAACTAAACTCTTATGTTATACTGTTGATTGGCTTCTTTTCAAACTGAACTTTCATTTGTTGTGATATGGTCAGGAAGAGTTTACTGCTACAGAAGACAAGCATCTCTACCCCAGTGATCCCCAACTAAGGGGTATGCGAACCTGGACACTTAAAGGGATAGTTCACCCAAAAATGAAAATTCTGTCATTATTTACTCACCCTCTGGTTGTTCCAAACCTGTATAAATTTCTTTGTTCTGCTGGACATTTTTGTAATCAGTTTGTAACCAGGCCACTTTGGGGCACCACTGACTTCCATAGTAGGAAAGAAAAATACTATGGAAGTCTCTGATGCCCCAGAACTGTTCAGTTTCCCAAATTCTTCAAAATATCTTCCTTTGTGTTCAACAGAATAAAGAAATTTAAACAGGTTTGGAACAACCAGAGGGTGAGTAAATGATGACTGAATTTTCATTTTGGGGTGAACTAACCCTTTAAAAACCATAAATTGCCTTTGGTAAAGGAACATAAACTAAATAGTATGTAAAGTGTTTTTGGGTAATCATGTGGATGGCCTTAACAGTCAAATATATGTTTGTATATAAAGAATTTTTTTTAAAATAATAGTACATAATTAATAGTATATAATCAGATATTTTATGGTTACAAAATATGAAATATCTATGATGAATAATTAATATTATGCATGTAAAATATACTGTATGTAACAGGTGTTTTTCCTATTAGCCTGTTTAAGAAGTCCTCCTATGGTCGTCCCATACAAATAAATGGCGTACACATTATTGATAAGATTAAACATCCTAAAAATACACGATATATAAACGAATGAGTTATGTTCCTTGAGTACACCATTTAACTCGTTTATACTTAATGATGCTAATGTTCTGTCCAAGTAAACACATGCGCAAAACAGATAAGTAAGAATAATTAACATTGTGCCATCACTGAGATGGGAAACTGTACATGTAACAGTTTAAATCGGCCATGAAACATCATTTGGCGGAAAACGTTCTCGAACTTTCTCATACCTGTCCTGCACATGTAAATACAACACACTAGCGCTACCTAGTTGAGACCGTGATTGGCTGAAAGTAAGTGGTCTTCCTCTTCCACTCCCCTCCCCCTCCCCCCTCACCTGTTTGAGCTGCTTTTTCTCCACTAAAACACACCTTTGTATCCAGATCCAAACAGCACCGAAGATGCGCGACTTAATCGTAGTTATAGTTCTCCTTATCGCAGGTAAGTGTTTTAATAGTTTTCACAGTTCTGGATTGTTATTATCTACGTGTTATTCTTTTTCTTGATTACTTAAAGTGTGAATATATATTACACAGGTGCAGTTGGGATGTCGCAAGCAACAGGGACAGAGGGGTTTAGGCGATGTTTTCCCGAATGGATTAACGCCAGTAAAGTTTCAGTCATCTGTCAAGACCGTGTCAAGAAAAACGAAACTCTGCTGGCACAGTGCTGTGGTCCTTACGAGAACTGCCAAACGACGAACAAACCTGGGGTCTTGCTGGAAAAGGCCAGTATTTGTCTCACCGTCACTAACTCTTCCTATGATTCGTGGCCCTGTGAGATAAAGGCTTTCGTTAATGACACAAAACAAGGACCAGAGAGATTCATAATCAATGTTCGGAACCGTAAGTAATCCATTCTTCAATTTCTGATTAACTTAGTGCAATTCAAATCGGTACAACTTTGCTTTATTTTTGGTTGGACACAGTTGTATTGTACTCTCAGCCAGATGTACATTAAAGTTTACCGCACTGGTCACTCGTATGAAGAAAAAAATCTATTTAAACCCAGAGCCATCTCTCTCTATGGCTCTGTTTAAACCCAACTTGTTTTGAAATGAATGAGATGACAGCCACGAGTTTTCTCCTCGTTTCCAGTTCATGCTTTCATGATGGCTACAGCGACACTCTTGGCTCATGGGTATTGTAGTCATTCAGCAGGAGCTCGGCAACATGACTTTTTTCATTAGTTGAAATCGATTTGAGGTGTGCTTTCAGAAGTATATACCATCACTCAACAACCGCACTTTTAAAAATGTTTCTATTTTAGTCAAAAATCAATTTAAGAAATTATTGGATTACTTCCGGAACCTCTTGGAAACATTACCATTTGTTTTTAATAGAAGTCTCTTTTGCTTATCAAGCCTGCATTTATTTGATAAAAATACAGAAACAGTAATATTAAATATTTTTACAATTGAAAATAACTGTTTTTGAATATATTTTAAAAAGTAATTTATTCCTGTGATCAAAGCTGAATTTTCAGCATCATTACTCCAGTCTTCAGTGTCACATGATCCTTCAGAAATCATTCTGATATGATGATCTGCTGCTCAAGAAACATTTATTTATTTATTTTTGTTTGTATGTATATATATATATATATATATATATTATATATATATATATATATATATATATATAATAAACATGTGATACTTTTTTCAGGATTCATCATTTATTTAATATAGAATATTTGTAACATTATATACTACTGGTCAAAGTTTGGTGTCAGTATTTTTTATCTTTTTTGAAAGAAATTAATACTTTATTCTGCAAGGATCTGTGAAATTGATTAAAAAGTATAGTAGATCTATATTGTTAGAAAAGATTCTATTTTGAATTCACATTTTGATTTTTAACTTTTTATTCATCAAGAATCCTGAAAAAAGAATCACAGGTTCCAGAAAAATATTAAGCAGCACAACTGTTTTCAACATTGACAATAAATCATCATATTACAATGATTTCTGAGGGATCATGTGATATATACAAACAAAAATAAATAATTAAATAAATGTTTCTTGAGCAGCAGATCATCAAATCAGAATGATTTCTGAAGGATCATGTGACACTGAAGACTGGAGTAATGAAAATTCAGCTTTGATCACAGGAATAAATTACATTTTAAAATATATATTCACATAGAAAAGTTATTTTAAACTGTAATATTTCAGAATAAATAAATAAAGGTTTGATGAGCAGAAGAGACTTCTTTCAAACACATAAAATAGTAGTGTTTCCAAAGTTTTGCCCAGTACATAAAATTTGTGTGTTGTGTATTGTATTGAGTTTGTGTATATATTTTTTAACACATTGTTATATATATTACTCATTATTGACACATCTGAAACATGCACATTAGTCCACAAAACTTTATATACTTTCCTGAAAGTTTTATTTACAAAATTTTTGAATTATTTTTTAATTTTGCTAAGCTATTGCATATTAAAATGGTATGTTGTAACTGAAATGAAAATGTACTATTACACAAACACTCAGTCCTGTCAGATCAGAGTTGCACCTCTGGACATTTAGCCCTGTTATTCTACTTAAAGGGTTAGTTCACCCAAAAATGAAAATTATGTCATTAATGACTCACCCTCATGTCATTCCACACCTGTAAGACCTCCGTTCATCTTCGGAACACAAATTAAGATATTTTAGATTTAGTCCGAAAGCTTTCTGTCCCTCCATTGAAAATGTATGTACGGTAGACTGTCCATGTCCAGAAAGGTAATAAAAACATCATCAAAGTAGTCCATGTGACATCAGTGGGTTAGTTAGAAGTTTTTGAAGCATCGAAAATACATTTTGGTCCAAAAATAACAAAAACTACGACTTTATTCAGCATTTATTAAACTTCCACAAAAGACCATTTTGCAAAAATAAATAAATAAATAAAAATCTCACAAGGGATCATGCACCCACTAAAAAGGTCACACTTCAACCCCCCCAATGTTCAAACTACACCTTTGTTTGGACCTCAGTGTTCTGGTACTTGTTTTGGTACTTTTGACATCCTTAGCAATGTAAATAATGTTTTAATTAATCAATTTCTCTACCTTTTCTGTGTTCTTGGTTCAGAAGATGTTCCCTCAAACTCTACAGCACTTGCTCTACCAGATGAAACACACACCCCAAGTGTCAGACAGACAGGTACTATATGCTTAAACACAGCAGCTGGTCTTTGAACACTGACGTTTGCTGATTCTGATAATTTCACATTTTTTACACCATGTCCACATTAACTGCAGCAGACTGAGGCTGTGTACACTAGAGGTGTAAATCGGACAGTTCATCACGATTTGATACAATATCGATTCTCATAGCCAGCGATACAATATTTTCCGATACCTCAAAAAGTTCTGCGATACGATTCGATCAATATTTCGATATTATGAGCCTATTTTACACAACCAGTTAAATTTTTATTTAACTCACAACTGCAACCAAAATATATAACAAACATTTATTTCAAAATTTCACATCCTGAACCCTGATTGGGTCATCCACAAATAAAAAATGTACACAGTAATCAAATGACAGCTTATGATGTGACAACAGTCAATAAAGTATTTTAGGCTTCTGTGCTAAAATGTGTAATGTCAAAAAACTGATAAACAAGGAATACACACACACAATATTAAAAGACATTTCTTTTAAATGTATAGCGCAGCTTTTCAGTTAAGCAACAACATTCTGTATTATAGGTAGGACAAAACAAGACAGGCTATTAATATTCTTTTATTGTGCAAATTTTTTATAAAGGCTCTAATACAGAGCGGCACAAAGCACTTATGCGCATCCCGTGTGCAGAATGATGCAGCCATTTTAGGTATGTTGGGCTTGCCCTGCCACCTTTGACACTCAGTACAATGATGTTTGAATTGATTGAATAGCTTGACGACCTCTCAAGATCCAGAAGCGTCTTTTAATTTCAGCAAAGACCCTTTCAGTACCAGGGTGATGGAGCTGTGCGTCGTACTGCTGAATTAGTAGCTTAGTCACTGAGTGGATTGGGTCTAGGACAATTGGGTGAAGAATGTCTGGGCTCAGCAAGTGACATCTTCGGAGTCGTCCACCCACTCTAATCAGCTGCGTTTCAGAATCAAATTCAGGAGCTAATGTCTTTAGAAGACTGCTTGAGGAGATGGGTTTCCCTGCTTGAAACTGAGCATATTCGTCAGGAAAACTATCCATCTGAGACTGTTGGGTGATTCTGAGCTCAGCTTTCTTATATGTGTCAGCAGTGACCGTTTCTGTGGGACTGGCCGCCCCGTGAAGGGTTCTGGCTGTTGCATCTACAAGCTCTTGAAAGTTGTCATATTGAGATGTATTGACTGAACGCTGGTCAGCCTCAGTTATTAGAAGATGAAAAGATACTGGTTTACGCAGTTCCTGCGAAGTGTCAGCTGGCACTAGGTTGGGCAGTTTGGGCCAAGATGATGAAGGTTTCTGCAGAAATTCTGGGACATTATTCCAGCAGGTAGGTTTGGCTAGCTGAGCCAGTGACATGCCACAAGTAATATCGTCAGCAGGGTTGTCTTGTGAGTGCACGTAGAACCATGATTTTGAATCAGTTAGCTCTTGAATCTCCGCAACTCTAGTTCCTACAAACACTTTAAAGTGGCATGAGTCTGATTGAAGCCAGTTAAGAATGGTTGTAGAATCAGTCCAGTATCTGAAACTGCTGATGTCCAGTGAGAGCTCTTTTTTCAGAACTGCTGCCAATTGTGCTCCAGTTAGAGCAGCGCATAACTCAAGTCGGGGAATTGTTTGCTGCTTCTTTGGAGCTACTCGTGATCTAGCTGCCAAGAATGACACCTCTACTTCTCCTTTGCTATCTTCAGTGTGGAGATAGGCTACAGCACCGTACGCTCGCTCTGAGGCATCACAGAATGTGTGCACACTTCTTGAGCTGATCAAGGGATCTATCTTTGTAGTGTAGCATCTGGGCAGTGTGACACAGGAAAGTTGTGGAATCTCATCTTCCCATGTGAGCCATGCATTCCTGAGGTCTGTGGGCAGTTCAGGGTCATTCCATTCTCTTTTTTTGTCCCCAGAGCCTCTGGACTATGATCTTAGCTCTAGTGGTAAATGGGGTGATGAATCCCAATGGATCGTACTGACTTGAAAGGATGCTATATATGTGTCGCATAGTGGGCTCAGTTTTTACGACATGACCATGTTTATAACCAAGGGTGTCGGATCTACACTGCCACCTAAGTCCTAGTGTGCGCTCCTGGGGGTCGGCCCTGTCTGAACTAAACCAAAGCTCATGGTTCTCTGACCTGATTTGCTGTGGTAGGTGTTGTAGCAGTTGGGGTGTGTTACTAGCCCATTGGCGCAGTTCAAATCCACCCTCGGCCAGCAGATGTCGCATGTCATCCACTAATTGTCTGGCAGTCTCAAGAGAGGGAATACTTTGCAACCAGTTGTCCACATAGAAACAACGATCTACTGATGCTCGTACCTCACTGTCTGGTTGGCTGTGATCAGCAACATGTTTCCGAAGAGCAAAGGTTGCACAGCATGGGCTGCACGTCGTGCCAAATGGTAATACTGACCACTGGTAGACAATCAGGTGCATTGGTTGGTTTCAGATCTTGCCACAGGAATCGCAAGAATGCTTGGTCTTCTGGCAGGAGACGCACCTGATGAAACATCCCCTTTATGTCGCTGCTAATGGCTACTGCATACTCTCAGAAACAGAGAAGTACTCCCAGCAAGGTCGCACACAGAGTTGGCCCTGCAAGAAGATATTCATTCAAGCTCGGCCCTTGGAAGTTGAAAGAACAATTGAATACAATCCTGTGCTTTCCGTTGTGGTGAACCATGTGGTGTGGAATGTACCACCCTGGAATCTGTACATCTGTGGATTGGGGAATTTTCTTCACATAGCCTTCTTCTAGCAGCTTGTTCATCTCAGACTTGTACACTTGAGATTTCTCAGAGCTCTGTGCCAGTTGATTTTCAGTCCTTCGCAAATGAGGCAGTACTGCTTCCTTTGGAGCGTCTAGAGGTGGAGGACTAATTTTCCACAGGAGGGGGGTAGCATATCTTTGCACACCTTCAACATCAACCCTCATTGTTTTCTCCTCCAGCAAGCAAATAGCTTCTGCATCTTGCTTTGACCTTGTCACAAGCCGTTCATTTTGGTAGGGCAAGATGTCCATCTGCCACAACCGCTCAACTTCACTGAACAGATCATTGGGCACAAGGCTTACAGCTGTGAACAAGCACTGTTGTGTGTGTGGGATGTGTTCAAGCAACTTTGATGGACCTTGGAGTGTCCATCCCAGACGAGTTTTCACAGCTGCTTGACCTCCAGGGGGTCAAACATGGCACTTGGGTCAATTGACTGAAGAGGTAGGCCTCTGAGATGGCGATATCTCTTTGGAGTGTTCAATTGGGTAGGAAGAGGTGCTAATCCAAGCTCCTCAGCTGTGAGGCTCTCTTTGCAAAGTTGCGATCTGGTGTGCAGGAATGATACTGTGGAGCCATGGATAATGCGGATGTCTTGGCGCACTGTGCGAAGAGACAGTCTTCAGGCTTACCGTGAAGGTTGAGTTGCTGAGCTGCCTCATGAAGAAGTATGGTGCGCTCTGAACCATCATCGAGCAGTGCATATGTATCAAGTGAAAAGTCTCTGTATGATGACTCTGCACAATTTCAGTAACACTCTACTGCTGCCAGTTGGTCGATATATAGTTTCTATTGTGGTGCTGGTGGACTGGGTGATCTCTCCTCTTTCTTTGGTAGCAGTAGCACTCGTTTCATTGTTGGCCTCATGCAGAATTTCTAAATGTCTCCTTTGACACTTCTTGCATTTCGCCTTTAGAGTACACTGACCTGCTTGATGATCACGCCCACATTTCCAGCATCTCTGATTGGATCTGATCCAAGTCACAATCTGCTCTTTGGTCAGCAACTTGAAGTTTGAACACTGATTGAGATAGTGTTGAGTTGTATTACAAAAGGGGCAGTATTTCTTTGGTTTCTCTAGTGTTCGCACCTCAGACACTGTCTTCTGGCGAACCAATTTGGCCTTGGAAACTGGACTTTGCTCGCTTCCATGGAAGATGGCAGTAGATTTGTGTGATAATTTTGGCACTCTTTGCTGGTCTTTGCAGAAGCTCTGTCTCTCTCTACTGGAGTCAATACTGAACTGGGTACTGTCCTCCTGCACCCTCACCTCATACTCCAGCCATTCTGCAAATTCAGTCAAGGTAGGAATAGGTGTCTTGAGTGGATTGACATACCTCTTAAAGTTTGCTTGGAGGTCGTGAGGTAGTTTAGCAAGGAGGCGGGAGACGTGAGACCCACAAGTCAGTTCTGTATGTCCAGGACTTCCTAGTTGATCCAGCATTCCAACCAGGGCCCTTACCTTCAGTGCAAAAAGCCTGAATGCTCTGGTGTCACCACTTCTTATGCTGGGTCCATCCATCAGAACAGCAATGCGTTGAAGTGCAAGTTGATGGGGTTGCCCATAGAGTTCTGTTAGAGCCTGCATGGTATGACTGTAAGGATACCGGCTGTTACTGTAGGAGTCAGCAATGAGCAATGCTTCTTCAAACTTCAAGTGATCCATCAATATTTGGAATTTAAAGAGCTCTGTTGCATCAGCAGGCAGGAGATTATCAAGAGCTACTTTTAACCTAGTGAACTCCCGTGGATCCTCTTTGGTAAAGTTAGGAATGGTTGGGGTTGGACCACGATAAGTGTTCTCTTGACTGGGTGGCGATGAGGAACGATATGGCATGAATGGTCTTTGTCGCCTGGAGCTAGGGTTGTAATACTGCCTTAGCTGTTGGGGTTAAGCTAGTCCGGGGCACGCTTGGGACGATGGCGAAGTTGATCTGAATTGCTTGGAACTCACTTTCATCCTCTGAAGCTCAAGAATGATCTCATCAATTGTGTCACGTTGACGTTCTCTTTCATAACGTGGATCTCTTTGATCTCTTGATGACGTTACTATGTGATGTGGCGGTGAGGTTCGATCCTCCATATTGAGATGGAGACCTTGGAGTGTGAGGTGCAGAGTGTTCACTGAGGTTGCGTCTGAGCTGACGGTTCTTTTCCTCCAGATCTTTCAAGCGCATCTGCAGTGCTTCAGGAGAGAAGTGTGGATTCCCTTCACAGGCAGGAAAGTGATCAATGCCAGCAACCAGGGTGTTGTGAGGTGGTAATAGACCTCCTGTAGCCCCTATTAGCTGTTTTCCTTCATTGGAGTGGTTTGAGGGTGTGTGTGCTGATCGCTGCTCTGGTACATAATCCACCTCATAGTCTTCAAGATACCTTGGCATCTGCGTTCGGCGACGGGAGCGAACTGTAACATCACTACTAATCTCCTCACTATGTATGGACATTATATTAATTCAGAAGTTGCTCAATCCAGCTCGAAGGACCATGTAAAGAATTGTTCAGCTCTTAGGTGCTAATTAATACCTGGTGGCAACCACCAAATAGTGTCCGATTAGAACAATTAAGTGTTGTCCGTTTAGGAGGAGCTAGACACACCACTCATAGACCACTCATTGCAAACTTGAACAGTCTTTAATTAAGTGTGGTTCTAGAAAGAGAAACAACAAAGTATAAATATACACACTGAGAAAACGTCAATATGCAAATGAATAATATCTGCATTTGTTATGACATTAACACTGAAAATATGTCTGTACAGCGATCGTATAATGAGATTAGGCAGACATGTGCTTGGCAGACGCAATATGCACGTCTTTAAAGACAAATTCGCAATCAAATGTAAACAGTATAATGAAGAAACAAACTCACTCTTTGATGCACGCACACATGCGATTAATCAATATCGGGGCAGAACGGCATTACCACCACTGTTAGGTTCGTCTCGTGGCAGTAATATTAATGACGATCATAACTGTACTAAACTGCGTCAGCATACGGGTCCTATTCACCTTCTGGGTCCTAACTATAGGCGAGTGACTGATGCCTGACTAAATAACAAGAGCAAATTAACCATTACACACATACAGATAATGACTGAACATATTAATCACTGGCCCTCAGTTTAGTACAACTGGCTCGATCGGGTAGTAACAGGTCCATCTACTGTCCCGAGCGTCTTTCACAAGTTTTGAAAGTTAGTTTAAACGAGAGCGCATGCGTTGGCGATAATGCATAGACTGTCATTGTGTGAAAATGTGAAGAGTGCTAAAGGTGCCTTTATAAATAGCCCACAGGTATCGATTTTTTGCGCATTGTATCGTTAGACATTAGATCGATGTATCAACTGGACAAAGAAGTAGCACAGAAATATAAATATTAGGCAGCATTAGGCCTACTGATTTATAATTGGTTTATAATGTAGTTTCTTCATTTGGGCGATTAAGGCAACGCACCACCAAAGTGCGAAAAGGATGGATTTTTTCAGTCACATTCAACCACAGAGTTACACTAGCTGTCACTTCTCTAGACTGTTTGTTCTGCCTCGATTATAGGCTATAGTATATATACTGTAAAAGAAAGTCAAATATTATCTAAAACAGCCACATAAACTAAAAAAAACCCAAAGAATTTCAATTTGTAGAATTTCAAACCTAGTGTATTTTTTTGATAGCAGTAACTGTAAAGTGACTATTGTAGGGTAATCAAAATGACCTAATAATTAGTCTATCTTTTGTTTTTATTTATTTTCATTTTTAGTTTAGTGAATTTAACTTCTGCTTTTAAAAAAGCACTATTTTGTTTTTTAGATTGTAATGTTACAATCAGGGCTTGACATTAACACCCGCCATTAATTTCAGCTTACAGCCATATGAAATGCCAAGATCGTCATATCACAAAATTACAATTCAATTAAAATTCTTTATTAATTAACTTGCTATTAGTGAAGGCGGGATCGGCGGAATCGCGCTGAACGACACACAACAGAAGCGCTCTCTCTCGTGTGCGCTATCTTCTCTGTCACGCACCCGATTAGTTCTCCTTGCTCCTGAATAGTCAAATACACGCACACAGAGATGTCAAAACGTTTGTGTGGAGTATCTCACATGAATACAGTCGGTTATGGCTTAAGTGGACATAAACAGGTGCGTAATAACTGGATATGTGTCAGTATATTACGTCCATGCATTCAGCAGCCCAATTAAATACAGTCTGTCATTAATGTTAACCAAACAACAAAAGATGTTAAATAAATGTATACATGTTAAATAAACCTACTATCTGAAAAAAGTTTTTTTTTTTAATTTACTATTGTTTTTGTAATTTGCTTCTTTGTTCTTTTTATATAGCCTAACAAAAATAAATAACTTGTACAATTTCTTAATCTAAATTTCAATTTTAAATCTTCAAAATCAAGTAAAATGACTCAAAATCAAGTTTAAGCATTTTTCAATTTTAAGCATTTTAAGCAAAAATCAATTTTAAGCATGCCAAAGTCAACTTTAATCATATAAATCAAAATTGTGGCCAGTGAAAATGCTGAGTGGCTAGTAACTTTGGAAATTCACTAGCCACAGTGAGCAAAAAAAGCCCTGGTTACAATGTTAGAAAGTAGGCCTAATGTGATACTACACGGTTACATTCACTGTTTGTTTTCATAGCCTTTAATATGAACATAGTTTTCTAGGACAATATTGGGCAGGATGTGAAACATGTTTTAGTTAAAGCTGCAGTCCGGAACTTTTTTTTTGGTTAAAAATTAAGTACATAACCAGCCAGTGTTCATAACTATCTCATTATCTTGTCTCGATTCACAATGGTAAGTTTGTAATAATGTTTTATAATAAGAGTGACCTGGTGGATTTCCGCGGGAAATTTGAGCATGCAGCAGTTCCTCTGTGCGTCATTACGTCACGTCCGTAAACAGAAAGGAAGGAGTCCAGGCTAGTCGGTTTTATCACGTGAGGATGCTGCTGGTAGCGGATCATTTATAGCCTGTTCTCACAGCAGCTGGAATAATTAAACTTATCATTTTGAAGTCGGATTGTAATCCAGAAAGGTCCAAATGACAATCATCAGTGACAACTGAGATTCACCCGTAGCCAAAAAGCAAAAGACTTTGGACTGTGGAGTGGATACATAAAAATATAAAAATCTACAGGTAACGCTAATATTTACATTTACATTTATTATTATTATTAATGATTCATTTGGCAGATGCTTTTATCCAAAGCGACTTAAAAGTGAGGAATACAACAAGCGAGTCATCATGACGAGGCAAATAGACAAGAAGTGCTCACAATAAAAGTTATAGGCAGTGCTCAGAGTATCATAAGCTACAATAGAGAGGATAAGATACACACAGTCACGCAATGCTGATGTTGTTAACATTAACAATTTAAGAACAATATAACAGTAAGAATAATTTGCACGGTTTGGCATGATCCGAGCTAAGCGATCGTTAGATTTAATCACTATTGGCAGCGTGATTTATTGTAGGCCTAATGCTTTTTTCCTCAGTTAGTCAAAACAAAAGTGGCAGACATGTTACTTACTTGTTCAGATGATATTTTCCAGTGAAAATTCTTATATTGGTCATACTTTCAAGACGTAGAATCTGTGATTCTGAAGTGACTGACAGCAAGCATTAGATTAATCCGCGCTGACGAGCTGTGCCGAGGCACAATGCACGTACTCCGCATATGACTGCAATTGCAGGTTTCAAACAAGAGATGGCGACAAAGAGGAAAAATCACGGACTGCAGCTTTAAATACAGATTTATTTTTTTAAATTCAAATAGAAAAAAAGTACAAAATACTGAGATTATACATTATACAGAGATATGATTTTTGGCCACATCACCCAGCCCTACATTATGGCATGTTTTAAAATTCTGAATTTTCCACTTAGCTAAGCAGTAAAGATACATTATTATATCACTTAAATGGTTATTTAACAATTACACTCCTCCTCCTCCTCCTCCTGAGTCTATGGCAGCCCATAGAACCGCTTGTTGGAAAGTTGTGAAATTTGGCACACAGTTAGAGGATAGTTGGCAAATTTGGAGTCTCTAACTCAATCCCTCTAGCACCAGTTGTCCAAAGTTGCACTCATGTTTATGTTAATAACTTTTGAACCGTAAAGGTTAGAGACAAATTCTTTTTACTTCTGATTGCTTATTATAACTTCTGATGGGTTTGTCCAAAAATCATAACTTTGGTCTAGTTGGATTTGGGGCATCATGCTGAGTCGTGACAATTTTCCCATATCGGCCATTTTGAATTTTGTGCTAAAATGCTGTATTCTACGAACGCATTAGCGTATCGTTACGAAACTTGGTATGGGTCATCAGCACAGTGCCCTGAAGGAGCCTGAGAAGTTTCAGACCAGTGCCAGAGCATGTACCTTCAGAGCATGGTGCTGATGGCACATCCTGAGTTTCGTAATGGTACATCAAAGCATTCATATAATATAACATGTTATATATGATATAACATATCATAAAAAATGACCCATAACTTTTGTTTTTATTTTTTTGCCATTTCCTATCAAATTAACATTTGGGCTAAAAACATAGATAAAACCAGTGTAGAAACACGGAACCTAAGCTGGTTAACTATATGTTTGAGCTCGAATGTCAATTTGATAGGAAATGGTAAAAAAATAAAAACAAAGTTATCCATGGGTCATTTTTTAATGATCTCTTGCATATAAATGTCTATAACTCCAAAACGAAATGAGAGATTTGCACCAAATTCGACACATGTATGGGGTCACCCTGAGGACACACACACACAAAAATGGTGGGATTGTGCCTCTTGGTGGTGCTCTAATTAAACAAAACATGAAATTTCCATTAACTACAATACAGTATTATGATATAAAAATGTTATATTATTTGAATGCATTGATGTACCATTACGAAACTCAGGATGTGCCATGCTCTTAAGGTACACAATACGTTTTGCGATAGCGCCTCCTTGTGGTCAAATTTTATAGTGAAATAAATAAATAATGCTAATAGATTTATGTAAATGTGGCCTATTGTAATGATACTGGTCTTATTAGGTTCCCTGTGTCATGCTGAGAACATTGATGGCAATTTTGCCATAGTCAGCCAAACTTCCTGTCAGTCATTTTGATTATCTTTAAAAACATACTTTTTTTAACTACTCCTAGACCGTTAGTCCAGTTTTCACCAAAATTGAATCGTATCATCTTCAGACCATGCAGGCAAAAACTTATGGATTTCTTGTTGATAGACAAAACCATTTTCCTATACCACAGCAACGAATTAGAGGTATGACGTCAAAATGACTCTTGAGGCTATAGGCGTTTCTCAATGTCAAGGATACTTCCTTGGCAGGACTGGTCCTTCCAAGTCACTTCCTTCAGAGGGGCTAGGCGAGGCTCCTCTTTAGCATTCGGAGAACACGTAAATGGAACAGACTAGCAAGTGCACGCCATTGCGTGATTACCCCCCGGTAAACAGCTGTTTGTTTTCTACATGGAGACGTATGAACGCCTCCGTTTGTTCCTTGGTCCCTGTTAAAAAAGACGAGAAAGCTATGAATAACGCTGTGAATGGTATAATGGTATAATATTAACGTTAAATTACTTTGGACAACTTAACTAGTTATTTATAAAGGAAATGCCGGTGATGGCAACCAAGCTAACAATTGTTAAATGACGGTCCGGTTCAGTTAGCCATCAATAACGTAATTTGTATTTGTATAATTTATGATATCAATACGGTAGTAATTTGTACTGGCATTTAAACGTTAAACTTTATTTATCTGACATATTTACTACAGTTATAACAAATGTTTGGTAACGTAAATATACTTACATTTGAAAGCATATTGCCCGCTAACGTCCAACATTTTTTTAAAACATTTTTGAACAAGATCGCAAAGCTGCGTGCATAGGATTCTGGGTGATTTGAGAGCACGAAGAGCGCGAAGGCTACACATATGCATCCTTTCCTGTCTATGGGATATTTTTCGAACGAAGGACTCAGTCCTTCTTTGAAATTCCAAGGATCCTCGACATTGGAACAGTCCTTCGACGGATGTCGATGACGTAGCATCCTCGAAATTCTGGCTTCCGAGGATCCTTCCTTGACATTGAGAAACGCCTTATATCTCACTGTATCACTCTGACCATACCACATTAATTTGGTCACAGTGCCACCTATTGGTCGAAAGTGATAAACCAGTAAATCTTTATTATTGACTGTATTTGTGATTTTTCAGCTTTTTTGCCTAAAATGATCTTAATAGCTCTTTAATTGCTCACTGTTGCAGTTGGTCTGATGCTCACAGCCGTTTTGGCTGGTTTGTGCCTCTTGTGCTTGGCCCCGATAATTTATTTATTTATTTTTTTTTAACAGAATTCCATTTCTGTGCAGGTGTAGGCTCACTTATATGACTGCATTTATTTTATTTTATGTAATTTTAATTAAATTAAGAAGAATTAAATTGTTTATTTTAATTTTTACCTAAAATACATGTTTACTACTTTTCCAAATATTCTATGTTGCTTAGAAATATATTTTGTTCAAAGGAAAAGTTGTTTTTACCTAAATATTTTAAAATAACACATTATTATAGAGCTGTAATAGCAATACCATGAAACCGTGATATTTTTGCTTAGGGTTATCATACCGTCAATCTCATACAGACCCATGCCTGGTCACAGTCTTTAATCATGACAGCAACATTTGAAGACAGTTAATAAATGATTTGAATTCCTTTAATGGTTTTGTTCCTGTTGTACTTTACAGAGCCACCCCACACTACCAAAATGCCTGAAGCACTCACTGGAGAAGCACTACCTACTGCAGCTAAAGTGGCTATTGGAATAGGAGCTGTTATTGCAGTTATTGCAGTTATTGCAGTTATTGCAGTTATTGTATATGAAGTATATGCTCGAAGAACTGGACAAGATGGAATAATAGCTAGGGTAGTGAGGGTAAGTATTACTGCAGGGAAATGGTTTGCTTTGCTCATTTAAAGCTTTGTTCATGAAGACTGCCAAAAAAAACATTATTATTAGAGATGCACTAATCCAGGGGTGTCCAACCCTGCTCCTGGAGAGCTACCATCCTGCAGATTTCAGCTCCAACCCCAATCAAACACACCTGAAGCAGCTAATCAAGGTGTTCAGGGTTGATTGATAATTACAGACAGGTGTGTTGGAGCAGGGTTGAACCTGAAGTCTGCAGGACGGTAGCTCTCCGGGAGCAGGGTTGGACACCCCTGCACTAATCCAATACCTGGATAATTTATGGTGTCTTAAACTCATGTGGTGAATAAAACCATTGTTTACAAACCATTTTATCCATTGTTTAATGTGTAACGACTTTGCTTCTGTTGCTGCTTGCATTATTTTTTTATTTGAACTGTCTTGGCATGTTTTGTGGTGTTTAGTCCACGTGTTTTAGCTTTGAGATCATCTGTATTCTATATATCTATATATCACATTCAGATGAGTGAGTTCACTGTTAAGTTTACATGTTTTATTATTGAATATAGTATAAATTATATTTTCTTTACAAAGTTGCTGTTACACCTGCTGTTCATTTTGAAGCATTTATATTTATCACCAAAATTAAATGCATTTTAAAATTGATTTGATTTGCAGAAATTTTGTGGCCACGAGCAGGTTGAGGAGGTGGGAAATCCCATAGAGATGGAGGCTTTTAATGCCGAAACAAGGTATGTTTCATTTAAGCAGTTGTGAATTACATATCAGAGGCATAAAAACAGGTTTAAATAATGTTGGCTGTAAACCATAAGCCGGGCTCAGCTACACCAGCCATGTGATCAGTATTTACGCCTGTTGCACCATCTGAAACTGTGACTAGACGCAGTGATGCCCAGCATAGATGATGCACATCCACACTGACCCATTCTACCGCAGTGATAGACGCCATTCATGGAATATGTTACATTAGTGTGAGCGACTTACATTCATCTTCTTTACAGTAGCAAATATCAGATCAGCAGACGGATGAGAGACCTCAACTTATGCATTACAAATATCAAAGTCTTCATTATGATTTCTTAATGCAGATTTCTTCTTAAGGCCCCAATATACTTCAAACAAAGTTCTTTTTCGTTCTTCGTTTAGGGGTAAAACGAAGTTCAAAAAGCATGAGCAGTGATATACTGTAATCGAACATCTGACGCTGCCCACACTGTCGAACGTTTAGATGAATATGTAAATATGTGCTGTACACTTTCTTCTCAGTAACAAAATAAACAACAAAAATGAGAAAACGGCAAGCATTTTTTTTTTTTTTTATAGAAAGCATAAGAAACGCGTCTGATCATGGCAACATGGAAAAGCATCTGATCATAACAACATGGGTATGTTGGCATGAGCTCTGTAAATTAACACTCCAGTCATGTTTCTATAGCAGCTTTACAGTATCATGAAAAACAATTTCGGTGCCTCATTTTAAAGAAACACAACTTCATTTTTAGTGTGTTCATGTTTTCACCTGCGGAGATCTTACCTCAATGAAGTCGAACACAATAAATGAGTCAGATGCGTTCCACGCGAGTGAAGGCGGAGCTTCAGCGCACACCTCCTATTACGTTATCGTCACTGACCAATGGTAGTACGAAGGTTTCTCGCAGCTGGAGGGCAAACCGTTTCGAACTTCCAAAAAGAACACAAAACGAACATCGTTTTGGCCTGATTTTTCGAAATGACGTCACATCAGTTCGTTCTTCGATTTCGCTTGAAGTATACCGAGGCCTTTAATTAATAACTTGGTTCATACAGTTACTCACTGTGTGGTTTTGTAATTATGCTGTATTGTCAATATTAGTCTTTTTATTACAGTAAAATGATTAAACTTTTTTGATAACAAACTGTTAAATTAACAAAATCTAAAAATATAGACATAACACTTAATTCATATGCAAACTGAGTCTGGATCCCTGCCTCTGGACTCAGGCAGGGATCCATTTGCGAGCTTTATTAAAAGTGAGCGTGGTCGTACAGGCAGGGACAAACAGGAACAGCGAGGGACAGGCAGAATCGTGGTCAGAATACAAGCAGTAGATCAGGACAGGCAGATATCACTCACAGAACAGAATACCAGGCAAGGGTCAAAGGCAGGCAACAACAGGTCGATAACGGGTAACAGACAGGCAGGATAATAATGCTCAGAATTGCAACACAGGTTAAACAAGACTTTGCAATGAGGTGGTGTGTGAGTCTTAAGTAGTCCAGATAATAAGCTACAGCTGTTTGTGGCAAATGATGACTGGAGTGGAGTGTGCATGTGACTGGCAGGGAGGATTATGGGAAGTGTATTCCAGGAACTGACAGGAATCGTGACAGAAGTGTTGTTGGTCGGTGATAAGACATCAGAAAATGAAAAAACATGCTTCACAACTTATTCAGAGAAATGAGTCGCTGTGAGCAAGGTGATGCATACTACCGTAAATCTTTAATCTATTGTATTAGAGGTTTGTATTTATTGTATATTATTGTATTAAATGCAGTTTCTGCTATTGATCCAAATATATGTTCATGCTTAATATTTCCTGCATAATGTCTGTATGTATGTATGTATGTATAATCCTGATGGTACCGGCTCCAAGTCATTGTGTGTGTATATATATATATATATAATATATATATATATATATATATATATATATATATATATATATATATATATATATATCACATGACATTTTCATATCAATAAGGACGTTTTACTCACTCAAGGCAACACTAATAGTCCACAGATGTACATTTACCATCTTCACAAATTCAATAATTACCCATTTTGCTTCTTTCCTTAAATAATTGAATGCATTAAAGTTAACAACAACATTACATTTTTAGAGATTAAATGTTTCAATTGATTGATAATTTGTCATTTTTTCATTACAGATAGAGTGTGAGGAAAAAGAAAAACAAATTAAGTGACCAGGAAGTGAAGAACAACACCGTTCTTCGGTCCTGCAGTCATGTGATGTGTAATAGTTTACAAATTTACAGGTGCCACAGCTTTTATTTCATGATTGTTGTATTTTAACCTAAAGTATCTATTTATTCTATTTATTATGTGCAATAACAAGATGATACTTTTGATACATGTTACTTTTTGATACATGTTATTTTTTGTACATTCTTGTTGTTTCTAGTACACCCCTGTATATCACTAGTATTTGTTGAAGTTAAGTTATTAGGCCCCGATTTACTAAAATCACAAATAAAGTGTGCTAATTGGCTCACGCAATTTAACTAATCAGTGTAATTGGTGCACGTGTCAGTAGTTGATCAGAATATTCTGCAAAGATTATGCAAATTTTAGCAAGCGCTGGATGCACACTTCATTTACCACAATGATAGTGCAAATGAAATTAATACATAGTTCCAAGATCAAATGAATATGACTGATATCATCATTCCCAAAATTTCTTTCAAATCGACACGTTCTGCAAGAGTAAATTTGTATTGACATCACCCTGTATTTTGTGTGCGAACATGCAAATTACATATTCATAATGGAAACCTGCAAAAAAATTATAATATGTGCCATTTTGTGCACATGAAATGCGCAATCAGCTCTGACATTTTTTTTTGTGGGTGTTAGTTTGCACAAATTTTTATAACTGCAAACTTTGAGTAAATTGGGGCCAGAGTAACAAAATAAAGGTGCAGTTTCACAGACAGCTTAGACTATGCCTGGATTAGGCCTTAGTTCAATTAGGACATTTAAGTATTTTTTTATAAACATGCCTCAGAAAAAAACATTACTGTTTACATCTTCAGACAAAACAATGGGACTGACATATTTTAAGATATGCTTTCAGCTCAAACGTGTATTTTAGTCTAGGACTATCTTAAGCCTCGTCTGTGAAACTGGGGGAAAGTGTTTCCAAGTAATGTATTATGTATAATGTAAAAAGACTGAGCCAATGCAGTGTGTTTTGAATTTTATTTAATTCATGTTTATGCTCTTGTTTATTTTTATTTAAATTTACACTTCATTAGATAAGGAAATTATTAGAGCTTTAGCAATATTGACCAATCAAAATAATAATAGTAACAATTGGCAAAATAAATTGACAAAAAATAAATATCAGGAAAAAAAGTTTATTGGTCCAATTAGGTCTACTAAAAAAAATAATAAATAGAACTGAATAGAATAAATAGAAACAAAAAAAACTTTGTCATGGCACCATTATAATCAGAGGTGGAAAGAGCACTGCAAAAGTTACTGATTTTTCATATACTGCAAGTCTACTGATATTTGATCATTTAATGCATTAGCATAATTTTAATAAAGTGACAAAGACATGGAACTGTAGCTACGGCTACTGTCCTGACTGTAACTCGAACTGTAGCTACGGCTACTGTCATTAAAAAAAAAAAAAATTATATATATATATATATATATATATATATATATATATATATATATATATTATATATATATATTTCAGGAGGAGGTTTGAAGACCTCTGGGTTAGCTGTTCCCACATGTCCTCCAGACATATTGACCCCTTTTTTTTTTTTTTTTTTTGCTTCACTAGAGGTCTGCATGGGATCGAGTTGTTGTTGTTGTTGTTGTTGTTTTTTCTTTTCCCCCAGTCCCATTTGCAAATTCAGGTGGGAGCTAATTCCTGCAAGTATAGATGTGCACAATTTTTTCAGTCCCATACCAGTGTATGTGTAACAAAGGCGGGACTCAGGCAGGGATCTAATTGCGAGCTTTATTAAAAGTGAGCGTGGTCGGCAGGATAAATCAGGAGCAAACAGGAACAGCAAGGGACAGGCAGAATCGTAGTTAGGAAACAGGCAATGGTCAGGCTAGGCAGATATCACTCACAGAACAGTATACAAGGCAAGGGTCAGGACAGACAGCAACGGGTCGATAACGGGAAACAGACTGGCAGACAGGATAAATGCTCAGAATTGTGACACAAAGTAAACAAGACTTCGCGGTGAGGTGGTGTGTGTGAAAGTCCTTTATAGTCCTGGTAATGAGCTGCAGCTGGGTGTGGTGATTAGTGTGGAGTGATTGTGGAGTGAGTGCAGGTTGATAAGCAAGGGAGGATTATGGGAAATGGAGTCCGGAGTGAACAGGAACGTGACAGGAACAGACGGTGATCGTAACAGAATGGGTGGGTGCATTGGAGACGCAGACGGAAACGGGGTCTCCAATGCAGATCCAGGAACTCAGGTATCCATGGCGGGTCAGGTGCCACGGGCAGCCCTAGCAGTTAGGAGGCCGCTGATGACCGCGGCCGTGCAGGGTCCCCACCCACAAGCTCCCCACTCTTAGGTATACTAAGAGTATACCTAATAAAAAAGTTATAAATATAAAAAAGTTACTTTCCACCTTTGATTATAATATGGGAGAAACCAATAAAATTGATTGTTCTGAACTGCTGCGAGATCTTTTTTTTTTTTTTTTTTTTTTTTTTTGCTGCTGAATGTTTGCAGTTTCCCACCAATTTGAATTCGAACTCCATTTTAAAGCTGCTGTCCGCAACTTCAAAATTTACAAAAATTATGTAATGAGAATGTACAACATGAACCTGTTTTCCAAACCATGTTTTTGTCTTATCCTGAATCATTATGGTACATTATAATAAGTGTTTATATTCAGACTATTTCAGACCAGACTTGTAGGACCCGCTGCAGAGTATCACAGTAACTGCGTGACGCGCCATAGACATACACAGAGAAAAGTAGCTCCGGCTACAATGTTCTTCCGCAAGACGTGTGCAGTTCTGTTTATTAACCCCTAGAGGGCCAAAAATCACGGACTGCAGCTTTAAAGTTTTCCCAAGGTCGTCTAAATTCTGTCTCTTTTGTAATGATCACTTTTGTAGTGATTATTATCCAGCAGGCCATTTCATATATTAATTACTCTACAAGCATAATTACTTTTATTATCATTTATTTATTCATTCTTCTAATGTATTGAGAGTTATAGTACTATTCATAATAGTACTATAGTATAATAGTATAATCTCACATAAAAGTACTTTTTTGTTGTTTTGTTTTGTTTTGTTTTGTTTTGTATTGAGGCTAATCCTCTTCATTTCAGTATGGTAGACTTGTTCCCTTTTGTGGGATTCAGCAGTA
This sequence comes from Culter alburnus, assembly GCA_028476615.1. NCBI lineage: Eukaryota > Metazoa > Chordata > Actinopteri > Cypriniformes > Xenocyprididae > Culter > Culter alburnus. Next base: position 624,556 of record JAOTNS010000003.1, read on the forward strand.
GGCATTTCATTTATTTAAACGTTTACTTAAATCTGCCTGTTTATTTTGCCATCAGGTTAGGGTTATCTTGCCAGTTCAGCTGTATGTATCAACTGTATGTGTGTTGTAAATGTATGGAAAAAGACTAAATATTATTTTTGTAAACTTTTGCACATTTTGTAAACAGATTTTAACTGTCAAAATATTTGAAAATGTAAAATATCATTGCATTAAATGATTAAATATCTGGGCAGATGTCTGTATCTGCTCAAAGCTGCTACTTTTCAACTTTTTCTGCTATTTTCACCACTCTTTTGTGTTAGTTTCTTTTGAATAATCTGTATATTATTATTTAGAGCGGCACAGTGGTTCAGTGGGTAGCACTGCCACCTCACAGCAACGTCTCCTGTTCGAGGCCTTTCTGTGTGGAGTTTGCATGTTCTCTGTGTCTGTGTGGGTTTTTCTCCGGGTCGTCCGGTTTTCCCAAATACATGCAAGGCAGGTTGATTGGAGACACTAAATTTAAACATTATTCTTCTGTTCTTTTTTTTTCTCTTTTGTTTAATCTTATGTTGTGTATTGTATCATCTGTCAGTGTCTTAAAGCAAAAATGTGTTACTGCCTTTTATTGCTTCAGTATAACACCTGTTAATTCTGGTCCATTGAATCTGACCAATGACTGAGAAAGATACAACTAAGATTATTCAATAAACTTGCTTTTTTCTTTCCTGATTCCTATTTTATTTCCTATATGAGTGTTGACTGCATTGAACAGCAGACATCTGATATTTCCTGACAAAGAGGGAGAGATGAGTTTGATTGGCCACAAGCTGTCAATATGCAGGACTTTTGCTGTTCTTTCAAATGCACTGATTCTGTAAAAACAAAACCTGAATGTAAAGAACAGAAGAAAAAACATTTGCAGCATTACAGAAATTATTGAAATTGTGTTAGCTACTCTTTTTCACATTTACTGTGTAAGGCTGGAAGCTTACGCTGCTATTTTGAACCAATAATCAGAAACAAAAAGCAGTTGAAGGATGATGTGCATAATTCAGTTATTTATCTGACTCCAATATAATTAATCTAACTCCATTAATGTGGAGTAAATTTTTTTTTTTACCTTATTCTTAGAATTGATAGGAAAACGTAGGATTAAACCTGAACATTTAGATAACGAAAGTTACAATCAATTTAAGCTTTCAACATTATCAGTTACAAAAGGAAAGATTCTCAAAACCTTTAAAGCAGACAAAGTTATTTATTAAGTTACATGTTTAAATATACAGACAGCAGAATGGAACAACATACTGTATAGAAAACTTAGTTGTAACGAATCATGCACTGCTGTGCAGAAGAGGCCGTAAAAGCCTTTCTTGTATTAAGAGGTTACGCATTGGTGTGCGGGAGCAGCGGGATTAAAGCCTTTCTCCCCGAACATCAGTTACCTTTCCTTCTTATACCCTGAGCAAAGCATTGTTATACATGAGTGGAATACCAACACCAAAACCAGCTGACAGGAAACCACAAGATATGGCAAATGGGTGGTGATCAAGAGGGGGAGCATACTCTCCTCAATGCATGTTTAAGCAATACCTAGATTGTACATTAGGATACTTCAATGTTTCCATTAAGTACACTACCATTCAGTTCAGTTTAAGCTGTCAGATGAGACCAAACATGACATAGTTAGTTAGAAAACCACTAATAGATACATAGCAGGTAGTTGAAAGCATATATGCCATGTGAAGCAATGGTACAGATGAGGTGTGTTGAGGTGTAAACGACTCTGTCTCTCCAAACAGAACCATCCTGTGCCTGGAGTGTCCCAACAGTCCTCAATCAGCATACTGATGAATCCCTCGCACTAGATAGGCATTAGCATACTGTGATGATGAAGGCCATTGTGTCACGTTTAATTCACATGTATACCTTTTAAAGGGATTTCTGAAGTACTAGGGCAGTAAAGAGTTCTACCCATATTTGCTCAGCCCTATTGGCTGACTGTTGAGAGGAATAAAGTTCAGAGGTTGTGTATGCTGTGTGAACATTATTGTAGTTCTAGACTAAATGTGAACATGCATTTACTCATCTCACCTGCACGAAAACATTCAGTATTCCTCAAAATGAATAAAAACTCTGAAATGCAGAATTTTATGTAAACCTGTAATTATCTTTATTAAATGATGTATTTAATCTCACTGTATTAACCAATGTCTTTGCTGCTGACCTTCAATTATCCAATTCAAAATACTTTATAGATTTAGAAATGAACACTTCCTTCTCCTGTATCCTTGTTCTTCTTTAATCCAGAATGGCAGCACAGCAGAAAGGTTTGTTTGAGCTGCGCCCTCTACTCTACAGGTGTAAATATGCATTTCCTTCAGCCACTTATGGTGTGAAATGGCCTTTACATTTGCCAAAAATAGAACTTTCCAGCTCAGGTAAGAAACAATAATGTGAAAGTAGCGTAATGCTTTACTTTTCATAAAAGTAACTAAAAAAATGCAATTAGTTAGCCTACTTTTTTTAGGGAGTAACGCAAAATTGTAATGCATTACTTTTAAAGGTACTTTCCCTAAAACTGGTGACCAGAGCAATCCTCCATTAGCTAAATAGTCCCATTTAAAAAAACACTGGACCTTCACAGACTTTGAAGATTAAGGCATTTATTCACATATAAACTGTAGGGCTGGGTATTGACACAATTATTCACGATTCGATTCGATTACTATTTGCATGCTTTCGTTTCGATTCAGTTATGATTTTGATTCGATTATTTTGGGTGTAGTATTTCAGTTACAGTACATGGCAAAGTTTTTAGGTTAAATTAACTTATTTATATACAAACACTTAAATGTCACTCAATGTTTTCATTATAAATAAAATAAAGTTTAGAATTACATAATCATATTTCTACTCCAATTCGTTTTTTTTTTTTTTAATTATAAACATTTAAATCACGGCTGTCATAACTGATTTATTCAAACATGCATTAAATATTGAAGAACATTAAAAATTAAAATAAATATGTAACAGTGTATAGCTCAGAATATTGCTTTCTAGAGTTTTTCTAGCTGACTAATGAGTTTATGGTCACTGATTATGTTTTTCTGAGGTAAATGTGACGTTACGTGACATTGTTTAAAAAGCTATTTTATTGAGTCTTCCCGAGGTTGAAACACTGATTGAGCGATTACATGAGACATGATACAGATTTTGGTAAGTTGTACTGTATAATATACCTTCAGATATTCATGCATGTTTATTTCGCGCTGTAACTGGTATTAAAGCGGAGGAGAGGATGTTCACATGCGCTCGAGCTGCCGCTTCTCTTTAAAGGATTAGTCCACTTTTAAATAAACTTTTCCTGATAATTTACTCACCCCCATGTCATCCAAGATGTCCATGTTTTTCTTTCTTCAGTCTAAAAGAAATTAAAGTTTTTGATGAAAACATTCCAGGATTTTTCTCCTTATAGTGGACTTCAATGGGCACCAAACAGTTGAAGGTCAAAATTAGTTTCACTGTAGCTTCAAATTGTTCAACACGATCCCAGACGAGAAATAAGGGTCTTATCTAGTAAAACCATCACTCATTTTCTAAAAAAAAAATGAAAATTAAATAAGTTTTAGCCATAAATGCTCATCTTGAACTAGCTCTCTTCTTCTTCTCTATTTGAATTCCAGCAGTGTAGACACTGCTAAGTGTATTACTGCCCTCCACAGGTCAAAGTTTTGAACTAATTTTTATATGCAATATGCTAGTTCAATAGTATATAACATAATATACGGTTTTCCACCTTATTATTTTCAGAGAAACAGTTTGTCTTTCCATAAGATAACATAACTCTTCCATAGCCACACCCAACTTAATCACTTGTATTCTATGTAGCTTAATATGCACTTTATTCCTTTATCATTCATGGTATTCATTTAGTAGTTGTGTTAGTTGTTCTTGTTTATCTTTTTGTTCATAAATTTATTTTATTACACTTGTGTCTTCCTTGTGCTGATAATACAGAAGAGGTTCTACAAGTTAGCAATTTCACCAATCTTTCAGATAAATCAGCTGACCACTTTCCATTAATTCTAAATGAATGAAAGCCCCTGTTGGGAGTGTTCTCTGCCAAGGTAAACGACCTTGACTGGTGCCCTGAACTAGGGAAAAAGGGGGAAGTGGTCATCTGATGTACTCATATTCACACCTTAAGTGACGTGATCCTAAAATCACAACGTCAGCGGTGACGTGAGTACCAATCACTTTACTTTGTGTCCTTGGATGGACAAAGTAAAAATCACTACAAGTGTTATTCAATTATATAATTTCTCTCTGATTTTAGGGATAACTCATGTGTAGGGATAGGGTTAGAAGTACATTTTTGGACAGAAATGTTGTTCCAGGATCAACAAAATATGTTGAACCAGGAACATGTCTTACTTGGCAAAATCAAGGTTCAGTCCCGATCCCATAGACTCCCTTGTGCCAGCGCTTCAATGAAATGAACAGCTGGATGTGCAAAAACGTCCCTCAGTTAGATAAAGACAAAACAGAGGTTACTGTGTTTGGCAATAAAGATTAAATAAGGTGAATGCATGTCTTGACTCCGAGGGTTTAGAAACTAAACATGAAGTCAGGAATCTTGGTGCCATCCTGGATTCTGATCTTCAGAAACCGCATCAAAACCATAACAAACCATATACTACCAACTAAAAGCAGCACAAATCAGATTGTGTCTAAGCAAGACCTAGAGAAGCTTATTCATGCATTCATTCCCTGCAGGGTAGATCACTGCAATGAACTTCTTACTATCTTCCTATAAAGACTATTAGACAGTTGCAGTGAATACAAAATGCTGCTTTCAGGCTCCTGACCAAAACCAGAAAAACTTTCACATCAGTTCTTAGGTCATTACACTTGTCCATTTTTATTCAGAATCAATTTTAAAGTACTTTTAAATGTATCCCATAATGGCCTCAGACCAAAATACATGACAGATATGTTGGTAGAATACAAACCAAACAGAACTCTCAGATCTGAAGGAGCAGTTAATAACACCTAGAGTAAATTCAAAACATGGTGAGATGATGTTTAGCTATGTGCTGATGTGCCTGTCGGTAGCTTCCTTTAAGTCCAGATTAAAAACACGTCTGCTTAATTGTGCATTTCCTGATTGAGCTGTGCTGTACTGATCACACGGCAATGTACTTTTTTTAAATACTCTCTTCCTTTTATCTCATTATATTCATCTTAATGTAGAATCTTATCTAATCTAATCTAAGTTTATACTTTTTTGACTACTTTTACTTTATAACTTACATTTTCTTTTTATTTCAATGATATTTTATTATTGCTTTTTATTTTATTATTTTTTGTCTGTAAAGCATTTGAAATGAAATGCTATAAATAAACTTGCCCTGCATTGCCAAGTATTATTATCACTTTTGTCAAGCTTGCTGTTTTATTTGAATCTTGCATAAATTTTGAAAAGTTGAGTTGTTTGGAAATCTTTAATTGTTTTGAGTAAACTGCAATTGTAGCAGCATGAATTGAAATGATTCCAGTTGACCAAGTCACTTGACTAAAACAATATTCTGTTTGTGAAAAGAAAATATTTCTTACCTTCCATACCGCTGAAGAACACAATGAAAATCCACATGCTGATGGTCATTTTGAACAATTATCAGATACTGTTTTGTGCCGTTTCCCCTGATGAAGCACCTGAAGCTCTAAATGATCTGATGAACATTCAGTCAAGATCTTCAGTCTCTATAACTTTCATCAGGAAGTGACACACTGGCAATAAAACCAGTTTCATCCACTAGATGGCATCAAAAACTTTCAACAATGAACATTAATCACAGCTTTTCTCTCTCTGATCTCTCAGTGATTGAGACTAAGTCTGTAAGTTAATCTTAGAAGCTCACTTTCACATCATCTACTATTTCCATGTCATCTTATGCACTCAGTATCAGTGACTAAAATTGAATTCTCCTTTTTTTTTTAATGTAACCATTTACCTTCAACACAAGTAAATTTCCTAGATGCTTCTCAATTTGACCCTTTTCACAATTTCTGGGTTTTTCAGAAGCGGAAGTTGTCAAGTTGGGTAAACGTCTATAGCGGTGAATGTCTGTGTTTCCAATTTGCTCAAATAGCAAAATAAAAACTCCACAAAGTGTTTTTACAACTTTCAAAAAGATGAAAAGAAAAAAATAGATTGATAAAGGCAGTCAGAAGAGAGAAAGATGTCAACTTTGCCTTCACTCTCACAGCCTCTGTAAGTGGCCACTAGAGAGCGCTAGAGGTAATTCAGGGTTTGAGGCTGTGAGCCCAGGAAACTGTAGCTGATCAACAGTTTCAGTTTCAGATTTCACTAGTCTCAGAAGCTCAGTGACATATGAACTCTGGTGCTGTTCACTCTTTCGATTTTGTTACGAACTGACAATGTAATGGCGTCCAGTTCAGGTAAGAATCAAATCATATCTAATAAATGCTGGAAAATATGTCGGTACAAGTAAGATAAAGACCTGCTTTACGGAAATGCACTTTTCTTCTATTTAATCTAATAGAGCATCCCAGTTTGTTCGAATACATTTTCTTTAAAACCACGTGAATAGTGAAGCAGCATGTGGTAAATGTGATTTAGGCCTAATGAATAATAATAAAGCACAGTTTGTCACAATAAATCTGATGCAAAAACAGGGCAAATATATATACATACAGTACAGTCCAAAAGTTTGGAACCACTAAGATTTTTAATGTTTTTAAAAGAAGTTTCGTCTGCTCACCAAGGCTACATTTATTTAATTAAAAATACAGTAAAAAACAGTAATATTGTGAAATATTATTACAATTTAAAATAACTGTTTTCTATTTGAATATATTTCACAAAGTAATTTATTCCTGTGATGCAAAGCTGAATTTTCAGCATCATTACTCCAGTCTTCAGTGTCACATGATCCTTCAGAAATCATTCTAATATGCTGATCTGCTGCTCAAGAAACATTTAATGTGTACAATTGTACAAAATATTTGTGTACAATATTTTTTTTCAGGATTATTTGATGGATAGAAAGTTCAAAAGAACAGTGTTTATCTGAAATCTAATCTTTTGTAACATTATAAATGTCTTTACTGCCACTTTTGATTGATTTAATGCATCCTTGCTGAATAAAAGTATTCATTTCTTTAATTTCTTTTCAAAAAAATAAAAATAAAATTCTTACTGACCCCAAACTTTTGAACGTAGTGTATAATGCTACAGAAGCTTTGTATTTCAGATAAATGCTGTTCTTTTGAACTTTCTATTCATCAAGGAATCCTGAAAACAAAAGTACACAACTGTTTTCAACATAGAAAATAATCATAAATTTTCTTGAGCAGCAGATCATCATATTAGAATGATTTCTGAAGGATCATGTGACACTGAAGACTGGAGTAATGATGCTGAAAATTCAGCTTTGCATCACAACAATAAATTACTTTGTGAAATATATTCAAATAGAAACAGTTATTTTAAATTGTAATAATATTCACAATATTACTGTTTTTACTGTATTTTTAATTAAATAAATGTAGCCTTGGTGAGCAGACGAAACCTCTTTTAAAAACATTAAAAATCTTAGTGGTTCCAAACTTTTGGACTGTACTGTATATATATATATATATATATATATATATATATATATTTCTTTTATTTTTTTTTTTTTTACTTGTCAATAATGTATTCAATTTTGCTTTGTTTTATCTGTAGGAGCAGAAGTCCTCAAAGACAATGTAATGATCCCCCTGACAAGGAAGACAATAACATGATGACCAGCGGTAAAAAACAAACTATAGTACAGATTTAAATTGTATTGAAAAAATTAAAATTTGTCATTTACTTATCCCCATGCAGACAGTAAACTTTGTTTTATGAAAGAAAGAATATAAAACTGAGGTGGAATAATAAATGTTGACAAATTGTTCTTTTTATGTGAATTTTTTTTTTTTAATAAATAACGATAACAGAATTTGGTAAAAGAATTTGTGAAATTTTAAATTGAATGTTGTTTTATTTTATTTGCAGTTAAAAGCGGACCATCTTTTGACCAACCTGATAGTAAGTCAGCAATTATATGATAATTCATAATATTCAATGCTGCAAATATAATCAAAAGAAAACTTAAGAAACTGTGTGTATAAGGGAGGATTATATATATATATATATATATACCTAAGATTGTGTTAAATGGTTAGTTCACCCAAAAATTAAATTTCTGTCATTAATTACTGACATATAGTAAAGACATGGTCAAAATAGTCAACGTGACTACAGTGGTTCAACTTTAATGTTGTGAAGAGACGAGAATACTTTTTGTGCGCAAAAACAAAACAAAAATAATAACCTTATTCAACAATATTTCCTCTTCCCTCTCATTCTCCTACACAGTTGGCGCAGTGAACGCAGTGCAGAGCTTCCGTGTTTACGTCACAACCCCGGCTCAGTATTTTCCTACGCTGTTCACATGAGCACCACGACGTATGCGTGTGATGCTGTCGCAGGAGCCGGCCAATAATGAGATGCCGTTCTGACGTAGAACACGGAAGCTCTGCACTGCGTTCACTGCGCCAACTGTTTAGGAGACTGACAGGGAAGAGGAAAAAATGTTGAATAAACCCTTACGAAAAAGAAGTATACTTCAAGTTCATTTTATCAAGTATACTTAAGTAATGTTCAAGTATATTTTTTAAGTATACTTTATGTAGTAAGTATATTAGTATCAGTGGCGTGCAATGGTGCTCTGAAATGAGGAGGCACATTTTTTATTTATGAATCAATGTAAATTCATGTGCATTACTCTTAATGTTGACACATATTCCTTGTTAAATGAACATTACATGAAAAAAGAAAAAAAGAAACCAAAAACAATTCTATTTTGTAATTTTACATTAACAATGTATTGCAGTAAATGCTCTATTTATCAAAAAATCTCATCAAGTTAGAGTTTTAAGCATTTCTACATTCATTCCAAAATAATAACTAAAGGCAATAATAATTTAAACAATATATTTTATTTATGTATTCATGTTTTTCTTTTAACAGTCAACTTAGGCTATTTTGAATCATCATGCTCCGTAAACACCATCTGTCACAGACACGAATTATATTTTTAATTTCACCAAGCTGATTGCACTAATAAACCCCGCAGTCATCATGTTTTCAGTCCATTTCACGTTTGATTTTGACATGACATAAAGTGGTGACATCTAACTGGGTGATCTGTTTACTTACTTTTCAATTAGTCTTCCCATTGACGCCATCATTTGTTCAGTCAAACTGACGCGCGGAACGTGCACGTAAACAAGACTTGACTTTCCCCCATTCATTCTCAATTACCCCCCACAAAACCCACCGCACGCTATAGGGGTCTAATGGTTTTCTATGAGAGCAAAGGGAGGCATGACTTCTGCTGTATAGGCGGCTGCATATATGGAAAAGAAAAAAATTCTAACAGAAGTTTTCTCAGCTGTTTTTTGTAGTATTAGATGTCCTTAATAACATACTAAAAGTTTACCAAAGTTGACCACTAGAAGGTGTAATTTTTCAAGATGGCGTCCAAGATGTGCAATTTTGGACTGTCTGCCAATATTTGCCACCGCTGGGCACTACAACAACCTGAAATCTGCATATTTCTACCTCCAAGAAATGTGCCAACTCAGACCAGACATCCTGATGTACATGACAAGTTTTCCAGGGGTTTCTATGTGATCCGCCACAGCAACCAGCAGACATTGATGCAATCCTTGAAAAGCAGTGGAGGCTTGACCCATGGAAGTGGACCATTATTGTGGACCATGTCTACACCCATTATCAATCATGCAAATATGCTAATTGGAATATTACATGGTGAAAACATGTATCAGGCACCAGTATTCCTGGTCAAGGAGGAATACAAAGGAGCAATGGTCATTTTAAGGACCTGACGGACGCCATTTTGAAAATGGGGCCTTTCTTGGAGTCAAACTTTGGGTAACTTTTAGTATGTTTTTAAGTACATCTGATACTACTGTAAACCACTGAGAAACCTTGTGTTAGAATTTTTTTGGGGTCAAGCCATATTTGCAGCTGACTATTTCTCATTGGATGCAAGTGGCTTACCGGAAGTGATCGTTACGCGTGCGGGGAAAGCGTCAAAGCGAGTGACATGGCCGGACTGAAGTAGTTAACAATACATATACTAAAATATAGGGATGTCCCAATCACGTTTTTTTGCCCTCGAGTCCGAGTCCGAGTCATTTGATTTTGAGTATCTGCCGATACCGAGTCCCGATCCGATACTTCTATAATAGCCTACATAAAAAAGAATAAAGAAGAGCGAAAAAACAGATCCAGGAACAGTGCTTTTCAGGTTTTTCAGGTATCTAACAGTAATCAAACAGTAATCAAATATAAAATATCACCGCATATTATCTTTACTGTATAAAATAAATAAAGATTAATCATTATTGAAGTTACAAAAACTATTCAGTCAAGAGCAGTGAGTGATTTCTTTGTTATTTGTTGTTTGATTTAACATTAAATACAGGCAGCAGGATTAGTTTTTTTCCCCTATAAGACATGCACGATCCAGTACATATACTGTTACACATGCGCTGTCTTTCTCGACTAATATACGTTCACTTAAGACATAACCGACTATGTTTGCTAGGATACTCGCTAGGACGGGCTCAGAAAGAGAACTCAGTATTTGCGCGCTGACTGAAATAAGCGTGTGCGCGCTTCGGATGAGCGCACACAAATCTTCTCACAGCGCGCGAGTTCTCTTTCGCACCTTGTTCTTGAAGGTTTAAATCAGCAAGGCTTAAATGAGTTAGTTTAAACACAGACAGCAACGTGTGCTGTTCAGGTCTCACCTGTATCAACACCCGGGTGATGACGGCGTAAATGACTGGACATTAGAGCAGACGGCACTCGCAGTTAACAGTTTACAAAGAGTGACTGTTTTGTCCACGCTTTCTGATTATCGTTGTTGTAACGTTTTGTGCATCCATCGACTGAAACATATATTATCTGAACTCTGTCTGTTTTCCACGTTGCTATTTTAAACAAACCATATTAACCAATAGATGCGCCGTCATTCGAGATGGACCGCGGTGCAAGTGCGTACCGAAAAGTGGAGAACCGTACGGTTCGATTTTTTACCGAGAACCGTTGCACCCCTAATACATATATATCCGAGTCCTGATCGGGAGGTAACGTCCGATTCCGATCGAGTCTGAAACCACGTGATCGGCCCGATTTCCGATCACGTGATCATCTGGACATCCCTACTAAAATACAATAGTTAGAAAAATATGAGATGAAATAATAAATATAAAATGTCATAACATATACAATAATAATGCAATGTAAAGCTAAGGAACTGAATCATCATATAGAATATATAAAGTTGCTCAAAATTGGCCATATACAGTGTTAATGCAAAAGTAACTAGATTATTATTATTATTATTATTATTATAGCTACATGAATTATTGCACTTATTGAAAAGTAAGTCACTTATCTTTATTAATTAATGTAATTAAATAAAATGCATGCATTACTTAAGATATTTCGTTAGGGCAATATATTTATATAGTCCCTTAAAACTGTACTAAAATTTACAACTTTATACAGTATATAACTTTATACTTTACACAGAATTAAGCCCTGACTCTGCATCAGAACGATTTGTGTCAAGCCATTCACTAGTCTGGCTAGAATTCACTAGAAAGTGATTAAATGTAGAATAAACTGGTTAAGAATCCATACAGCTGTACAGCTGTAGAGCGAGGGACTTTTATTCTGTTGAGCTGAACCGATGAACAACTGATGACGACACGGTTTGACGTCTGGTTGACCAATCAGCAGAAAGAAGCGTTTCATTCCCGCCCACATGTAGAGATCAAATATTCAAACTGCTTATATGTTTCCAAACCCAGAACGAAAAAAGAAAAATCAAGCCAATTTTTTGTTTTTTCGTTTTCATTTTAAAAATGAAAAACGGAAAAAAGTGTGGTTTTCTAATTTTTCTGATTTCAATATCAAAGCAAAACATGAATGAACAAAAGATACCCTGATTCTGGACCCTCCTTGAAGAGGTGATCTCGGTACGCTTTCAAGCGAACTCTGAAGCGGTTCGCTTGAGAAAAAAGCAATCCGACCCAGTTAACGGACCAACGAACCAAATTATATCATAATTCATAATGGAAAATGTGATTTAAGGGTGTTTTCACACCTATGGATCGCTTGTTTTGTTCCGAAACAGGGACTAAATTTGTTACAATGTTGCATTTTCTTCTTGGTTCGGTTCGCTTTCACATGGCAACATTTCAAAGCGTACCAAAATGCGTTTAGGCAAGTCACATGCGAGTAAAACTGTCCTCTTATTGGTCAGTTTTCTCTGCGTCATCCATCAAAATAATGATTGACAAGTTTGCTCCATGAGCTTATTGTGGCTTTATTTGTAACTGTCGAGACACACGCAAACACTTTATAAATGTAGCCGTCTTTCCCGCTGTTAAATTATACTACATTCATATTAATGCTGCGGCAAATTCAAACGCGCTCTCTCTCTCTGGATTTCCCAGCGCTGTCTAGTAGGCGACCTGTTGTCAGTGTGTCAAGAGAGACCATATGAATTTTATAATCATGCAGAGCGAGAATCAAGGCTTCGTCGGGACAGCATTCTCACACAGAGAAGTGCAATTAGGCAACATTTAAGATGAAGAGGCGCTTGTTGGTTTTCAACTATGGTAAATAATGTGTTATTTATTTAATGTGTTAGTTACAAATAAAGCCACAATAAGCTCATGGAGCAAACTTGTCAATCATTATTTTGATGGATGATGCAGAGAAAACTCTGACCAATAAGAGGACAGTTTTACTCGCATGTGACTTCCATAAACGCATTTTGGTACGCTTTGAAATGTTGCCATGTGAAAGCAAACTGAACCAAGAAGAAAATGCAACATTGTAACAAATTTAGTCCCTGTTTCGGAACAAAACAAGCGATCCATAGGTGTGAAAACACCCAGAGAGAAGTAGATTTTAAGTAAATTTCTATGTACACTACCAGTGGATTAGCCTACACAAACATTCAGATACTCAGAATTAGGAATATATGTTTTCTTTATAATCAATATTTCAAACAATGTACTTTTATGTGATACTTTTATTAATATACTTTTAAGTATATCTCGATCAAAAGACCAGGCCAAATGTACTTAGACTTTTCTGTCAGTATAAGTCAAGGATACTTAAGTGAAATTTTAAGTATATTTCTCAGAAGTACATAAAGTACATGTCTGAGAAGTATATAAAAAGTAGACTGAAAGTATACTTTATTTTTAGTTTAAAGGATGTATACTAATAGCACACTTGAATAAACTTCTTTTTCGTAAGAGAAGTCATTATTTAGGGGAAGTCAAATAGTTTTGTTTTTGCAAACAAAAAGTATTCTTGTTGCTTCATAACATAAAGGTTGCACCACTGTAGTCACATTGACTATTTTAACCATGTCTTTTCTACTCTCTGGACCTTGAATGTGGTAATTTCGTTGCTTTCTATGGGAGATAAAAAACCTCTTGGATTTAATCAAAAATATCTTAATTTGTGTTTCCGAAGATGTATGAAGATGTGTAACGAAGGTAGGAGTTGGGAACGACGCGAGGGTGACTATTAATGACAGAAATTTAATTTTTGGGTGAACTAAAACTTTAAAACTTCTCAATGCCAGTTACCCATCTGGTCCAGTACCTGAAGTATGCAGTCTGAAATCTGACATTTCTGTTCATGGACTCACTTGGTCAAGTGTTACTGTTATTTGTGTTCTGTGTTCCAGTGAGTGATTTGAGGATTGTTCTGCTGGGGAAGAATATAACAGAAAACAACAGAGTGGGAAACTTCATCTTAGGAAGAGCAGCGTTTGAGAGTGAAGCATCTGCTGATGTAAAGCTTCACTTTGAGAAACACAGAGGAAAACTGAAGGACAGAGACGTCACAGTCATCAACGCTCCTCACCTGCTGAGGCCAAATCTGTCAATCACTCCGATCTCACAGGGAGTGAAAGAGTGTGTGAATCTGTTTGCTCCTGGACCTCATGTGATCATACTTGTACTGCAGCAGAACGACTTCAATGACAATGACAGACATAGAGTGAAATATGTGCTGAATGAATTCAGTAAGGAGGCTCTTAAACACGCTATAGTGCTGACTGATGAGAGAGAGATACACAATAACCGTATTCATCAATTAATAAAGGATTGTGGAGGTGGACATCTACAGTTTGATGAAAGAAAATCAGGATTGGACTCTGAGATGCTTGAAAAAGTGGAGAAGATACTCAAGGAAAACTTGAGTAAGTTTTGTTGGCAAGAAAGTTAGTTTAACCCACACATACACCACTCATTTTAAGAGAAAGACTAATATAAGAAAATAATAAAAAAGTTTATAATTGTAAAACAAAAACATTATCATTTTATAATGTCTACTGCAAACTCATAAAGTAAACTTACAGATACTTATATATATATATATTTTTTTTTTTTGGCATATCCATTTGGGGAGATTTGGAAAAAATAAATTGAAAAAACTAAAATAAATTTAATAAACATTATTACTGTAACAATGTTAAAGGTTCGGGGAAGAAGGAGGCAGGAACCAGCGAACAAGCAAAGTAAAGTTTAATCATAAAATAAACAACAAAACAAAAGTAAAGTGGCAGCACCTCACAGACTGCATAAACATAAAACAACAACATAAAATCCAGGCCTGCTCCTCTCTCCTCCTTCACTGTCATCACCCCTCCTTTTATCCTTCTGGAGGTCCTCCGTGAGAAACTCGAAACGGATGTGGTGTGCAGGTGACACTCATTAACAATCGCGCCACCGGCCTCGCTCCATTCTCGTGGCTCTTAGCTCGGCTCTGCTTGCCACAATTACATCACTGTAAATTGGATGGTTCATCATGATATGGTATGATATCGATTCTTATAGCCTGTGATACGATATTTGCCGATACCTTAAAAAATTCTGCAATACAATACAATTCGATTCAGGGGTATATCGATATTATTATATTATGTGCCTATTTTACACAACCAGTTACATTTTTATTAACTCACAAATGCAACCAAAATACATAGCATAAACATTTATTTGAAAATCTTATATCCTTCACCCTGATTGGGACATCCACAAGTCACACAGGAGATCAGTATTCTGGTTACAGCTTATGACATGATGACAACAGTCAAGAAAGAATTTAAGACTTCTGTGTTAAAAATGTGTAGTGTAAAATCTACTGAAAAACAAGTAAATATATTTATTCATAAATAGATTCTATCAAATTAAAAGACACTACTTTTAAATGTATAGCACAGCTTTTTAATGAGGCAACAACACATAATAAATAGGACAGAACAAGATAGATAAGATAACAAGATAAGAATTAATATTCTTTCATTGCACGAAAGTATTATAATAGGAAAGGATCCAATACAGAGTGGCACAAAGCACTTATGCACATCCCGTGATGCGCTTGAATCAACATGGAGTCACAGCATGCAGTGCTGTGCTTCTCGTTGGTTCAAAACACAAAGGGAAAAGATATTGATGCGTAGTGTATTAGTGCTATGCAACAGTTTACTGAGCCTTTTCTTTTAAGTTAAAATTTTTACCTACTGTGCGTGAAGAACAATTCAGTGCTCTCTACTCCAGTGCTGTGATCTAACAGACACCCGGTGGAAAGTAACATGATTTAGAAACAGCAATAAACTTTAGCAAGATGAAGTCCTTTTATGCAAAACCATAGACTTTTATCTATTGAAGTACAAAGCAAGTAAAAAGACTATTCACTGGTCTATTTGTGTTCTGTCTGCGCAGGGACATTCTGTGAGTGTGTGCGTGCAGCTCTTTTGTGTTCTTTCTGCAAGGCTTTAAACACGAGCAACTGATAAATTTTAGTAAAGATTCAGCACTTGTCCGATTGGGACAGTAACAGCTCCATAAACTACCCGGATTTCACAAGCTCTAAAATGCAGAGGTGGAAAGTAAATAATTACAAATATTTTCATTACAGTGCTTGAGTACATTTAATGAGCAGCAGGTTCAATGCATACTTAAGGTTTTTTTTGCTGAGGAGCCAAGCCAAAGTTGGTGACCAGGCAACCCGGCAGCGGTACAGCAGCTGTGGCGACTGGACGTGATGTCTCCATTCCCTCCTTCAGGGAATGAGGGTTACACACGTAACCGAGAAGTTCCCTTTCAGTTGGTCACTCTCGATGTCACGCCGGATGACCAACGAATTGGGGTCCCTACTAAAGCGCCACAGGTGCTGTCACCTTCCAGTGCCCTGCATAATCCTGCTGAACCCTCCGTACACAGTACACTTAGGAGGTGGGCTTACGCAGAGAGATGAACACTGCCTACTCAGTGAACTTGGATAACACTGGGAAAGCGTACCCTTTCCATAGGAAAAGGATCACTGCGGAACCCACATAATCTAGGAAGGTGTGGTGGAGTATGCACATATGGACTAATCCTGTAGGGCCGTACTTCATATGGAAGTCTCAAGAGTGGTTCTCACCTGGTTTGGGAGAAGGCAACAGAGCGGACTCTGCCAAAGGAAAGACACGGGCTTCCACTTAGGAGCTTTACCGTGGACATTACAAATATGGCATCCCCTTCAGGTTGCACATACGGGCATCCAGCCTACAACTGGTTCTCAAGGATACAACAAATGTAGGCCTGACACCAGACGCTCCGCCACATCCGGCTGCCGGGGTGATCGGAGGACCCAACAGGCTCATTAGGATGCCCGTCTCTGAGAAAGCAAATAATTTCTGGGAACCAGGTCTGGTTGGGTCAGTTGGGCGCAACTAGCAAGACAAGGCTCGCTGGGGGAAATGCATATTTGCATAGGCCCCCGGGGCCAGCTGTGTGCCAGAGCATCCATGCCAAGTGTTCCCTCTGTCAGCGAATAAAACAACTGACAGTGGGTGGTTTCCGAGAGGCATACAGATCTACCTGTGCAGCTCCAAAACGATGCCAAATCAGCTGGACTGCCTGGGTATGGAGTGTCCTAGTAATGGGTGATATAAACGATATGCGATATAAACGATATGCGATATAAACGATACAAAATTGGCCTACGATAGAGATTTTAATTCTATTGCACTATCGAGATAATGCATGTTAATGTCGCAATCTACCCGCGAAATTTAGAGCCACGAGCTGCAGCCGGCTGCAACGCATCATCATATTCGTCATCTCGAATAAACATGGCTGAAAGTGTCAGCAAAACAGAGGATCTCGTGAAAAAGACCGGTGCAACATCTATTATTTGGACTTGGTTTGGATTTAAGCCATCCGACAAGCAGCAGAAAAAATATACTCTGTAGAGTGTGTGGGGCAAAAGTTCCAGCTAAGAGAGGTAACACGACTAATCTGTTCTACCACCTCAAAACTAAACATGTCGTTGAATACCAGCATTGCCAGGCAATGCAGCCAACCGCAAGATCCAGTACGAAGAACTCAGGACAGAAAAAACAGGAACTGATCCAAACCTCAATCCAACAGTCATTTTCAAAAGGAACTCCTTATATTAGGAAGAGCCTGCAAAGGATTGAAATTACCAGGGCCATAACTGTAATTGTGTAAGGACAACGGTCCCTTTTCAAACGGTAGCTCAACAGCCACATGGTTGAGCGAGCTAGGAATGTGAATGGCACAAAGCAACCTCAGATGCTTCTGACTCCAGAGTAGGAGATGGTGGGGCTCTGTGAGGCATGCTGCCCGTTCAACCAAATCCAACTCCATACCAAGAAAAGAGATCTTCTGCACTGGCAAGAGTTTGCTCTTTTCCCATTTGCCCCAAAGACCCAACTGGCTGAAGTGACTGAGCACCAAGTCCCCATGTTCACATAACTGATCTCTGGACTGTGCCAGTATGAGCCAGTTGTCGAGATAGTTGAGGATGCGCACGCCTGTTCTCTCATGGGAACAAGGGCCACCTCTGTGATAGACAGCCCGAAGGGCAGGACTTTGTACTGATATGCTCGACCCTTAAATGCAAAGCGCAGAAACAGTCTGTGTTGAGGGAGAATTGAGACATGAAAGTACGTGTCCTTCAGGTCAATTGCTGCAAACCAATCTCGGGGACAGATGCACTCGAAAATGCGTTTCTGCATCAACATTTTGAACGGTAGATTGTGTTAGGTTCAGAGCTGACTGTCGGAGCAGGATGTGTTTGATGGCCTCCGTCTGCTTCTGGGCAGCCAAGAACTGCTGGGCAAATCTCTTGACTGCGTTGCCGAAGATGCCGGACTAGGAGACAGGGGAATTTAAAAAACGGATCTTGGCACCGCATGTCGGCCAGACACAGCCAGAGATAGCGTTCCTGGACCACAAGCGTGGACATTGCATGACCCAGACACCGCACCATGACCTTCATTGCTCAAAGTGGTCCATTGTGGTGTGTTCCTGGAGAACTTCCGGATCGTGACCACCTTTGTGCAGATCTTTTAGCACTTGATCGAAGCTCAGGCTTGGTGAACCTGCAGTAACACCATAGTGTGCAGGGCAGAGGTGGCCTCTCCACAAGCCTGGTAAGCCTTGCCGGTTAGACCCGACGAGTGCTTTCTGGCCCGGGAGGGGAGACACAGTTCCCCCTGTGAGGTGGATTTAGGGCATAGTTGCATTGCAACTGCCCGTTTCACATGGGAGATATGTGTGAGAACCAGCACAGGCCACCCAGAGAAACCAATCATCGAGGGTTTGGGACATGGTGGAGGATTCCACACGAGTTCTGTGTGGCCCAGGAAAGCATAGCAGTCATCTCTGGGTCTGACTTGGACAATGCTACCACACCCGAAGGGAGCAGCACAGCCGAACCATCATCCCCGGAGACAGTGGGCTTACCTTCCGATGCAGCGATTTACATCAGGGGCCAGTTGCATAAACCACTTAGACTAGTCTTAAAAGTTAAGACACTAATGTTTTTCTTGAGGAGTGGTCCTAATTTTATAAAGTCCATTACATAAAAAGGTAGATTGGTGAAATTTGAATTGGAAAAATAACATTGATTACCCCTTGGTTAACTGCAAGTTGGTCAAACTAGTTCTTAAGACACAGTCTTAATAATAGTGACTAAGTTTATGCAACTGGCCCCTGATCATCTGGTGGAGCCCCAAAGGATACGACTGGTGCAGAACTTTGAGGTGGCCAGACCGTTCCTCAGGCAGCTTGACTGGCTGTGGAGCTGAGAAGTGAAGGGGCCTAGGGTATTAGTTGCCTGAAGGAGCAGCCCTCACTGTAACCCTCACGTCATCCAAGCTACTGTCCGAAGTAGCACCTATTGGAGGGTTAGATCAAGGGAGAGGGGGCTACAATACTTTTTGAGGTAGACTGCAACTCCAAGATGGTCATCTTCCCGCAGTGGGTACATGACTCATCCACGAAAGCTGACATCACGTGCTTAGTGCCCAGGCTTGTGATACAGTGATCGTGACCATTACCTGATGCCAGGAAATGACCGCACCCAGAAACACACAGGCAGAACAACATCTTTATAAAGACGCAAACTCACACCCGTGTTGCTCTTTAAGAAAACTGCTCTTTTTCTTAGTGCTGAATGGAGATGGCCGCTTCCACTAACAGGGGAAAAGTGCAATCACTCTGTCTTTGAAGGCACCCCTCTTACCAGCTATGAGAACTGCTTTTTTAGCACTCTAATACAGCGTACCATTCACCATCTGTGAGAACAGCCTTTGATGCCTTTGATCGCCAACACTAAACAAAAGAAAAAAGGTTCTTCTTTCAAGATCAACTCGAAAAAGAAACACTCTTTGTATATTTTGCTTGACGTACGAAACAAACACTCGGTTCTGAAGCGAAAAAGCTGAAGTATGCGTTTCACCTGCTGCTCATTAATAGCTCACAGCTGATGCAATTATCGCATGCCATATTTAATCAATGCATCGATCTATATCGAAGTATTGTTACACCCCTAATCATTATATTGTTTAACAGATTACGGTGGAAGCTTAATTCCTATTTCAATGTACATTAGTTAATTGCTGCTGCACATTATATAATTGTCACTGTCACCGTCTGTCTCACTGTCCCCGGACTCCATTTCCCATAATCCCCTCTGACCCACACCTGCACACAGTCAGCTCATCATCATGGATTCCTGACACCTGCACTTCCTCATCAGCACTTTCTTTAAAAACTCTATCCTCCTGCACTCCTTTGTCTGTTCTTGACATTGTTTCATTAGTTGTTCTGTTCCAGTGTTTAAGTATAGTTAATAAACCTTTGCTGCTATTATATGATCCCGTATCCTCTCCTTGATTGCAACTAACCCTGACAATGACTGTTGAAGATTTATTAATAGATATTGTAGAGGTGATCATTCAATTCTAATGAATACAAATTTTATAAATCACATGAAAATTTTTACGCAAATCCTGTAATTGACCCAATAAACTAATGTCATGTTTCTTTTTTATTGGCAGAGGGTGTCAACATTTTGCTGAATGTGGTTCTGTGTGGGAGTGACAGAACATTAAAATCCTCCATATCAAACCTCATCCTGAACCAGAGAGACAGAAGATCAGAGCTCAGCTCAGAGTGTGTGAAGCTGGAAGGAGAAGTTCATGGACGTCCGATCACTCTGGTGGAGCTTCCAGCTCTGACTCGACTCTCACAGAAGGAAGTGATGCGTCAGGCTCTCCGCTGTGTGTCTCTCTGTGATCCTGGAGTTCATGTTTTCCTCCTCATTATTCCTCATGGTCCACTTACTGATGAAGACAAAACAGAAACAGAGGAGATCCAGAAAATATTCAGCTCAAAGATCAACAACCACATCATGGTGCTCATCATCCAGAAATCAAAGCATGAGACAGAAGAACTGAATGAAGCAATGAAGACTTTCATTGAGAGTTTTTGGGGAAGACATAATTTTCTTGAGTCAAAAACACAAGCGTCCATGTTGGTGAATAAACTGGAGCAGATGATGGAAGAAAATGGTGGAATTTGTTTCTCCACAGAAACATTTTTGGATGCACAAACAGAGAAATTTGAAGTAATGAGGAAGAAAATAATCTCATTAGACACACAGATTCAAGGTGATGATCAGAAAATGCATATGCCATACTTTAAATGATAAAACATGTGGACTGGGGAGTAGTTATGGGAACATTCACTACTGGAAGGGGGAGAAAGTGCACATTATCACAGTCAGACCATAACAGACCATTGTTTTTATGTTTTCTTCAATGACTTTATGGCTTATATGTAGAATCTTTGAGCAGAATTTGGTTACAGTCCACGTAAGTTATGGTGCTCAATAGATTTACAACCCTACACAGATACACAAATTTAGATGCATTGAGAATTATTTTGGAATCAGAACACAACACTCACCAAACAGAGTTTAAAACCAGTTTCAGCAGGCCATAAAGATATACTAGTTTCGAGAAGTATTTTCAGGAAATTGTCAGGGATGTGTTAAATACATTTTCTTCATGTCACACGATTAAATCACATTAAGTCAAATTCACAATTTATTTGATTTCAGTTTGTTCTTTTGTATTAATTATAATTCTAACAGATTGCTTCTAAATGTTTGTGGAATCTGACTTTAAAAGACAAGCAGCATGACTCAAGCAGTTTTCTCTTTTTCAGATTCAAGAGAGGTTTCAGATGATGTGAGGATCATCTTGCTGGGAAAAACTGGAGTTGGGAAGAGTGCAACAGGAAACACAATCTTAGGGAGAGAAGCATTTGAAGAAGAAGTGTCTCAAGAGTCCATTACTAGAGAGTGTCAGAGAGAGACGGCTGAGATCGATGGCAGACAGATTACTGTGATTGACACTCCTGGACTGTTTGATATTAAACTTAGTCAAGAAGAGATCCAGAGAGAAATCACCAACTGTATCTCCATGATTCTGCCAGGACCACATGTGTTCCTGTTACTGATACCAGTGGGACGTTCCATTGAGGAGGATGAAAACGCAGTGAAGATGATTCAGCAGACTTTTGGTGAAAACTCCCTAATGTACACTATGGTGCTCTTCACCAGAGGAGATGATCTAAAGAAGAAAACTAATGAAGACTATCTGGGAAAACCAGGATCTGCTTTGATGAACCTCATTGAACAGTGTGGAAACAGATACCATGTGTTCAATAATAAAGAGACTAGAGACCGTGAGCAGGTGTCTACATTACTGCAGAAAATCAATGACATGGTGACAGCAAATGGAGGATTTTACTACACATGTAAGATATTCAGACAGATGGAAAAAGAAAAACAAGAAGTACAGATGAAGATGTTAATTGATGAAGTGGAACAACTGAACAGAGAAAAAGAAAAACTCCTGGCCAAACATGAAGAAGAAAGAGAAAATGAAGATTAAATTGGAGGAAGAAAGAAAGAATTATGATGCAGAGAGAAGAAAAAGAGAAGAAATTTAGAAAGATGAAAAACAATACAAAGAAACTGGAGGCAAATATACAAGAGAGCTGAGGAGGGTAGAAGAGGATGGGAAAAGGAGAGAGAAAGAACAAAACTTGAGGGATGAATGTGATGAGAAAATTAAAAGAGAAAGAGAGGAAATCAAGAGAGAAAACGAGAGAATAGAAAGAGAAAAAGAAGATCTTCAGGCCAAACATAAAGTAGAAATAGAAAAGATGAAGAAGAAGATGATGGAGGAAGAAAGAAAGTATCATAAAGAGAAGAGTAGAAAATTGGAAGAATTTAGTGAAAATGAACAACGATACAGAAAAGAGATAAAAGTAAAAGAGGAAAAAATGCAGAAACATCAGGAGGAAATGTTGAAACAACATGAGATATTCACAAAGGAAATCCAGAATGAGAAACAACTGAGAGAAGAACAGTGTAAGAAATATGAAGACAGAATTAAATTAATAGAACAACAGAAGCAAGATGAACTAATGAGACTAAAACCAGTGGACTATGAAGATGACAGAAGAAAAGACATGGAGAACATGAAAATGTGCTGCTCCCAAACAGCCTCTTCTCTAAAGGTAAGAGATCAATGAAAATCATGGGTCAGGAGAATTTAGAGATCTTAGTCTTAGTTAATTTTATTAAGTACATGGACAATGCTATATATTTACAACCTTACAACATAATGTATACACTTGACTTGCAAATATAACATACCAGAGAGAATTGTTTTCTTTCCTTTTAAAGGATAGGGTCCTAAATTAACTTTTGTCTGTTTTTACACCTGGTCACAGGCATTTCTTCGATCGGATAGCTATCTGATTTGTTAAAACTATTCCATTTTCTCTTGGCTGCATAAATGTGTCTTATCTAAATGGATATAAATCCGATCTTCAATTCCCCCCCAAAATGTAAATTCAGCAGAGTTCACGTCAATGAAAGCAACAGATATGAGCTGCATTTTATTCATCATCAGCTGATTTCAAGATCAAAGACTGCAATAGGAGAGATCGTTTAGTCTCACGACTCTTAATGTAGATGAATTTGTGTTGAGCCTCTGCGACTTACTTTGTTTAATTTGCGGCAGTTTGAGCATTGGTTTGCTGAAAAGATACTCAGTTACTTGTATGTGATGGGCACTGTAGCGTTGTCATATCTGGCTATTATAGCCTATAATACACTCTCACACATTTATTTTTTTAACATTTTGGGAGAAGTAAAATGAACCTTTGTGGTTTCAACAACCAGATGCATTTACACCTGTCCAGTTTCATCTGGAATGCGTCTCATCTCCTGAAGTGGTTTGATTGATTGGATTTATAGCTGTCTTGAATGCGTTTCAGAGGGCATTTACACCTGGTCTTACTCTTTTCACAGTCAGATAGCTCCAATCAGAGAAAATGCATTAACCAAGTAACCAGGTCTAAACAGAGTCTAATCTTGAAGTGTTTCTTATATAAATTTCCATTACTGTAGTTCTTAATTTTAATATTTCTTTTTTTCTAACCTGCATTTATTAGACTATTATCTCTGCTGTGACACAATAACAAAATATTTTTTTATATATTAATGTGTTCATGTATTTACAGAAAGATGAAACTGGTCAAAACCCGAAGGTTGGACCACAAACCAATGAACAACTTGAAGAACTCTATGATAGACTAGATCTGACAAAAAGATGTCAAGATAAAATGAGAACAGCAGACATTCTTCAAATCACCAAGTCATCATTTCAGTCTCAAGAACCACAGGAAGAGAATGAACTGGTGAACTCATTCCTACAAAAGCTGATTAACATGAACTACAGAGCAAGATACACAGCCATAAAACACAGAAAGAAAGAAGATAACAAAGACAGAGCAAACCCTGATATTCACCCAATGGATGTTCAGATGGCCGTGTTTCATTGTGCTGATGGTTTCCTGAAGCAGCTGATGGTGACTAAACTCTCACAGTGTCAGTATTCACTGCCTCTGCTTGTTCCTGATCCATTCACACATCAGATTGAGTTTCCTCTCTGGACATTTAGACAAATCAACAAGAGCTGGAAGAAGAAGAACACCAACAATGAGATCATCAGTCAAACTCAACTGATCTACAAGGCTGAGACTCCAATGGTGGCTTTCTTCAGGTTTGGCTCAGTGTCTTCATCTAAGTCTCAGCTGATAAACGGCCTCATCAATGAGAAACACCAGACGTTCTTCCACAGGAACTGCTCAGGCAGCAGCAGAACCAGATTACTGATGGATGGAGTGGTGGAGATCGCCTGGTACTGCCCTTCTGGGAAAAAGACGGATTCATTTGACAACTGTGTTGCTTTCTGTAATCTTCATGGTGATGCAGCAGCCAATGAGAAACAATATGAGATTTTGACCAGTATGGCTTCAGTAAACGTCCTCTTCTTACCTGACTTTGGACAGAAGAACCAGTTCAAGGGTTTTGGTGAGATCACTCTTCAAATCTCCTCAGCCTCTCATTTGTCTGCTCACTGACAGTGAGGGTGATGAAACTGAACTGGGGGATGGAAAATTCATTGTTGGTCTTTTGGACAAAAACCAATCTAATGTATCTAATCAGATAAAGGGAGATGATCAGGGAGAGTTTGACTGAGCAGAAAATGACCTTCAAACTTGAAGATGTGGCCAAACACACAGGAATCAGAGTAGATGAGGAGGATCCAGAGTGTCAGAGAGGGAAAGAAGCAGTGATCCAGATCATGGGATTACTGAGAGAAAAAGATCCATCAACAGTGAAGGAAACAAACCTGCCCTGTCAGGGGAAACTGTGGCATGACTGGTGTAAAATCAACAAAGAGCTGCGTCATCTAGAAGGAGAAAATCTAGAGGAAGATAAAAGTACCAAACTGAAGAACATGAGAGAAATAAGAGAAAATCAGATGGAACAAGGATTGAGTGAGTTTATGAGGACATTTATTGAAGCAATGAAATCACAGACAGACAATGAAAAAAACTTTTTCCTCAGATGGATGATGAACCTTTTAGATGACTTCACTTCTGAGAAGCTCTGTGGACTTCATAAGGAGTATGATGTAAAATGGCATGAAGTTTTATCACTGAAAAAGATGCCTGATAGTGTTGATCAACTACAGACTGAACAGACAAACCTGGAAAACATATCAAAGCAAATCAATAGGACAACATTTGGCTTGGAGCACATCCTGAGAGAGTTCGGTCAGATCTATGAATCATGGTCATCTGTGAAGAATAAGAAAGGATTGAAGTTTGACTTCTGTTCTCTCCCGAGTCTTGCAGCAGAGATGATGATCTCTGGATTTCCAATGGAGCTGATGGATGGAGATGCTGCTCATGTTTCCTCTCACCTGGGTCACTGCTGTTCTAGATGAACTTGTTAAGAAACTGGGAGACCAGACCAGAATCTTTGTACTGTCAATTTTAGGGATTCAGAGCTCTGGGAAATCCACCATGTTGAATGCCATGTTTGGACTGCAGTTTGCCGTCAGTGCTGGCAGATGCACCAGAGGAGCTTTCATGCAGCTGGTCAAAGTGTCAGAAGAGATGAAAACAGAGCTGAAGTTTGACTACATTCTGGTTGTTGATACTGAAGGACTTCGAGCACCAGAACTGGCTGGAAGGTCAACAACATCTCGTGACAATGAAATGGCCACATTTGTTGTTGGTCTTGGAAATATGACCCTGATCAACATCTTTGGAGAAAACCCATCTGAGATGCAGGACATTCTTCAGATAGTTGTTCAGGCCTTCATGAGGATGAAGAAGGTCAAACTAACTCCCAGCTGCATGTTTGTGCATCAGAATGTCTCAGATATCACAGCTGGAGAGAAAAACATGGAGGGAAGGAGACAACTGCAGGAGAAACTGGATGAAATGACAAAAATCGCAGCTAAAGAGGAAGTCTGTGATGCAGAAGGATTCAGTGATGTCATTGAGTTTGATGTACAGAAAGATGTGAAGTATTTTGCTCAGCTCTGGGAGGGCAGCCCACCCATGGCACCACCAAACCCAAACTACTGCGAGAACATTCAAGAACTGAAGAAAACTATCCGAACACATGCTTCAAATTCAGATGGCATAATGCTGACACACCTGAGAGACCGTGTTCAAGATCTCTGGGAGGCTTTGCTTAATGAACAATTTGTGTTCAGCTTCAAAAAATTCCCTGGAAATCGCAACATACAAGAAACTAGAGACTGAATACAGCAAGTGGACCTGGAGCCTTCGGAGCGCCATGCTGGTCATTGAAAATAGACAACACAATAAAATAGAAAATGAAGCAATTTATGACATTGAAGAGTTTTATCTTGAAAGAGAACTGAATGCAAAAAGTGAAGAAGTGAAAAAGACAATGTCTGATTTCTTTAAGAAAGAGAGTGATGCAGCAGTACTGAATCAGTGGAAAGGTTTCTTTGAGATTAAGATCCAGCAGCTTCAAGAAAACATTGTGAGAGAAACTAAGAGGAAATTAAATGGTGTTCTTCAGCAGCGTCACCTGAAGAAAGAGATGGATGATCAGAGGATACATCATGAAAACACACTCTTTGAAAAGAGCAAAGAACTTGCCTTACAATTCAAAGAACAAGCAAATGATGAAAAGTTCTTGAAATCACAGTTTGAATCCTTTTGGAAAAAACAGACAGCTGAGATCATCAGAGACGCTCCTTTAGTCAAAGATATTGACATATTAAGAGATGTGAAAAACATCCTCATTCAGACTTATGCGAGTCTCCCTTTAGACCGTATAAAAGAGAGCAGTGAGCACAAAGATATGATCTGTTTGCCAAGCTATTCAGAATATGTGCTGTTAAAGAAATCCAGTGGAATTACAGGAGCTCTGAAAAATATGTACAAAGGAGCTAAAGAGATGTTTGGTTTTGTTTTATCTAAAGAGGATGAAGACCAGATAAAATCCTTAATCACAGACATCTCTGAACACACAGATGAAATGTTTCAGAAATATAACATTGCAAAGATGGGCTACAACAACAGCTGCATTCAACAACTCATAGATGACATAAAGACAAGATTAATGCAGCATCAGGAAGAGCCAAAAGTGAAATATGTGTTCAAGCAAGAATTCTTCATGGATCTGGTACTTTTCATATGTCACAGAGCAAACAAGACATTCAGTGATCAACACACAATGTTCAGGGAAGCCAATGATCCTGTTGTTTATTTGGGGAGGAAGAAGCAAGAGTACTACAGGATTTTCCAGAAATACTGTCAAGGAGCAACATCAACTGCAGTTTTTGGTGAATTTGTTTGTAATAAACTTAAAAAAACCATTCAGCAGAATATCTACAAAAAAACTGCCAGAGATTTAGCAGATGAAATGAGAACAAACTGTGAATCACTAAATGGGAACCGATCAAAATTGGAAAAACACATCCTGAGGAGACTGGCAGAACAAAAGGATTTCAAAGCATGCGTGACCTACATTCACAATCCCAGAGAACACTTCAAGAATTTCATCAGAGATGAAGTCAGTCAGTACATCACTGAAAGATTCAAAGATAGTGTTCAACCCAAAATGGAAAACAGCATTAAACTGCTGGAGCAGAAGATCACAAACGCAGCACATGAATCCACCAAACATGTTAAAGAGACCAATGGAGATGCTGATTCATGGTTGCTTCATTTCACACAACAGCTCTCTGATGTGCTGGTATTGTCTCTAAATGACCTCACTGGAGTGAATCATGATGATGTTGAAGTCAACTTCCTAGAAGACGTGATAATGAAAGAACTTCCTACTATAATATCTGACATACGCAGTGAATTCAGTACAGAAACTTTTCCAGTAAAGCTGGAACCCACAGACAGAACAGATGAGCTTCTGATCAATCACTTCTGTCAGTGCTGTTGGGTTCAGTGTCTCTTCTGTAAAGCCATCTGCACAAACACAATCGAAGGCCATACTGGAGATCACAGTGTTCCTTTCCATCGTGTTACTGGAGTAAAAGGGTTTAGTTACAGAGGAACAACAAACCTAGCTATCAGCATCTGCACATCAGCAGTAGCCAGTGATGGATCTTTCTATCCAAACAGCTCAGATGATACAGTCCTCTATAAGGAATACAGAAAAGGAGGTCCTGAATTTGCTTCATGGAGTATCACTCCAGATCTCTCTGAGCTGCCGTACTGGAAGTGGTTTGTGTGCAGATTCCAGGAAGATCTGGAAAAGCACTATGAAAAAACCTTTCAGAAGAGTGGAGAGATTCCAGATGAATGGAGAAAATACTCTCAAAAAGAAGCTATTGAGAGTCTGGATAAATACATTTAATGAAACAATTAACAAGAACTCTGATACACAATACACATCTGAAATGAGATTATGTCCATAATTCAGTGAATGTAGCATTTCAAACTAAATATTGTATACTAAAATGGCTCAAAGGAGTTCACAGAATAGATTTTATAATTTTCAAGGAAATATATAAATTTTTTTTTTCCTGTTCTACACAGCCAATGAAGCACATGACTAATCAATGCTTAAAGACAGATGTTTGAAGAATATACCAAGCATTTTATATAATTACTTTCACACTAGTGTGTCTCCTGTTGATGTATTGCAAGATGTATTGTACTGCTCTACAAATGTAATTTATTCAACATGCAGTTATGAAAAAATGCATTTCACTATATTATCATGACCAAAAGCATGCAAAGTTGAAAAATTTAAATCATTGTGAGAATAAAAATGCTTTCTGTTCTCAGTTAAGCAGAAAAGTGCTGGCTGTTTGTATTCCACTTACATACTGTATCATTTCTCTATAGAGACATCCTTGCCTTGTGTTCCTTAAACATTTTTACTTGCTATCTCTCATGACATTCTTTAATGTAATCTTGGCACTGACTATGATGTACCCTATCTGAACAATAAAGCTCTGAAGGAGCTTGAACATGAACACTGTCTTCTGTGTCTGTTTCTTTCTGCACTTGTGTATTCCTGATTGATGTGGCTGAGAATAACCCAACAATCATCAAGAGAGTCACTTCTGTGGTTCATGACAGATTACATTCAAACCAAGCCTGAACATGAACTGATCCTCAGCCTTTTTCAAGCAGACTTGTTAGTGAGCACTGGGTTTGGAAGAATTCATTCACACCAAATAAACTTAAACAGACTCATATATACACCAAATAGTCCAGTGTTAGAAATGCTACTGCATTTGTTTAAACTATGTATACAAGTATTGATTTTTGCCTAGATTTAAGGACTAAAAATTGCTCTGTTTGATGTAAGAAAATGCCATTTAAACAAATGCTTGAATGCAGTTTGCTTGGTTTGGAAAGTACCTGCAAGACTTACTACGTTTATAATGCAGAAAATAAATAAATGGTTAAAAATAGTTATTGTCTTAGAACAAAAGATAAAATCAATAAAATTTCTAGTTGCAGTCATCGTTGAGTTGAATATTACATTATTTCTGAAATCAAAATAAAAAAAAAATCTGGTTTTGTTTTCATTGTTGAATATCTATCTCTGTTTGAGTAAATGGTACAATAACCCATGGGTTAAAAAAATGTGATTCCTTATCAGAGAATATTTTCTTAATATTATTATATTATATATTAGATATATATATATAATATAATATATATATATGTTGCATGTCGAAATAAATGAAGTTCAGGCGTGCTTGGTTTGATGGGTTCGTTTAATGTTGTTTAATGCTTACACGCAAGGGCGTAGATTTGCTTTCAACAGTGGGGGGTTGAACGTTAGTATGCTGCCTTTTATTTTTTTAATTAAAAAATAATAATCATTTTTTTATGTGTAGTGTTATTGGATATATTTCTTCTCTATATATCTATCTATCATCTATACTTCATAACTTTATGAAATTTATGTAAAATCATTCATCAAATTCTAACATAACTGAGTGATTCTAAAATGATGTTAAATATTGAAACTGCCAGTAGGCGGCAACGATTCGCTGCTTTAATGAGTATTATACTTAAATCGTTTATTCAGCCAATTCGTTCAAAAGTCAGATTAATTTAGGAAGAAGAAACACCGATGTGAATACTTTTGTCATTGATAATTACAGACACTATTGAAATATGAACTAACAAAACAGACAGCTGTTTTGGTAACTGGTTACAATTACACTGATAGTTATGGCTAAATGGCAATGGATTAGCTAGCTAAAATATATGTGGAGTGTATTACACAACATTTCATACCTTCTCAGTATTCTTTATTCTTTTAACGTCCCTCTTTGACCAGCAGTTTAATATAGTTGGCTGGGCAGCTGTTCTCTTCATTTTTGGTGCTACCCGTGCTCTCCATTCAAACAGTAGAGCACCACTCACGTTGTTTAGTGAAAGTGTGACGCGCATTGGTTGGGCGTTACCAATCGGTTTAATGAGGCGAGTATTTTATTTATTTATTTATTTGTCTAATTTATTTTGATAAACTCATAGTTGAACAGAAACAAAATTACTGTTAAAAAATAAACCAATTCTACATATTTTTCATTCGATCTACTGTGATTTTCATGTTTAAATATTGGGGGGTTATAACTGAAGCATTTGAATATTTGGGGGGGGGGTTACCCCCCACCCCCAAACACTACCCCTGCTTACACGTATTCGTATTCACAAAATCTCTGCGTGCCTTTTTCAACCAGTGCAAAAACTAATTCCCTCGCTTGTCCTTCACGCCCGCACCCTTTTTCCGCGGACGCCCTCTCCTGTCTGATCGCTAAAACAACATGCCTGCTTGAGCGTTACTCACATTAAGTAGGATTTTAATATGTATATGTGGGGCTCATATATATATATAAACCTGATTCCAAAAAAAGTTGGGACACTGTACAAATTGTGAATAAAAAAGGAATGCAATAATTACAATCTATAAACTTATTTTTTTCACAATAATATAACCAACCGCCGCAAACTCTAGGGTGCCGCCATCTTGCCTGCCGCCATTACTGCGTGCTGCGAAGTGTGACGGTGTGACACTTGCCGGTGCCCTCTAATGACATTCAATTAAGCGCATCCTGCTCATTAAGAAATGCTGGTAAAAGGGAACATTGGGTAGATGTCAGGCAGTGGCCAAAACTTACCGATAAAGGTAATTTATTGACAACATAATGTAAATGAAAAATGTAATGTAATGTAAGAAGTGTATTAATTGATGACAACAAATAAAACCGAACGCTGTCATTACTAGCTGTGTTGCTAATATGTTCACAGTTTCACAAGTTTCAAATAATTAGGCCATCCTTAAAAATATTCTTGTTTGCCATAACCCGACCGACCCTGTCATTAGACTGACCCAATTATTTTTTCCCCTTTTAGTCCGACCCGATTTGCCGATTGTAATTGGAATTGGAATTGTTACTAGTAACAATGGAATTAGAGAGCTCTACAATCATAATGTACTATAAAAATTGAATTATAGAGCTCTATAATTGTAATTGTTACTAGTACAAATTAAATTATAGAGCTCTTTAATTTAATTGTTACTAGTAAAAATATAATTACGACGAGTAACGCTGGAACGTTTTTATGCTGAAACGGCCTTCCATAGATAGGGCTCTCTCTCTGTATGTTTACAGCATGAAGTTAGGTGAGTTGTTTTTTTCTTGAGAAAAATTAATGCCTACCTTGTGTAGCCTACCTAATATTTATCCAAATGAGTCAATTTAAATCAAATCACAATAATAAATAAATAATTGAATAATGAATTAAAATAATAAAAAAGTGTAGCTTACCAGAAATTGTAGCCTACCATGTAAACATTGTAACATGTCACTAAACCTAATAAAATTCAGCTTAGTTACTAAAATGTTTTGACAATCACAATACACTTTTTGTGATGCAATTATAAAAATTTTTTTTTACATTTTTTACGACCTACCGACCTTTTTTTTTTTTTTTTTTTTGGCTGTTACAGCAACCCAAATATTTAGCCATGACCAGTTGTAGCAATAAAATACATGTTCTTATAGGTATTCAAGATTATTTTATTAATCATCTGGCATGCGATGAGCATCTCGGTTATGTGTTTCATCCACTTTTGACGCACATCTTGGTCCTCCGCTCGACCAGGAACTCTGTGCAATCCGTATGGCCGTAAACATGGGCAGTCAATGTGCAACAAAGGTTCGTGGATTACACAAACGGTTTTATTCCAGGCCTGTAGTTTTGTGCTGTTGTTAAAACAACCAACCACACAACACGCTCTGCCCGGCATCACTGGACAGCATACGTACTAAAAAAAAAAAATATAGATAACATCTGCTACAGCCTACGGGACCAACACGCTACTCCTGCTACTTCCTAGCAGCAAGGCACACAGTAATGGCGGCGCTGCTTACTTCCGTGTTTCGCCGGATTTGTCTATAGATAACATATCAAATGTTGAAAGTGAGACATTTTGAAATGTCATGCCAAATATTGGCTCATTTTGGATTTCATGAGAGCTACACATTGCAAAAAAGTTGGGACAGGTAAGAGGCCGGAAAAATTAAATGTACATATAAGGAACAGCTGAAGGACCAATTTGCAACTTATTAGGTCAATTGGCAACATGATTGGATATAAAAAGAGCCTCTCAGAGTGGCAGTGTCTCTCAGAAGTCAAGATGGGCAGAGGATCACCAATTCCCCAATGCTGCGGCCAAAATAGTGGAGCAATATCAAAGAGTTTCTCAGAGAAAAACTGCAAAGAGTTTGAAGTTATCATCATCTACAGTGCATAATATCATCCAAAGATTCAGAGAATCTGGAACAATCTCTGTGCGTAAGGGTCAAGGCCGGAAAACCATACTGGATGCCCGTGATCTTCGGGCCCTTAGACGGCACTGCATCACATACAGGAATGCTACTGTAATGGAAATCACAACATGGGCTCAGGAATACTTCCAGAAAACATTGTCGGTGAACACAATCCACCGTGCCATTCGCCGTTGCCAGCTAAAACTCTATAGGTCAAAAAAGAAGCCATATCTAAACATGATCCAGAAGCGCAGGCGTTTTCTCTGGGCCAAGGCTCATTTAAAATGGACTGTGGCAAAGTGGAAAACTGTTCTGTGGTCAGACGAATCAAAATTTGAAGTTCTTTTTGGAAAACTGGGACGCCATCATCCGGACTAAAGAGGACAAGGACAACCCAAGTGTTATCTATTTATTCTGAATAAAATATTGAAATTTGAAACTTCCACATCATTGCATTCTGTTTTTATTCACAATTTGTGCAGTGTCCCAACTTTTTTGGAATCGGGTTTGTGTATATATGTATGTGTGTGTATATATTAGTTAAAATGACCATTTAACCATTTTATCAATCATGTATAATTGTCTCAGTATATTCTAAATCACTCTCATCAGACTTTTGGTATTATTCCAGAGAATCACCAACTAAAAATCTCTTTTCAGTTTTATGTTAAAGCAACTCTGCTTATAAAGGTAATTATCCTATTTACGAACTAAAGCTTATAATCTAATTGTTATTTAGCCTATGCACAATAGTTTATATGTAGGCTATATTGTGTTATGTTATGTGTCATGTGTTAGCTATGTTTGATGTTATTACAGACAATGATTTGCCAGAGGTGTCGTTAGGATATGCTAAACGAACCAATAGCAGTTAAGAAGCATAATGTTCTGTTTTGTTTCACTTTTCCCAAAAGCGCATTCATTTAAATCCAGCTCCCGCCTCTCTCGGTCGCTCTGTGCACCTGACCTGCACCACTACACAGCGATCTTCAGAGCGTGTTTCCCCTTCCTTCGGTCACATAATGGTATGATCCTAAAGCATTCACGAACGACACATCGCTACCGCCCAGTGTCACCGAAAATCTGTTTCAGACTATAAACTCTGATTTGAGCAGTCGCGTGGGTCATAAACTATCAAATCAAGACACTGGATATTATAATGTCGTTTTCCAAGAGGCTGAAGATGATACTGATCGTTGTAGTAGCGTGTTGGATCGGTAAGTCATGTGCCGGTTTGACAGTTACTCTCACAGGTTAAATTATACCGGGGTACAGTGTATATTTACGGTGCAATTACTTTTAGGCATTGCTGCTGCTGCTGGTGTTGATGATGATAAAGATGAGACTGAGTCTCTCAGGGTTTCTGAAGGAGGAAACCTCACCATCTCTATTCACATCAAGAAACTAGACGAAGACCCCCAGGTTTTGGTTACCCGTCTCAAAGGCATCTCACAGGAAGCGATAGCACAGCTAATCTGCCATAATCGAGTCTGTGAGAGCGAATACTGGATATCTGGAGTTTCTTTGAGCTCTGATGGAGAGAATGTGACGCTGATCCTGATGAACGTCAGTCAAACGGGACGTTACTTGGTCCAAAAACTGAGCAGTGCACAGCTAGAACACAAGATTTACAACATTACAGTGTATCGTAAGTATTAAAAGAGCATGTCATATTGTCTTTGATTCAAGAATCACGCACTGTTTCATGATGAAATGTGTTGTAGTAGTTGCATCATAAGTTGCATCATCATAATGTCATGGGAGAGCAATTGAACAGCAGCACAGATTTATTTAATTATGAGAAACAATTGTTTATTTTGAGGCATTTTGACGTAGGCGGGCATCTAAAAACTTTCTGAAAGAACGAAAATGCTATTTAATTACATTCTTATACACAATAAGAACATTTCCTGTTTTTGTCTCCTGTAAGCGGAAACGACATTAGCCACTGTATGCTATTAAAATGAATGTAGATATTTGTATTTTTTGTCTTCACGCTATGAATGACTGAACTCAAGTGACCTGTCAGTGTCGATGATGTGATGTTTGCGTCGTAACCTTGCGTCATCACTCATGACGTAGCGGACGTGACAGAGAGCACTGAACCGAAAGTAACGTTGTTCTGGTGCAGTTGTTGTGTTCAGGAATGCTGTACATTATGGAAAGTTTATGCAGTAACAAATATTTATAATCGTAATTGTGGACTAGAAAAGGTAAGATCGCCAAAACAAACTCACTTGAATGTCTTCATGTTATTTGGGTGATTTTTAAAATGTTTTTTTCCCCTACTCCCTATAGTTAGTAATACTATATACTGATGGATGTATTATTTATTTATTTGAATAATTTCTTTATTATTAATTTAGTTATTTAAATCAATTGTAATGTATTTAAATTACTTTTTATTATTATTGATTTATTTCAATTAAATGTGTAAATTGATTTTAAAGTAAATGTATTTTATTTTTTTACACTGTTTTTCTCTAAATGTTTTCATAGACCCCAAACCCCTGATTTGTGCATTTTTACTTAATTTGTCTTATATCTGGATACACTGAAAATAATTTTGTGTTGTTCTTGTTCTAAAACTTTACTTTCTTCTTTCATGGAACACAAAATTATATTTTCTTGAAGAATATCCTGGGCACAATAAATGGGAATTCTGGTTATAAAAGTACTCATAAAATATAAGTAATCCATGCCTCAAGCACTCATCTGAAGCCATACAATATCTTAAAGCTGCAGTCCGCAACTTTTTTTGGTTAAAAATTATCCAAAATCAACTTTAGAGCAAGTACATAACCAGCCAGTGTTCAAAACTATCTCATTATCTTGTCTCGATTCACAACTGTAAGCTTGTAATAATGTTTTATAATAAGAGCGACATGGTGGATTTCCGCGGGAAATTTGAGCATGCAGCAGTTCGTCTGTGCGTCATTACATCACGTCCGTAAACCAAGGAAGGAGTCCCGTCGAGAGGCTCAGTTATATCATGTGAGGATGCAGCTGGTAGCGGCACATTTATAGCCTTTTCTCACAGCAGCTGAAATAATTAAACTTATAATTTTGATGGCGGATTGTAATCCAGAAAGATCCAAATGACAATCATCAGTGACAACTGGAGATTCATCCATAGTCAAAAAACAAAAGACTTGGACTGTGGAGTGACTACAGATATTGAAATCTACAGGTAACGCTAATACACACTAAATACACAGTCATGAAAATTCTTATATTGGTCATACTTTCAAGACGTAGAATCTGTGATTTTGAAGTACCGGTGCGGTGACTGACAGCAAACATTAGATTCATCCGCGCTGACGAGCTGTGCCGAGGCACAACGCACGTACAGATAACTGTTCTGCATATGACTGCAATTGCATGTTTCAAACAGAGATGGCGACAAAGAGGAAAAACTGCAGACAGTAGCTTTAATGTGAGAATTGTGGTGATGTTTGAGATGCGCAAGAATAACCTGTTCAGATCTTTACTCTAATCACAGTGTTTTCATTGTACATCACATGTTAGTGTTGATCAGAGATGACCACATGACATTAATTATACATTCTTTTGTACATATATACGTTAATCTAATTTCTGAAAATCCATGGACATTTAATAGTTATGTAAGAACCCACTAACAGCTTTAACAGTCTTGTCTCATACAGATCCTCGACTCAGTACCATCAGCCCTGAGCTGCTGTCGTCTGTCAGGAACAGTAAGTCATTCACTGCAGGTGTAACCTCAGCTGCTGTGTGCTTCATGCTGCTCATCACTGCTGCTGTCATCGGTGTCGTTTATTTGAAACGCAGGAAGGCAAGTATCATCACAAGGCATTTTATCTTAATCTGTTAAATCATGATGACATTAAAGATGACAAACTTATTTTCTCTCCTTAAAGGAATAGTTCACCCCAAAAATAACAATTTGTTGAAAATGTACTCATCCACCCTCAGGCTATCCAAGAGGTAAATTAATTTGTTTCTTATCTGAAGTGATTTGGAGAAATTCATTATTACATCACTTTCTCGCCAATGAATCCTCTGCAGTGAACGAGTGCATCAGAATGAGTCCAAACAGCTGATAAAATCATCACAATAATCCACACGACTCCATCCATCAGTTCACATCTTGTGAAAAGCTGCATGTTTGTAAGAAACAAATCCATCATTAAGGCATTTTAACTTTAAACCATTGCTTGGCTAAAAACTTTTGATCAGACCATGATCAAAATCCACTGACATATTGTTTAGAATGGTTTTGGACTGTAAATGGTGTTTGATCTGTGCATATTCCTCTCCTGATTCAGACCTGATAAATATTATAGATAGAGGACTCATATTTTAGCAAATGATGGATTTGTTTCTTACAAACATTCAGCTTTTCACAAGATGTTATGGACTGCAGTCGTGTGGATTATTGTGATGCACACATTCACTGCAGAAGATCCATCCATGAGCAAATGATGTAATGCTAAATTTCTCTTCAGATAAGAAACAAACTATCTACATCTCAGATGGCCAGAGGGCGAGTACATTTTCAGCAAATGTTTATTTTGGCGTGAAATATTCCTTTAAGAATTTTATTGTGCAATGGCATGGTTTGGATGTTATAACACTAAAATAGTTATAGATTATGCTTTTGCATCTACACTATTATTTTTCTTGGTTTGCATGACATTCAGTAATTGTGTTTTTGTATTAACTAACAGGCAAAGCATCATGAGATAACGGATCCCTGAGTGTTATTGATACTTATTGAATGTGGGAGAGTTATTTAACAACTGGAAACCTCATCTGGCTCAAGACTAAGCTGGAAAAACCAGACCGGTCATTTTTTCCATGTTAAATTATAAAGTGTGAGCTGTAAGCCTGCCTGAAGAGTGTAACCACTGGGACACTGGTGCTGTTTTGAGCGAGATCCAACCAGTATGTGGATCAACTACTGGGATGTGTGGAAAATCTGCATCCTTTCAGCAGCACCTACTGGAACAGCTGTGCATTATAATGATGTTTATGTGTGCTTGAACTGCACGAGACCACAGAATGTCTCATTTGTCATTTTATAATTCTTTTAGCATTATTATATTAAGGGTTCAGACACTTAAGATTGTCCACTAGAGGAAGCCAAAGTATTGCAAAGGATGCAAAAATATTTTTTAAGAAAGCACAATTTTGTGATTTAAATTAAGTTACCCATTTGTATATTTAAATGCATTTATATGTATTTTTATAAGCATTAATACAGATATTGTAGCACATTTTCTACTCAACAGCTCATAAGCAATGACTGCATGTCAATCACTTCATATAAGCTGTCAGTTTTTTCTGTGTTTTTAAATTTGTTATTATATTTAAACATTTAGAAAGTTTTTTTTAGGACCAACATGTATTTTCTTAAGCTATTTCATCAAACCCTGACTTATCAGTGGAGATTCAAGATTGTTATATTTTATAAGATAAACAGCATTTGTATCCCTGAATCATTTACATGAGCTGTTGGTTTGGATTGGACCACGATAACTGCAGACTGTGACTATAGGGGAGTTCAGGGTTTATTTTTGCTGTTGTTGTATAAATTGTGAGCTATGTGTTATAAAACTTTTGTACTTTTAATGCCTTCTGTTAATTAGATGTATTGTTTGTATTTATATTATTGTATAAAACCGAGTTATTTAAAAAGAGTAATTTAAAATTTATGCTGAAGCATTAAGGATTTGAGAGAGCAACCATACATCTTTGTTGTGTTTATATGGTTTATTTATACCATTTATCATTTAATTATTACTATTGTCATTTTATGTTTTATATTTTTATATTACTTATTTCTTTTCTATTATTGTTTAATCTTTTGGTTGTGTGGCATTAAGGGAAGTTTGTCTTCATGACTAGTATATAAGAGAATTTCTCCATTTCAAGTTTTTAACGTCACTGGATGATGTTGTGAAGCATTCATTTTCAATGGTTTTTCTCTTGGTATAACAACACTTGATGGATTTGTACTGGTCAGATGAAGTCTGAGCATTGAAACAGACAACTAAGATTATTCAATAAACTCTGCTTTTTTTATTATCATCAGTTCATCTCCTGCTTCTGCTCTTCTCTGGCTTTCTCAGTCAAACTCTCAGACTAGACGACTGTTAATAGAGTTTTGGGGTACCAGACAAGACCTTCTGTTGATTTACGGTTTGGACACCAAACAAAACAAAACTTTTGACAAGATCCAGCATCTGATTTGACATTTCTGAAGTGTAGATCTCATCTGATCTAACACTGCTCTGAACAAAGAAATTCACCACAGTGTATTTCTTAAAATCTCAATTGCCTACAAACACACACACACACACGCACACACACACACAGTTTTATATCTGCATATTCATACAAAGAAATATCTTCACAATCCTACAGGACAGATTAAAACTGGTTGTAACAGTGTCACTTGTTTTGAAGATGGACACAGAAGCAAAAAAGTTAAAAGATCACATAAACACTGAAAGATTTTATTTTTAATCACATTCAGTTTTTTAACTTTACATTCTGTCCTTTGTTACTTAAGTGATTTGGCTAAGTTGGTTTTAGTGATGTAGCAACAGAAAGTAGACATACTGAGAAAATTAATTTTACCCGTAACACAATTTAACACTTGATTCAGAAATAATCAGATTCATATTAGTGTCCATAATTGTAATAATAAAATAAAAAAGCGCAGCAATGGTATGCACACTATCACCAGTTAAACACTGAACTGAGCAGATCCTCACATGTTCAACCAGAAAGAAAACAGTGGCGATTCCCACCAGACCAGACAAACCATCGAATCAGAGCTTCAGTGACAGCACTGATCCAGACAATCTGAAAAAGAAGAGGCTTACCCTTGTCCCCAATGTCCATACTATCCATCCTAAATAGTATGTGACATTAGTAATATTCAATACTATTTAGGGTGGATAGGGTGGATAGTGTGCACATTGGGATGCAGGGTTATTCATTATAGACTTACAATAATCAGGCATAACATTATGAGCACTGACAGGTGAAGTGAATAACACTGATTCTCTCTTCATCACGGCACCTGTTAGTGGGTGGATATATTAGGCAGCAAGTGAATATTTTGTCCTCAAAGTTATTGTGTTAGAAGCAGGAAAAATGGGCAAGTGTAAGGATTTGAGCGAGTTTGACGAGGGCCAAATTGTGATGGCTAGACGACTGGTCAGAGCATCTCCAAAACTGCAGCTCTTGTGGGGTGGCCCAGTCTGCAGTGGTCAGTATCTATCAAAAGTGCTCCAAGGAAGGAACACCGGCGACAGGGTCATGGGCGGCTGAGACTCATTGATGCACGTGGGGAGCGAAGGCTGTGGAACACAGGATAATGCTCCTGCCACAAAGCAGAAATGGTTCAGGAATGGTTTGAGGAGCACAACAATAAGTTTGAGGTGTTGATTTGGCCTTCAAATTCCCCAGATCTCAATCCAATAGAGCATCTGTGGGATGTGCTGAACAAACAAGTCCGATCCATGGAGGCTCCACCTCGCAACTTACAGGACTTAAAGGATCTGCTGCTAACATCTTGGTGCAGAAACCACAGCACACCTTCAGGGGTCTAGAGGAGTCCATGACAGGTCAGGGCTGTTTTGGCAGTAAAAGGGGGACCAACACAATATTAGGAAGGTGGTCATAATGTTATGGCTGATTGGTATGTATTGTTTGTATTGTTACAGACTGCTATTATTTTGGTATAAATGTAAAAATTAGTAAAAACACTAACTTGATTAGATGTATACGTGATTTAATAAACAATACGTAGGCCTATAGTGTAAAAATACAAAATATAGTTGCATTTGGTCTCTCTTTTTTTATTCCCACTTTATATTAAGTGGCCTTAACTATGTACTTACATCAAAAAATAAGTCCATTTTTTTTATGTAATGTAATACATAGACACACAGGCACACACACATATATATATATATATATATTACTAAAAGGTCCCACTTATAGGGAGTGAGAAGGGCATATTTAACGAGTTTATGCTTTAATAAAGTTTTTGCAGTTACCATTGTGAAGATGAGTGCATCTTGTGGTTAGTTGTGGGTGACTGAATTAGGTTTATAGTGTGTTTTTCCACTCAATGAGTAATAGCTGTACTAATGTCAGTACAGAGACAAGCTTGTTGTTCACTGCAAACATTTGCTATGCACACTACAGAAGGTATGTTTTAAATGTACTCTTTAGACTTTAGTAATTTCTTTTAGTGTCATAGCTGTAAATCTAACACGGGATGAATCTATACCCAAACAAATTGAGTGTGAACTGTTACCTCAGTTTTAAGTAGATTCTATAGGTTTGCATTTACAGTGTGCCAATGAAAGCTTAAGACACATTCAATGTCTGAAAATATGAGGTTGGTTAACACATTGTTAAAAGGATAGATCACCCAAAAATTAAAAGTAAGAATAAGCATTTACCCTGTCACTAAAAAGGAAAAGAAAAATATGATACTCAAAAATTAGTGGATAACCACACTAAATACACAGTGGTAGTACAATACAAAACGTTCAAAAACTTATGCACTCACTCACTACAGGTATTTTAAACCAAACTAACACTATTTTCCTGATAAAATAATTGTATTATTAACATTACCACTGAAGATGCGATTAACAATTTTAACAAACATTATAATGATTTCAGAGTCATTTATATTAATTCCCATATTTAGGACTTTTGGGTACCAAATATATCATTTTAAAACTCCGCAATTAAACATTTCCTTGTGCGCTAATCTGAATAATAATGTTGGGTATAATAACTATACAATGTGGTGGTGTAGACAGTAAAAGCTTCATTATTGGGGGCGGGGTGTGTGTGTCTGTCTGTGGTTTAAGAAGTTTCCAAAGAAGTCACCTGCTGCATCTCATTCGAGGAATCCGCGTGAACTATCAGCGACAAAACAACAAATGTAAGTTAATCTATAGCTATATCTCCACATCATATGACGGATAAATTTAATCCAGACGTTTCAATCTAAAATAATGAAGATGATGCTCGTTGTAGCGTGTTTTATTGGTAAGTCCGTTTTATAAAGGATACCGCTTTAATTTGAGTGTGGATCTGCTTTACTTGCACACAGTTAATATTTACAATGCAAATATTTTAAAGGCATTGTTGCTGTGAGTGTGACTGCTGTTGAAGATGATGATGATGATGATGATGTCGAATCGCTGACCGTGTCTGAAGGAGGAAACCTCACCATCTCTATTCACATTAAGAAGTGGGACGAAGACCCTCAGGTTTTGGTTTCTCGTCTCAAAGGCTCCTCACAGCAGCTGATAGCACAGATAACATGTCATAATCGAGTCTGTGAGCGCGAGTGTTTGATTTCTGGAGTCTCATTGATTTGTGATGAAGAGAATGTGACGCTGATCCTGATGAACGTGAGCTTCAGTCAATCGGGGCTTTACAAAGTCTGCAAACATGGAGATATACAGCCGGAAAACAAGATTTACCAAGTTACTGTGTTTAGTAAGTATTAGAAGCTCGTCATCTTGTCTTTGATTTTCTGATGAAATGCATTGTGGTATTGCATCATCACAATGTCGAAGTCCTCCATAATAAAAGGACAGCAGTATAGATTTTATGACAGTTATAAAAAAAAAGTTCATTCTGAAGCATCTAAAAACTGTATAAAGTCTGAAATTGCAATTTAATGACATTTTATACAATGGCAAAGAACCTGTTTAGTTTGTCTCCAGTAAGCTGAAACATCTGAACATGCTCTTAAAATGAAGCTTGATATTTGTGCTCATTTAGCCATAGAAAAACAATGAAAGTTATGAATGTTACAGTGAATGACTGAACTCAAGTGACTTGCGGGTTAAGTTATGATGCATCATGAGAGGTTTGAGTCAAAGCTAATGTTGTGTTGTTCAGGAAATTACATGC
The DNA here is from genome assembly GCA_028476615.1 of Culter alburnus. Classification (NCBI taxonomy): domain Eukaryota; kingdom Metazoa; phylum Chordata; class Actinopteri; order Cypriniformes; family Xenocyprididae; genus Culter; species Culter alburnus. The sequence continues at coordinate 667,704 of JAOTNS010000003.1, forward strand.
CACTCAGCTTTCACTCCACATGATAAGCTATTTCAAAGAGGAAGCCCAAAAAATGTGATTTTCTTTTATAGTGTCTTAACCTGTAGTCCTTGTAGTCCTATTTGTAAAAATGTGTTCGGTGTCCTTTACAGAGCCTCCACCCTGTACCTTTAGCCCAGAACAACCACCACCTGCCATCTACAGTAACTCATTCACTGCAGGCGTAACCACATCCGCTCTGGGCATCTCTGTGGGCATCACTGCTGTCATTGGTGTCATCTCGTGATAACACAAGAAGGCAAGTATCGTCATAAAAATAATGAGAATGACACACAACTTTGTTTCTCTGCTTAAGAATATTATTGGATTAGTTTGGAATTTCAACAGTGGAATAGGTTGGATATTATAAGCCTAAAATAGTTTATGCTTTTTAATCTAAACCATTATTTTCACTTGATTTGACTGGCATCCTGTAACTGTTTTTGTGTTGACTTTGGCCAGAGTGAAGTAGATGCAATTAAATTGATTACATACCTGCATACATCACATATTTTACTTTAATTATGGATACTACAATTGAGCTTCAGTTTCATCAAAGTATTGTGTTTACATGAGCTGAAGCTTAATCCTCTCATTATGATTCAATTATCAGGGTGCCTGTAAATGTAGTCAATTATTATAAAAGTCAGCTATAAGTGATCAAATGGTACTGTAGTAAACTCTCTGAAGACTGTAACCACTGGGACATGGTGCTGTTTACTGATGATCCGACGTGGATCAGCCGGGATATGTAGAAAATCCCAAGTGATTCTGCTGCCTTTGAGTGACACATACACTCTCTTTCAGATGAACAATTCTTTAAAGAACCATTTTGTCTTAGTGTGAAGAACATTTTAATAAGCAAACAATGCAAAGATTCCATGAATGTTAAAGGTTCTTCAATGAACCATTGATGCCAATAATGAGCTTTATTTTTATTGTGCATTGGCACAATAAAAATAATTGTGTTATTTTAATGATTTTTATGTGTGTCTTGAACTCCAAGAGACCATAATGTGTTCTGTTTATGATTTTATGCTTGTTTTAGCATTATTATTAGGGGTCCAAGCACTGAAAGTTGTTCACTAGAGGGCGCCAAATGATAAGAAGTCCTGAATCCTGAATCATACTCATGGCTATATCCTCCCCTTGGAATTATAAGGTTCTGACATTTTTGTCAAAATTGAGTTATTTACATATACTTATTTTGTGACAAATTATTTACATTTTGTGATTATTATTTTTTTTTATTTAGAAAACAAAAAGGTTCTAATTAGAAGCATCGTTTGTTTTATTGTATGTTTTCTTATTTATTTAAATACATTTAAAAAAATAAAATTTTGCTGAAGACTATCAATTTTGTTAGACTGTTCTGAATGAAGGCGTTTACCACAGTGTGTTTCTTCAAATCTCAGTTGCCTACATATAAACATACACAGATGAGCCAAAATATTATGAACATCGCACTACTATGCTGTTGGTCCTCCGTGTGCTGCCAAAACAGTGCCGATCCACTGAGGCATGGACTTGTTGGTCCAGCACGTCCCACAGCTGCTTGCTTGGATTGAGATCTGGGGAATTTGGAGGCCCGCAACACTATGAACTCTTCATCATGCCATGTGTTGTAGGGTGAATTATCCTGCTGAAAGAGACACTTCCACCAGTAAACACCATTGTCATCAAGGTGTTTTCCAGCAGAACATGGAGCATCATGATCACACTTCTTCCACCGGCTCCTCGTCATCCCACAGGAGAGGCTACTCACTGCAGAGCCATGGGTGGAGTATGACCTCCAGCTCCCCCTCCCTCGACCTACTGTGGGCATGATGGGTGGAGCTGCATCCTCCAACCACACCCTAACCCAGTGTTTCTCAACTCCAGTCCTTGGGACCCACTGCTCTGCACATTTGTATGTATCCCTTATTTAACACACCTGATTTAGATCATCAGCTCATTAGGAGAGTCTGCATGAACTGAATTGAGTGTGTCAGATAAGAGAGACATACAAAATGTGCAGAGCAGTGGGTCCCGAGGACTGGAGTTGAGAACCACTGCCCTAACCCTACCCATAACCCTATCTCTCCATACGTTAAACAGGTGAAGCTCCACCTTTGAGCGCCAGAGAGGTGGAGTTGGAGGTCATTTGGCTCTGCAGCGATCGAGCGCCACTTGTCCCACAGACACAGTGATCTGGTGCATCACTTACCCAGGTAAACGCCGCACACATCCACGTGATTTAAAAGAAAACGGGACTTATCGAACCAGATGACCTTCTTCTACTGCTCCAAGCTCCAGTTCTGCTCATGTGTATTTTTGTGAAACAGACACAGAATACAAGAAGTACAAAGGAATCTGTGACAGTTTGAATGATCAAATCATCACACTTTCCATACAGATAAAGCATTTATTATATTTTTGGTACATAAATGAGAATATTTATGAATGCTATTTCCAAGTCCCCATGTAGGCGGAATCTGTTGAAATCAACAATGAATAAAATTGCACCAGTTACGATCAGGAAAATTACTAGCAAAGGCACCATGGAGAAACACAGTAGTGCAACCAACCAGCTAACTATTGGACTGCTTTCTAATCAGAAATGCAATGATTTTGCATCCTTTTTCAGTGTTAAAATAAATAACACGCAGTTATGAGGTTGATGTACTATTAAAAACGTTTTTTGTTTTTTTCACGGACAGATGATAAAGATGCCAAAATGATCCCCGTTCAAACAGATCTGTGAAAACTATTAAAAATGCTGTATTATTCATGCCAGATCAGTAGTTGGCGATGTCACTTGGTAAAGAAAAACTATGCACCTATAAACTGAACACGTAATACACATGAACATGACTTCACCGTTTTAACAAATTAGTGTTTTGTAGTTTACACAGAATCCACAGGAACTGCTCAGGCAGCAGCAGAACCAGATTACTGATGTGGAGTGGTGGAGATTCGCCTGGTACTGCCCTTCTGGAAAAAGACGATTCTTTGATGACTGTGTTGCTTTCTGGAATCTCATGTGTTGCAAGCAGACAATGAGAAACATATGAGATTCGACCATATGTCTTCAGTAACGTTCTTTTTACCTGACTTGGACAGAAGAACCAGGCAAGGGTTTGGGTGAGATCAATCTTCAAATCTCTCGCCTCTCATGTGTCTTCTCACTGACAGTGACTGTGATGAAACTGAAGTGGGATGGAAAATTATATGGTCTTTTAGACCAAAAACAATCTAATGTACTAATCAGATAGGGAGATGATCAAAGTGGTTTTGAGCAAACAGAAATGACATTCAAACTTGTAGATGTGGCCAACCACACAGGAAATCGAATAGATGAGAGGATCCAGAGTTTAGGAGTCCATGCTGACCATGGCTGAATGCCATTTTGGACTGCAGTTTGGCCGTCAGTGCTGGCAGATGCCCAGAGGAGCTTTCATGCAGCTGGTCAAGTGTCCAGAAGAGAACAGAGCGGAAGTTTGACTACATCTGGTGTGTTGATACTGAAGGACTTCGAGCACCAGAACTGGCTGGAAGGTCAACAACCAATCGTGACCACATGAAATGGCCACATTTGTTGTTGGTCTTGGAAATATGACCCTGATCAACATCTTTGGAGAAAACCCATCTGATGCAGGACATTCTTCAGATTGTTGTTCAGGCCTTATGAGGATGAGAACTCAGACTGAACCCAAGTTTGTTTGTGCTCAGAATGTCCCATCACAGCTGGAGAGAAAACATGGAGGGAAGAACGCTGCAGGAAACTGGATGAATGACAAAATCGCCTGCTAAAGAGGAAGTCCTGTGATGCAGAAGGTTTCAGTGATGTGATTGAGTTTGATGTAAATAAAGATGTTAAGTATTTGCTCAGCTCTGGGAGGGCACCCACACCATGGCACCACCAAACCCAAACTACTGCGAGAACATTCAAGAACTGAAGCAAAGTATTCTTACACATGCTTCAAAATCAGATGTCAAATCAATGGCATAATGAATACGGTCTCTCAACACACCTGAGAGACCGTATTCAAGATCTCTGGGAGGCTTGCTTAAGAACATTTGTTTCAGCTTCAAAAATTCCCTGGAAATCGCAACATACAAGAACTAGAGACTGAATACAGCAAGTGGCCTGGAGCCTTCGGAGTGCCATGCTGGACATTGAAAACAGACTACACAACAAAATAGAAAATGAAGCAATTCATGATGTTGAGGAAACTGATATTCAAGAACAACTGATGCAAAAAGTGAAGAAGTGAAAAGACATGTCTGATTTCTTGATAAAGTCAGTGATGCAGCTGTACTGAATCAGTGGAAAGGTTTCTTTGAGATAAAAATGCAACAGCTTCAAGAAAACATTGTGAGAGAAACTAAGAGGAAATTAAGTGAGGTTCTTCAGCAGCATCACCTGAAGAAAAAGATGGATGATCAGAGGACCATCATGAAAACACACTCTTGAAAAGAGCAAAGAACTTGCTTTAAAATTCAAGACCAAGCAATTGATGAAAATGAAATGAAAAGGGAGTTGAGATCTTAGTCAAAGATATTGACATATTAGGAGATATGTGAAAAAGATCCTCAGTAAGAATTATAAAAGTCTTCCTTCAGACTGTATGAAAGAGAGCAGTGAGCACAAAGATATGATCTGTTTGCCAAGCTATTTAGAATATGTGCATTTGAAGAAATCCAGTGGATTTAAAGGAGTTTTAAAAAAAGTTAGTTGGTCTAAATGATGTTTTATCTGAAGAGGATGAAAGTCCAGATAAGATCTTTAATCACGACATCACTGAACACACAGATCAATGATTCAATCATAAACATTGCAAGACGGGCTACAACATTAGCTGCATTCAACAACTTGTGAATTACATAGATACAAGATCAAAAAAACGGGACAAGGCAAAAGTTTCAAATGTGAAATATGTGTTCAAGAGTGAATTCTTCATGGATCTGGTACTTTTCATATGTCACAGAGCAAACAAGACATTCACTGACCAACACACAATGTTCAGGGAAGCCAATGATCCTGTTTTTTATTTTGATAGGAAGAGTGAAGAGTACTACCGGATTTTCCAGAAATACTGTCAAGGAACATCATCAACTGCTAATTTTGGTGAATTTGTTTGTAAAAAACTTATAGAGCCCATTCAGCAGAATATCTACAAAAAAATGCCAGAGATTTAGCAAATGAAATGAGGACAAACTGTGAATCACTAAATGGGAACCCGATCAACACTGGAGAAACACATCCTGAGAAGACTGGCAGAAAAATAGGATTTCAAAGCATACATGACCTACATTAACAATCCCAGAGCACACTTCAAAAATTTAATCAGAGATGAAGTCAGTCAGTACATCACTGAAAGATTTGAAGATAGTGTTCGACCCAAGATGGAAAACAGCATTAAAGAGCTGGAGCAGAAGATCACAAATGCAGCACAAGAATCCACCAAACATGTTAAAGAGATCAATGGAGATGCTGATTCATGGCTGCTTCATTTTACACAACAACTCTCTGATGTGCTGGTATTCTCTCTAAATGACCTCACTGGAGTTAATCTCGATGATGTTGAAGTCAGCTTCCTAGAAGACATGAATGAAAGAACTTCCTTCTATAATGTCTGCCATATGCAGTAAATACAGCACAGAAACTTTTCCAGCAAACCTGGAACACAGAGACAGACCAGATAAGCTTCTGATCAATCAGTTCTGTCAGTGCTGTTGGGTTCAGTGTCCTTTCTGTGCAGCCATCTGCACAAACTCAATAAAAGGCCATACTGGAGATCACAGTGTTCCTTTCCATCGTAGTCTTGGACTGAAAGGGTGGAGTTACAGAGGAACAACAAACCTAGCTATCGACATCTGTACATCAGTAGTAGCCAGTGATGGATCTTTCTATCCAAATAACTCAGATGTTAGTGTCCCCTGTAAGGAATACAGAAAAGGAGGTCCTAATATGCTTAATGAGTATCACTCCAGATCTCTCAGAGCTGCCGTCCTGGAAGTGGTTTGTGTGCAGATTCCAGAAAGATCTGGAAAGGTCCTATAAAAAAAACCTTTCAGGGGCTTGGCAAGATTCCAGCTGAATGGAGAAATTACTCTCAAAAAGAAGCTATTGAGAGTCTGGATAAATACATTTAATGAAGGGACGACTTCCTGCTTCGCTACTGTGCGGACGCTCTTGCTTACAGCTCCGCGCTTTGTTCTATTGCTTTTATATTTTGTCTCCTAATTTTAACTACAGCAAATCAGCACAGTGCTCAAACGAAAAATCTTGGCACCAACAAACTTTTTAACTGGAAGATTTCCTACAAAAAAGGGGAATTTTTATCAAACCAGCCTCCCACTGACGGCAGCCATCAGCTTACATTCCGGAGAAGGGAAAACACAGCTGCCAGCATCCAAAAGGATTAGAATAATATGCCCCTCTGGTTGAAGAATCTACCTGCTGCACAAACTGCCACAGACTTCTACAAAGGATTGCAGTTCTTGAAACAAAGTTACTTGCGGGACTACCAAACCAGAAGGAACACACAACAGAGCTTCATCATGGACGTCCTCAGCACACAGCCGGTGAGTCCCATGAATCTAATGCTCCTAAACAGACCATACTGAACAAGATCAACATACTAATCAATGGCACAAACAGGGAGTGAGACCCAAAGGCACTCGAGACATCAGATTGTCACAAGTATCACATATTGCAGTAGGATCCTCTACCCCAAACACTAGTTCCCTACCACTGCCAACATCTGGAAAACAGATTTGAAGTGTTAATGAATGTGGGTGAGAATCTCCAGACTTGATGAATGTGGGTGAGGAATCCCCAAACATGATCAGGCAGCAGCTAACACCGATGCTAACTGCCGCTCATGGTCGAGTAGACAGCGGCACTCAGCTCTTAGAGCAGCCGAGCCCAGGACTCTGATAGTGGATGACTCTATTATCAGAAACATTAGCTGCAGGGATTAGGGCTGGGCGATATATCGCATGCGATTGTCACGCGCATTTCGTCAGTAAAGCCGGTTCCCTGATTACGCTAAATCGCCATCACCTGCTTTCAAATGGAGCGCCATTAATAGGCAGAGCCGTAGTCACGATAAGCTACGCAATATCGCGTTCATATCGCAGATGAATCGCCTTCGATAATGAGCGCGATATTGCGTGGCTTATCAGTGAACTACGGCTCTGTCTATTAAATGCCGCTCCATTTGAAAGCAGGTGATGGTGATTTAGCGGTAATCAGGGAACCGGCTTTACTGACGAATGCGCGTGACAATCTCATGCGATATATCGCCCGCCCTAGCAGGGATTCAACTACATGCTGCCTTCCACAAGCACAGTTTTGATGTAAAACAAGGACTTAAGAGCATTCTGAAGAAATATAAAACTGCAAATCGACTATCATTCATGTGGGGAAGAATGATATTCGGAAGGAGCAGTCAGAACTCCTTAAAAGGGGATTTCAATTAAATTTTTGAAATGCTTAGAAGACTAAAAGTTCAGGTTCATCAGTGGACCACTCCCAGCAAGAGGAACAAATAGATTTGCACGGTTGCTTGGGCTTAACACATGGCTGCAAAAAACCTGCAACTTAAAGGGACTGAATTTCATTGACAACTTCAATCTTATGGAGTCAGAGACAATTGTTCACACATGATGGCCTGCACCCAAACAAACTGGGCTCAAGAGTGCTAAAGGACAATATCTACTTCTCCCTCCATCATCCTTCAGCAGTGTGTGCAAATCCATCCAATCTGAATGGCACAAACACACCTGGACAGAGTACAACTGACCACAGGACTTCATTTCAGCAGCTGAATGGACATGCAGTTGGACACATCCCACAAGGACACTGATAACACCACGCAGCCACAATGCTCACGGACACAATCCTGACTGAGCCCTGCCCCAGAGCTCACCGATAGACAGTGACGTGTTAGAACTGCTCCAAGATTCAGCACTCAAGGACGACTTTCTGGAAAACAGCCAGGGAAGCCAGGACAACATATTACAGCCTCCTGTAACACCAGAGCAACAGCCTCTCTCACTGGACACGTTATCCCTTTCCCCAGCATCCCCTCTTCTGTGTTTCTCAGAGAAAATGGAGGAACTGGTCTATGCTGGAACCAAACTCTGCCTCTCTTTTGCTGCGAGCCCCCAGATATCAACAAAAAAGTGGCGAGCCCCGCAACCACCAAAGCCTGTGGGCCCAGCTCGACCTCCCCCTCCTCCTGCGAGAGCTCTTCAGCTCCTGCCACAACGCCAAGGCCCTCACCCTCCTCCATCTGTTCTAGGTGAACCAAAAACAACTGATAACAGCTCCAGTGATGTGTGTCAGGTCCCCTATGATACAGTGACTTGTCAAATGTTACAGAAAAGCGGAAACCCAGTGTGCCTGTTGCTTTCTCTATTTCTGTTCTATTACGTGATAGAAAGCCTAAGGCCTTCTCAAACCGTTTGGCGAACCCATTTAACTCCCTCGGGTCGGCGGTCACGCTGGCGTGACCACCGCGTTTTTTTTCTAACCAGTGTGAAAGAGACTCAAAATACTGTCAATGTTGCACATACAATTACGAGCTATACACCATTTTAATCTGTGGAATATCTTCTTTTATTTGTGTACACTCAGAGTAAAAACAAAATGTTGTGCTTTTGGAAAATAAAGAAAACTAACATGATGCGTGATCTCTCGTCTCCCTCTGAACGAAGTCCAATCTAATAGTTCTCAGAAAATTAACTGTAACTTAGTGAATACTAATCACAAAAAATGAGACTTCTGTCTAAAAAAATGTTGAAATGTCAGGTTTTAAATTGTGTAAGTCAAATCGAAAACAAAAATTCTGTGTTTATGTAATCTGTATGAAAAGAGAGCCATGTCAGAAGTCTGTGATTCAGCTCATTATGTGCTAATGCGGCCACGTCCACGGAGCCAGCGCTATTCAGACGCAAATTTGAGGCAATGCATGCATCATCGTCTCACATGTATTTATTGTCTTGAAAAGTGTTTATCTGGATGTTAAAGCCATGGTTAGCGAACTCTAGAGACATGCCGTAGTTCCTGGTTCCTGTTTCTTTAGATGAATTTGTGGTAAAGGTGCACAGAGCACCTTCTGGTGCAAGTATGAATTGAAAACAGTATCTAGCGTTCATAGTGATGACAATAAATATTGAATAAATATTACTCCTCTGTATAGAAAATTGACAAACATATGAGAATTCATCAATATTTCTCCAAAGTGCATGCTTTAAGCTAAAGCCTATATGAAATGCCATAGAGGGTAACATAACTGTTCAGACACTTGCATCATAGAAATGCAGATATTTTAAAGAATATAATAGAATACCATTATTTTAAATTGTAATAATATTTCACAGTATTGCTGTTTTTTCTGTATGTTTGATTTACACCATGATGAGCTTTGAGACATGATCAACAGAGGGGTTTTTTCACAGCCTACCTGACTGAAAGAGCTCATTATTTACGCAGGTCTTTAGAGCTCTTTATGCGATCTTTTGTCTTCTCAGGTGAGAATCATTATTCCATTATCATGATGATTCACGCCTACGCATACTGTGTTTCTTGACCAAAGATGTTTTAGAAAATTTAAATCTCTCTATTGTTTATATGAACAAGCAGGCAGCATAATTTTTACCTCATTTTGAGGCAAAACTCTAGTCTACAACCTCCAATACCCAGAAGTCTTGTGAACACAGATTTAATATATATATTTTTGGCTTTATTTCAGTGACTTACGTTTTTTGTTTTTTCAATAACCACGCATAAACGTTATTCCTTCAAAAATACAAACATGTACATACATGTTCCTGTCATGTTATTGTAGCCTAGTTTGTGCTGAATACAGTGTAATGACACTTTTTCCATTAATATGTTTATGAACAACTGAAAAAGCCACATGTCAGGGCATGTCAAAACTTCTCCAGGGCCCCAAAAATCCTCAGACCCCTGAGGGTTAATCTGCTGCCTATTACACGTCAAACTAAGATTACTGTAGAGACAGAAAGTAAGACTGTTAAGTTAGCACTTTTAAACATCCGTTCTCTTAAAAATAAATCACTTCTAGTCAATGACTTAATAACCACAAACAACCTAGTTTTTATGCTTCTAAATGAAACATGGCTTGAAGACAGTTGCAGTTCAACAATCCTGAATGAAACAGCCCCTTCTAACTTTACTGTATGAGTGTCTGCAGAGCTGTTAGGAGAGGTGGAGGTGTAGCTGCTCTATTTAAAGATATCTATCAATGCAAGCAAGTGTCACTTGGTGATTACTTGTCTTTTGAATACTTGGGTATTGTGTTAAAATGTGCTCCTCGCATACTACTTATAGTCATTTACAGGCCTCCAAAATACTCTCCAGCCTCTGTGGAGGACTTTACAGAAATGTTATCAGCAATTTCCTCAGAGTTTGACTGTTTTGCTATTACAGGAGACTTTAACATCCAAATAGAAAATGCAGAATCCAATATGGCAAAAGAAATCCTAACAGTTTGAATACATTTGATCGGACTCAGCATGTACATGAACCCACACACAATCGTAGATTATTAGAAAGGGTCTAAACATTTCATCCATTGTCATTAAGGATGTAGCACTATCTGATCATTTCTGTATTTTCTTTGATATATTGATCTCTCCTACTGTTGAAGCTAGATCTAGAGCTAGAGCTTTCCTGTAGCTCAGTGGTTAGAGCGTAGCACTAGCAATGCCAAGGTCATGGGTTCAATCCCAGGGATTGCACATACTCGGATACAAATGTATAGTATAAAGCAAATGTAAGTTGCTTTGGATAATGTGGAATAGGCAAAGCTAGATAGACCTTTTTCTCAATATTAGACTAAAAACCCCCCCAAGTCAGATTCCCAGTGAAATGCTCTCAGACAGCAAATGTTGTGAGTTTGCTTCTTTCTTCTCTGAGAAAATTAATAAATATCAGAAAGGTGATCAGCAATCCTTGAGCTGCACTGGGGTAAAACAGATCAGGTCACAACATCAGAAAGTAGCTATTATGTCTGTTTTTGAAGCAATTTATGATAAAATTTTGGAAGAAAAGAAACAGTACGCACCCTAAAACTTCAACCTGCGCCCTTGACACACTCCCATCTTTTTTCAAAAGTGGTTTAATATTTAGAAGCAGATCTCCTAGAAGTAGTAAATGCCTCACTTCTCTCTGGGACTTTTCCAAAATCCCTGAAAACTGCAGTTGTTAAGCCCCTCCTGAAAAAGCACAACACAGGACTACAACTACAACTGTAGTTGAGCAAATACAGATCAATCTCACTCTTCCTTCATAGGCAAGATCATTGAAAAAGTGTTTTCAATCAGCTGAACAAGTTCTTAAGCTTGAATGGATACTTGACAACTTTCAATCTGGTTTCCGACCGCATCACAGCACAGAGACAGCGCTCATAAAGATAATAAAAGATATCGATAACACAGATTCATGTAAATTATCAGTGCTGGTTTACTTGACCTCAGTGCTACGTTTGACACTGTCGATCACAACATTCTCTTGACAGGCTGCAAAACTGGGTTGGGCTTTCTGGGATGGTCCTTAAATGGTTCAGGTCATACTTAGAAGGGAGAGGGTATTATGTGAGTATCGGTGGACCATAAGTCTGAGTGGACATCCATGACATGTGGAGTCCCTCAAGGTTCAATTTCTTGCACCCTCCGTTAACCTATATATGCTGCCACTGAGCCAAATAATGAGAAAGATCCAAATTGCATATCACAGCTATGCAGATGACACCCGATTGACTAGCCCCTATCACCTACGACTACAGTCCCATTGACTCACTGTGCCAATGCATTGATCAAATTAAAAATTGGATGTGCCTAAACTTCCTTCAGTTAAACAAAGACAAAACTGAAGTCTTGCATTTGGAAACAAATGAAGTTCTCAAAGTGAACACATATCTTCACTCTAGGGGTCAAGCAACTAAAAATCAGGTCAGGAATCTTGGTGTGATTTTCCTCCTTCATCCAGACACTGCAGGGCAGGGTTAAAAGCTCCTTCGCCTGCTCCACGCACTTCTGTCCACTTCAATTCCAGTCTCGCTCTAAGTATTGCCGACCAGTCTCCACCTGTGGGTTTATAAGTCACATCAACATTTGTAATTGCACTTATAAACCGTTCTACCCCTTTTTCTGGATCTGGGAGTGCAGCTGTCACATTTCGAAGTTCTCACCCTCTGTCTTCACTTCCCCTTTCCTGGAGCACGGTTCTGCAGAGCTCCCAACCACTGGCACTTGTCCAACTTCCTCTTCTCCCACAGCATTGTATGGCGGGGGCCCCCTGCATCTACTCATCGCCTACATATCATCGAGCTCTTGCTTCTGCTTCTTGGTCTGTAAGGCAATAAGAGCAATTTTTTCCTCCTCACCTTTTCTTTGCCTCTCGTATCGAGCCTCTGCTTCTCGCTCCCATCTGTTGAACAGCGTCCAGTCAATCCGTCTCCACTTCTTTGGGGATAAATTCTCCAAGATACACCTTGATTCTCCTAAAACTGACACACTCAGAGTACCACAGTTCTTCTCACATTGTTCTTTTGTAAACTTTGACCACAACTGAATTTGAGCAATTTGCTCTTTTTGCAAATTCCGCTTTCTAACCAATTCTCGGAAAGGACCCTGGATCTCAGTTTTTTCAGTTTTTATTTACAGCAGCAGTTCCCCATTGTTAATAAGCAAGCAAGTACTTCTTTGCAGAAACGATAGCAAAGCAAATATGTTTCTATATTTTCTCTCTTATTTCAATGAGAGCAGTAGCAATAGCAAAAAAAGAGGCAGACAGAATAAGCAAATTCTTCATGCAAGAAGGAGAGAAAGAGGAAAAAACAATCTTATGAATTCAATTTACTGAATAAATATCTGAGCTATATCTCCAAGCCCAAATCATGGGATATCCTAGTATAGGAGGAACAGGATTCAATCCCAGTTCTCCTGCGCTTCTATCTATATATGGTCTTAGATTAGGTCTAGTCAGCAAATACAAGGATATTTGACCTATAATTAAATATGGGTCTGGATTGTAATCATAACACATGCTTTAGTGCAACCAATCCCCAAAACTGCAAAATCTTGCTCAAATATTTGTTCAATTTGGCACACTATCTTGTTAAATTGAAAGGATATCGCTGTGGCGAATTCAGTCGAATTCATCATCACTTAGGGCTAACAGGATACACCTTTTAAACTAGGCCTAGCCATGTCTCTCTTACTTACTCACAGCTCAACATAACACTGAGAAAACGAAAAAAACGAAATTATGACTTGATTTTTGGTTTTCCCGTTCTTGCACGGAAATCAGAAAAAAACCACTTGATATTCCGATTGGGTCCTGTGGGTGGTGCTAAATCTGATTGGTCATTGTTTTTCAAAATAAGAGTTTTCCCAACACTGTATTTTTTAGCCTGTAAATTAATAGTCTATATATGCATGCTATTTGTCACCCAATTATTTGGCTTCACTGACTGAAAAAATCTATTGAAATAGCCTAAATGTAACATGTTCACGCATGACAGTTGTCATCATACAAATTTAAATAATACATTTATTCTTTGTTTTAGAGTTTTTATTAACTTAAATCTTATGAATAATACATTTTTTATAAGTCTATTGTTATTTAAGGCCTGTATGCACATACAGGATTTAGGGGGCAGGACTAGGGGCTGGGGGCTTGAGTGTTTGGCCCTACTTATGCTACAAACATCATAGATGTATGATGTGTGGAGTAGCACAAATTCCACAGAAATTTAAATATGCTTTGAGGTTCCTAGAACAAGTAATATGCAACATGCTTTAGTCAAAGTAGCGGTAGGCTAATATTACATTCGTCATTATAATACATATAATGCAGGATGTGCTCACTCGGTTGACAGAAGATCAAAACCAAGAGAAAACTGTATTTTTAAATTCATTGTTATAGCTATCTGTCCTCTTATGTCAGATTCTTAAATTTAGTCAACAAATTCAATCAGAATGCAAAGACACGGTGTATGGGCTTATTATGACCAAATAAAAGGAAGTCGGTATCAATAAAGTCAATTTTTGGATTGACACAGGCTGTTTGGACATGGCATGTGGATTTACACAGCAAATTATAATTGCATAAATTATGTTAAGAGATTAATGTTTTTACTGTTAAAATTTTAATGTAGAAATACAAAATGATTGAAAAAAAAATGAAACGTCTACCACCCACAGGACCCAATTGGAATATCAAGTGGTTTTTCTGATTTCCTTGCAAGAACGGGAAAACCACAAAATCAAGTCATAATTTCATTTTTTCGTTTTCTAAAAGAATGAAAAAACAAAAAAAAGGAGTTGTTTTAATCATGGTATCTTCCGTTCATTCATGTTTTGATTTGATATTGAAATCAGAAAAATGAGAAAACTGCACCTTTTTTCGTTTTTCATTTTTAAAATGAAAACGAAAAAACAAAAAACTGGCTTGATTTTTCTTTTTTCGTTAGGGTTGGAAACAATAAGCAGTTGAATATTCGATCTCTACATGTGGGCGGGAATGAAACGCCTCTTTCCGCTGATTGGTCAATCAGACGTCAAACCATGTCGTCATCAGTTGTTCGTCGGTTCCGCTCAACAGAATAAAAGTCCCTCGCTCTACAGCTCTACGGATTCTTAACGCGTTTATTCTACATTTAATGTCTTTCTAGTGAATTCTAGCCAGACTAGTGAATGGCTTGACACAAATCTTTCTGAGAGTCAGGGCTTAATTCTGTGTAGACATTAATTCATCACATGAAATATTAGTTTATCTTATAAATATTAATTTACTTTGCAGCTGCACACAACTACCCCCAGCCTACAACTTCGATACATTGAGTGTAAAATGTCTTTTGTTTTAAACAACATGGGATGGATTGAAATGATAATAGGCTATGAAATATAGGCCTATCATTACATTATGCAACTGTAATTCTACACATATACTGCCCTCTCTGAGCAATCTAACAACTCATAAATCTAAAAGCAACTTCAGGTGGTGCTTCTTTTCCACCTTTTGCAAGTCTTTGGTTGATACTGATTTTAATTGGTAACATAGCGTCATAATATTGTAATTTAAATTACTAAATTTAAGAACTTAACATTAAGAAAGCATACATATTTAATAAGATTAGGAAAAAAATCCTAAAATCCCCTGTAAATCAATTAATCAACTAATTACATTTAATTTCTGACACAGACAGATGGCAATAAATAGGCTATAAAAATACTCTTATCTCATTATTGTTAGTGTATTTCGGGGTTTTGATATATAGCCTAATATTGATCAAATATAATTGATATCTTCTTAAGAGAGCACTATAATTGTTATTTTTAACACTGTTTTAACATTTTTCCCTTTATTTATTTATTTTACTTTTTTTTAAATGTGTGAAAGCTTAAAATGCGAATTGGATGATTTGACGAGTGAACTCGTTTATGCCAATTTGAAATTGAATTGGCATAACGAGTTCACCTGGTCAAATCATCCAATTCGCATTTTAAGTCCATCTCTCTATAGCACCGCTTTGATGAACTAATAACATGTAATATATTTTCATATCTGTCATATTTCAAATTCATCCCATGTCCAAAACTCAGGGTGTTGTCTACAACAAAAATTATGACTGCTGCATATTTACATTGGCTATTGATTTGCACTTTTTTAATTCAATGTATACATTCGCTGCGCAGTGCGTTGAGCAGCTTCGCTAGATTTTATAGTTGGTCACTTCAATAAAACAGGCATTGTGCCAACGTTTGTAAAATGGGGGTAATCGTGTGCAGCTGCAAAGTAAATTAATATTTCGTGAGAAAGACATTAAATGTAGAATAAACGCGTTAAGAATCCGTACAGCTGTAGAACGAGGGACTTTTATTCTGTTGAGCTGAACCGACGAACCACTGATGACGACATGGTTTGACATCTGGTTGACCAATCAGCGGAAAGAGGCGTTTCATTCCCGCCCACATGTAGAGATCGAATATTCAAACTGCTTATTTGTTTCCTACCCCGAAAAAAAAAAAAGAAAATCAAGCCAGTTTTTTTTTTTTCGTTTTCATTTTAAAAAAAACGAAAAAAAAAAAAAAAGTGTGGTTTCTCATTTTTCTGATTTCAATATCAAATCAAAACATGAAGAACGGAAGATACCCTGATTTTTGTTTTCTCATCTATTCGTTTTTTCTAAAAAAAAAAAGAAAAAAGAAAAAAGGAGTTGTTTTCTCGTTTTTTCGTTTTCCTATGTGAAAGCAAAAACAAATGAACGAATGATACCGGGGCTATAGAGCCGCCATCTTGGAATAGGGGAGCCCCTCCTCTTTAATGCATCAGAGTCAATGTAGGCAAAGGTCTAATGGAAAAAAAATCACCATAAATGTCATGAATGCGATTTATAGTTTTTTTTTTTTTTTGGTTCGTTCCAATGGTCAGACATGTATTATCATTGAGTCCAGAGAAAATTAAGGTTTTGATATAATATATCTACTTTTTAAAATATAATGCATAGTGCTAGTAGCCTAAGTTTATTAGTCACATTCTTCCACTTGAGTAAATTCGAATGACTATCGCTACTTACATATAATTATTAAAGAATAAAACAGAAAACACATGAAAATCACCACGGTGGTACTTGGGGAATCTAGAAACAAGAATCAGGTGGAGTTTGTAGAAAACTTTGATTTCATATTTTATGAATTTTTTAAAATATGTCTGTATAGCGAGTAGTCTATGACTTTGACATATATTATTAAAGATAAAACAATAAAACAACATGAGTCACCACAGTGGTACTTAATTGGGACATGTTAACAAGATCAGGTGAGTTTGCAGTAAACAGTTTCATTTTATTTATTTTTTATGAAATTTAAAAATATTTTCTACCGACACTAACACCTACCACACAAACCTCATGTAGACGCGCAATACATTTTAAGCATAGATGCGTGACCACATACAGGTCGCGGAGCAGGCGGGTATCCGTGGCAGGTCGACTGACAGGCGTGTTTATCCATGGCAGGTCGACTGACAGGCGCGTTTATCTGTGGCAGGTCACGGGGTAGGTGCGTTTATCCGTGGCAGGTCGAGTGACTGGCGCGTATATCTGTGACAGATCGAGTGGCAGTGGTGACAGGTTGCGGGGCAGGCGCACATAGCGGTGACAGGTCGAGTGGCAGCTGCCACTAGCAGTGACAGGTCGAGTGACAGGTCTCAGTGGCAGCTGCCCCTGCAACGCAAAGATTTTACCCCTACTGCGGTTTTCCTAACTGTCAAAAACGAATGGGTAACTAGCATGGATTAGCTGCAGTCGTTAACCAAGGACTGAAACAAACCAACGTAACCAGAAATATAATTTCGTAACATTCAATATCATAAAACACATTCTCACTTGTAAAATGTAATCCCTTGCTGTCTGATTTTTAGATTTCTTTCATTTGAACATCCATACGCAGCACAAAAGTCCGCCATCGTCCATGAATTCAAAGTACAGGCGGAGATAGCAGCGTTACCCAGCTACTTCCTATGACAAGACCCCTGTTCCAAGATGGCAGCGGTTTTGACGCATGTTTAGAACCCCAAGGCGACATCTAGTGTATATATCTATGAGAGCGGTGAATCAGGCGCGTCGGCGCCAATCTGAGGTCAGATCATTTTCTTCTCCTAATACGGTTATCATTGCTGTATTGTCAACATGTCTAATTGAACGCATGCTAACATTTTTATTCAAAATCGCGATTTCTCGATTCAGAAAATAATAAAATCGAGACAAAACAAAAATTCGAATTAATCGAAATAAACGCCCAGCCCTAATTTCAGGTACACTTCACAGTCAGCATTAGTCTGGGTAAACCCAGCCTGATCTGCCGGCGATTTGATTTCGCTCGGCAACTCAGTCTGGAAACCCGTGCATTCACTTCTGCTGCGCTGTTACACTTTTGCGGGAACCACAACCTATATATGCTGCCATCACAGACTGGCTTATCCACCTTGCTCGCTATTGGTGGGTATAACATGATGACGATAGAGAAGCGACGGCAAGCAGCTTTCAAACTCTATCTGATCTACCCGTCTCTCGCACGACCGTCACTCCAAAATAACAATGCACAATCACAGTGACGCCGATTGTGTTAAGCATTTACCTTATCTGAGAGAAATGTAGCAGAGCGTTGATCCCACAGTCTCTTCATAGGAAGATTACAAACAGCGATTAATGAGACACAATGATTCTCTGCTGTTATTTTGGTGGTTTGCTTCACGATGTGAGTACAGGACTCTTTTACTTCAATGCCCCTTGATGGTAGACAATATTTTTATTATTTGCTCTATATGTTTCGTCTCCCTGCTTCTTGAATCTCTCGCCGCCTGAGCTGACTGGAATTCTTTTTGGTTATGACAAATGACGTAGTTTAGGGCGGCTATATTCCGCGTTCATTTACACTGAACCAGAACAGTATCAGTCGCCTTTTAACCTCTCGACGATGCTGAATGACTTATTTAGTTAGCAAACAAATTGCTTGAGTGGGTGTAAATACCGATCACTTTCATGTTTTTTTGCACAACCTGCAAAAATCGCTCGATGCTGATTGAGACACACGGTAAACCTGTCCGCGCAGCCGAATTTTTATGATCATGGATAGTGCGCGTGTGCAAAAGCCGAACGCGTCTTTCCGCGCTCATGTGCAAAGGAGTAGATAAACTTGCGCGAGACTGAGGGGAACTTGGGAAATGAACTATACCCGGACCAATAGTGTCTGGAAATAAAGCGAAATATTCTGGCACCTTTGATTGGGTGGGTGGGCCAGCCATCAATCTGGGTGGGCCAGTGCCACCCTGGCCCTTCTGTAGCCTCGCCACTGGTTTCTGGCTAAAGAGTGCAGTCTATAAAAGTGCCAAGCACAGCAAAACAAAAAGAAAATAAGAAAATACAGGCACAGAGTGATGTCTCTGTAGACACAAACCCTACCACACACGTCTAAGTAGTAATTGAGAGGGGTGATGTACGAGTCTTTACTTGATGTTTTGGGGGAAATTCTGCATAGTCATCAAAGTCTTCTTAAAAAATTTCTTTAAAAAATTCTGTGTGTATCAGGGAAGTTTATATAAATCTAGAGGAAGGTAGCCATTAACATTTTCAATCATCTCAATGGCCATTACTCAGGTGGTCCAGGACCTGATGAATATGATTTTATTTCTGCCATCTCTGTTCTTAGACTCACTTGGTCAGTTATTACTGTTATTTGTGTTCTGTGTTCCAGTGAGTGATTTGAGGATTGTTCTGCCGGGGAAGGATATAACAGAAAACAGCAGAGTGGGAAACTTCATCTTAGGAAGAGCAGCGTTTGTGAGTGAAGCACCTGCTGATGTAGAGCTGACATTGAGAAACACAGAGAAAACTGAAGGACATAGACGTCACAGTCATCAACACTTCTCACCTTCTGAGGCCAAATCTGTCAATCACTCAGATCACACAGGGAGTGAAAGAGTGTGTGAATCTGTCTGCTCCTGGACCTCATGTGATCATACTTGTACTGCAGCAGAATGACTTCAGTGAGAAAGATAGAAATAGAGTGAAATATGTGCTGAATGAATTCATTGAAGAGGCTCTTAAACACACTATAGTGTTGACTGATGAGAGAGAGATACACAATAACTCTATACATCAATTAATATAAGAGAGTGGAGGTGGACATCTTCAGTTTGATGAAAGAAAATCAGGATGGCACTCTGAGATTCTTGAAAGAATAGAGAAGATACTGAAGGAAGAAGAGGTTTGGTTTAAGGAAGCAAAAGGACAGAGAATGAAGAGCAAAGCAGATCTGGAGTTTCAGTCACACCAGAACAGGAAGAGGATTTTTACCACAAATCAGATGATCAAGACAGCCTTGTTATTTGTTACTTGTTGTCTTGTTATTTGTTTTTAAGTCTTTGCGGAACCAAGCACCACAGTACCTATCTGAATTACTGCTTCCATCTTCTCAGTTTAGATCACTTAGATCTAGGAACTCTGAATTACTATATGTTCCTAGAACCAGACTTAAAAACAGGGGTGATCGCGCATTTGCGGCCATCGGCCCCAAGTTATGAAATAGCCTTCCAGCCTACATCAGATCTGCCCAAACCTTGTCAACTTTTAAATCTGCCCTGAAAATACTTTTTTTCCATGGCTTTCAATATCCCGTGACTCATATTGGCCTAAATTTTCTTTTTTACTAGCTGTTCTCCTTTATTTTTATTCTTTTTACTTTTATTGTTTCTCTAGTGCTTAAATTTTGTCGTTATTGTCGACTTCTTTTGCCTTGTAAAGCACTTTGGTCAACACCAGTTGTTTTTAAATGTGCTATATACATAAACTTGTATTGTATTGTATAAGACAGCGACAAAGTGAAAAAGGAAGTTGATTTTAAGAGAAACATCTTGTGTAGTTTGTTTGCAAAAAGTATCTGTAAACCATATTTAACCTACACATACACATCACTCATCACTCAGTTTTGAAAAAAAAGACATTTGCAGACTGGTAATGTCCGTTTTTTTTTTTTTTTTTTTTTTTTTTTTTTTTTAAAGATACAGTCAAAGACAGATAGAGGGATAAGATATACAGTCAGTGACATATGAATAATAAAAGTATATAATAAAAGGAAAAATAGACCTTAAATCCCCGACGCTGCCCACCAAGCCATTACGAACAACGTCAGCGCTGGTGGGCAAAGCATATGCCTCAGCAGGTCAGGCGGCGGCATGTTTACACACTATGTCGATCCTCCAAGCCTATCAAGCCGACCTGCTGGGAGAGATTGATGAGAGCGGCGAGGCTACTTTTGAAACCGTTCAGGAATTTAGGAAGGCTACTGATTTATCTCTCCGGGCCACCAAGGAGACGGCTAAAGCAATCGGCCGGTCTATGGCAGCCCTGGTGGCCAGGGAGAGGCATCTATGGTTAAATCTATCTGACATAAGAGAAAGAGATAAATCAGTGCTTCTCGATTCACCTGTATCTTCCCTGGGCCTCTTTGGCGACTCGGTTACATCGGTCGTCGAGAGGTTCCAGGGAGTAAAGAAGCAGGCTGCAGCCTTCCATAAGTTCATTCCTCGCCACCCTCTCTCCGCTGAGGCTGCTGAGCGGGAGCAGCCTTGGCCATATGCGAGTTCCTCATCTGCGCATAGAGCGCAGCAAAAGCAAAGTGTCGCCGCCCATGCTTGCCCGCAAAGAGCTTGGGGACCGGGACGCGCGGCACAACCGAAGCCTTCCCGGGGTAAGACAGATCTGAGGACTGTCATTATCACCAAGAAGGCTTCAAAGAAGTCCTGACGCCAGTGGCCCAGGAATGGTCAAGGCTTTTCTACATCCTAGACCTGGAATGGTCAAGGCTTTTCTACATCCTAGACCCGGGTATATTCCCAAGGTCCCTACGAATGTCCCAGGGCCTATTGTGCTGCAGGCCTTTTGTCCTCCACCCTTTACAAATGCGGATCAGGAGAAACTAAATCTGCTCTGCCCAGTGAGGGCTTTAGACATGTCCACAGAGCTCCCTGTGGTGAAAAACAGAACAGTTGTTCGTATGCTACGGATCTCCCAACAAAGGAGGTCCAGCGTCTAAGCAGAGAATGAGCAAGTGGGTGGTTGAGGCCATCTCTCTTGCTTACAAGTCATCCAGGCAGCCTTCTCCATTGGCTGTCCGGGCACATTCCACTAGGGGTATGGCTGCCTCAAAGGCTTTGATCTCGGGGTTAGGATATTTGTGATCCTGCTGGATGGTCATCTCAGCACACTTTTATTAGGTTTTATAACCTTGATTTGGGCTCCACTCCAGGGTCCTCAGTACTGTCGTCCTGAAAGATAACAGACAGGTACTTGGTCCTATGGCCTAGTTGGGATAGCGTTCCCAAAGCGTGTTACGCAGCGTCGATGTTCCCATGAAAGGGAATGTCTCGGGTTACGTCTGTAACCCTGGTTCCCTGAATAAGGGAACGAGACGCTGCGTAGCTTAGCCATACTCCTGTGCACCTGTGAGCGTCTGCTTCATCCTTATATCAGAAGCTGGCGTTCTTTGTTCTCAGGGGTGCTTTATAGTTTCCTGGTCCCGCTCTGACGTCCCGTCACACTATTGGTTCAATTTCACGAGTGCTTCAAGACGAAATACGCAGAGGCGTTCCCAAAGCGTGTTACGCAGCGTCTCGTTCCCTTATTCAGGGAACCAGGGTTACATACGTAACCCGAGACGATTTACAGACAAGGCTTAAGCTAGCCCTAGACTAAAATGCATGTTTGAGCTGTTTTAACTTGTACTGATTTTTTTTTCCTAGTGTACGTTTATAAAAGCTACTTAAATATTCATATTGAACTAAGGCCTAATCCTGGCTTAGGCCTGTCTGTGAAACTGGGCCATAGTGCAGCAGTCATGCACTTTTATTTTTCCACTACATGTGTCTGACAGCTAAAATATTACTTTTTAAAGATATTTATTCTCACATAAACATTTAAAGATCATAGATTTATGCACTTCAGTCTAATAATCTACTCGTAGTTAATGTTAGCTGTTAAATATGAACATACAACGCACACAATTATGCAGTAATAGAACAATTTAAAAACGTAATAGTTAAACACGGTTAATTTCTGCTCAATTAACCGATCTGTAGCCTACTAGCTGCGCTAACATTACCCTGACCAGTAGCTTGGTAAATCAATCGCTCATGCAGTTTAGCGTCATTTAAAATGTATTCTCCGTGCAATATCAATGTGTGAATTATAATAAAAAATCAGAAATTACCTGCAACTTTATGCACCATTGCCTCGTACAAATGCCATCCGCCTTGAGGTTTTTTCTTCAGTCCACCTCTCCACTCGGTTAAATATACAGTTCTACCAGAAAGACTCGGGAGGCAAGATAACGTAACACTGATATTTATTACCAAACAGCAAGCAGAATATATAAAGGTTCATGTTCTTTGGCGTAGGCCCCGTCCATAGCTCACGTCCTGAGGGTTGCAGACTTTGCGTTTCCTGCCTGAAGCTGAAGGCAGGGGCGTAGCCGACCCCCAGAGGGAGTATGGACAGGGACCATCCTGGTGGTGGTGGGGAGGATGGAGGTGAAAGTTTGCGTCAGCATCTGTAAACTCAGACAAGTGTAAGTACCAATCTTTTATACTCCAAGTGTTAGATAATGATGGGTTAGATCTGAACTAATAAGTGACGTAACATTCGAGTCTTCCCTGCAGAACTTGCGCTAGAGCTTCATATCTGTCATCCAGTCCATCCAAGAACTCATCATTGTCTAAGTTTTTTTATGTGTGATGTTGATACAGTGCTCCAACTTTCATGCCATTTCTTGTTTCCACTCGACAAGGGCGTACATATTCATCCGTTGGTCTCTATCCTGAATGCACATAATTTGGCAGTCTTTTGATTATTGAATTTAGGCGCGCGCAATGACGTAACTGTAACGTCCTAAATGCAAGTCCTGAAATGCAGATTGAAATTGTTTCTATCATTTTTGTTTGTTTGTTTGTTTTTTGGGTCAAATCTAAACGCTTTATTCAATAATCAGTAAGCATTAAGCATACTATTTTCATTATGTAACTCTTGGTTTAGGTCACAGTAATGTCAAATAACAACAACAACATTAATTTAAACCATGCAAAATGATTAAATAAGTAATTTAATTACTTATGGGTTAGATCTTTGGGTTGGGTTGGGTTAGATCTTTATTTTCATTGCATTTGTTTTTTTTTACAACAGTTTTTGTGAACTAGATAAGATAAGGTAAAATAAATCAAGCTTTAAAAAAATTGTGCTGATTCTAATATGGGATAGAAATTTAAATGAAATGTGGATTGTGTAGACTTGTAACTTCAGTCTGTTCAAATAATAAAACATAGGAATTATAAGGCAACAAGCATGTAAAATGCTTGTATGTATGTTGTTTAAATAAATTGGCATATATTGGCATATATACAGTGGGTACGGAAAGTATTCAGACCCTCTTAAATTTTTCACTCTTTGTTATATTGCAGCCATTTGCTAAAATCATTTAAGTTCATTTTTTTCCCCCCATTATGTTACACACAGCACCCCATATTGACAGAAAACACAGAATTGTTGACATTTTTGCAGATTTATTAAAAAAGAAAAACTGAAATATCACATGGTCCTAAGGATTCACCCTTTGCTGTGACACTCATATATTTAACTCAGTTGCTGTCCATTTCTTCTGATCATCCTTTGAGATGGTTTACACCTCATTTGAGTCCAGCTGTGTTTGATTACACTGATTGGACTTGATTAGGAAAGCCACACACCTGTCTATATAAGACCTTACAGCTCACAGTGCATGTCAGAGCAAATGAGAATCATGAGGTCAAAGGAACTGCCTGAAGAGCTCAGAGACAGAATTGTGGCAAGGCACAGATCTGGCCAAGGTTACAAAAAAATTTCTGCTGCACTTAAGGTTCCTAAGAGCACAGTGGCCTCCATAATCCTTAAATGGAAACGTTTGGGATGACCATAACCCTTCCTAGAGCTGGCCGTCTGGCCAACTGAGCTATCGGGGGAGAAGAGCCTTGGTGAGAGAGGTAAAGAAGAACCCAAAGATCACTGTGGCTGAGCTCCAGAGATGCAGTCGGGAGATGGGAGAAAGTTGTAGAAAGTCAACCATCACTGCAGCTCTCCACCAGTCGAGGCTTTATGGCAGAGTGGCCCGACGGAAGCCTCTCCTCAGTGCAAGACACATGAAAGCCGCCTGAAGGACTCCCAATTGGCAGAATAAGATTCTCTGGTCTGATGAGACCAATATAGAACTTTTTGGCCTTAAAGCTGCTGTAGGGAGTTTTTAGCCTGAAAATTTGAACAAGCACAACTCACAGGTCACTCCCCCTTGCTCTATGCTGCGCTACAGCCCTCCCTCCACAGCTCCTCCCCCCTCAACGGAGCCTGCCGTGAACGCGCAGGCTATTAGGCGGATAACATAATGGCCATTCCTGGTACAGACGGAACATCAACAATATGATTACATTGACTATGGCCTGCCCATACTTTGACTACAAACTTGGTCCTCAAAACATTACTATTTTGCAATACATGTAATGTAACTATATGACGTTTGCACTATTTCTATAAGTAATAAATAGCAAGTATGATAATAAACGGTAACTAACGTTACAGTAGCAAGTAATTATTCTATCGATGTATGCTAATAAGGTTTGCTAGTACATTATTTTAGCAACATGACAACCAGTGAATTAGTAGGTTTCAATAGTTGCTTTCACAGTGCGTGACATTTTATCTGTATGTTATGCGGCTAGAGTTTTGACACCGAGTCATGGGCTCTGACGAGAATTCACACCCACAGCGACTTCGAGGAGTCAACGGGCGGGAGAAGAGGAAGCCATGGTGTGCGCGGAGCATCAGGCAGGGGACGGGCAGGCCTGTTTTGAATTATCTTAGTTGTGTAGTTCTTAAAAAATGAAACAATCAAGCAGGATACTTACTTGTCAAGCAGAAATGTCTCTGCATCGTTTTTAATCCTTTCAGGACATGTAGCTCCCCTCCCCCTGGAAAAGCCCTCCGATATTTACCTCTGTTTTATTTCGGGCGATCTAATTCTTTCTTTTTGGCTTTTTTATCATCGTCATCTGTCTTTTTCTGTTTACCCGTCTTTATTTTTATGAGCTGGTGCCACTCGAGGAATTGGCAGTTTGGATTGTTTGTCCGCCATAAGCAAAGCTGCAGCACCCGGTAATCTTGAATTTGAACGCCTGTACCACGCTCTGCATGAGAGGGTGTGATCAGCGCACACGCGAGCTTGATTGACACTGCTAAGACTCCTCCTGGCTCTGATTGGTTTTTCTTACCGGGAGCGGTGTATTCTGCAAATGGCAATAGGACCACTGGGAGGAGCCAGGAGCTTGAATTTTTTCAACAGATTATCTGTCTCAAATTCACTGTCAGGACATAATGACAGGTTTAACAAATATTAAAAAACATTTTTCAAAAGTTACCTACTGCAGCTTTAATTCTAAGCGGTATGTGTGGAGAAAACCAGGCATGGTCATCACCTGTCCAATACAGTCCCAACTTGAAGCATGGTGTGGCAGCATCATGCTGTGGGGGTATTTTTCAGCTGCAGGGACAGGACACTGTTGCAATCGAGGGAAAGATGAAATGCGGCCAAGTACAGGGATATCCTGGACGAAAACCTTCTCCAAGTGCTCAGGACCTCAGACTGGGCCGAAGGTTTACCTTCCAACAAGACCATGACCCTAAGCACACAGCTAAATAACGAAGGAGTGGATTCACAACAACTCCGGACTGTTCTGAATGGCCCAGCCAGAGCCCCTGACTTAAACCCAATTGGCATCTCTGGAGAGACCTAAATTGGCTGTCCACCAACGTTTTCCATCCAACCTGACAGAACTGGAGAGGATCTGCAAGGAGGAATGGCAGAGGATCCCCAAATCCAGGTGTGAAAACTTGTTGCATCTTTCCCAAAAAGACTCATGGCTGTATTAGATCAAAAGGGTGCTTCTACTAAATACTGAGCAAAGGGTCTGAATACTTAGGACCATGTGATATTTCAGTTTTTCTTTTTAATAAATCTGCAAAAATGTCAACATTGGTGTTTTCTGTCAATATGGGGTGCTGTGGTACATTAATGAGGGGGAAAAAAATGAACTTAAAATGATTTTAGCAAATGGCTGCAATATAACAAAGAGTGAAAAATTTAACGGGTCCTGAATACTTTCCGTACCCACTGTCAAATTAACATATATCTGACATATGGTCATACATATAATATTATATAAACAATATCATATCATGGTATTAATATATGTTTAATATATTATTTAGACATTTTATATATGTTATAAACATATCAACATATATCTAGAGATATTAGGCCTATATATGTGATAGCAAATATTGTCATATATTTTGCATATATGACAGTGTCACTTGCGATATAGGGACAAATATGCCATATATTACATTTCCGTATATGGGGGACGATATTGAGTGCACTTATTCAATCATATGCACCAAGATAAAGAGAGTATAACTTATGTACTCAAGAGTTCGGTCTTTACGGCTCTTTAACCGATCAAATGGCTCATAAACCCCCGCAAAGTAAGTCTCAAAAGTTATCAAAGGTGCACAGCATGTTATAGGCCTATCTCGATGCAGAGAACAACATACGAATGGCTGTGCAATTACACTTCAAAAGTTTGGGATCAGTAAGATTTGTAATGTTTTTAAAAGAAGTTTTGTCTGCTGTGACACTGAAGACTGGAGTAATGTTCCTGAAAATTCAGCTTTGATCACAGGAATAAATTATATTTTAAATCATATTCAAATAGAATATATAAACATCTTCTTCTTCTTCTTCTTCTGAGCCAAATTTTAGACTGCATCTCCTCCTAGAGCTTTAAAGCTACAACCACCAAACTTGGGCCAGACCTTCAGACTGTTCTGACTCGAATTGCTATATCTTTTCAGACTGATCCGACATACGGTTTTCCTAAAAATGCTGATCAAACTTGGAAAAACTCCCATAGACTGCACTGAAAATCTGAACATTCCATCAACCTTCAACTGTTAAATTCAAATCAAAACAAACTGAAGCCCATAAACTCATGAAGCTTCCATCTATGTACTATTACTGGAGGCCATTCCAACTCATTCAAACTCATAAACTAACTAACTAAACTTTCTAACTAACTATAATAACACTACTAACTCAATCAAATCAAAACAAACTGAAGCCCATTAAACTCAATGAAGCTTCCATTCTATGCACTATTACTGAGCCATTCAAACTCATTCAAACTCATAAACTAACTAACTTTCTAACTAACTAACTTACTAACCATCTAACTAACTATCTATCTAACTAACTAACATATCTAACCTAACTATACTATCTACACACACCTCACTCACACTTACTTACTCATACATTATCTAGCTTTTAAATACTAAACTAAAACTTAAACTATTTCAAACTAAAAAGCTTCAAACTTCTAGCTTTTCAAACTACTCCAAACCTTCTGGCTAGGCTTTTTCAAGCCAACTTAAAGTTTGTCTACGAACTTTCCTCATCTAGTTTTAAATTGTAATAATATTTCACAATATTGTTTGTAGCCTACTTTATTTTTAATTAATTAATGCAGCATTGTGAGCAGAACAAAACCTCTTATTAAAAATCTTACCGATCCCAAACCTATGATCGGGATTTGTGCATTAAAATATAGCAAAAACCATCCACTCCGCAGCTTAACCACGCCCATATCTGTAACATTTTTCAAAACTGTGATGAGAACTGACAACTGCTGAAACAGGGTTTTATGTATTTTCGAGAGCACACCCACCCACAACATAAATGTCTCTGTCTGCAGAACACACTTTCTCTTTTGATTTTGCTGCGCACATGTGAAGACGTCCAGTTCAGGTAAGAATAAAATCAGACCGAATGAATATGTTTAACAAGATAAAATACCCACTTTACTGAAACCCTAAACCCTATTAATTAGCCTTTAATTAATTTATTATTAATTACTTATTACATATTACTTTACTATTAACACAGTAAATATCTAATAAATGTTGAAAAATATGTCGGTACAAGACAAGTAAGATAACTGTAGCCAATTATTAAATTCTAATGGAGCAGGTGGAATATGTTTTCTTTGAAAGTCGCGTTACTACGGAGCCCCTAAAGTGACGTGGTGAAAAAAAATTAGGAAGGAAGGAAATTTTAAGTGCTGGTGGAAAAAAAAAATTGGGATGGGAGGATTTTTTTTTCCGTTCCCTCGCAAAACTTTTGCGTCCCTCCAAGAAATTTTGCGTTCCCTCGCAAAAATATTTGTGTTCCCTCGCAAAGTTATAATCGTTCCCTTGCTGTGAGCTCGGACAGACACTTCCTCTTTAATGTCCCGCTGGCTGGCAGTAGTGTTTCTACGGAGCCCCTTAAGGGACGTGGTGGTGGGGAAAAAAATAGGAAGGAGG